>CM060901.1:118160121-119410121 GCA_030737815.1 Allium fistulosum | reverse complement strand
AAAGGTTGGAGAGCATAGATGATATGACTCTAGCAAACGCCAAGATGACTCCAACATTTGAGGAAAGTTGACCTCCAGATATATTTTGGCAGCTAGTTAGCTAAAGAGCCTCCTACGACTATGGATCGTTTCTTTTGCAAAATGAATCAGAACTGAAGTGAGGAGGAGTGGAGCAGACTAAGAAAAATAACAATGAAGGCCCGTTGGCTAAAGATGTAGATCCCAGTAGCCGAAACAAGACTTCAGAATTCAGCTCATATGCTCTTTGAAAGATTCAATTGACAACCTCTACTTGAAGACTCACGACTCGGAGTGGTACTGGAAACCAACCTCGAGAGAGTACACCAAAGTCTAAAGAAAATCAGGGGAATGTTGTATATTCCCAAATGCTCACTGATTCTAACACGGGCGATTACAAACACCTCTGAGGTGTGATCGAAAAGATGACCTGGAAAGGAAAGCTTCAATAGTATGTACAAGTCCTGCAGAATGGCGGACAGCGAATATCCGATGCCTATTAATAAAGGGCTATGATTATCAATTGGACGGTTGACGGCCAACATCCCTTTGAAAGGAGCCAGGGGCGGAGTCGAATAGCGAGCACACGATGCTGCTTCACATATCAATGAGATTTACCATAATCTTCTTTGAATTATTTCCATTTCCATCTCTATTTCAATTGTTCTATGAACTACGACTAGCTTGAACTAAACTACTTTCAAAACGATGTAGGTGTCCAGGTACTCATATTTGGTTGCCAACCAATCTACGCAGACCATGATCGGACGTGTGGATTTACATCTGGACGAGAATAATTCTATTGCTCATCATCAACCATATGCCTTTGATTTGGGGCTATGGATTAAATACAATGTACAACATCACGATGCACGAAGAGCTAAATTCCATCCTGCAAGTGGAATTTATTCAAGTAGAGAGCGGCTACGATACGACCAGCCACTCGCTAAGTGAAACTCGAGCTCGGGGGCAAGCCATCACATCAAGGCTAAAAATGGGTTGATACACGACGATCCTTCGCACAACTCTGTACTCCCAGAGTGTGAGACGGAGTATAAACATTCGCTTAACTTCGTACTCCCAGAGTGCGAGACGGAGTATAAACATTAATCAACTCCGTATTTCCAGAGTGCGAGACGGAGTATAAACATACATCAACTCCATACTCATCCCCAAAACTGGGGGCAGAACCAAAGCAAAGCATGCTAGTTGAACATTTGTCTAAAAGAAGATTGCAACGAAATGATTAAAAGACGACTGTCAAGCAATCAACTGAACGGAAATATTCAGCATGAAAGACTGCGGTTTTTCAAAGCACGTCATGTTTACACAAGACGTCCTTTGGGGGGCAAATGATATCCCGCCTTTTGGCAAGGCCGTGACACCAAGAACTTGATTAGAAACCAGTGACAGTTAGTCTTGGAGATCGGTCACACAAAGGCTCACAATGGATATCGATGGATTTTGTCCGAGTCTGGATCGAGCCACGATTAACAAGACATA
Source organism: Allium fistulosum (assembly GCA_030737815.1). Lineage (NCBI taxonomy): Eukaryota > Viridiplantae > Streptophyta > Magnoliopsida > Asparagales > Amaryllidaceae > Allium > Allium fistulosum. The sequence goes on along the minus strand of CM060901.1, from coordinate 119,408,600 downwards.
ACAATCAAAGCCAGTGAAGCCAATGTTCCAAGTTTCAAGACGATCCGAGTTCGTATGCTCAACTTATGATCGATTCGAGCAACCGATCATCCATCCATCAACCTCCACATTTGACTTGGAGACCTAAACTGCTTGGAATGAATATGGCCCAATCATCCACTCCAATCGAGTCATAGAACAAAGTTCGACAAAATACAGATACCCCTCATGAAGCTCAGTGACGCTGGGATCCGTCTAAAGTGGACGTGATTTGATCATCTACAAATCAAATCCTACCCTGAACACGAAAGGTTGTTCGAAAGCCCAACTTGAAGTAGCTATGGTAGACTGTGTACTCACTAACCATCGCTGTCAATATACGGACACGACTGCACCTTGGAACATATGCAACTTACTTTGTCTACTCAACAATCTATTATCCTTATTTTCTAGAAGGAGATACAGAGCAAATTGTAAGAGATTTGGCTATCTAACCCAACATGGATGTGATTCAACCATCTATCATATACCTCCTTCCTTGACTTGATTGGAAGAGCTATAATCACCAAGCGGACGAGAATCGATCGTCCATTTTTCAAATTCCGTCCCTCATCCTAGGGGGCAGAATCCCATTCCGTGAGCAAACGTGGTTCGATTGTTCATTCGACGACATTAGCCTCGATACAGTAGATGAATACAAATTAAAAAATGGAAATACGACTGCTCTCAACTAAAACCTCCAAGTCCCCAGAGTGCGGACTGGAGTACTCTAAGTCCCCAGAGCGTGGACTAGAGTATAAACGACTAAAACCTCCAAGTCCCCAGAGTGCGGACTGGAGTACTCTAAGTCCCCAGAGCGCGGACTAGAGTATAAACGATTTAAACCTCCAAGTCCCTAGAGTGCGGACTGGAGTACTCTAAGTCCCCAGAGCGCGGACTAGAGTATAAATGACTAAAACCTCCAAGTTCCCAGAGCGCGGACTGGAGTACTCTGAGTCCCCAGAGCGTGGACTAGAGTATAAACGACTTAAACCTCCAAGTCCCCAAAGCGCGGACTGGAGTACTCTGAGTCCCCAGAGCGTGGACTAGAGTATAAACGACTTAAACCTCCAAGTTCCCAGAGCACGGATTGGAGTACTTTAAGTCCCCAGAGCGCGGATTAGAGTATAAACGACTTAAACCTCCAAGTCCCCAGAGTGCGGACTGGAGTACTCTAAGTCCCCAGAGCGTGGAATAGAGTGTAAATGACATAAACCTCCAAGTCCCCAGAGTGTGGACTGGAGTACTCTAAGTCCCCAGAGCGTGGACTAGAGTATAAACAACTTAAACCTCCAAGTCCCCAGAGTGCGGACTGAAGTACTCTAAGTTCCCAGAGCACGGACTAGAGTATAAATGACTAAAACCTCCAAGTTCCCAGAGCGCGGACTGGAGTACTCTGAGTCCCCAGAGTGCGGACTAGAGTATAAATGACTTAAACCTCCAAGTCCCCAGAGCGCGGACTGGAGTACTCTGAGTCCCCAGAGCATGGACTAGAGTATAAACGACTTAAACCTCTAAGTTCCCAGAGCGCGGACTGGAGTACTCTAAGTCCCCAGAGCGCGGACTAGAGTATAAACGACTTAAACCTCCAAGTCCCCAGAGTGCGGACTGGAGTACTCTAAGTCCCCAGAGCGTGGAATAGAGTGTAAATGACATAAACCTCCAAGTCCCCAGAGTGCGGACTGGAGTACTCTAAGTCCCCAGAGCGCGGACTAGAGTATAAACAACTTAAACCTCCAAGTCCCCAGAGTGCGGACTGGAGTACTCTAAGTTCCCAGAGCACGGACTAGAGTATAAATGACTAAAACCTCCAAGTTCCCAGAGCGCGGACTGGAGTACTCTGAGTCCCCAGAGCGCGGACTAGAGTATAAATGACTTAAACCTCCAAGTCCCCAGAGCGCAGACTGGAGTACTCTAAGTCCCCAGAGCATGGACTAGAGTATAAACGACTTAAACCTCCAAGTTCCCAGAGTGCGGACTGGAGTACTCTAAGTCCCCAGAGCGCGGACTAGAGTATAAACGACTTAAACCTCCAAGTCCCCAGAGTGCGGACTGGAGTACTCTAAGTCCCCAGAGCGTGGAATAGAGTGTAAATGACATAAACCTCCAAGTCTCCAAAGTGCGGATTGGAGTACTCTAAGTCCCCAGAGCGCGGACTAGAGTATAAACAACTTAAACCTCCAAGTCCCCAGAGTGCGGACTGGAGTACTCTAAGTTCCCAGAGCACGGACTAGAGTATAAATGACTAAAACCTCCAAGTTCCCAGAGCGCGGACTGGAGTACTCTAAGTCCCCAGAGCGCGGACTAGAGTATAAACGACTTAAACCTCCAAGTCCCCAGAGCGCGGACTGGAGTACTCTAAGTCCCCAGAGCGTGGAATAGAGTGTAAATGACATAAACCTCCAAGTCCCCAGAGTGCGGACTGGAGTACTCTAAGTCTCCAGAGCGCGGACTAGAGTATAAACAACTTAAACCTCCAAGTCCCCAGAGTGCGGACTGGAGTACTCTAAGTTCCCAGAGCACGGACTAGAGTATAAATGACTTAAACCTCCAAGTCCCCAGAGTGCGGACTGGAGTACTCTAGCTCCCCAGAGTGCGGACTCGAATATAAGCGAATCAGATCTCCAAGTTCCCTGAATATGAACTATGACACAAATGACTTGAATTTGTCAAATCCCTGACATACGGGCTAGAAAGTATTCTAAGTGCTTGAAGCACAGAATGGAAGTTCAACGACTCCCGAAGAGTTTCCGAGTTACATGAAGATGGACTGAGAAGTCTATGTTACTCACTACTGCTTGGATTAAAATCACAATCACAAAGAAAACTGAACAATAAGATTCTTTTGCAAGACAGAAAAAGGGACTAAACCTTATTCAGAAACGAGTTTCTATTACAACCCCTCCAAAGTTCGGGGTCGACATTCTATTTACAAGGACTAAGGAAATAGATGAAAATAATTACATGACTTAAACTAACCCTCGTTGAACGAGGATAGTAGTCACTTCTTGTGCTTCTTCAACTTCTTTCCAGACGGCTCCTCTCCAGAGCATTTACCCTTGGTACTCTTCTTTGATAGAGGGGTAGCAACTGAAGGAGTACGGGGGCCTTCCATGGGCTTGGACCCGCCAGGAAGGATGACCTTCAACGGCTTGTTCAAAGGATCGTCCAAGTCCACAACTCGGGGATCTACTATGACCTTGATCATCTCCTCCCTCTCTTTTTCGAGCTGCTCCTCCATGCTCAATTCGGATGTATGCTCAGAGGCGTCTGTAATTTCTACTTCATAACCCCCATCGGTAGGAGAGGAGGTTTCAGACTTGTCTTCGTCAAGCGCTCCGATCACATGAGCGTCTGGACCAGAAGCCTCCCCTGCGTGAGTGGCTTCACTTGTTTTCTCCCCCACTTCCTTGGCGACATCGCTCCTCGGAGTGGGCTCGGGGTCAGAACGGCCTGCACAAAATCGTGGAAAACAAGAATGCAATAGTCCTGCATAAAGAATAACGACTTTCGAAATCTTAAAGAGAACCTTAAAGAGAAGGATTATCTACCAGGTTCGGGCAAACTCTCAGCCATCCGAGAGGTCTCACCCTCTGGAATGGGAGACAGAATGCGGACTAAAGTACTCTAAGTCCCTGAGTGCGGACTAGAGTATAAATGACTCAAAAACCTCTACGTCCCCAGAGTGCGGACTATAGTACTCTCAGTCCCCAGAGCATGGACTAGATTATAGACGGCTTCAGAAAAATCCCTAAATCGCAGAAGCGGACCAGATTACTCTAAGTTCCCAGAGTGCGAACTAGAGTATAAACGAGTTGACGAAAATCTCTGCGTCTCGAACTGTGGACTAAAGCATAAACCGTTCGACAAAGCTCTAAGTCCCCGGAGCATGGACCGAAGCATGAACACAAATTGGGCGCGAGTCAACCGGGGGGAGAATAACACTAAGTCACCAAAATGCAGAGGGGTGTATAAGCATCGATAAATAGACGAGTGGATTCCGACCATTTTCTATTCCGCAAACTTCGACCTGGAATCGATAGGAGGATTATTAACCCGCTGAGGATGGAGTTCGACCATCCAACCAGTGACCTGGCCAAATCATTACTGGGGGCAGGGGTACAAAACACTAAAAAGCTTAATACGACAGCTCATTGTAGCTCTAGCATGGCATTCTTTATAACTTGAGGCAGCGACTGCAGGAAGGCCTCAATACAGAACCAATCGAAACGGCATCCAAAGCTACGAGCAACCTACTATATCATACCTCAGACCAAGGGTCAATGCCGATCCGCACCAAGCACATACGAATGAGACTCGGATGTTTATTTTTTGAAAAACTATGACCCCCAGAGTATGGTAAGGAGGGTAAACCACGAATACTTGGTCAAAATTCTCCAGCACCCTCGTTCGATTCGTTAGGAGGAGTATGAAACTGGATGAGCATAACCCGACTGCATTTGTAGCCAACTTTACCTCGAGATCTGATTACAGAGCATGAACCAAAGTGGACGTGGATGACCATCCACTGTCCAAATTACGCCCTGAAACTTACGTGGCATCGAAGTATTCCTCTTGGAATGAAAAACCACGATAAAATCCAAGATAGGCGAGACCTAGTTTCCTATCGACTGACATGATCCCACGATTCAACGGGAAAGAGAGTAAAGCTAAAGTGGGCATGGCTGGCCTTCCTACTTATCGGTATATGCCCCAGACCTGGGGGCACGAGCGAGAAGCAAGATGAATGTGAACCGACTATTCACCAATCACCTCTATGTCTTTGGAGTTTAGGTGAAAACATAAACATAGCTAGGGCGAGACTCAACCGTCCATGTAGTACATTTATCAACCCGAGACTGGGAGAAGACGCATGGTCATCCAAAAACTGGCCACGATAGCTCAGTATTAAAACTTATATATAGTGCTTACAGCTACTCAAGGCAACGACCGAAAGGATGCCTAGAGATAGAATCGTTAAATAGATACCTTAGCTCATGGGCAATTGACTTTCACTCCAACCCAAAGGACGGGTAAAGAATCATGAATGCATTAAATAGAAAGTGCGTTACTCGAATGCACAAGCAAATTCAAACTCATAGCAAGATCCAGCTATACAGTTGCGTGCCACTCGAGGCTGACCCCCACTCGACATTTCCTTTAATGCGCTTTTAAGCCTGATTTTTGGCCATTTGCTGATAATCTATTAGAGCATTCAGAGCCCTTCACTATTAGACTCAATAACTCATGACAAGACTCTAGGATTTGACTAGAGTAACCATCAACATTGGCCGTCCCAACCATATTTCACATTGAATGTTATGCAAAGTAGTTACACCTTTACTCAAAGAATCTGGGATGGCACCTGCTAAGCTGACGGTCGACATTGCAGCCAGCCATGGCGACCCTTTCCGGGTGCTGAATATCGGGTCACAGCTCAGTGCAATGATGATAAAAGAATTGGTTGGATTTTTCTGAATAAATGATGATATGTTCCCTTAGACCCATTCTGACGTGCATATGTGATTTCATTAACTATCGCGAGCCATGCATTGGATATCAACCTGAAGCTACAAAAGCTAGTACAATCTCTATTGATTTCATCATGAAAGCTCCACTCTTACTTTTAGGCTCACCCCATCAACGTCTATGCCTACCAGCCGTTGCGACAAGGCATACAATGACCTGAGACGTCTGAAAGACTACTTAAATAGAATATCAAACTAAGCTAATTCGATATCACTTATTTCCCACGAAGGGCTATCCAAGGACGGAAATTAGCAGACCTCACACCCAAATTCACTACCCCAGAAGACTACTCGAAGAGTAGCAGAGAACCAACCATAAGATGGAAAATGTACACGGATGGAGCATCTAATGATCAGTGTTATGGCTTGATAATGACTCCTGAGGAACGATTAATCTGCTACGTCCTAAAACTCGATTTACCTGTAACAAACAACGATGCTTAGTATGAAGCCTTAACTATCAGCCTCAAACTTGCTAGAGGATTTGAAGTGAAAACTTTACATATCTTTTGTGATTCTTGATGGGTAGTATACAAATTTAAGAAAGTTGATCTTGCTAGGGGGCATTGTCTTGCTCCTTTTCTCGGCCAAGTCCAAGAGCTACTAACTGACTTCACGTATTACATCATTACACACGTACTCAGCGAACAAAATGAAAAGGTGTCATGGTTGACTCCTATCAAAGACTATCTAAAATGAGGAATTCTTACTGAATGGAGGAATGGCAAACGACGGATCCTCCTCAAAGCTTCACGCCAAATCATCTAAGAATAATTCGTGTGTCAAAAGGAGTTTATCCATCCCCATGCTTCGGCATATCGCCCATGATGATATCTTGAGCAAAGTCTATGAAGATGAATGCGGTAATAACATCAGGGGAAAACCATGATAAAGAAGATACTCTGCTACAGGTATTACTGGCCAACTATCAACCTAGATGCGGTTGATCATGCTAGACAATGTGACGAGTGCAAGATGTTTGCAAAAAATCCGAGAACCCCGCCGATGGAAATTATTCAAATGGCTAGTTCATAGCCGTTTGCCACTTGGGGGCACTGAAATCATCTTCTTGTCGATCCTAAAGGTGGTGCGAAATACACCATCATAGCAGTTGATTACGTCACCAAATGGGCAGATGAAGAACTCTTAACCACGACCAAGATGAAGAAAATAATTCACTTCTTTATCCGTAACGTCATCTGTCGTTATGACCTTCCATGATCCATTATAACTGAAAATGGATAGGTTGAAGCTGTGAACAAAATCATAGAGTCTGTACTGAAGAGAGGTTTGGAAAACGCCTCAAGTGGCTGATTGCAACCCTTATTTCACAAAAAATACAAACAAGGAATCGCGATTGAATTGCAATTAAACTAGATGGAGTTGGCGACGACTTATGAGCATATAAAATGCATCCGAGAGCCAATGGCAAGAACATGTACCCGAACGTGCATGTGTACATCTGAAAAAGTTCGACTTCTTGAGATCAACAGAAATTGAATTCTCACTAAGGGTTATTAAGAGAAGACTAGATCAGATAGCCAAAGCTTATTAGCTCTGCGGAGACACGAATGGCCATTGATATTCTCGAGAAGGCATCTCCAAGAGGATTTAACCAAGGTTCGAAGCGGAGCATGGAGGATACGTAATTCAAAGCGTATCACGTTCGGTCACGTAATACACTTTGGGGGGCAAGTGTTTCCTGGGGAATTGACCAGGCAACTTAGTACTCGGCCTCCCCATCGATCAGTTAAACAATGAGCGTTCGGCATGTTAAGACCGTTCGGCACGAGCACAACGTTCGGCATCTAAAGGGCGTTCGGTATGGGATAACGTTCGGCATCTAGGAGCGTCCGGCATCGAGAAACGTTCGGTAGTGAATACCGTTCGGCCAAGGAAGAACGCTCGGCATAAAATTGTTCGGCATCCATGAATGCTCGGCATACAAGAGTGCTCGGCATACAAGAGTGCTCGGCATCAAGACTGCTCGGCATCAAGACTGCTCGGCATACGAGACTGCTCGGCATACGAGAGCACTCGACATCAAGGAGAACTCGGCAGCATCTGTGGTTCAGCAAACAGGAGTACTCGGCATCAAGACTGCTCGGCATACGAGACTGCTCGGCATATGAGAGCACTCGACATCAAGGTGAACTCGGCAGCATCTGTGGTTCGGCATACAGGAGTACTCGGCGTAGTACCCGGTAGCATCAGAAGTACTCGGCACAAGAGTACTCGGCGTCTAGAAGAGCGTTCGGCTTCGACTGACTAACATCCTACACTTCCCAAACATCAACCACATCGTTCGGCATAGAAGGGACTGTTCGGCATCAGAGCGTTCGGCACGCTTGGTTCGGCATACAGCGATCACTGTACTCGGGCTAGAGTGTTCGTCCATCAGCCCACTTGGGAAGTCAAGCCCATCTTTGTCTATAAATAGAGGGGTAGGGTCACAGTGAAATGGATCCTTTTTTGGAGAACACTGGGGAGACTCTGCCATTTTTGAGACTCATCTTATCTACTTAACAACTTCATTCAAGCATTTGATTCACGAATTGTATTTGTAATCAACAATAAGGAAGATCAATAAAGTTTAATCTCAAAGTGGACGTAGGCATTTACGCTGAACCACTATAAATCTGGTGTTCTTACTTTCTGCATTTAAATTAGCATTGTCTTCTCTGTTTAATTTAACTTCATCACTTATATCTCTACACAATCTTTCTCAACGAGGTTAGTGACCAATTTTGGTGCTAACAGTTGCCAAGCATGGATTATGTTTGGCAAGAACCCAGAGAGGTTATGGATTTGGATAATGGCTATGAACAGCTAACGATTTGGGCGTGGACCCGAAGCGGTCCCAGATTTGGATATCGACCCGGAGAGGTCATGGCTTCGGTTATTGGTTATTAGATATGGATGGATTAGAACTCGGCTATCAGATTTAGAATTCGGCTTTGGATCTGGACCCGGTGAGGTCCCGGATATGGATTTTAGGTCCCGGCTTTGGATTTGGACCCGGCAAGGTCCTCGATTTGGATTACCGGACTCGGAGAGGTCCCGGACTTGGATAAAATGATCCGGAGAGATCGTGGATTCGGTTAATGGATTTGGGATGGATTCATAATTGAATAACGACTCAGAACAGTCGCGGAGTAGACTATCGGATGTGGACGGAATTGCTTGATAATGAATGGGACAATGACTACAGATATCAGATTTGAGACTATTCAAAACACACCTTCCAATAGCAAGGCATGTTTTGGGGGCAAATGTTAACCCGCCTTTTGGCAAGGCTGTAGACAGGCGGATTTAACTAAATCGACTGCTCGTTTTTCGAGACTGGAGTACGATGGTTTTAGTCAACTAGATGGATAGACGGTCAATCATGGATGATAATCATGATTATGAAGCTGGGATTCAGCATAGTCGATGGACAAAAGTCACGGGATACTCGAAATATGGGGTTAGACAAAAGTCAAGTTGTCGCGAGTCAACCGGGGTTTACTTCGAGTCATTCCTAGGTTTGCTTCGAGTTTTCATGAAGTTTTCTTCGGGTCACATTGATTTGTGCTTCGAGTTGCTCTTGGTCGGTAGGAGTTCATGAGTGGGTCGATGTTGTGAAGGTTTTGGTCGATAGGAAGGTCGTTCGGTCATGATGAAGTGGGTCGGTAGCGGTATGGATCGGTAGTGGTGTGGATCGGTGATTAAAGCGGATCGGTGATTGGAGTGGGTCGGCATTGAAGGTGGTTCGGCATTTGGATGGGTCGGTAGGAAGGTGGTTCGGTCATGATGAAGTGGGTTGGTAGTGGTATGGATCGGTTGTGGTGTGGATCGGTGATTGGAGTGGATCAGTGATTGGAGTGGGTCGGCATTGAAGGTGGATCGGCATTTGGATGGGTCGGTGCTTGCTTGGCTCTGAGATGGACCCGGGTCGGTGTATGGAAACCCCCGGGTTGGCTATAGAGATGGATTGTGGGTCGGCATGTTTTAGATCACCCCGGGTCGGCATCATCACAAGCTTGGATCGGCATCTCTGGGTCGGTCCAAGGGAGTGGGTCGGCAACACATGGGGTCGGCATATTTGGAGTGGTCGGCTACTTCGGGTCATGGTATGAGTTTCTTCGGGCCAGCTATAGAAAAGGGGGTGGATCGACATAGAGGAAATAGCATGGGTCGGCAATGTTTTGCTCCGAGTCATGACACAGTTTCTTCGAGTCAAGCATAAGGCTGCTTCGGGTCATTACCTAGGAAAACTCAGGTTGGCATACCTAGAATCAGGGTCGGTCGTAGTGAGGGATTGTGGATCGGCTATGCAATTGATGGGCCTGGATCACTCAGGAAGCCCAGTAACTCAGGTTTTGCCTATAAATACAACATGTGGGGCTTCAGAAAAAAGGATCTTCACTCCGCTTCCCTTCTTCTTCTTCATTAAGGCTACTCTGCCATTATCGTTTTAAAAACTCTGGATTGTAATTGTAATTGATTCTCGTATCAATAAAAAGCAAATTTCTGGAGTGGGCATAGGCCAGAGTCAGCCAAACCACTATAAATCCTCTATTATTATATTATTACTGCTTTCTTTTTAATTTTTACCGTTCTTCATATTTATACTCTCTATATACACTCCATCTTTGATCTGTGACTGTGATTTGGTACTTTCATCTGGATTTGGGTGTTGGTGACCAATTTTGGTGCTAACACCTTGTTTTACTTAAAGCTTTCGACATAGTCGAAATGTATGCTTTCGAAGGGATTCTATAATTAGGCTTTCGAAGAAGGTTGTCATATTGTGTTAAAGTATTAGGTTTCGAAGGGGTACCTTTTTACTTAAATAAGAAGCTTTTGGGAGGGTAGGTTTCGACCAAGTCAAAACCAAGCCGCTAATTCCCTTTCCGGCTACATTGAAGTCATTTATGTTGTCAAAGGGGATACTTCTTGATAACCACTTTTTGGGAAGGCATCATACAGGCGGATTTAACCCAATCGACTGCACAGTTATCGAAGCTGGATTGTCACAGACTTGGTTCTGATTTGAATGAATGAATGGACGATCAATCACGGATAACAAACATGATTATGAGGCCAGGATATAGCATAGTCGATGGACAAACAACACTGGATACTTGGAATATGGATTTCAACAAAAATCGAGTTGCTTCGGGTTACTTGGAGTTTGCTTCGAGTCATCCTTAGGTTTACTTTGGGTTTTCAGGTAAGTTGATTCGAGTCAGCATTCAAGGTATTGGGGTCGGCAAAGAAAGGATTGGAACATGGAGGGATCGGCATGCTTCGGGTCGGCATAGCCCTAACTCTGGGTCGGCATAGCAATGACTTCGGGTCGGCAATGGGGCGGATAAGGTCTGGTCAGCATAAAAGGGTTCCTCGGGTTGGCACTTGGATGACTTGGGGTCGGCATAAAAGGGTTCCTTAGGTGGGCACTTGGATGACTTGGGGTCGACAACATGGATACTTCGAGTCGGCATATGGTGGAAGTCATTTGGAGGGATCGGCATGAAGAGGTGACTCCGGGTTGGCATAGGCAAGGGCTCGGGTCGGCATAAGGATTTAGGGGTTGGCATGGCTTTGGAATGGGGTCGGCAAAAGGAAAGGAGCATGAGATCGGCATGTTGGAGCTGCTTCGAGTCGTTGAGCACTCTACTTTGGGTCAACATGGCATTTGCTTCGAGTTGGTACTGGGAACTCTTCGGGTCGGCAAAACCAACATGGGATCGGCACTAGGAATCTTGCTTCAGGTAGGTTATGACTTCTCCTCGGGTTGGCATTAGGGACTCAGGTTGGCATATAGGAAATGGCATGGGGTCGGTGATATTTTGCTTCGAGTCATAACACAATTTACTTTGGGTCATCTAGGGGTCTACTTCGGGTCATCTTCGATGCAATTCCGGGTCGGCATATTAATAACTTGGGATTGGTCGTGATGAAGGATATGGGATCGGCTATGATTTTGGTGGGCCCATATCAGTGAGGAAGCCCAACAACCAAGGTTTTTCCTATAAATAAAGTAGGTGGGGCTTCATAAAAGGGGATCTCATTCTGTTCTTCTTTAACTTCTTCTACAAAGGCTGCAAAAGTTACTCTGCCATTTTTTGTTTGAAAAACTCTAGATTGTAATTGTAATCAATTCTCTGATAAATAAAAAGGAAATTTCTAGAGTGGACGTAGGCCAGAGTCAGCCGAACCACTATAAATCTTGTCTTTTTACTGCTTTCTTTTTAATTTTTGCCATTCTTTATATTTTTGTCCTCTTTATATATTCAATCTGTGATCCGTGACTATGAATTGGTGCTTTCATCTGCGATTGGGTGCTTGTGACCATTTTTGGCGTAAACATTTTGGTGCTTTCACTAAGAGTTGAACTCAGGGATTCTAAAGCTTGGATTTTCGATTTGAAGGCTTAGGAACTTAGATCTGGGAAGCAATGGCTAAGCAATCAACAAGGAGACAGAAAACGGAGAGGAGCCATCATGAAGGAAGTCAGGAGGCTTCCTCAGGAGCTAATCATACCTCAATTTTCATCACTAGAGATGAGATGGAGATGATGATGGATGCCATGCAAGAAGGGATGCTGAAAACGCAGGAGGAAATGATGCAAAACCTACTTCGACAGGTTGGACAAGCTGGAGTGCAAAATCAAGAGAATGGAGCAGTAGGAGCAGAGAGAATCCAGAACCAGAGTTAGGGGAACGGAGCAACCAGGATACGGGATAGAGTGAAGCAATCGGGAATAGCCCCTGAACTAGGGGCACGCCCCTGGATCATGTTGGCTCAATTCCAGGCAGGATACTAGGTGGTGCTGTGCAATTTGGCGTCGATAGAGGAATGAATGCTCGTCCAGGAGAGCAGATTTCAGGATTCCCTCGAGAACTCGGGGGGCAGGTTGGAGGCAACGAACAAAGACTACCACTTGGTGACAATGACAGATTGGCAGAAATGATCAAACGGCCATGAGAGGAGGATTAGTGAATAAAGATTTGGAGGATGTGAACAGGAGCCCCTTTCTCCCATAATTAGGCAGGCTAGGAATCCACCTGAATTCAAGCTACCAACACTAGAGACGTATGATGGAAGGACAGATCCTGCTGTTCATCTGACAAGATATATGAGGCACATGGAAGTACTGGGGGCATCGGAGGAGGTCATGGACCGGTGTTTCCCTTTGTATTTGACGAATATTGCAGCACTGTGGTTTAGGAAATTGGAAAGCGGCTCCATTGGAACGTGGACCGAGTTGATTGAGAGGTTTATGAGACAGTTTAGAGTTCATATCTTAAGACCTAAGAATGTGATGAGTTTGACAACACTGAAACAGAGGATCGGAGAGTCTCTGAGGAATTTTTAACGCGATTTAATGTAGCGGCAGCATCGGTGGATCGCCCAGATCCGTCCATGGTTCTGATGGCAGCTGTATCTGGCATAGCTGATGGCCCAGAATTCAAGAATTCATTAACAAGGGATCCACCTATGGATCTAGGAGAGTTTTACCATGACGCAGAAAGGTTTCTGCGACAGGAAGACACGAAGGCTGAAAGAGAGGAAGGAGAGGAAGTTGATGTTTATGCGGTCAAAGGCGGAGATCCGCCCGGGAAAGATTCAAACAAGGATAAAGGGAAACGAAAAGTAGAGAATGGCTTTGATGAGCCGAGGTGGCCACGAAAGAAACCAAGATTCACCTCTTATACGGAGTTGAGCGAGACTTTAGAACGAATATACCAAGACACTAGGGGGCAGGTTCCCTACCGAAGGCCAATCAGGAGGGAGCCAACCAATAATGAAAGGAAATCAGACAAATACTGCCTATTCCACTAGCTAGGCGGCCATAGTACAAACAATTGCAGGCACTTGAGGGATGAGATTGAAGGACATATCTGAAACAACATGCTGTTACAGTACGTGAAAAGGCGAGCATTGACAGTGGAACAGGAGCGACCACCTTCTGCATCAAATGAAGATGGCCCCGGATCAAGGCGTCAGCTTATCATTAACTGATCGGAATGATGAAGAATAAAGTAATAAACTCCATAATAAAATAGTTAAGTCACTTACACATGTACAGGATCACAAACGGTCCTCAGGCATGCTCTGAGATGACTATAAACCGCCATAGTGGAGATGCTTGCACTTTGATGTTTTAGATTTTCTTTTGTTTCTCTTCTTTGTATTTGGACTTGCTTTTATTAGTTGGATATTCAATTATGAGACTCATTTGAATGTAAAATTTGATATTTACAATTCGCCTCGAACGGTCACAATTCGCCTCGAACGGCACCCGACCTCGAATGGTCACAATTCACCACAAATGGCACCCGATCTCAAACGGTCACTATTCGCCTCGAACGGCACCCGACCTCGAACGATCACAATTTGCCTTGAACGGCACCCGACCTCGAACAGTCACAATTCGCCTCGAACGGCACCCGACCTTGAACGGTCACATCTCGCCTCGAACGGCACCCGACCTCGAACGGTTACAATTCGCCTTGAACGGCACCCGACCTTGAACGGTCACATCTCGCCTCGAATGGCACCCAACCTCGAACGGTCACAACTCGCCTCGAACGACACCCGACCTCGAACGATCACATCTCGCCTCGAACGGCACCCGACCTCCAACGGTCGCTATTCACAATCAGGTAAGATCATCAATCTCTTCACAGGTCATCATCATATTCTGAACATCAGGCTTATGGCGTTGCAAAACACACCTTCCTATCACAAGGCATGTTTTGGGAGGGCAAAGTGTTAACCAGCCTTTTGGCAAGGCAGCATACAGGCGGATTTACTCCAATCGACTGCACAGTTATCGAAGCTGGATTGTCACGGACTTGGTTCTGATTTGAATGAATGAATGGACGATCAATCACAGATAGCAAACATGATTATGAGGCCAGGATATAGCATAGTCAATGGAAAAACAACACTGGATACTTGGAATATGGATTTTGACAAAGTCGAGTTGCTTCGGGTTGCTTGGAGTTTGCTTCGAGTCGTCCTTAGGTTTACTTTGGGTTTTCAGGGAAGTTGCTTCAATTCAGCATTTAACGTTATGAGGTCGGCAAAGAAAGGATTGGAACATGGAGGGATTGGCATGCTTCGGATCGGCATAGCCCTAACTTTGGGTCAACATAGCAATGACTTTGGGTCGGCAAAGGGGTGGATAAGGTTAGGTCGGCATAAAAGGGTTCCTCGGGTCGGCACTTGGATGACTTGGGGTCGGCAACATGGATACTTTTGGTCGACATATGAATCTTGGGGTTGGCATATGGTGGAAGTCATTTGGAGGGATCAGCATGAAGAGGTGACTCCGGGTCGGCATAGGCAAGGGCTTGAGTCGGCATAAGGATTTAAGGGTCAGCATGGCTTTGTAATGGGATCGGCACAAGGAAAGGAGCATGGGATCAGCATGTTGGAGCTGCTTCGAGTCGTTGAGCACTCTACTTTGGGTCAACATGGCAGTTGCTTCGAGTTGGTACTGGGAACTCTTTGGGTCGGCAAAACCAACATGGGATCGGCACTAGGAATCTTGCTTCGGGTTGGTTATGACTTCTCCTCGGGTCGGCATTAGGGACCCAGGTTGGCATATAGGAAATGGCATGGGTCGGTGATATTTTTCTTCGAGTCATAACGCAATTTACTTTGGGTCATCTAGGGGTCTACTTCGGGTCATCTTCGAGGCAACTCTGGGTCGGCATATTAACTTGGGATCGGTCGTGATGAAGGATATGGGCTCAGCTATGGTTTTGGTGGGCCCATATCAATGAGAAAGTCTAGCAACCAAGGTTTTGCCTATAAATACAGTAGGAGGGGTTTGAGAAAAGGGGGAATCATTCTGTTCTTCTTTAACTTCTTCTACAAAGGCTGCAAAAGTTACTCTGCCATTTTTTGTTTGAAAAACTCTATATTGTAGCTGTAATCAATTCTCCAATAAATGAAAAGGAAATTTCTGGAGTGGACGTAGGCCAGAGTCGGCCGAACCACTATAAATCTTGTCTTTTTACTGCTTCTTTTTAATTTTTGTTGTTATTCATATTTATATCCTCTTCATATATTCAATCTGTGATATGTGACTATGAATTGGAGCTTTCATCTGCGATTGGGTCTTTGCGACCATTTTTGGCGCAAACACTTCTGTTTTACTTAAACCTTTTTTGCTGTGTGCTTTTCAAGGCGTTGAGGGTTTCGAAGGTGATGGAGTCAAAAGGGGGTTTCGACTTTGTCCTTCAAGGTTTTGATTTTAAAGGTTTTTGCTTTCAACTAAGACGGTTCCGACACCATCGATTTTTCCCCAAACTATTTTTTGTTGGTTTCGTAAGAGATACTTTCGTATACAACCATTTTGACCCAAATGATTTTTAAAGAGAAAACCCAATACTTTCGAAAGGGGTACTTTCATTTGTTTCGAAGCTTTATATTTAAAAAACAGATGATTTGATACCATCAAAAGGTATAATAGGTTTCGAAAGAGAATGTTTACTAAGAGCTTCGAAAGATATGTATACAATGTTTTAAAAAGAAGTCTTTACTTTCGAAGGATGTTATCTAGAGGTTTCGAAAGAGATGTTTTAGGGGTTTCAAAACATAAACCCAATCTCAATTTAAAGTAATAACCATGGCATATATAAAGATTTTGGAAATGATATTCACATTGTTATTAACCCATAACTGTATTTTGGGAAAAAGGGCAGAATAACCAGTTAGGTTGAGCCGGTAGTGAATAAAACTTAACAGATGTTAAATTCTTAATTAATGATATTGGCTAGGGCCAATAATTTTACAGTAAGCCCATGAAAACTGTATGATATTGGTAGGGGCCAATAGGTTCATAGTCAGCCCATGAAAACTATGGTTTGATACTGACAGAGGCCAATAGGTTTGTAGTTAGCCCATGAAAACTATATCTGGATTAAGATATTGGCAGTCAACCAACCGTTCCTAGTTAGCCCATGAAAACTAGGTTAAGAAATAAGATATTGGAGTTACCAATAGGTTCTTAGTGATCCCATGAAAACTAAGTAATTGGACAGATAGTCCTTAACATTTAACAGGTTAATGGTAACCCTAGAAACTATAATTGAGACAGATAGTCAGAATGAATGGGGATGGGTAATCCAGAATTGATTTATTTGTTTTGCATATCATCATAATGTTTTGAAATACTATGTTTTAACCATTGTGGATGCAGGAGCACATTATATGGTTTTATAAATGTTTTAGGATACTAGTAAGGGGAAAACCCGTTTCGCTAAACGGCGTGGTCTCACTAGATATCTAAATGGTTTGAGATGGTAAATTATTATTTATACCAGGCTTTATATCTGACTCGAATTTTTTGTTTTCCCCTTAAACTCTCGGGTACTCAATTGATTTCGAGTAGGTTGAGAGTTAAGGTTTCCAGATGTTCTTTTAGACGAATAAAGCTTCTGAGGACGTGCAGGAGGCAAGATTGTTATTAGAGTTCTTTTATTTCCGCTGTGTGTTTGTTTGTAAAGGCAAATTGTTTTCTTGCCTATCTATATACTCTGATCTACCAAGGAGCATCTTCTTATGCTACTCTTCGCGTATTTTGTAATAATTATATGTTATCTGAACTTGGTCCACGAATTGGGATTATTTAATCAATTTGGAATATTTTGAAATGGAATGTGGAATTTGTTTGTTGTTTAATTATTTTCCATATTCTTGTGTTTCTGTGCATCAATGTATCTAATGTCATCGTATTTGGTCGCCAAGGATTAATAACTATGGATGACTACAACATCTATGGTCGTTAGTTTTGGGTCTCCAAGTAGGGGGATGTTACAAGTTGGTATCAGAGCATAGGATTTTGAAACTTTAAAAGAAACTTAAACCTAAAAGATTTTTTCAAAAATAATCCAATGAATTAGATAATAAGATTGGGGTTTGGGTTAACGCTATAGTAACATACTTGTATTTGCTATATAGAGTTATATATATGTAAGAACGTATCCCAGCTCTCTTAGACCGTTCTTCTGTATCTTACTAATGCTCGTATGCGGATTTACGAGAAAGGAGATATGGAAGAAGGAAACGAAAGAGGAAATATCGGTGGAGGGAGCACTACAACTAACGGAAATGCTCGACCCACCACCAGGAGACACCCGGGTCGACCGACTAATGCTAGTAACCAAAATGCTGAAGCCAATGTTGGTGTTGGAAATCCACCAGTCGATATGGGGGTGATGTATCAGTTCTTAGCCGGTTTGATGCAAGCTGGAGCTGTGTAATGACCCGGAATTTTCGATCCCGAAAATTCCAGATAGTTAGGAAAAAAAGAAAAGAGGTAGAAGAAGAAGAAGAAGAAACAGAAGCACCAAAAACACAGATTCTCACATTCGCAGTGGAAAAATTTAATATCAAATAATAATAGTTATACAAAGGAAGCTGTATTTGTCAAATTACACTTTAATACATCAGAGTTATAACATATACACAAATCACTGGACAGATACTGTTAGCACCAAAATTGGTCACTAACCTCGTTGAAAAAGATTGTGTAGAGATGTAAGTGATGAAGTTAAATTAAACAAGGAAGAATATGCTAATTTAAATGCAGAAAGTAAGAACACCGGATTTATAGTGGTTCAGCGTAACTGCCTACATCCACTTTGAGTTTTGATCTTTATTTCTTTCATAAGTAGTTGAATACAGATACAATCCATATATTAATGACTTGAATACAAGTTTGAGTTAAAAAGAGGAGACTATAAAAAATGGCAGAGTCTCCCCATTGTTCTCCCAAAAAAGGTCCCTTTTCACTGTGACCCTGCCCCTCCATTTATAGACAAATATGGGCTGGACTTCCCAGGTGGGCTTGGTGGCCGAACACTCTAGCCCAAGTGTAGTGGTCGCTGTATGCCGAACCAAGTGGACCGAACACGTTGACGCCGAACCACCTTCTCAATGCCGAACGGTACGTTTGATGGGTGGGAAGTGCAGAACAGTTGTCAGTCGAAGCCGAACGTGCCTTCTGGCCGAACGATGCTTCTTAGCCGAACGATCCTTTGGCCGAACGATGCTTCTTAGCCGAACGATCCTTTGGCCGAACGATGCTTCTTAGCCGAACGATCCTTTGGCCGAACGATGCTTCTTAGCCGAACGATCCTTCGGCCGAACGATGCTGCCATGTAGAGTAGTTATATACGCCGAACGTCTTCTAACGCCGAGTACCACTGGATGCCGAGTACTACGCTGAGTACTCCTTGATGACGGGTACCATGGATGCCGAGTACCATGGATGCCGAGCACTACGCCGAGTACTATGAGATGCTGAGTGCTAAGCCGAGTATTATGAGACGCTGAGTACTACGCCGAGTACTATGAGATGCTGAGTACTACGCCGAGTACTATGAGATGCCGATCACTAGTTGACACCGAGTTGTCCTGTACGCCGAGTACTCAGTTGCCTGGTCAAATCTCCAGGAAACACTTGCCCCCCAAAGTGTGTCGTGTGAAGCAACACAACACGCTTTGAATCAGCGAGTATTCCTTGTCTTCATAAAGAAATCCACCATGTTTCTTGAATAGTCATTATCTCCAATTTATCCTCCCAAGGTGTTGTATCCTTCTTTGGTCATCGTGATGCTTGGTCGATTCCCAATATTATAAATCCAGGGTTGTGGTTCATTAGTGGCCATACATGACTGATTCTGCAGAGCTAATAAGCTTCGGCTATTTGATCTAGTCTTTTCTTAATAACCCTTAGTGAGAATTCAATTTCTGTTGATTTCAAGAAGTCGAACTTTTAAGGATGTACACATGCACGTTCGGGTACATGTTCTTGCCATTGGCTCTCGGATGCGTTTTATATGCTCATAAGTCGTCACTAACTCCGTCTAGTTTAATTGCAATTCAATCGCGATTCCTTGTTTGTATTTTCTATGAAATAAGGGTTGCA
Source organism: Allium fistulosum (assembly GCA_030737815.1). Taxonomy (NCBI): domain Eukaryota; kingdom Viridiplantae; phylum Streptophyta; class Magnoliopsida; order Asparagales; family Amaryllidaceae; genus Allium; species Allium fistulosum. The sequence goes on along the minus strand of CM060901.1, from coordinate 119,389,118 downwards.
ATCAGCCACTTGAGGAGTTTTCCAAACCTCTCTTTAGTACAGACTCTATGATTTGGTTCACAGATTCAACCTGTCCATTTGCAGTTATAATGGATCATGGAAGGTCATAAGGACAGATGACGTTACGGATAAAGAAGTTGATTATTTTCTTCATCTTGGTCATGGTTAGAGTTCTTCATCTACCCATTTGGTGACGTAATCAACTGCTATGGTGGTGTATTTCGCACCATCTTGAGGATCGACAAGAAGATGATTTCAGTGCCCCCAAGTGGCAAACGGCTATGAACTAGCCATTTGACTAATTTCCATCGGCGGGGTTCTCGGATTTTTTGCAAACATCTTGCACTCGTCACATTGTCTAGCGTGATCAACCGCTTCTGGGTTGATAGTTGGCCAGTAATACCTGTAGCAGAGTATCTTCTTTATCATGGTTTTCCCCTTGATGTTATTACCGCGTTCTTCTTCATAGACTTTGCTCAAGATATCATCATGGGCGATATGCCGAAGCGTGGGGATGGATAAACTCCTTTTGACACACGACTTATTCTTAGATGATTTGGCGTGAAGCTTTGAGGAGGATCTGTCGTTTTCCATTCCCCCGCAATAAGAATTCTTTATTGTATATAGTCTTTGATAGGAGTCAACCATGACACCTTTTCATTTTGTTCACTGAGTTCGTGTGTAATGATGTAATACGTGAAGTCGGTTAGTAGCTCTTGGACTTGGCCGAGATAAGGAGCAAGACAATGCCCCCTAGCAAGATCAAATTCCTTAAATCTGTATACTACCAATCAAGAATCACAAAAGATATGTAAAGTTTTCACTTCAAATCCTCAGATTTGAGGCTGGCAGTCAAGGCTTCATACTAAGCATCGTTGTTTGTTACAAGTAAATCGAGTTTTAGGACGTAGCAGATTGATCGTTCCTCAGGAGTCATTATCAAGCCATAACACTGATCATCAGATGATCCATCCACGTACATTTTCCATCTTATGGTTGGTTCTCTGCTACTCTTCGAGTAGTCATCTGAGGTAGTGAATTTGGGTGTGAGGTCTGCTAATTTCCGTCCTTGGATAGCCCTTCGTGGGAAATAAGTGGTATTGAATTAGCTTAGTTCGATATTCTATTTAAGTAGTCTTTCAGACGTCTTAGGTCATTGTGTGCCCTGTCGCAACGGCTGGTAGGCATAGACGTTGATAGGGTGAGCCTAAAAGTAAGAGTGGATCTTTCATGATGAAATCAATAGAGATTGTGCTAGCTTTTGTAGCTTCGGGTTGATATCCAATGCATGGCTTGCGATAGTTAATGAAATCACATATGCATGTCAGAATGGGTCCAAGGGAACATATCATCATTTATTCAGAAAAATCCAATTAATTCTTTTATCATCACTGCACTGAGTTGTGATCCGATATTCAGCACCCGGAAAAGGTCGCCATGGCTGGCTGCTATGTTGACCGTCAGCTTAGCAGGTGCCATCCCAGATTCTTTGAGTAAAGATGTAACTATTTTGCATAACATTCAATGTGAAATATGGTTGGCACGGTCAATGTTGATGGTTACTCTGGTCGAATCCTAGAGTCTTGCCATGAGTTGTTAAGTCAAATAATGAAGGGCTCTGAATGCTCTAATTGATTATCTGCAAATGGCCAAAGATCAGGCTTAAAAGCACGTTGAAGGAAATGTCGAGTAGGGGCCAGCCTCGAGTTGCGTGCAACTGCATAGCCGGATCTTGCTATGAGTTTGAATTTGCTTGTATATTCGAGTAACGCATTTTCTATTCAATGCATTCATGATCCTTCACTCGCCCTTCGGGTTGGAGTGACAGTCAGTTGCCCCTAAGCTTTGGCATCGATTTAACGATTCTATCTCTAGGCATCCTTTCGGTCGTTGCCTTGAGTAGCTGTAAGCACTATATATAAGTTTTAATACTGAGCTATCGTGGCCAGTTTTTGGATGACCATGCGTCTTCTCCCAGTCTCGGGTTGATAAATGTACTGCATGGATGGTTGAGTCTCGTCCTAGCTATGTTTATGTTTTCACCTAAACTCCAAAGACATAGAGGTGATTGGTGAATAGTCGGTTCACATTCATCTTGCTTCTCGCTCGTGCCCCCAGGTCTAGGGCATATACCGATAAGTAGGAAGGTCAGTCATGCCCACTTTAGCTTTACTCTCTTTCCCGTTGAATCGTGGGATCATGTAAGTCGATAGGAGACTAGGTCTCGCCTATCTTGGATTTTATCGTGGTTTTTCATTCCAAGAGGAATACTTCGATGCCACGTAAGTTTCAGGGCGTAATTTGGACTGTGGATGGTCATCCACGTCCACTTTGGTTCATGCTCTGTAATCAGATCTTGGGGTAAAGTTGGCTACAAATGCAGTCGGGTTATGCTCATCCAGTTTCATACTCCTCCTGACGAATCGAACGAGGGTGCTGGAGAATTTTTGACCAAGTATTCGTGGTTTACCCTCCTTTCCATACTCTGGGGGTCATAGTTTTTCAAAAAACAAACATCCGAGTCACATTCGTATGTGCTTGGTGCGGATCGGCATTGACCCTTGGTCTGAGGTATGATATAGTAGGTTGCTCGTAGCTTTGGATGCCATTTCGATTGGTTCTGTATTGAGGCCTCCATGTAGTCGCTGCCTCAAGTTATAAAGAACGCCACGCTAGAGCTATAGTAAGCTGTCGTATTCGGCTTTTTAGTGTTTTGTACCCCTGCCCCCAGCATTGATTTGGCCAGGTCACTAGTTGGATGGTCAAACTCCATCCTCAGAGGGTTAATAATCCTTCTGTCGATTCCAGGCCAAAGTTTGCGGAATAGAAAATGGTCGGAATCCACTCGTCTATTTATCGATGTTTATACACCACTCTACATTCTGGTGACTTAGTGTTATTCTCCCTCCGGTTTACTCACGCCCAATTTGTGTTCATGCTTCGGTCCACGCTTCGGGGACTTAGAGATTTGTCGAACGGTTTTACGCTTTAGTCCACAGTTCGAGACGCAGAGATTTTCGTCAACTCGTTTATACTCTAGTTCGCACTCTGGGAACTTAGAGTAATCTGGTCCGCTTCTAGGATTTAGGGATTTTTCTGAAGTCGTCTATAATCTAGTCCATGCTTTGGGGACTGAGAGTACTGTAGTCCGCACTCTGGGGACGTAGAGGTTTTTGAGTCATTTATACTCTAGTCCGCACTCAGGGACTTAGAGTACTTTAGTCCGCATTCTGTCTCCCATTCCAGAGGGTGAGACCTCTCGGATGGCTGAGAGTTTGCCCGAACCTGGTAGATAATCCTTCTCTTTAATGTTCTCTTTAAGATTTCGAAAGTCATTATTCTTTATGTAGGACTATTGCATTCTTGTTTTCCACAATTTTGTGCAGGCCGTTCTGACCCCGAGCCCACTCCGAGGAGCGATGTCGCCAAGGAAGTGGGGGAGAAAACAAGTGGAGCCACTCACGCAGGGGAGGCTTCTGGTCCAGACGCTCAGGTGATCGGAGCGCTTGACGAAGACAAGTCTGAAACCTCCTCTCCTACCGATGGGGGTTATGAAGTAGAAATTACAGGCGCCTCTGAGCATACATCCGAATTAAGCATGGAGGAGTGGCTCGAGAAAGAGAGGGAGGAGACGGTCAAGGTCATAGTAGATCCCCGAGTTGTGGACTTGGACGATCCTTTGAACAAGCCGTTGAAGGTCATCCTTCCTGGCGGGTCCAAGCCCATGGAAGGCCCCCGTACTCCTTCAGTTGCTACCCCTCTACCAAAGAAGAGTACCAAGGGTAAATGCTCTGGAGAGGAGCCGTCTGGAAAGAAGTTGAAGAAGCACAAGAAGTGATTACTATCCTCGTTCAACGAGGGTTAGTTTAAGTCATGTAATTATTTTCATCTATTTCCTTAGTCCTTGTAGATAGAATGTCGACTCTGAACTTTGGAGGGGTTGTAATAGAAACTCATTTCTGAATAAGGTTTAGTTCCTTTTTCTGTCTTACAAAAGACTCTTATTGTTCAGTTTTCTTTGTGATTGTGATTTTAATCCAAGCAGTTGTGAGTAACATAGACTTCTCAGTCCATCTTCATATAACTCGGAAACTCTTCGGGAGTCGTTGAACTTCCATTCTGTGCTTCGAGCACTTAGAATACTTTCTAGCCCGTATGTCAGAGATTTGACAAATTCAAGTCATTTGTGTCATAGTTCATATTCAGGGAACTTGGAGATCCGATTCGCTTATATTCGAGTATGCACTCTAGGGAGTTAGAGTACTCTAGTCCGCACTCTGGGGACTTGGAGGTTTAAGTCATTTATACTCTAGTCCGTGCTCTGGGGACTTAGAGTACTCCAGTCCGCAATCTGTTTAAGTCGTTTATACTCTAGTCCGCGCTCTGGGGACTTAGAGTACTCCAATCCGCACTCTGGGGACTTGGAGTTTTTAGTCATTTATACTCTAGTCCGCGCTCTGGGGACTTAGAGTACTCCAGTCCGCACTCTGGGGACTTGGAGGTTTTAGTCATTTATACTCTAGTCCGCGCTCTGGGGACTTAGAGTACTCCAGTCCACACTCTGGGGACTTGGAGGTTTAAGTCGTTTATACTCTAGTCCACACTCTGGGGACTTAGAGTACTCCAGTCCGCACTGTGGGGACTTGGAGGTTTTAGTCATTTATACTCTAGTCCGCGCTCTGGGAACTTAGAGTACTCTAGTCCGCACTCTGGGGACTTGGAGGTTTAAGTCGTTTATACTCTAGTCTGCGCTTTGGGAACTTAGAGTACTCCAGTCCGCACTCTGGGGACTTGGAGGTTTTAGTCATTTATACTCTAGTCCGCGCTCTGGGGACTTAGAGTACTCCAGTCCGCACTCTGGGGACTTAGAGGTTTAAGTCGTTTATACTCTAGTCCGCGCTCTGGGGACTTAGAGTACTCCAGTCCGCACTCTGGGGACTTAGAGTACTCCAGTCCACACTCTGGGGACTTGGAGGTTTAAGTTGAGAGCAGTCGTATTTCCACTCTTTAATTTGTATTCATCTACTGTATCGAGGCTAATGTCGTCGAATGAACAATCGAACCACGTTTGCTCACGGAATGAGATTCTGCCCCCCAGGATGAGGGACGAGATTTGAAAAATGGACGACCGATTCTCGTCCGCTTGGTGATTATAGCTCTTCCAATCAAGTTAAGGAAGGAGGTATATGGTAGATGGTTGAATCACATCCATGTTGGGTTAGATAGCCAAATCTCTTACAATTTGCTCCGTATCTCCTTCTAGAAAATAAGGATAATAGATTGTTGAGTAGACAAAGTAAGTTGCATATGTTCCAAGGTGCAGTCGTGTCCATATATTGACAGTGTTGGTTAGCGAGTACACAGTCTACCATAGCTACTTCAAGTTGGGCTTTCGAACAACCTTTCGTGTTCAAGGTAGGATTTGATCGGTAGATGATCAAATCACGTCCACTTTAGACGAATCTCGGCGTCACTGAGCTTCATGAGGGGTATTTTGTCGAACTTTGTTCTATGACTCGATTGGAGTGGATGATCGGGCCATATTCATTCCAAGCAGTTTAGGTCTCCAAGTCAAATGTGGAGGTTGATGGATGGATGGTCGATTGTTCGAATCGATCATAAGTTGAGCATACGAACTCGGATCGTCTTGAAACTTGGAACATTGGCTTCCCTGGCTTTGATTGTTATGTCTTGTTAATCGTGGCTCGATCCAGACTCGGACAAAATCCTTCGATATCCGTAGTGAGCCTTTGTGTAATCGATCTCCAAGACGAACTGTCACTGGTTTCTAATCAAGTTCTTGGTGTCACGGCCTTGCCAAAAGGCGGGATAACATTTGCCCCCCAAAGGACGTCTTGTGTAAACATGACGTGCTTTGAAAAACCGCAGTCTTTCATGCTGAATATTTCCGTTCAGTTGATTGCTTGACAGCCGTCTTTTAATCGTTTCGTTGCAATCTTCTTTTAGACAAATGTTCAACTAGCGTGCTTTGCTTTGGTTCTGCCCCCAGTTTTGGGGATGAGTATGGAGTTGATGTATGTTCATACTCCGTCTCGCACTCTGGGAGTACGGAGTTGAGTAGATGTTTATACTCCGTCTCTCACTCTGGGAGTACAGAGTTAAGCGAATGTTTATACTCCGTCTCGCACTCTGGGAGTACAGAGTTGATTAATGTTTATAGTCCGTCTCGCACTCTGGGAGTACGGAGTTAAGTAGATGTTTATACTTCGTCTCGCACTCTGGGAGTACGGAGTTGATTAATGTTTATACTCCGTCTCGCACTCTGGGAGTACGGAGTTAAGTAGATGTTTATACTCCGTCTCGCACTCTGGGAGTACGGAGTTGATTAATGTTTATACTCCGTCTCGCACTCTGGGAGTACGGAGTTGATTAATGTTTATACTCCGTCTCGCACTCTGGGAGTACAGAGTTAAGTAGATGTTTATACTCCGTCTCGCACTCTAGGAGTATGGAGTTGTGCGAAGGATCGTCGTGTATCAACCCATTTTTAACCTTGATGTGATGGCTTGCCCCCAAGCTCGAGTTTCACTTAGCGAGTGGCTGGCCGTATCGCAGCCGCTGTCTACTTGAATAATTACCACTTGCAGGATGGAATTCAGCTCTCTGTGCATCGTGATGTTGTACATTGTATTTAATCCATAGCCCCAAATCAAAGGCATATGGTTGATGATGAGCAATAGAATTATTCTCGTCCAGATGTAACTCCACACGTCCGATCATGGTCTGCGTAGATTGGTTGGCAACCAAATCTGAGTACCTGGGCACCTGCATCGTTTTGAAAGTAGTTTAGTTCAAGCTAGTCGTAGTTCATAGAACAATTGAAATAGAGATGGAAATGGAAATAATTCAAAGAAGATTATGGTAAATCTCATTGATGTGTGAAGCAGCATCGTGTGCTCGCTATTCGACTCCGCCCCTGGCTCCTTTCAAAGGGATGTTGGCCGTCAACCGTCCAATTGATAATCATAGCCCTTTATTAATAGGTAGCAGATATTCGTTGCCCGCCATTCTGCAGGACTTGTACATACTATTGAAGCTTTCCTTTCCAGGTCATCTTTTCGATCACACCTCGGAGGTGTTTGTAATCGCTCGTGTTAGGATCAGTGAGCATCTGGGAATATACAACATTCCCTTGATTTTCTTTAGACTTTGGTGTACTCTCTCGAGGTTGGTTTCCAGTACCACTCCGAGTCGTGAGTTTTCAAGTAGAGGTTGTCAATTGAATCTTTCAAAGAGCATATGAGCTGAATTCTGAAGTCTTGTTTCGGCTACTGGGATCTACATCCTTAGCCAACGGGCCTTCATTGTTATTTTTCTTAGTCTGCTCCACTCCTCCTCACTTTAGTTCTGATTCATTTTGTAGAAGAAACGATCCATAGTCGTAGGAGGCTCTTTAGCTAACTAGCTGCCAAAATATATCTGGAGGTCGACTTTCCTCAAACGCGATCAGTATGATACCCTTGTTAGTATTTGGAATAAATTGCTTAGAGCATTGGTTTGCTTGGGGTCATTAAATTCGAAGTGCTGGGTCAGCGAAGAATGGTGCTTGGAGTCATCTTGGCGTTTGCTAGAGTCATATCATCTATGTTCTCCAACCTTTGGGAGTACCGTTTGAATAGCGGTTGCTTGTCTGTTCCCTTGATGCCGTTCATAAGTTGCCGCAGTTGCTCGGCATACAAGATTGTTCGGCATTCACACTGTTCGGCATTCACACTGTTCGGCAATCCACACTGTTCGGCATCCACACTGTTCGGCATCCACACTGTTCGGCATTCCACACGTGTTCGGCGTCCACACTGTTCGGCATCCACACTGTTCGGCATTCCACACGTGTTCGGCATTCACACTGTTCGGCGTCCACACTGTTCGGCGTCCACACTGTTCGGCATTCCACACGTGTTCGGCATTCCACACTGTTCGGCATTCACACTGTTCGACATTCATTCTTGTTCGGCACAACCGAGTCGTTCGGCATACAATACCGTTCGGCATTATAGAGGTGTTCGACATTCATTCTTGTTCGGCACAACCGAGTCGTTCGACATACAATACCGTTCGGCATTACAGAGGTGTTCGGCATAGAGGTATGGATCGGCCTGGAAGAGCGTTCGACCTAGAGGTATGGTCGGCCTGGAAGAGCGTTCGGCCTAGAGGTATGATCGGCCTGGAAGGGCGTTCGGCATAAGCCTTTTCTGGGGCGTTCGGCATATGCCTTTTCTGGAGCGTTCGGCATACCCCTTTTCTGGAGCGTTCGGCATACCCCTTTTCTGGAGCGTTCGGCATACCCCTTTTCTGGAGCGTTCGGCATACCCCTTTTCTGGAGCGTTCGGCATACGCCTTTCTGGGGCGTTCGGCATACCCCTTTTCTAGAGCGTTCAGCATACGCCTTTCTGGGGCGTTCGGCATACGCCTTTTCTGGGGCGTTCGGCATACGCCTTTTCTGGGGCGTCCGCCATACGCCTTTTCTGGGGCGTTTGGCATACACCTTTTCTAGGGAGTTCGGCATACGCCTTTTCTGGGGCGTTCGGCATACGCCTTTTCTGGAGCGATCGGTCGAATTGCCTTCAGAGGAGGGTCAGCCTTCATTCAACTTTAGTGCAAACTTCAACGTCCAATCCCCAGATCTTGCGTACATCAGTGAATCCAATCTACGGCTATCAGCTTCCTTTAGATTTCTTTCAAATCTGAGTAGAATAGGAAGTTTTCTAGTAAACAACTGGATCTATCTCGCGAATTTGGAAATCCACTAGTAGATGATGAGATCCAATCAAGCTGAGAATTCAATTCTCAGTGAAAGCACCAAAGTGTTAGCACCAAAATTGGTCACTAACCTCGTTGAAAAAGATTGTGTAGAGATGTAAGTGATGAAGTTAAATTAAACAAGGAAGAATATGCTAATTTAAATGCAGAAAGTAAGAACACCGGATTTATAGTGGTTCAGCGTAACTGCCTACATCCACTTTGAGTTTTGATCTTTATTTCTTTCATAAGTAGTTGAATACAGATACAATCCATATATTAATGACTTGAATACAAGTTTGAGTTAAAAAGAGGAGAGTATAAAAAATGGCAGAGTCTCCCCATTGTTCTCCCAAAAAAGGTCCCTTTTCACTGTGACCCTGCCCCTCTATTTATAGACAAATATGGGCTGGACTTCCCAGGTGGGCTTGGTGGCCGAACACTCTAGCCCAAGTGTAGTGGTCGCTGTATGCCGAACCAAGTGGACCGAACACGTTGACGCCGAACCACCTTCTCAATGCCGAACGGTACGTTTGATGGGTGGGAAGTGCAGAACAGTTGTCAGTCCAAGCCGAAAGTGCCTTCTGGCCGAACGATGCTTCTTAGCCGAACGATCCTTTGGCCGAACGATGCTTCTTAGCCGAACGATCCTTCGGCCGAACGATGCTTCTTAGCCGAACGATCCTTCGGCCGAACGATGCTGCCATGTAGAGTAGTTATATACGCCGAACGTCTTCTAACGCCGAGTACCACTGGATGTCGAGTACTACGCCGAGTACTCCTTGATGACGGGTACCATGGATGCCGAGTACCATGGATGCCGAGCACTACGCCGAGTACTATGAGATGTTGAGTGCTACGCCGAGTATTATGAGACGCTGAGTACTACGCCGAGTACTATGAGATGCTGAGTACTACGCCGAGTACTATGAGATGCCGATCACTAGTTGACACCGAGTCGTCCTATACGCCGAGTACTCAGTTGCCTGGTCAAATCTCCAGGAAACAGATACAATTAACATGTCCCAAACAACTACAATATATCACAGCGGAATACACTCCATACGTTCCTACCATCCAGCTCGCCTCCTGAGCTCCAGAACGTCCTTACCTGGAAATATGTAATACTCGATCTGACCCGAGCATTACAATAAAGTAACACCCGAGCCAGGCTGGAAACCAGCGTAAGTAAACTCATTTAACTTGAAATACTAAGGTTGTAAAGTTTCTCCAAAAACCAGGGTAACTCGTACCTCACTACGAGTTCTTAACTTGTTGAAGCCAACACTTATTTCACAAAATAATGTCTAAGTACCGTTACTTAGTTTCAATGGTCTAGTTTACTTAATTTATTCCATTCCAGCCTATCTGATTCTAAAATCAAATCTATAAATAATTTGTAGATTACTAATTGAAGTGGTTCCGGATATTGCTAATATCTAACTCCGGTCTCTTCGAATCCAATACCATCTTTAATCCAAATTATTTAAGTGAAATACAATTCAATTTTTAAATACAAGATGTCAATTTACATAGCAATTCATCAATGATAAATAACCCACATTATCACAGTTCAACCCAAACATATCATATCACAGAACATCACAACTTATTAGACTAGAGACATTTATCCAAACATTCAATACGATTTTAATCATCCATAAGCAAGATTAATTACTCACATAATCTATAATTAATTTAACTTAAACCAAATAAATTAATTACTTATGAATAAATTACTTAGCCCTGATTAATTAACATTAATTAATTACAAACCATTTAACATTAATTAATGAAATTAATTAATCAGCCTTAATTAATTGCCTTAATTAATCAATTATCCTTAATTAATCACATAAATTAATTAACCTTTAATTACATTAATTAATTATCTTTTAATTAATCACATTAATAAATTAACCTTTTATTAATCACCTTAATTAATTAACCTTTATTTATTAATTAATTTAATTAATTAATTACCCTTTAATTATTAAATAATTAACCTTTAATTATTAAGTAATTAATCTTTAATTACTAATTATCTTTTAATCCCTTTCATAAATTAACCTCTAATTACTTTCATTAAGTAATTCCTTAATTAATTAATCAATTAATTGATCCTTTAATTATCCACCTTAATAAATTAAAGATAAACCTTTTTATCTTAATTAATTACTCAATTATATCATTTAAATCTTAATTAAATGCTGGAAATAAATTTTGTTGTACAAAATCACTTAAGAACTTTTATTAATTAAAGTTCAATTACACTTGTATTAATTAATCACTTTCATTCGGTAATTATCCGTTAATTACTTAAAACCTTTTATTTAAAACTTGCTTTGCTTTTTAAAATTTATCAGCTCCAAAAGAAAACCCAAGCAAACCTTCCACTTTTCCCGAGCTAACCCCCGAATATTTCCCGCATCACCTCGACTTCGAGTAAATCAACATCTTCCCCGAGTCAAAACCCAAGAACACCTTTCTTCCCCAAACTCCACAACACTCATACCCAAACGTGTACGTGTGCACGTGCACACTAGATCTGACTAACTCCGATCCATGCTCCGACAACCAACAAGTCGCCGATCTTCCCCTGAGTCGTCCCGACCACCCAATCAACGATACCCACTGGAAATCGAAAACGAGCACGTCGAGTTCTTCCTGGAACCCAAACCCATCGACGACATCACCCCGTGCCGTCGCGTACCATCGCCAGAGACCCCGCGATCCCGTCCAGAGTTGCGTCACTGTCCCACGCATCGATCCCCCTCACTCCGGTCATCTCCGGTTCACCCACATCGTCGCCATGCCCATGAGAACAATGACGACCAAAACTGCTCGTTAAACCCTACTTCAACATCGACTAGCCGCCTCGACGAACTGTAAATTCATCCACCATTTTTTTCCATGACCCCTGACCCTCGAGCTTCCTCCAGTAACAACCCTGGCCTTTCCAGAACCCTCGTTCACCATAAATCGACGAAAACTTATCTCCGTTCATCTCGCAAATTCATTTGATTTACAAACTTAAAAATCTTGTTATTTATATTAAAATCATGGTTTTCAAACTCGAATTAGATTATATAGGTGGAACTTGAAATCATGGTAGTTGAAATTTTGACTTGTTTTGATTTTCACTGTATTTCTTCCTTTCCAGTAATTCTACCTTCTAACTTTACTTAACAATATTTTTAAAATTAAGATCTAGTAAATTCAAATATGTTCCTTTATACATCTTAACTTAAAAGAGAATGAGGGAAGAGATTTTGATTTTTGAACTTGTTTTTAGTCTGTTAATACAAAAATAGAGACATATATATATATATGTATGTATGTATGTATGTACAGACATGCACACTCAAACAATTGCATATTTATATACATGCAAGCATAATACACATTCATGAAAACATTTTCCACAACTTTACTTCAAGTATTAATCACATGCATCAGGTTATAGAACAGATTAAGGTTTTTAAAAATAGTTTACTCACAGTTTATTTATAAACAAAGGGCAGCTTCTCCTTTTTGATCTGGAACCTATTGTATTTGATTTGTACTGATCTTCTTGCATTGATCTTGAGTTGAATCTACTACTAGCCTTGCTTGCTTAGATCAGGTTGATTTGAAATAGTTGTTGTATAATTTGATTTTCAGTTTCCAGTTTGAAAGTTTTAAACTTTGTTTCCTTTCTGGTTTTAGATGAATGAAAGAAAAATGGGAGAGTAGGAGTAGAACAAATAAAAATGTACAGCCTGATTTTCTTTAAACACTTAATCTATATGTGTTTCCATTAAAAAGAAACTAATGCCACTTGTTATTTGCATGACATATCTAGCTTACAAATGTCTAAAATCAATATTATATATTTTTCTTATGTTTTTATATTTATTTATATTATATATCTTTATTTTTACACTTTCTTTTTTATTTATATGTATATAACTCAAAGAAAACAATATAAAACTTATTTATTTATATTCACTTTAACCTTAAGTCATTTGTTCAACTAAATAAAAATCGGTATCTCAATAGTAGAAATCAGTTAATTATCCAATTATCAGATGTCCAAAAATCCGGGTTATCACAAGCTGTTGATGGAGTTGCTGGAAATGCAGGAGGAGCTAATCATGTGGTTCCAGTTGGGAATATTGGTTTGCTAAGTAGAGATTACACCAGTTTGGATGGGAAGCCATTCTTGGGAACGGAGAGTGCCGTAGAAGTTCAGAATTGGTTGTTGCATTGCGAGTGTATATTTACTAATTTAGGCCTGAATGATAGAAAAAAGAGGAGGTTGGCCTCTAGACAGTTACAGAGGTCAGCACTACACTGGTGGAATAGTGTCACTACTGGAGTGCTGGAAGAGCGGTTAACTTGGAATGATTTTAATACGAGATTTAAGCAGAAGTTTGTATCTGAGTTTTCTAAGTCTGAGTTGATGAGGAAATTTATAGATTTAGTGCAAGAAGAGATGTCAGTAGTTGAGTATGCTACTAAGTTTGAAGAGCTGTCTAGATATGGATATGCTCTTATAGATATTGATATCAAAAGGAATGAGAAGTTCATTCGAGGACTGAGGCCCAAGCTTGCTAGAATGACCATGACCCATGTTTGTGATCCTTGTAATATAGTGGTGGAGATGGCCATTCGCTATGAGGAGTTGCTTGCTGATTTAGCTAAAGAGAAGTCGGTGGAAACTCAGGGTTCTCAGGGGAAGAAGAGGAAGTTCTTTAAGAAGAAGGGAACCCAAAAGGGAGATGATGCCAAGAAGTAAAAGGCCAAGGTAGTTTGCTATAAGTGTGACAAGAAGCGTCCCTTTGCTAATGAATACCGGTCAGGAAATGGGAAGAAAGCTGTAGTTAAGAAGAATGTGAAATGCTTCAACTATGATCAAGTTGGGCATTACAAGAACCAGTGTCCAGAGCTGGTTAGGAAGGACAAAGGAAAGGTTTTTTCCTTAGGATCAGCTAGGCCTACTGCAGCAGATAAGGGAAAGACTGTGATGGAAGGTACGCTTTTGATCCAGAGTATTTCATTTAGAGTACTTTTTGATACCGGTGCATCACATTCATTTATACCTCAGTGTTTGGTTGATAGATTATGTCTAAAACCCATCTACCTAGTTACTTTCATAAGGGTTGCGAATCCAATAGGAGGGTATGCAACTTTAGGGCTAAGATGTGACCAGTTAGAACTCGATTTGTTAGGTCATAAATTTGCATGCAGTTTGTATGTTATTGATTTCATAGATTTCGGGATTATTTTGGGTATGGATTGGTTGAGTAGGTATGAGGCTAGAATATTTTGCCAGGATAGCGAAATATCACTGAGACCCCTGATAGTCATAACCGAGTGATATTCTCAGTAGAGAATACTGACTGGATTACTAGTGCTATGCTTAATGCTATGGAGGTAGGAAATGAGTTAAGTCAGGTTCAGGTAGCAAGAGAGTTTGTAGATGTCTTTGAGCCAGTCACTGGACTACCTCCGAAAAGAGCTGTTGAGTTTAGAATAGATCTTGTGCCAGGAGCTGAACCTGTAAGTAGACCACCTAGCAGGATGACACCAACCAAGATGAAGGAATCGAAGGTGCAACTAGTGGATCTATAAGGAAGGAATTTTATTAGACCAAGTAGTTCGCCTTGGGGAGCAGCCGCAGTGTTCGTGAACAAGCTAGATGGGTCGTTAAGGATGTGTATTGATTATTGTAAGTTAAACAAAAGGACAATTAAGAATAAGTATCCTTTGCCAAGAATAGATGATCTATTTGATCAGTTGAGTGGAGCCAGAGTGTTTTCCCAATTGGATTTGGCAACAGGTTTCCATCAATTGAGAGTGGAGGAGGACAATATTCCATTGACAGCATTTCGAACTAAATATGGTTCATATGAGTGGTTGGTGATGCCATTTGGATTGACATGTGCACCTGCTTTTTTCATAGATTTGATGAACCAAGTTTTCTGAGAGTACTTGGATAGATTTGTGCTAGTGTTTATAGATGACATTCTAGTATACTCTAAGGATGAGAGAGAGCATGAAATTCATCTTAGAGTAGTGCTTGAGACGCTGAGGCAGAATCAGCTAAAGGTGAAGTGTACCAAATGTCACTTCTAGAAGAAAGATGTAATGTTTCTTAGTCACATGGTTTCATAGAAAGGATTGTCAGTCGATCTAGATAAGATCGAAGCTATGAATAATTGGAATAGACCAGAGACGGTGACTGAGTTCAGGAGTTTTCTTGGACTTGTTGGCTATTAGCGGAGATTCAATGAGGATTTCTCGCAGATAGCAGCACCCTTAACTAAGCTAACCAAGAAGGAAGTGAGATTTGTTTGGTCCGATAAATGTGAGGAGGCATTCCTTAAGTTATAGAATTTGTTGACCAATGCACCCGTGTTGGTTGTTCCAGATGGGAACCAAGGATTGGTGGTGTATACTGATGCATGTGGAACTAGATTAGGAGCGGTGTTGATGCAGAATGGTAAAGTCATTGCCTACGCATCTAGGCAACTTAGACTGCAAGAAGTTAGATATCCTACTCATGATTTGGAGTTGGCAGCTATGATCTTTGCATTAAAGATTTGGAGACATTATCTTTTAGGGGAGGGATTTGAGCTATATACCAATCATAAGTCTTTACGGTATTTATTCTCTCAGAAGGAGTTGAATATGAGACAGCAAAGATGGTTGGAGTTTTTAGCTGCATATGATTTTTGTATAGAATATACACCAAGAAATGGTAATAAAGTGGCTGATGCTCTTAGCAGGAAACATCAGAATGTGGTGTTAGCTATGTTGGCGGAGTGGAAGGATTTAGAAGCTTTAGTCAGTTGTGATGTGCAGTTAAGATCAACTGCTGGTTCTAGTCAGAGTACCGCCAGATTGTCTTGTTTAGAAGTTCGACCAATATTGATTGAGAAAATTGCTTCTAAGCAGAAGGAGGATCCAGTATTAGCTGAAAGGATTAGAAGGCTTGAGGTTGGAACTAAGATCAATGATCTAAAGGATTTTAGCCTTGACTAGAAAGGATGGCTAAGAAAGAAGGAACGGTTGTGTGTTCCGAATGTGGAGGACTTGATGAAAGAAGTTCTTGGAGAATGTAATCGATCCGAGTTTACGATTCATCCTGGAGGAACCAAGATGTATCAGGATATGAGGAGGAGCTTCTATTAGGAAGGCATGAAAAGGGATATTGGCATGTGGGTTAGACAGTGTGCAAACTGTCAACATGTGAAAGCTAAACATCAGAGACCAAGTAGGTTACTACAGCCTTTAGAGATTCCAGTTTGGAAATAGGATTCGATATCTATGGATTTTATAGACGGGTTGCCAAGGTCAAATAGAGGTAATGAAAGTATAAGGGTTATAGTGGATAGATTGCCCAAGAGTGCCCATTTTATTCCAGTAAAGTCAACTAGAATGGCACCTGTTTTAGCTAAGTTGTTCCTGAAGAACATAGTTAGACTGCATGGAGTTCCTAGTAGTATAGTCAGTGACAGAGATGCATTGTTCACTAGTGAATACTGGAAGAGTCTACATGAAGTAATGGGTACCAAACTTAACATGAGTACTACGTATCACCCTCAGACGGATAGGCATACAAAGAGAGTCAATAAGGTACTCGAAGATTTATTGAGAGCTTATGTATTGGACTTTGGTGGATCTTGGGAAGATCATCTACATTTGGTTGAGTTTTCCCATAATAATAGTTATCAGAATAGTATAGGAATAGCGCCGTTTCAAGCTTTGTATGGAAGACCATGCAAATCACCAGCATGTTGGTTGGAGACTGGAGACAGGTTGGTCTTAGGTCCAAATTTGGTTAGAGAAGCGTCAGAGAAGATTGAGTTAATATGGGGAAGGATGAAGGAAGCTCAACCCAAACAGAAGAGTTATGTAGATAAGAGGCATAAGGACCTAGAATTCTTGGTTGGAGATACGGTTTTCATCAAAGTATCACATATGAAGGGTTTAAACCGCTAAACCAAAGCTCTGATACCAACTGTAACGACCCACCTTTTTGGACGGTTTAAATCGACAATAAACCACACATGTCAACTCAAACCATTCAAAAGGGAGGATTGTTAATGGGGGTAAATAAGAAAATAAGAGAAAAGAAAGGAAAACAAAACACAGAATCTTACACGGAATGAAAAAATATAATAATCAAATAAACAGTTCATGAAGCTGTTTTACAAATACATTTAATTTCACTTTACAATACAAATCAAAGTTATACATACAATATGAATAAATAAATAATGCAGCGGAACAACATGATGCAGTGGAATAATACTAGTAATATAATACCAAACTCCGTCTTCGTCCTCCAGAAATAAGTTCTTTAACACTGAAATGCTCAGGCTGACCTAAGCATAATGAAAATACAAAACACTCGAGTCAGAACTAAAAGACCTTATGTAAGTTAAATCAACAATACATAAATACAAGTGCAACGGGTTCAGAGATGTTTACGGGATTTTACATCTCCTATCCAGTGTCTAACGTGCATGCAATAAATTAAGAGATGTTCGGGATTCCATCTCCTAAGGATCCGTTAAACTATCTACATACATAGTACGATACGCTATTATAATATGTCTATAGTAAAGTATTAAACTAGCATTAAGGAGTTACCCATATCCCCCTTAACACATTTTATATAAATGGCGTAGTCTATACAGTACTGTAAACTCCACCGTAAATTGGTGGGCTATCAGGGAGCACTCCATAGGTTCGACACAAACCAAACTCGTAGTGGGCTCGATAAGGCATATGGCAAGGCACGCGAGGCAATGCCCAGGGTAGGATACTACCATTTTGCAGATCCGGACTGGTGGTAATGCATAGCAGCTACTGCCGCCCACCTTGAGACACACTCCCATAATCAAATCAAAGGGTGGCCACCAATCAATCACAAAGTAACAGATATGGTATCGAAGAAATGTGCCCGATCGGAGGAGCGACCTCACTTGGCCCGGCGTGGCTCCTGTTATAGTCATATCAAGCTGACCCGAAGGGGTCAGGGCTGCGTTTATACCTCATACAGTAGCGTTCGCCAAACCATCCTATTTCATTCTGGATTCTCCACCACGTGCACAGTTGTTAAAGTGGTTTTCGGTATTGGTAGAGAGTATGACAATATTTGATCCCGATCTCTTTAACAGTCAAACGCTTGTTTCACACCGGTTGGTTCTTTTACATTTCAAAAACCGATTCATAATTGATATCAAAATATCATATTCACTTTGGAAATCATTATTCACTTTATATCATATCACTTTCAAAATCATTATTCACTTTAAATCATATTCATTTTCAAAATATCCCACATTTCAAAACCGTCATATTTACTAAAAATATGTCATTTCACTAGAAAATATCATTTCAAATTCCAACGTATGTTATAACATCATTTAACCACGTTCGTCTTTAAATCAAGGATTTAAATATAAACAATTCAACCTTGCACAATTTGATTTTTTTAGAAAATAGTTTGGATAGTTATAAATAGTTCAAAATAATTTTAATAATTTTAAAATAGTTTTAAAAATAGTTTAAAATAGTCTTCATAGTTTAGAATAGTTTTAATAGTTTAAATTAGTTTAAGGATTTTTTTTAAACAGTTAAAATAGTTTAATATAAAATGGTTTATTTATTGGAAATGGTTTATATAAAAAATAGTTTTGAAAATCTAAATAATCTAAATTTTTAAATAATAGATTTTAAACAGTTTATATTAAAATAATTTACTTTGAAAATAGTATCAAATCAACTGTTTCTTCCATTTCAACAGATCTGGATCATATCCAAATTTCAAATCAACAAAACTCAATTTTAATCTTTCAATTCAAATGACTCGGTTTCGATTTAGTTTCAAATCAATGATTTAAATTCAATTCCATTCTTATTTAAAACCATTTCAACTTTCCAAGTTTGAATTTGAAAATAATTAAATTCATATAAATCTATAATTTATTTCCTTTCAAAACAATAACATTAATCAAAATCCAAATTCAAGATTTTAACCCATTTAATTTAACCAATCTAGTGTCCGTATATAATTTTCTACCCTATGATCAAGTGATACAGATATATATCATTTCAACCTGCAATAAATTTAAATTTATGGGTATATCTCATTTCAACCCGTAATCCCGAGTAAAATTCAAAATCCATAAAATCGCCAGAGTTTATCATTTCAACCCATGACGATTTTTTCCTAATCTATAAGATCTTTCGGGTATGTATTATTTCAACCCATAGTGATTTTCCTAACAATAACTAAGGGAACTTGCAGTGTGATAACAACATATAAATTAAGCATAACATCAAATCATCCAAAAATATCAACAAATAAGCATCCATCACGATCATCATTCAAATCAACCAATAAATCACAACAAATGAACTGGTTATCATTATCAGGTATTTAACTGGCAATTAATTTCAATATTAGTTTAAATGGCAATTAAATTCAATATAAATCCAAATTAAATTTAAATGACAACTTAAATTACCCAACAAAAATCAATAAATTTCTAATCACAACATAAATTTAATTTAACCAACATAAGATGGTTTAGTAGTTGCGAGTGGGTTAAAACACTCACCTTTGGTTTGTCGTCGATTTAAAAATCCAAATTAGGCCCAAAAATTTAACAGTCTCAGAATGCGGCCAAACCAGTTCCATGTCGTCCGAAATTTCGATACGATTGCAACGGAGTAAACCGCATCCAAAACCGAGCTCGTATGAAAAAATTATTTAGGTTAGAACATTTGAAAATTAAATTTAAAATATAATAACAAAGGGCAAAAATTTAAATTATATTACCATCTTAAAATCACGCACAGCACCCATGAAACGTACGAAGACAGTGAACCACCCATCAACGCTGGCCCTTTGACCGCCGACCTCTCCCTCTATACGTCGTCATATGCCATGGCATCATCGCCCTTGGCCACACCATGCCGCCGCCTACCAGCCTCCCACGTCCGAGCACCCAAAACGCCACCGACCGCCACCCACTGACTAGGGTTTTCGAACCTTAGATCGCAAATTCCGGCCACCACCGGCCACAACATGCCCTCTAACCACCACCAATCGACTACATGCAACGATCTCTTCAATACCCATATTCCAATTTCGCTGATTAATGACAAAATCAAAAATCCCCAAATTGCAATTAGGGTTTCGCGATTTTGAGACTTTGACCGAGATTTCTGATCGATTCGTGCACTGCTTTGAAAAACGAACACTTGCCGTAGATTCTTATTGTCAAGAGCTTCGAAACGGTATATAATATGATAGAGTTTGGAGAGTTTGAATTTTCAATTTGAGTTTGAATTTGGTAATTTAGGGTTTTGATGTTCTGCAATTGGGAAAGAGGGAAGGAACAGACAGATAGAATTGTACGTATAGGAATAAGAAATAAAAGGCTGCTAGGGTTAGGAAAAACTATTTATATATACAGAGATAGATAAGAATGAATGAACATATCGAATTGGGTCGAAACAATAACGACGACCCAAAAAGCCCGTTCCTTTTCCGAAACGAAAATACGTCGTCCAATATATCAAAATATATGTTTTCGATATTTTTAAACTCAATGAAACTAGTTTCGAACCCTAATTCCATTGTATACAGAAGTTAGCTTTCAAAATCAGATTATATTCAATTAAATTTTATTAATTGATTTCTACGCGTTTCGAGCCCGCACGGTCAAACGACAAGTCTGATCGCTACGAAACTTGAGATCCTACAATAATTCACTGTTACGGATCCGATGAAATTGGTTTCGTCGAAATCTGAGATAGTGGCTAAAATGGCTATTTTCACGTTAATTAAATAAATTATTATTAAGTTGATTTAATCACTTTTAATTCAAATTTAAAAATTAACAATTTTATCATTTTTGATTACAGAGAAATTTATAATCCATCAAAAATAAAATTTCTATGTCAAATTCAATATTTAAATATTGCAATAATTACAGCCTTCAGTTACAACAGTAATAAATTCATTAGTTATAATTTAAATTCCAATAGATTCATTTATTTTGATTTACATTTTTATTATTCAATCAACAATACCCTGTTAATTTTATTAACATAAGTTTATGTTTTATTACATTCATTATTTTACAGTTATCATCTTTTACCATATTAATTATAATATTTCATTACATAAATTCCATTAATTACCAATTTAATTCCTTATTTACAATTATAGCCAAATTAACTTTATAATAATTTTAATTGATTTAAATTACATTAAAATAGTTGTCAATTACATTAAATCAACATTCTAATAAACTTTTCCATTTATAAATCATAAATTTTGATTTCTCCCAATATTAAATTTTAAAATCTTATTAAATTTAATATTTTTAAATATCGAAAAATATGGGTCGTTACACTCTCCCCCACTCAAAACTTTTCGTCCTCGAAAAGGAAAATAAGGGATTAAGAACATATATATTTTTATTCAAAATAATCAATTTATAAACAATTCATTTACATATTTTAGTTTAATAAAATTTTAAAAATAAATCAACTTTCACAAAAAAATTCTAAGTCTTAAATTTACGAAAAATTTCGGCAGAGTCTCATTTGCGCGGTTAGGTCCGAAAAAATAATAATATCAATAATTTCAATATATATATATATATATATCATATTTCAATAATAAAATATCCCTACCATGGAAAAAACAATTAAAATATCGTTGCAACACCATAATCTGAAAACGTACCTATTTTTCGGGCAAACAACTTTATTTATGAATCAAAAAGCAGTAGCTATTGCTTTCATAAACCTGTATTTCAATTATATAATCCAAAATAGTGAGAATTATGTACAAGATAAATATTTAGTTGTTTTAAATTAGTAACAAAAGCAAATCAACACAAAACATATGCAAACAAAACAGTTCAACCATCATATGCTACCAAAGAATCCATCACAGATCCATAGCAATCAAAACTAATGGTTTGTTCAAGTTTAGAAACTTTTCATCATACAAGAGTGATAAATAAACTACTAAGTGTACCTTACGCTCAACAGCCTTAGATAATTACTTAATAGATTATTCATACAACCTTAAACAATTTGAAGTATCATTTCCCAAACATCGCATTAGCCAAACAATATAGAATTTAAATGCTATTTAAGTTTGTTCTATTGGTTTTCTTTTATTTATTTTCATTCATACATACAATGTCAATTTCCATTAATTTACTTACATATGTTATTTTCCATTCAATTATTTAGAACATCAATAATTCAATTCTTAAATATTATATAAGTTTCCTTGCAATCTAATTCACATTCATTGTTTATATAGCTTGATTTCAATTTAATATTAGTATTCATTAATGAATCATTTCATCTTAAGTTTCTTAACTTATAAATTTGCATTCATTTCTTCACATACAGAATCATTTAATATTAGATATATTCATGAATCATTTCAATAATTTTTCTTAGTTTATAATCATTTACTTACGTGATATTCACTTTTACTATTCAATTCAGTTATTAAGCATTTCAAAGCATTAACTTATGCTTATAACATTTCTTGTACATCAAAATTCTTATTTATAGAAATAATTCCATTTGAACACTTTCATTACTTAAGTTTTACTTGTATAATATTCTATTAGATATTCCTATTTAACATTACAACTTTTCAACATTTCTAGTAAGTTATATATATGTTTTAAGAATGCAATTGAATGTTACACAAGTTTATCTTATTCATTTTAGTTAACAAAAGTATTCAATAATTTACATCTTCTAATTTTCATTATCTTTGTATTTACAAGTGGCAAATCTCCAATTTCTTTACATTTCATTAGTAACTTAACTCTTAATTTCTCATTTTTCATTTTAAAAGTTTCCAACCATTAAAATAGTTAAGATTTCATTTCATTACAATAATTGAAATCCCTAATTTATAGAACTTAAGAACTAAATGCCGGGTTCATTTCAAATCATTTTGAAATAATATATATATTCATATCTTTTATATATCAAATCATATTTAGAAATTTAAAATTAAGATTTGTTTATCAAAACAAATGTGTAGTAAAAATACTACAATGGACTTTCTACTTTGAAACTCGAAAATGAATGTCGATGATGCGACCTTCATCACCGAAATTATTTTCCAGTGACAAAAGAGGGGAGTACAGAACTTATTTCCTTTTAAAATCCTTTTAAAACATTTCTTTCAAACCACATTAAAAATATTTATATTTGAAAATACTTCCAAATAATACTAATATTATATTCCAAAATCTTTGAAAACAAATTTTCAAAACCCCAGAGTTTAAGTTCTCAAATTTCCAATTAAATTCATTTTATTTATAAGTCATGTTTTGCAACCAATACTTATAAAATTTCACTTCCTAACAAACAAACATATCACATACAACTATATCCATTTATAAAAATTATTATTTTATATACAAAATATAATACTAGGTAAAATTATTTCATTTACCTATATTTCGAAAACAATATTGTGTCGGTCTGCCCTAATAAGTGTTTAGAAATCCCTATCGATGCCATAGCGTCCTATGTACCGACCAGAATTTATAAATACTAAACAGAACAAATTAACACAATATAAAAACATTTTTATAACACTAACAAATACGCTCTCTCATATATATACTCTCAAACAACTCATTCTAGGGTATTACTACCATATCTCTAATGAGTCAAACCCCACAAAGCTAAGTTATCGCTAAACCAAAGCTCTGATACCAATTGTAACGACCCACCTTTTTGGACGGTTTAAATCGACAATAAACCACACATGCCAACTCAAACCATTCAAAAGGGAGGATTGTTAATGGGGTAAATAAGAAAATAAGAGAAAAGAAAGGAAAACAAAACACAGAATCTCACAGCAGAATGACACAATATAATAATCAAATAAACAGTTCATGAAGCTGTTTTACAAATACATTTAATATCACTTTACAATACAAATCAAAGTTATACATACAGTAGGAATAAATAAATAATGCAGCAGAACAACATGATACAGTGGAATAATACTAGTAATATAATACCAAACTCTGTCTTCGTCCTTCAGAAATAAGGTCTTTAACACTGAAATGCTCAGGCTGACCCGAGCGTAATGAAAAGACAAAACACTCGAGTCAGAACTAAAAGATCTTATGTAAGTTAAATCAACAATACATAAATACAAGTGCAACGGCTTCAGAGATGTTTACGGGATTTTACATCTCCTATCCAGTGTCTAACGTGCGTGCAATAACTTAAGAAATCTTCAGGATTCCATCTCTTAAGGATCCGTTAAACTATCTACATACATAGTACAATACGCTATTATAATATGTGTATAGTAAAGTAAAGTATTAAAATAGCGTTAAGGCGTTACCCATATCTCCCTTAACACATTTTATATAAATGTCGTAGTCTATACAGTACGGTAAACTCCATCGTAAAATGGTCGGCTATCAGGGAGCACTCCATAGGTACGACACAAACCAAACTCGTAGTGGACTCGATAAGGCATATGACAAGGCACGCGAGGCAATGCCCAGGGTAGGATACTACCGTTTTGCGGATCCGAACTGGTGGTAATGCATAGCAGCTACTATCGCCGACCTCGAGACATACTCCCATAATCAAATCAAAGGGTTGCCACCAATCAATCACAAAGTAACAGATATGGTATCGAAGAAATGTGCCCGATCGGAGGAGCGACCTCACTTGGCCCGGCGTGGCTCCTGTTTTAGTCATATCAAGCTAACCCGAGGGGGTCAGGGCTACGTTCATACCTCATATAGCAGCGTTCGCCAAACCATCCTACTTCATTATGGATTCTCCACCACGTGCACAATTGTTAAAGTGGTTTTTGGAATTGGCGGAGAGTATGAAAATATCCGATCCCGGTCTCTTTGACAACCAAACGCTTATTTCACACCGGTTGGTTCTTTTACATTTCCAAAATTGATTCATAATTAATATCAAAATATTATATTCACTTCAAAGTCATATCATTTCTGAAATCATATTCACTTTCGAAATCATTATTCACTTTATATCATATCACTTTCGAAATCATTATTCACTTTAAATCATATTCATTTTCAAATTATCCCTCATTTCAAAACTGTCATATTTACTCAAAATATGTCATTTCACTAGAAAATATCATTTCAATTTCTAACGTAGGTTATAACATCATTTAACCACATTCGCCTTTAAATCAAGGATTTAAATATAAACAATTCAACCTTTCACAATTTGAATTTTTTAGAAAATATTTTGGATAGTTATAAATAGTTTAAAATAGTTTTAATAGTTTAAAATATTTTTAATAATTTTAAAATAGTTTTTTTTAAAATAGTTTAAAATAGTTTTTTTTAAATAGTTTTAATAGTTTAAATTAGTTTAAGGATTTTTTTTAAAATAGTTTAATATAAAATGGTTTGATTATTGGAAATGGTTTATATAATAAATAGTTTTGAAAATCTAAATAATTTGAATTTTTAAATAATAGATTTTAAACAATTTATATTAAAATAATTTACTTTGAAAATAGTGTCAAATCAACTGTTTCTTCTATTTCAACAGATCTGGATCATATCCATATTTCAAATCAACATAACTCAATTTTAATCTTTCAATTCAAATGACTCGGTTTCGATTTAATTTCAAATCAAGGATTTAAATTCAATTCCATTCTTATTTAAAACCATTTCAACTTTCAAAGCTTGAATTTGAAAATAATTAAATTCATATAAATTTATAATTTATTTCTTTTAATAACATTACTCAAAATCCAAATTTAATATTTTAAACCATTTAATTTAACCAATCTGGTGTCCGTATATAATTTTCTACCTATGGTCAAGTGATACAAATATATATAATTTCAACCCGCAATAAATTTAAATTTAAGGGTTGTATCATTTCAACCCATAATCCCGAGTAAAATTCAAAATCCATAAAATCGCTCGAGTTTATCATTTCAACCCATAACGATATTTCCCTAATCTGTAAGATCATTCGGATATGTATCATTTCAACCCATAGTGATTTTTCCCAATATTAAATTTTAAAATCCTATTAAATTTAATATTTTCAATTATCGAAAAATACGGGTCGTTACAATTCTTGTCCATTCACGTCTCATTTTCTCACGATCACAAATACAAATCTAAAACCTAAACTAAAGACGGCCATTATCAAGGAGAAAAGAGGAATTTTAATCTAAAGCTAAGGATCAAAAGCTAGGGAGGATTAATCAACAACAAATCTCAAATTGCTTATCAAGTTTAAGGTGAATGATAATTTCTACCATCTCTATTTTTATTCTATGGTTATATGGTTTTGGATTTATGATTTAAATTCATTTTTGGAATAATATGGATGATGATATGCTTGAGTTATATTATGATGATTTGTTTTAATTCATAAGCACATGAATTTGCATGGTTTCGATTTGAAACCAAGAATATATGATTTTAGATTGCCATGGAAAAATTTATGTTAAGTAAAACATGATTCTGGAGATGTATTTTAATTTTCAAAATTTTCCAAGCTATGGAAATTTTATTATGAATTTTTAATGAAAAAATATGATATAATTGGGTGTGAAACTTATTTCGAGAATTTCAGGAAGAAATTGGATCTAAAATTTTAATATGTTTGATTACATGATGAAATTGAATTTCTGTGATTTTTGGAGATTTTTCCTAATTGATTTACTAGGGGAAAACCCTGCTTTGTTTTCATAATTTAAAATTCTTGCCTTGTTTTACTTAAAGCTTTCGACATAGTTGAAACGTATGTTTTCGAAGGGATTTTATAATTAAGCTTTCGAAGAAGGTTGTCATATTATGTTAAAGTATTAGCTTTCGAAGGGGTACCTTTTTCCTTAAATAAGAAGCTTTCGAGAGGGTAGGTTTCGACCAAGTCGAAACCAAGCCGCTAATTCCCCTTCCGACTGCATTGAAGTTATCTATGTTGTCGAATGGGTTACTTCTGTTTTACTTAAACCTTTTTCTTGTATACTTTCGAAGGGGTTGAGGGTTTCGAAGGTGATGGATTCAAAAGGTGGTTTTGACCCTGTCCTTCATGGTTTTGATTTTAAAGGTCTTTGCTTTCGACTAAGACGGTTCCGACACCATCGATTTTTCCCCAAACTAATTTTTGTTGGTTTCGAAAGAGATACTTTCGTATATAACCATTTTGACCCACATGATTTTTAAAGAGAAAACCAAATACTTTCGAAAGGGGTACTTTCATTTGTTTCAAAGCTTTATTTTTTTATAAAAAATGATGATTTGTTACCATCAAAAGGTATAATAGGTTTCAAAAGAGAATGTTTACTAAGGGCTTCAAAAGGTATGTATACAATGTTTTGAAAAGAAGCCTTTACTTTCGAAGGAGGCTATCTAGAGGTTTCGAAAGAGATGTTTTTATGGTTTCAAAACATAAATCCAATATCAATTTAAACTAATAACCATGGCATAAATAAAGATTTCGGAAATGATATTCACATTGTTATTAACCCATAACTGTATTTTGAGAAAAAGGGCAGAATAACCAGTTAGGTTGACCCAATAGTGAATAAAACTTAACAGATGTTAAATTCTTAATTAATGATATTAGCCGGGGCCAATAGGTTTACAGTAAGCCCATGAAAACTGTATGATATTGGTAGGGGCCAATAGGTTCATAGTCAGCCCATGAAAACTATGATTTGATACTGGCAAAGGCCAATAGGTTTGTAGTTAGCCCATGAAAATTATATCTGATTAAGATATTGGCAGTCAGCCAATAGGTTCCTAGTTAGCCCATGAAAACTAGGATAAGAAATAAGATATTGGAGTTACCAATAGGTTCTTAGTGATCCCATGAAAACTAAGTAATTGGACAGATAGTCCTTAACATTTAACAGGTTAATAGTAACCTTAGAAACTATAATTGAGACAGATAGTCAGAATGAATGGGGATGGGCAATCCAGAATTGATTTATTTGTTTTGCATATCATCATAATGTTTTGAAATACTATGTTTTAACCATTGTGGATGCAGGAGCGCAATATGTGGTTTTAAAAATGTTTTAGGATACTAGTAAGGGGAAAACCTGTTCCGCTAAGCGGCGTGGTCTCACTAGATATCTAGATGGTTTGAGATGGTAAATTATTATTCATACCAGGCCTTACGTCTAACTCAAAGGTTTTGTTTTCCCTTTAAACTCTCGGATACTCAATTGATTTTGATTCGGTTGAGAGTTAAGGTTTCCAGGTGTTCATTTAGACGAATAAAGCTTCCGAGGACATGCAGGAGGCAAGATTGTTATTAGAGTTCTTTTATTTCCGTTGTGTGTTTGTTTGTAAAGAAAAATTGTTTTCTTGCCTA
Organism: Allium fistulosum; assembly: GCA_030737815.1. NCBI lineage: Eukaryota > Viridiplantae > Streptophyta > Magnoliopsida > Asparagales > Amaryllidaceae > Allium > Allium fistulosum. Next base: position 119,360,939 of record CM060901.1, on the reverse strand, counting down.
TCTATATACTCTGATCTACCAAGGGAGCATCTTTATATGCTACTCTTGGCGTATTTGGTAATAATTATATGTTATTTGAACATGGTCCGCGAATTGGGATTATGTAATCAATTTGGAATATTTTGAAATGTAATGTAGAATTTGTTTGTTGTTTAATTTTTTTCCCATATTCTTGTGTTTCTGTGTATCAATGTATCTAATGTCACCGTATTTGGTCACCAAGGATTAATAACTATGGATGATTGCAACATCTGTGGCCGTTAGTTTTGGGCCTCCAAGTAGAGGGATGTAACATATACATATAAACATCAACAGTAGTGAGGAATCCTATTGGGTCCCTCCAACCTGCCCCCCTGCATCACATACATTATATAATCATACAATATTGGTCATCCGCAACTAAGTGGGTAAATATAAAAAGTCATCCGCTCCAAGGGTAAGAATAAATCCAAACCAACTGATAAGTAGTAAATCATCCAAACAAGCAATTTATAATTTTTATCTACTATTTAAAATAATGATTTATTAGAAAGGTGAGTTAAACTCACCGAAATTCCAATTCTCTCCAAAGCATTTCAGTTTTGACTGAATTCGAACCGCATTCGAATTTAGCTTAAAATTCCGCAAGCTCAAATCCTAACCAATCCAATTTCATATTGTAGTTCACGTTAATACGATCCAAACGCGACTGACATCGTCCAATTTAGATCTCCTTAACCCTGCTGCTAAACAAGGGCACCAAACTTCAAATCGACGACGTCAATCTCCATCACGCCAGCGCCATCGCAGATCGCCGGAGCTTGCCCCACTGTCGCCAGAGCATCCCACGACCCCGACGTCACCTCCGACCACCAGTGCGGCACCCCAAATCTCCGCCTCTGCCTAGCTCGAAACCCAAAACAACTGGCCCCTTTAAGCTCCAATTCCAACCATCGATGACGACAGGGGATTGCTGCCCCCACAACGAAGCACCGCCTTGTCGCCCTCTACCCTTTGTCATTGGTCTGGCCCTCCACCTCTGCTCCAGCGGCCTACTGAGCTCCAAATCACTTCGCCGTTCATCGATGAACTACGATCACCATGGGTCAAATCAGCTGATCTCTACCATTGATTAATTTTGTCTTGTCGTCATGGTCATTTCTTTACTTAGGGCCTTGACCTATCGCTACCTCTAGTGGCGCCGATAAATCAAGGTCATTGGATGATGCCGTTTTAATTTGAAGGAGAAGAATTTGAAAGAAAATTAATTCTATGGCTGTGACGCGATTATATAATGAAGGGGAGGGATAGGTTGAAATGTAGGGAAAGTGCTGAATAGTGGAGAGTAGGGTAATGTTATGGCCATGAAGTGATGGTTTACATATTTAATATATTCAAAAAAATTCTAGCTCTAGACATTCAAAAATCTCGAACTCCAAATAAGGCATGCTCAGTGACATTTTATACCAAATACCCATATTCTGAACTCAATGGAACTATTATTGGGACCTAATTCGATCATATGTAGAAGTTAGCTTTTAAAATCAAATTATTTTATATTAATTTCCCGTAATTAATTTCTAAGCATTTTGAGCTCGCAAGACCAAACGATACGTCGGATCGCCACGAAATTCATTAACAATCAATAATTTATTATTACGGTCCCAATAGCACTGGTTCCATCAAAATCCAAGACAACGCCTCGGAATGATATTTTCACATGTTAATTAAAAAAAATTATTATTAAAACCATTTTAAATCACTTTTAATTTCTAAATTAAAAGTTAAGTATTATCATTCTTATTTAAAATAAATTTAATTAAGATTTCCAAATCATTTTTATTTACATCGAATCTAAGGTTTAGTTATTTAAATATTGCAATTATTTAAATTCACTATTCAAATAAACCCATATATTTGAAATTTAAGCCAATTGAATTATAAAAATAATAATTCAATATTTAAAATCAATTAAATATTTCAAAAACAAATGACTAATATTCTGGGTCCTTACATACCAAGTGACATTTATAGGATTGATAAATGAAAATATTAAGTACTGATTGAATATTACAAGGTAGTATAATGTAAACATTAAGAAGTATGGGGTAAAATAAAAAGAAAATGTAATAGGGAAAATAGTTTTTAAAAAGGTGTTATTTTGAAAAAGAATTTCTAAAATCTAACTCCACGTGAAGAATTTGATAAAAGGATTTTCTTTGGAAACTTCCTTGAAATGTTTTGAAATTTTTTTCAAAGGATTTATTGAGGAGTTGTTGTTTTAATTAAAAAAAGAAAATTTGAAGATTCATAAATCATAAATTTTGTTAAGGCAAAGGTCTGCGTATAAAAAGAAGTTATGAAGTCAAAAGTCTTGATAAGATTTTTGGTAAAAAGGGTTTTTTCATATTTGAAACTCTTAGTTTAAAATTCTGTTGAGTTAAAGAGTTTTCGATTTAAAGATTTTTCGATAAAGTGATTTTTCTTTTTGAAATAAAAGTAAAGTAAAGCGTAGGTTGGAGTTGATTATTTCTCCTAAGTTTGGAAGTTCTCTTAATCCTTCCCTTTTCAAATGGAAATGAAACTTGATTAAAAATGATATAGAAGCCATTAAGTAAGGAGAATATAAACAGAGGCAATAGTGGGAGATTTGGATAGGAATAACGTTAATAACGTATAAAACATTGTTAGTAATCTAGTTAGAGATAATGAGAAATGTGATGAAAATAGATTAGGAAAATAAAAGGATGGAAATCATCTTTGTCTACTCCACTTTTCAATGTTTAAAGTTATAGAAGATTATTTTGAATATTTTGAACTAAAGACTAAATTTCAGTAATAAATCTTTAAGGTAGAAAGTTTTTGAAAAGGAGAAATTACTTTGCTTCTTTTTGAATTAAGCAATTTTTTTTTGAAATTTTGATAGTTTGGTTAAATAATTGAGTTTTTGAATGTTTTGAGTTAAAGACCCTACTTTAATGAAGCGATTCTTTGAGGTAAAAGAATTTGAGAAGGGAAAAATTATTTTACTAAACAATTTTAGAATATTTGAATTTGGGGTTAAGAATAAAGCAGTAAATGTCTTGAAATGTATGGAAAGTTAGATTCAAATATTTTGGAAGGTTTTGTCCAAATAGTTTATAAAAATGGAATAAATATACGAAATAAAATAAATTGTGGTGTTTGGATGTTTTCGGGAATTAATTCCCAAATTACTTTTACAAATTGGAAATTCTTTTGGAAAGTATGCTTAAAAGTTTTCTTTTAAGCTGTGGAAATTCTTTTATAAGTTTGAATTTCAAACGTCGCATGCTAATGTAATGTGGATTTCCAAGTTTATATTTTATGGAGTAGATAGGGATCGCTATCTAAATAAGAAGGGTTAAAGGTTTCAGGATATGAATAAAATAAGAATAGTATGTACAACCTGATCTGGAAATTTGAAATCAGTCCCAAGCAATTATTTGTAGAATGTTGGTAAGGTTGTAAAGATATTCCAGATCAATAGTTGGGTTGTAAGTTAAGTTGTCCTTGGAATGTGAATTTCCATATTTTGATTTATTAGGACCAAGTTTCGTGTAATTTCCATAAATAATCTAATTCCATAAATATGTAAAAGAGCGGCATTTGAATTTACAAAGGGTGTGCCAAATGGGAAAGAGATGTGTAAGAAATGGATATTATTTTCCATAGTTTACAATGTTTGTTTCAGTAAAAGAAAAAGAAAAAAATCCCTTGTAATTTCGAACAAAGCAAAAATATCAATTGTGGTTAATTTATGGAAATTTTTAACGGTGATACTTTTTGGGAGGAAAGCTCCAATAAAGTAAAAGATGGAAAGGAATGTTATAGTTTAGAAATTAATATTTGGAAATAAGGAAACATATAAATAGCATAATTTATAACGGTATTCGTACTTATTTATAAACAGCATAGTAATTAAAGAACTAGGAATGATGGATAATTACAGAGTTAATGGACAATAAATTTGTAATTATTAAAGGATAAAAAGGAATTAAATAAGGGACTGATTAAGGAAGCTAATATGGTATTTATGAAGGAATTTAATACCCTTAATAAGAAAATTTTGAAATTGGTAATAGATTGAAATAAATTTAATAAGAGTTGATTAGAGATTGTCAATTTTGACATTAATGGCCAGTTATTATGGTAATGGATAATTATTAGAACTAAGAAGGGAAAATTAAGGAATGTGAGTAATGGTGGAATGACATTCTAGGAATGTACATCTTAAATTGATAAGGAGCATTAGGACCCCAACATCATAACACCGGTTAATGATTAAGGGCCGCTTCCAATGAAATTTTCTTTTAAAGTTTTTGGGTAGAAATCGCTAGTTGTCTCCTTTAGGGAAACGTATTTGATATGGTATAAGGAATGTTCATGTTTTATCACTGTATTGATTTTAGGGATGAGATTAGACTACTAAATAAATAAATATATTAAGGAACATCGTAAATAAGGAAATTTCTTAAGGACACTTAACTAGCGATAAACCGTAGGTAAGACTGGAAGTTAGTAAAGAAACTAGAGTAGAATGCTTCAAACCAAAAGCTCGTGGAGTGTCACCATTCACCCCGAGTGTGATAGGTTGTAATGGGATATGAAGAGAATTTTCTAATTGGTCAAGGAGAAAGAGCCACTGGGTTTGTTCTAGATGTTTGACATGCCAAAGGATTAAAGCTAAGTAAGGCAAGCCCGGAGGGTTGTCATTATCATTGGAGGTTCCGACTTGGAAATTGTATCATATATCGATGGATTTTATAGATGGGTTGCCTAGATGTAATAAAGCTATATAGGTTATAATAGATTGGCTCATTTTACTTCCGTTGGAAGTAATGGCATTGTAATATCTCTAGCCCAGATTTGTATTAAGGGAATGGTGCAATGACATGGAGTTTCAGTTAGAATTATTAGTGATAGAGGCCTTTTGTTCATTAAGGGAATTGGGAAAGTATAGATGTGACAATTGAGAGACGAGGCTACTTCGGTCCCAACTAGGTGGGTTGGGTCAGACATGAATACGACACTCTTGTTGATGTTAATCTTCAACCCCGAAGTCAGTTCAAAACAGTAGAGTAGAAGCTTCAAAGAAGCTATGGAGGGCGGTGCGGGCATGGACAGGAGTATAGAGTCATCCAAAAATTGGAAAGAGCTGAACCTTGAAGGGAGGAGATTGCTGCCAAGATAGGTAATTAAACCTGAAGATGTGGTCAAGTCAATCATACGACCAAAGGTATCAACTGCGATATTAAATAGAATGGGGGATATCGGGTCGCCTTGCCTAAGACCTCTAGAATGAGCGAACAATTTTCCTCTCATTCTATTAACGCAAATGGAAGAAGAAGAAGTGGACAAGATATGGTTAATCCATGAGATGAATTTTGGCGAGAAATGACGGTACCTCAGGACATTCAGAACAAACTGCCAGGAGAAGGTATCAAATGCCTTAGAGAAATCCAATTTGATGAAAGCACAGTTTATGCGGGTGGAGTGATAGTTAGAGATCGCCTCTTGCAATATAGCTGCATTATCAGTTAGAGACCTGCCTAAGGTGAAGGTTGATTGTTTAGGACAGATTAGGACATCCATAAAGGGTTTAAGATGGTTCGCGAGAACCTTGGTTATAAGTTTAATCACGGTAATCGGTTTGAAATCCTTGGTTTTCGCAGGCACCTTCAAACTTAGGAATCAAGATGATGGCATAGTTGATTCTTGAAATAAGGTCAGGATTTGAGTTGAACTCGTCGAAAACTCTTGCTATGTTGAATTTGAGGAACCCCCAATACCTCTTGAAGAAAGATGGCGGGAAGCCATCAGATCCAGGAGCCTTGTCAGAAGTCGTATCATTCAAGGCCTGCCAAATCTCATCAATCTCGAAGTCCCTCATAATCGAATCTTGAATGGATGAACGATCATGGAATAGCGCTTTTCAGTTTAGAAAATCGAAAGTGGATGTGTTTTGTTGAAGGATAAATTTAAAGTGGCTAGTAAAGGTAGAAAAATTTCTCCTTCCTTTTCAATCTCGGTGCTATCAATCTTTATGTTGGAGATTCTGTTAGAGAAATGTCTCCCATTTGCAATTCTACGAAAGTATATCGTATTAAGATATCCTCCTTTCATCTACTGATCCCTGGATCTCTACTTCTAGGCTATCTCCTATTGCTTCATAATTCTCTGTAACGACCCGCCATTTTGGACCATTCTCATCCATTATAAGTGTATAGGTAGACACTCATGCCGGAATTGAATTGCTCAAAATACCACGTTGTTAATTTAAATTGGCAAAACTGAACATATACAGTAAATAGATATAATCACAGATCACAGACACAGAGTAATAAATGCAGCGGAAATAAAAGAGATAGTAGTTCATGAAGCTACTATATGAATATATAAAAATACATCAGAGTTTACAACAGAAGAGTAATACGATACATCAGAGTTAAACTAGATACAACGGAAGAGTAACAGATACAAATCAGAATACATCACTGGAATCATCGAATATCTGAAAGCTGGATAGATGGCTGGATCTTCAAGCAAAGCTCCAACTTCAAAGGTGAGTCTCGAATACTGGTATACTCAGTCTGACCCGAGCGTAAAGCAAAACACAAGACACTCGAGTCAGGATTAACATTCTTATATTAATAAATCCAACTCAAGTGAAATAGCAATTGAAATACAAGTAACTTAAAGGATGTTTGGAATCACCATCCTTTAAGGATCCGTTAAACTATCTACTAGGTAGTAATGTACGCTAAGTAGATAATGTCTATCAGTAATATAAAGATATCAAAATAGCGTTAAGTCATGGCCCATTCCACCCTTAACACATTTTTATTCCCACAAGTATATACAAGACCGTAGTTTCCCCAAAACCGGAAGTCACCAGAGGGCAATCCATATACTCAAGGTACAAAACAAATTCGTAGTGGTCGCGCATAAATGGAATACAAGTATGATAAGGCACATGAGGCTATACCCAAGGTAGTGATACTACCGTTCGCCTGATCCGGACTGGTGAGAACGCAACGCCGCAGCGCCCGCAACACCGTGAGACAACACTCCCAAAATCAAGGGTGCACCAATCGACAACAAGTATAAGTAGTTCGAAGAAGTGTGTCCACTTGAGGTATCAATCCTCCATTGGCCCGGCACAGCTCCTGTTTTAGTCATTTCCAATTTGACACAAGTGTCAAGGCTATCCATTATCGTTCTCTTTCTTCAGTCATCACGAACACCATTCCAACCACTTCATTCTGGATCATCACTCCGCGTATAGTTATTAAAGTGGTTTTCGGTTTAGATAGAGAGTATATCCATAACCGAATTCCGGTCTCTTTAATAACTTTCGTAATTATTACACCGATTGGTCGTTTATATATTCCAAAAGCCAAATCAATTTCAATTAAATTAGAATTCGCAAATCAACATTTCATTTGTCTTTCAAAACCAATTTCCATACTTTACGTTTCAAAACTTCCAAATTATCATTTCAAAATCTTATAATTCAATTTCAATCGTTATTTAAAACAATTCAAAATTGATTCAAGTTCGAATACAAGTTTCATTCCGAAATCATTTAAAATAATTTAATTTAACATTCCAAATCAGTTTAACTTCATTTATCGATTCCATTCAATATTCGTTAAGTTACTCTATCATTCAAAACAATTTCTATTAAATTTCCAATTCGTTAAATCAATTCTTAAGTTCAACTTCATTAAATCAAAACTTACAATTTTGAATTAAATTAAATTCATCAAATCGAATTCTTTAAATTTCAGGTCTTACATTAATTCCAAAAATATCACATTTCATTTCTTGTTAAAGAAATCCAATTTCACTTATTTACTTACTTAAATAAATTTCCAAAACTTAATTAATAAAGAAACTCAATTTCAATTATTTACGAAGTACATTCACTTATTCAAAAGTTCAATTTTCTTAATTAAAAATCCAATTCAATTTAATCATTAAATAATTCAATCTTATTTAATTATTAAATAATTCAAACTTTAAATATTAAATAATTTCAAAGTTTAATAATTTCAAACTAAATTATAATTTCAAACTTAATTATCAAATCATTTCAAAGTTTAATTGTTTCAAATTTAACTATAATTTCAAACTTAATTATTAAACCATTTCAAACTTAATTCAATCATTTCTCAAATTAAACAACCTTCTTTCATCAATTTCTTTATTAATATTTCATTTCAGATTTTTAAATATTCACGTTTAAATTTCATTAAATTCAATTTCCAACTTCGTTTCAAAACCATATTTTTTTTTCAAATAAGATCTTCGTTTTATTTTTAAATCAAATTATTGACCAATCGGGTTTTTATTTAATTCTCTATCCTAGGTCAAAGTTTAATTTGGGTATTTATCATTTCAACCCGATTCCAATTCAATTCAAAATCAAAACATATCAAAGGGAACTTGCAGTGTGATAACTGGGATGGTGTCAAAGTAAATAAACAAGCAATAACAACAACCAATATCAATCCAATAATCAATTCAAATAATCCCGAAATAATCGTATTAATTCGCATTGTTATTTGTACGAATTAATAGAATTATTTCTAGAATCTACACTATCATTTCATGTAGATTAAAGATTATTACATTACGGTTTTTCACTTTTCATCTATTTACAATTTCATACATCATCAATTTAACAACATACATTCAGTGGTTCAAAATGTAATTAAACAAATCCTACGAGTCAATAAATTCAACAGTTAAAGGGGTCATATTATACAAGTGTCAGTTAATCAAATTTAACATTTAATTATCCTATATCAAGTTCAATTGCATACTATTTATCATTTTAACATTAACAATTTAACGTCCAAGATAAACATCAACAATCAATCAATTATCAGCCAAACTGTATTATCATCGCATAAGTAATTAACAGATAATGGTGTCAAATGTCACAGGTGAACTGATACAGGTAATAACAGTATAAATATCTAACAGCAGCATATTTCAATTGTCGTTTCAATTGAAATAAAATCTAATACATAAAAGAACGTTAATCGTGAGTGAGTGCTCACCTTTCGAGGTTAGAGAGAATAGACGGTAGACCGAGTTACGAACCCAAGCACAAATTTCAAAACAAAGCTACATGGGCACGAATTTCAAAACAAGTCAAGATTGAACTCGAATCGACGAACGAAGCTGATAAAATTGACAAAATCAAATTAGACTATATCGAGGAAGATCAATGGTATAATTGAACATATATATCCAATTATGTACATAAGTTTATATTTTATATTCAAACACATTTTTAAAATTTAAATATATATGTATTTCAAAATCATTATTTTAAATTAAAAAAAAAATGAAACATATATATACATTCTCAAACTCATAATTTCTTAAACCACACATTAAAATTAAAATAAAATTTTTACATTATATTTGAGAAATCAAAACATACATAATAAGAGAGAAAGCAGGTCTGCAAATATGAAGGCAAACTTTTACTTATACTACAACCAAAACAATGTATAATTACATATATAACTAATATGTAAACTATAACCAAAACAACGTATACTTATATACAACTAATATATAAAATCATACTGTAAACAAAATATATGCAAATCATATTTAAAAACAAATATATATATAAGTATCAAATGTCACTGTGCAACTGCACTTTATATATAAACTTATACCTTTTCATAGAACAGAACAAAATAGAATAATATATGTAATACTCCTTTGTATAACACTTTATATATTTATTTTTTATAAAGTAATATACACTGTAAACACATAATATATAAAATAGGAAAGGGTTTTGCCTGTGATGCTTGGAGGGTCTGATCGGAAGCGGCGCAAGGGAGGCTGAGGCTTGGTTGCTCAGGAGTTCGGCGATGGGCTGAGGCTTCGGTCAGGGGCACTCGGGTTTGAGTGGGGAAGCGAGTGGATGGCTGTGGGCATACGGCTGTTGTGTGGTGGGTCGGAGCAAAAGTCGAAGGTGGAGGCTTTGCGCTTGGCGAGGGGGTGGCTATTCGGTTGGGGTGCTCTGAGGTGGAAGTTGATGGCGGAGCACGCAGTTGCAGGCGGTCGTGCTCGGCAAAGAACAGGTGGAGGAGGTGGCATGGTGGTTGCCTGGGTTGACTGGCGTTATTAAGTAAGGGTATGGTTTTTTTTTGAAATAAAGGGGAGGGGAATAAGGTGGTAAGTGAGTGGTCGCTGGTGTTTAGCGGGAGGACGTAGAGCCAAGATGGGTGGCGAAAAAAGGCGAGGCTGTTTTTGGTAGTTGTCTGGGCGTGAGGAAGAGGAGGTTGGCAGTGGGTGAAGGAGAGACGACATGGTGGTTGTCTGGGTGAACGGTCAGAGGAGGCTGATGCTGATTTTTGGGTTTGAGGTGGCAGTGGAGAAGGCGGATGGTGTAGTGCAAGGGCTGATGGAGGCGGTGGAACTGACGTGAGGCGTGAGTTGGTGGAGGCGGAACCAAAAATGGAAGGCTGAACGTATTTTGTCTCGAGGAAAGGTGAGGAATGAATGAGAAGGATATGAGAAGCCAGGCAAATAACGAACGTGAATTTCAAATGAACGTGAGTAAAATGAAGAGTCACGGGTATAAAATTGAATGTAAAAGGTCAAAATGGTGGAATTCAAGGCAACAATTTAAAACTGAGGCTACTGATTTCAACGGTAGAATAATTAAAGTAAGTGGCTACTGGAATTATTAAAAGCAAACCACCGTTCGATTTTTGGACCAGTGGACACTGAATAGACACCGAAGATTCGTAACCGAGTACCGATACGGTAGGCATTACGCAAAGTGCAACGTACAACGGAACTCCGAATTTGACAATCGAATATACCGTAGAGATCGGCACGACGAGACGATCAAAACGGTATATAGAAATCAGTGGTACGATCCTCCGATAAAAATCGATATCGGTACCAGAATGCTGCATTTTGCAGAAAATAAGAACGACGGAGCAATAGGTGTCCGAATTTGGAAAAATGACAAACTGAAATCTTGCTCAGAAGATGGTTTAGAATTTTTTTATGTAAAAATATTTAGGTTTCGAAAACATTTTATTTTCACCGTTTTTAACTGATTAAATTGAAGTGAATTTACGCGCGAAATAAACTTTCGTATTTTCGGACGAAAATTTACCAGCTGCTATGTTAAACTAGACGTATTCCAAATATTATATTTTTATTTCAAAATTTTATCGTTTAAAATTTCACAAAATTTTAACTAAATACGTTATTAAACAGTTGAAATTTACGGGTCGTTACATTCTCCCCCACTCAAAACTTTTCGTCCCCGAAAAGGAACGATGTAGGAGAATAGAACAACTAGAAAGAAAAACAGATTTGAAATACAAAATAACAATGAATTTAAACCATATAAATTCAAATTTAAAATTAATTGATATTCAATAATTGATTTTAATCCATTTGATTTCACTAAAATCAATATTAACTATTTCTAAATTCATTATCTTATTATCCAATTATCTTCAATTTTGAATTTTTAAAACCATAAATTTAAATAGTCTTTTATTATAATCATGTTTTCTTCAACAATTTTAAATTCTTCTTTATTCCAAATTACTGTTAAATTTATTCTACTTAATATATCTACTCACATATATTTAACCCATATAAATTAATTTAAAACATAAAAGTTTCGATTTAAATTAATTTACATCTATTAATTTCTTTTAAATTCAAGGTATTTTCATATGTTAATAAAATTTCAATTTATTAATTCTTTCAAAACAAATTTATTAATTATTTACTGAGTTTACTTATTATCCTATCTAACTCTATTAACATCTTTATAATCAAAATTTAGTGTATAACATTTATTACAACACTCAAATTTTATTTATAATTCAATTTATCTTATATATTATCCAATTACATATTCAACTTCTGAATGCCTTAGGTAAGTTGTATTAGAATGCAGTTGAACAATATACAAATAAAATTTTCTCAAATTCAATTATTCAAGTTTAAATGTTTATTCCAAATTTTGGTTTTATTTATAATTAAAATCAACTTTTAACAAAATTTTAGAATTAGATTTCCGATTAACTTAAAACAACTCAGAGATTTATATCAAATCAAATTAAATTTTAAAATAAGATACCTATATATAGATAAATCAAAATATACTGAAGAAATTCAAATCAAAATATTTTTCAAAACAAAACCGTAGCAAAGCTACAGAATGGTTTCTCCACTTCGAAACTCGAAAATGAATGTCGATGATGCGGCCGCCATCACCGAGATTATTTTCCAGCGACAAAGAGAAGAGCACTGATTTTAACATTTTAAAAATTTTTTAAAAACGGTTTCTATTTGAAAATACTTTAAATAATATATACTTTAAAATTTTAAAAACCAAAGTTCGAAATCACCGGAAACTAAATTCTCAAATTTCTGAATTAAATTCATTTCAAATTTCAAATCAATTTATAAACCGTATTTATAAATTTATTTAGAACAATAAATGATAATCAAATATTATCATTTCAAACAAATAATTTAATTAACCTATTAAATTCTAGAAAATTTTACTTATATTTTCACAATATAATCAAACAAATTTGAAAACAATATTGTGTCCGTTTGCTCTGCTCAAGTGTTTTGGAAATCCTATCGATAGCGCTGATCAGACGAATCGATCGAAAACCCAAATCGACATCAGCAACTCAAACAACACAATATATAAAACATTTTTATATAGATTTACAAATACACTTCCTCGCTTGATGATACAAGAATGGATTCAAAGCAAGGATAGAGATTCAAATTTGATGGACTCAAATCAAAGAGAATTCTGATTCGAAGACAAATTCAAAAGAAAAGATAAGATGATTCAATAACAGAATCGGGAGGTGGATAAACTTATTTAATTTACGGGCAACCTTAACTGGGTCGTCCGTAACTTCAAGAATTAGATCGGTGCTGAATTTCGAGGTAAATCAACACTCGATCTCAAGAGATGGAATTCAGGTATAGCAAGTAATAGATAGCATTGTAAACCGAGGATATAGAAATCTCCGGTAAATCGATGTTATTGTGAAGGAGTTTTCACTCTTTTAACAAATAATTCGAAGATTGGCGAGACCACCGATTCATCGTAAAGGTCATTCGAAGTGGAGTTATGAGGTACTCCGGAATTGAAAGAAGACGAATAGTGAGGGACATGAATGAATTTCGAAACCGAGGGGAACGTTTCAAAATTCGAAAGAATCGAATCAAAACGGAACAGATTGAAACTCAAAATGAAAGTGATTCTGTAAATACATTTACCCTATATGTTAAGTTTTGCCTAGAGCTACCAAAGCTCTGATACCAACTGTAACGACCCGCCATTTTGGACCATTCTCATCCATTATAAGTGTATAGGTAGACACTCATGCCGGAATTGAATTGCTCAAAATACCGCGTTGTTAATTTAAATTGGCAAAACTGAACATATACAGTAAATAGATATAATCACAGATCACAGACACAGAGTAATAAATGCAGCGGAAATAAAAGAGATAGTAGTTCATGAAGCTACTATATGAATATATAAAAATACATCAGAGTTTACAACAGAAGAGTAATACGATACATCAGAGTTAAACTAGATACAACGGAAGAGTAACAGATACAAATCAGAATACATCACTGGAATCATCGAATATCTGAAAGCTGGATAGATGGCTGGATCTTCAAGCAAAGCTCCAACTTCAAAGGTGAGTCTCGAATACTGGTATACTCAGTCTGACCCGAGCGTAAAGCAAAACACAAGACACTCGAGTCAGGATTAACATTCTTATATTAATAAATCCAACTCAAGTGAAATAGCAATTGAAATACAAGTAACTTAAAGGATGTTTGGAATCACCATCCTTTAAGGATCCGTTAAACTATCTACTAGGTAGTAATGTACGCTAAGTAGATAATGTCTATCAGTAATATAAAGATATCAAAATAGCGTTAAGTCATGGCCCATTCCACCCTTAACACATTTTTATTCCCACAAGTATATACAAGACCGTAGTTTCCCCAAAACCGGAAGTCACCAGAGGGCAATCCATATACTCAAGGTACAAAACAAATTCGTAGTGGTCGCGCATAAATGGAATACAAGTATGACAAGGCACATGAGGCTATACCCAAGGTAGTGATACTACCGTTCGCCTGATCCGGACTGGTGAGAACGCAACGCCGCAGCGCCCGCAACACCGTGAGACAACACTCCCAAAATCAAGGGTGCACCAATCGACAACAAGTATAAGTAGTTCGAAGAAGTGTGTCCACTTGAGGTATCAATCCTCCATTGGCCCGGCACAGCTCCTGTTTTAGTCATTTCCAATTTGACACAAGTGTCAAGGCTATCCATTATCGTTCTCTTTCTTCAGTCATCACGAACACCATTCCAACCACTTCATTCTGGATCATCACTCCGCGTATAGTTATTAAAGTGGTTTTCGGTTTAGATAGAGAGTATATCCATAACCGAATTCCGGTCTCTTTAATAACTTTCGTAATTATTACACCGATTGGTCGTTTATATATTCCAAAAGCCAAATCAATTTCAATTAAATTAGAATTCGCAAATCAACATTTCATTTGTCTTTCAAAACCAATTTCCATACTTTACGTTTCAAAACTTCCAAATTATCATTTCAAAATCTTATAATTCAATTTCAATCGTTATTTAAAACAATTCAAAATTGATTCAAGTTCGAATACAAGTTTCATTCCGAAATCATTTAAAATAATTTAATTTAACATTCCAAATCAGTTTAACTTCATTTATCGATTCCATTCAATATTCGTTAAGTTACTCTATCATTCAAAACAATTTCTATTAAATTTCCAATTCGTTAAATCAATTCTTAAGTTCAACTTCATTAAATCAAAACTTACAATTTTGAATTAAATTAAATTCATCAAATCGAATTCTTTAAATTTCAGGTCTTACATTAATTCCAAAAATATCACATTTCATTTCTTGTTAAAGAAATCCAATTTCACTTATTTACTTACTTAAATAAATTTCCAAAACTTAATTAATAAAGAAACTCAATTTCAATTATTTACGAAGTAAATTCACTTATTCAAAAGTTCAATTTTCTTAATTAAAAATCCAATTCAATTTAATCATTAAATAATTCAATCTTATTTAATTATTAAATAATTCAAACTTTAAATATTAAATAATTTCAAAGTTTAATAATTTCAAACTAAATTATAATTTCAAACTTAATTATCAAATCATTTCAAAGTTTAATTGTTTCAAATTTAACTATAATTTCAAACTTAATTATTAAACCATTTCAAACTTAATTCAATCATTTCTCAAATTAAACAACCTTCTTTCATCAATTTCTTTATTAATATTTCATTTCAGATTTTTAAATATTCACGTTTAAATTTCATTAAATTCAATTTCCAACTTCGTTTCAAAACCATATTTTTTTTTCAAATAAGATCTTCGTTTTATTTTTAAATCAAATTATTGACCAATCGGGTTTTTATTTAATTCTCTATCCTAGGTCAAAGTTTAATTTGGGTATTTATCATTTCAACCCGATTCCAATTCAATTCAAAATCAAAACATATCAAAGGGAACTTGCAGTGTGATAACTGGGATGGTGTCAAAGTAAATAAACAAGCAATAACAACAACCAATATCAATCCAATAATCAATTCAAATAATCCCGAAATAATCGTATTAATTCGCATTGTTATTTGTACGAATTAATAGAATTATTTCTAGAATCTACACTATCATTTCATGTAGATTAAAGATTATTACATTACGGTTTTTCACTTTTCATCTATTTACAATTTCATACATCATCAATTTAACAACATACATTCAGTGGTTCAAAATGTAATTAAACAAATCCTACGAGTCAATAAATTCAACAGTTAAAGGGGTCATATTATACAAGTGTCAGTTAATCAAATTTAACATTTAATTATCCTATATCAAGTTCAATTGCATACTATTTATCATTTTAACATTAACAATTTAACGTCCAAGATAAACATCAACAATCAATCAATTATCAGCCAAACTGTATTATCATCGCATAAGTAATTAACAGATAATGGTGTCAAATGTCACAGGTGAACTGATACAGGTAATAACAGTATAAATATCTAACAGCAGCATATTTCAATTGTCGTTTCAATTGAAATCAAATCTAATACATAAAAGAACGTTAATCGTGAGTGAGTGCTCACCTTTCGAGGTTAGAGAGAATAGACGGTAGACCGAGTTACGAACCCAAGCACAAATTTCAAAACAAAGCTACATGGGCACGAATTTCAAAACAAGTCAAGATTGAACTCGAATCGACGAACGAAGCTGATAAAATTGACAAAATCAAATTAGACTATATCGAGGAAGATCAATGGTATAATTGAACATATATATCCAATTATGTACATAAGTTTATATTTTATATTCAAACACATTTTTAAAATTTAAATATATATGTATTTCAAAATCATTATTTTAAATTAAAAAAAAAATGAAACATATATATACATTCTCAAACTCATAATTTCTTAAACCACACATTAAAATTAAAATAAAATTTTTACATTATATTTGAGAAATCAAAACATACATAATAAGAGAGAAAGCAGGTCTGCAAATATGAAGGCAAACTTTTACTTATACTACAACCAAAACAATGTATAATTACATATATAACTAATATGTAAACTATAACCAAAACAACGTATACTTATATACAACTAATATATAAAATCATACTGTAAACAAAATATATGCAAATCATATTTAAAAACAAATATATATATAAGTATCAAATGTCACTGTGCAACTGCACTTTATATATAAACTTATACCTTTTCATAGAACAGAACAAAATAGAATAATATATGTAATACTCCTTTGTATAACACTTTATATATTTATTTTTTATAAAGTAATATACACTGTAAACACATAATATATAAAATAGGAAAGGGTTTTGCCTGTGATGCTTGGAGGGTCTGATCGGAAGCGGCGCAAGGGAGGCTGAGGCTTGGTTGCTCAGGAGTTCGGCGATGGGCTGAGGCTTCGGTCAGGGGCACTCGGGTTTGAGTGGGGAAGCGAGTGGATGGCTGTGGGCATACGGCTGTTGTGTGGTGGGTCGGAGCAAAAGTCGAAGGTGGAGGCTTTGCGCTTGGCGAGGGGGTGGCTATTCGGTTGGGGTGCTCTGAGGTGGAAGTTGATGGCGGAGCACGCAGTTGCAGGCGGTCGTGCTCGGCAAAGAACAGGTGGAGGAGGTGGCATGGTGGTTGCCTGGGTTGACTGGCGTTATTAAGTAAGGGTATGGTTTTTTTTTTTGAAATAAAGGGGAGGGGAATAAGGTGGTAGGTGAGTGGTCGCTGGTGTTTAGCGGGAGGACGTAGAGCCAAGATGGGTGGCAAAAAAAGGCGAGGCTGTTTTTGGTAGTTGTCTGGGCGTGAGGAAGAGGAGGTTGGCAGTGGGTGAAGGAGAGACGACATGGTGGTTGTCTGGGTGAACGGTCAGAGGAGGCTGATGCTGATTTTTGGGTTTGAGGTGGCAGTGGAGAAGGCGGATGGTGTAGTGCAAGGGCTGATGGAGGCGGTGGAACTGACGTGAGGCGTGAGTTGGTGGAGGCGGAACCAAAAATGGAAGGCTGAACGTATTTTGTCTCGAGGAAAGGTGAGGAATGAATGAGAAGGATATGAGAAGCCAGGCAAATAACGAACGTGAATTTCAAATGAACGTGAGTAAAATGAAGAGTCACGGGTATAAAATTGAATGTAAAAGGTCAAAATGGTGGAATTCAAGGCAACAATTTAAAACTGAGGCTACTGATTTCAACGGTAGAATAATTAAAGTAAGTGGCTACTGGAATTATTAAAAGCAAACCACCGTTCGATTTTTGGACCAGTGGACACTGAATAGACACCGAAGATTCGTAACCGAGTACCGATACGGTAGGCATTACGCAAAGTGCAACGTACAACGGAACTCCGAATTTGACAATCGAATATACCGTAGAGATCGGCACGACGAGACGATCAAAACGGTATATAGAAATCAGTGGTACGATCCTCCGATAAAAATCGATATCGGTACCAGAATGCTGCATTTTGCAGAAAATAAGAACGACGGAGCAATAGGTGTCCGAATTTGGAAAAATGACAAACTGAAATCTTGCTCAGAAGATGGTTTAGAATTTTTTTATGTAAAAATATTTAGGTTTCGAAAACATTTTATTTTCACCGTTTTTAACTGATTAAATTGAAGTGAATTTACGCGCGAAATAAACTTTCGTATTTTCGGACGAAAATTTACCAGCTGCTATGTTAAACTAGACGTATTCCAAATATTAAATTTTTATTTCAAAATTTTATCGTTTAAAATTTCACAAAATTTTAACTAAATACGTTATTAAATAGTTGAAATTTACGGGTCGTTACATTCTCTCTAATTATGATTCCAGATTTTCCATGCAGCTTCTATCATATGCCGAAAGCCCAGAGGTCTCTTCCTTAATATTTAGATCCAAGATCTGGTTTTGGAGACACTCTTTCATGTTCTTAATGGATCCCAAGAGACCCGCAGACCATTTTTTAAGGGTAGATCTAAGGAGGCGAAGCTTAGTGACCACGATCTTGGTAGCGGAGCCAGAGACATGAAAGGAGGCCCAAAGACGCTCAATCATGTCATTAAATCTCGGCTCAAGAGTCCAGAAATTCTCGAACTTAAAAGGAGGGCGATGAGGACTACCATCGCTAGAGTCAAGCAGGACATGACAATGGTTAGAAAAAAAGGAGGGAGGTCGCGCTGAAAGGAAAGAGGGTGCATATTTTCCCAGGCAATGTTGATAAAGAATCTATCTAGTTTAGCAAGAGAAAAAAATGGTTGTTTATTAGTCCAAGTGAAGGCATGATTATTTAAAGGAAGGTCAATTAGGTCACATCGACTGATAAAGTCATTAAATATATCCATATCTTGATTAAAATAACCAAAATTATTACGCTCAAAAAGGAATCGGGTATATTAAAGTCTCCTCCTACGATCCACAGACAAGAGAACAAAGACGTAAAATTCTCACAATCACTCCGAAGAGCATGCCTATCTTGGGGTTATGGGGTCCGTAAAGGTTTGAAAAAGCATAAATCACACCAGAAGTGTTAAATCTCAAAAAGACATGTAGGACCGCCGGAGCCTTAACAACTTGCATAAGGGACCAATTCGACTCATTCCAAAAGGTAATAACACCACCCTTGGACCCTAAGGCCTTAATAAGGGCCCAACCAGAAAGAAATCAATCCCCAATACTTCACAGTTTAGAAGGGGTAGGACAGTCAAGCTTAGATTCTTGGATAAATAAAATATTAGGGTGTATATGTCGAATGAAATTCCTAAGTAAATCTCACTTATCCGTACTCCCTTAACCATGAACATTCCATGTCAAAACTTTCAGGAGGAACCAAAAGCCCTTTCCTTTTCCAAGTTTTTAATCACAGTAACTAGCTTAGGGGAAAGTGCAATGCCAAAGCATGCAGCCGCAGAAATAATAGCAGTATGATCAATGGTATTTAAAATGTTTGGAACAAAGATACTACCTACCAAAAGGTGGCCTACACTACGAGAAAGAAGGTGTCCACTTCGGTGGACCACGGTAGCTGGAGTAGATGTATCGGTGGCTGGAGGGGGAGAAGGAGCCTGAGGGGTCCCGAGAAGCCGTCTTATCTCTACATCCAGAAGCCTAACATTGTCTTGGTGTAAGCCGCGGCCCAGATTCATATGAAAGTCGAGGTCCATATCCTGATGTAAGTAGAAGTCCCTATCCTCGGAGATCATCGGCACTGTTTCAATATTCAATGGCGGCCACTAGACTAAAGGAGCATGGTTATTCACAACCAGAGATTCACCTTCATCAGAAGAGGCTATGTTGATCACTTTCTTACTGGCAACAATCTCCTCCCTTTTCTGCTGATTCATCGCTTCATCCGACATCACATCGTCGACAAAGCTAAGTAGAGGAAATGGGATATCAGCCTAGATCTTCAAGCCTTCATCATTAAATAGGTACACTGGTTTTTGAGACCAGAATTTTAAGGGTATTTGCATCGCCCAGAATGATGTGTTCCAGAGGGATACGGGGTCGGCATGCTCCCAGAGGTCGAAGTTTAGCTTGAAATCACATCCAAAAGTTTGAATAACCAGAGAAACGGGAACCGAAGTAGACTTGTCTAGACGGATATTCACAAAGGTGAAACATTGTCCGTAGTCGCCCATGTGCAGTGGTCAAAAGCGACAAAAACACCAATAGGGGATAGCACCTTTCTGAGCTTAGCGTCTCCTATAGAAAAGGTGGAACCCCCACAATGTGGATCCAGAACAAGTCAAAATATTCATGTTTATAGCTCTCCTTTTGAAGCGACCATTGCTGGGCATGGATAGTGTCATTCTCCTTGTGGAAGAAACCCTTACGAATGCAATACTCAGAAGCTGGCGATTGGGGAATCAGACAAGGAATGATCTGTTGGAGTGAAGGGTGATACGCTAATTCCCCTTACCGAAATGAAATGCCAAGCAACGTCGAAGAACATCAATGGACAACATTCCACCAACGATGGAAAAGACCACATGCAGTTGGGCATTTAGGAGTTGAGATTTTGAGGCGAACATGGCAAGAGAATCTAGGGCACAACTGGTGGACTTGGAAATGGTAGAGGAAGAAATACTTGGGGCGGGAAAAATCGGGGTATTTAGAATGTCACGTGGGGCCAAAGAATTGTCTGGAATAGGAGACAAAGAGGCGACGGGCTACAGTTAGGAGTTGACATCGCACGTTGGCTTATATGAATTCTTTAAATCGCCAGTATGAGAAAATCTACACTTTGAAACCATTTCTAACACACATCTGCATGTGACCGTTGCTTGGCTGCTAGATTTTAAAGCGAAGGACATAGCAGCAACGGTCTGCTTAGGAGGCGGAGAGGAACGGACAACATTAGCGTACGACCGACCGTCGCAATGATGTTGTATCGACGCTTCCAATAACATAGGATCAAACGGTGCGAGCAAACCCACTGATCCAGCTGGTGATGCCGACATAAACCACACTCCAAGTCCAGTGGAGGCGAGGAAAGGGAAGCGAAGGAAGCAGGTAGAGGACCAGGATGATAAGGATGGTGAGGCGGATCAGATGAAGGAATGGGGAGTGGAGGATCGAGGGTTGGAAGGAATGAGGACGCCAATTTGCGAATTTAAAAATTTAAACTTTTATTTCAAACAAGTATAGAGCCTTGTTTGCTTAATAGAGTAACCGAGTTTAAACTCCATCCTCGTTCCTACACATGAATATCCCAAGCGTTAATGGTACCTGTTGCTCCAAGATAGGGACCCTCACCATTTTTTAAGTTATATATTTTATTAGTTAATTTTATACCCTCAAATAATAACTAAAAATAATAATTGGTTAATTACTATAACTATTATATTTATTTCTCCACGATAGTAATTTATAACTTTTTAAAATTAACTTAACAAATTATTTTCGGTCAAAAACTAAGAGGTGCGGTTGTGTGAATTTTATGTGTGAACTTAGCCATAAGTAATATTTGAATGATTTAAATATTAAATAATATACAGACTTTGTTAAATCATAGTAGTTTGACACGAGTTCAATTGCTTACTGATTATCTAGGTGAAATCCAATTTCTTATCTTTTAAAACAGCACCCCTTAAGCAACGATATATTATGCACATTTTTCCTTCGTCGTCATTATATCACTTAAATATATAGAGTTCGGTCAATGGTCAAAGGTATGTTAATATCTGTAGTTAATTGCAAAGTCCAACATTGAAGTCCATGGTTCAAATTTGATAACATTTGTCGATTAACCGATTTGCTTTGGTCAAACACTTTGACATTAAGTGGACTAACAATTATGATGATGCTAACCTTTGATTTGAAGGAGACGAATTCTCACTTGAATAGTGTTTCACTTCAATTGATTTAACTTATTCCCACTATGGCTTTAAGACGATCATTATTCTCTTGTGATTGACCATAAAAAATAGTTTAGACAATTAAGATTCACTGTATTCTTAAGTTAAAAAAACTATTGCATATTGTCATGTGAGATCTTCTATTTGACTTTTAACGTATATAAGACTCTTGGTGAGTCGTTCTGTGATTGTTCCAAACAACTGCATGTACGTAACCCCTTGGTGCCTCCAACAGTCATGAGTAATTATCCATCCATCATATGGAGAACATTACATATATTAGTCTCAACAAATATATTTATATCCCCTTTTTGATACATCTTGATTGGGAACAATTAAGGACAAGTATTTATTTTATTTTATTCACTCATGGTTACGAACACATTCATAACTACAATTAATTATATACTTTTCCTAGAGATTTTCTACTTGTATATATTTGATGTATTTAAAACAGTATTTATATCTCAATATAACAATATATACAATAGAAAATAAACTAAAAGCTTACTTTTTTCGAACTAGATTTGCTATAAGTGGTAAGTTATATAATCAAATTACATAGTTGCATAGTGCATACCCTTAACTCTATCAAGTAGTTTCGCTATGCAACATAGTTGTTTTTTTATGTAGTAACGATGAGGTTTACAACTATCTAGCAGTTGTAATTCCGATCACTCAAAAAGGCATCTTCGTACCTCGCCCTTGAGTTTTTTGTATTTAACTATTATATTTTATCCAAACGATGTATTATGAGGTTATATAATCAAATGAATGTACCGAATGAATGAAATGTTTTCGTGAAAATTTTATTTCATACGCTCTTTGACATTGAGATATAACAACAGATCTTATATTGTCAATGAAAAATAATACTTAGGATGACCGCATCATCAATGGTGTTCATCTTCGGGTGCCATAATGGGGGATGTCCATGTTCCAATTAGGATTTATTTTGGACTTCTATTGTATTTTCATTAAAACTGTTTCCTTAAGGCAAAAAATAAGTGGGCTATTCTTGTGACCAAAAGGATCCTTAAATTTATCCCTCGAACATTTTTCTTGAAGTTATATCACATATGGTAATCAAGTAATTTATACATTTAGAATATTCACTCTAATAACCATTCGGAGTTTTGATAGAAGGAAAGCTATTAATATCAACATTTGTGTTTGTGAAGATTGAAATGGAGATTAATATGAAATTGAGATGATTAGTCCTTTATGATGTTCAATTCTAACATGTTTTCTAAATTAAAAAATTAGGACTTTAACTTTTAGAGGATGAATAGACAAGAAGAATGGTTTGGATGGATTTGAATAGTTTGCAAAAGAAGAGAGAAGCTGCGTTACTTTTAGTGTGCTAAGAGCACATTGATTTCTTCTTGGTCATACCATTTTTTTAAATACCATTAAATTTGTCTACCATATACTTAATAATACCATTAATAATCTAGGTGCTACTAATAATTACACAAATTTAACAAAAAATCATAAATGTTCAAAAAAACACATCTAATTTGTTAACAAAAATTCATAAATCTACTCAATTAGCAAGTAGTATGGCGCTCTGGACGGTGGTTCTGGAGGCCATGAGTTCGAATATCCGAAACATCAAAATGAATGCTATGCTTGATTAAAAGTATTACTCTTGTTATAAAAAAGTCTACCCAATTGCTAATAAGTCAATTAAGTTAATGCTAGCATAATCATGAATAAAGTGCTTAAAAATCTTCCAAATCATATGTATTTTTGTAAAATAAAATACATTTTTTTCAAAAGAATTGAAATTTAGAAAATTAAAATAATATTTACTGAAATTTGTAGTTCAGAAAATGTTGTTTTGAAGATGCTGAGATTGATGAATATTTATATTAAATTCATTTCTAATTTCTCTTCAAAACTAAAAAAAGGAAAAAAAGATAGGTGGAAATTGTTGAGTAGTGAATTATAATATCGAAAGATGTTAAACCTCATATCTCATGACCAATTAATGTTGTTTTTCCTTCAACAAAAAATAATCGATGGATTTGATTTGTACGGCCATATCTCATATTTTTGTAATTAATTGTTGAAAAAAAGGAAATTAGGGACGCATCCGCCTTTTTAAAACATATATGTTTTACATCCCTTCGTTTTGGAAACAATTTTACACGTCCCTCTTTTTCATGATGTTTTCTTCTTTACATCTTTCGTTTTCAAATTTAAAAGTGCCTATCAAGGCATGTATTGCATGCGGTTATGAGTTATGAAAAATAATAACATAAGCATATCTTAAGGTTAGTAAAATAGGGATGTATTTTATAAAAGAAAATTGGAAGGGTCATAGCTAATTTTATAAGGGTCATTCTATTAAATATCACTTCCTTTTCCTTTCTTTCTTTTTTCTAGAACATAAAAAATGTGTGCTGCTAAGGGCAGCCAGTTTCGCTCGTTCTAATACCATGGAAAAAACAATAACACAACAAAATTTGAGTGCTTTCTAATACTAAAGTCATTTCACATGACAATCAACTATCGTGTAAAGTCGTTTTGCATGATGAACAACCGTCGATCAACATCATTTTTCACGGCCATCAACCACCAAACTACTGTTGTTCGATGGTTGATAGCCGTGGGAAATGACGTTGATCGACGATTGTTCGCTATGCAAAAAAAAAAAAATATCGAAAATAATGTTTTTGATAGCCAAAGTCTAGTATTTAGAAAGGGTATATCGTATGGTATTTTTTAGCAAATGGCGTTAGAAGAGGAAAATGAAATTCCCTCGACACCTTGAAAAATTGATATAAATAGTCCCCTTTTAAAATAACATTGAAAAAAAAAGAGGATTACACAACCGACTTTTGATTGAGCCATGGCCAATTAATTCGTGGCATTAAGAAATTATTCGTCGCTCTCAACTTCGCCGCCGTTCCTTAACCAATGACGACAGACACTTCAAGATTTGCTCAAATCTATTGAAACCAAGTTCACGTAAGTCAATGTTTTATTTTTTAGTTAATGGATGGCAACTGTAGCTCTTAATCGTTGTTTTAGGATCTGTTTTCATTTGGGTTTCTTTTAAACTGAAATTTATGTGGTTTATGCAGTTTTGTGTTTCAGATAGAATTATTATTGAAAGATGACATCTCCTTTGATTTACATTTGTAATTTTGGGTATAATTGAATTTGGGGTTGTCATGGATCCAGTGATGGTGAGTTTTGTAATTCTTATGGAAGCGTTCTTTTATTTCCATTTAGGAGTTTCAATTTATGTTGTCATGAACCTTAACTAAATATTCATGTTATATTGTTATATAAGTAGATTATGCCAGAAATGATAAAGGGTTGGATGAAATATTCATGTTATATAAGTAGATTATGCCAGAAACGATAAAGGGTTGGATGAAATATTCATGTTATATAAGTAGATTATACACATGATTCATTCAACTAACTAAATACTCTTGATGATATTTGCACACATACTTTTTTTTATTAGCTTGCACTATTCACTTAACAGTGTTTAAATTGACTTTCACTACCTTAATTCGATCAATATGCTACAACATTAAGCCAGACTTTTATCTTTCTGGTAATGGTACCAATATGCCACTATTTTATTTTAAGATCACTAGGTGAGTTGAAGTATATCAATCTATAGTCTATACATTAAGGTTCTGGATTTCAGAGTGTTAAGTAAAAATAGGGACCTTTGAATCATACTGAGCAATGTCATATGAGTTATGTCATAAAAATAAGTTAATGCTTATGAATATATTCTGCCTATTTTGTATCCTCTATATTATCGGAATGTCTTATTTTGGCATCTTTTGACACAATGGTTAAACAAAAAATGATTATTATGCATAAACTTATGAGCTCGTGTTTGCTGAAGGTCTGTTAAACAAGATGAGAACTTAAAATATTATTTGGATTCCTATACACTTACAAAATCAAGTTAGTTATATGGGGTGGCTAATATTGTCTTTATACATTTTGCTTGTTGATAAACTTTCGTGGGTTGCAAGTTTCTCTCAGCAGAGAACAATCACAAGCTATGCTTTATGCCTTAAAAAAAGTAAATTTTCATATGTATCAAGCACAGGACCTTATCCAGTTCAATATAATAGCATATTATATAGTATCAAGCACAGGACCTTATCCAGTTCAATATAATAGCATATTATTGCATTCATAAAATCTCACGTTTGAAAAGCCTTGGCATTTGGCACACTGGTATCATGAATTTGCTATTGATGAACTGAGGTTTATATCGGATATTGGCTATGAAAATTTCTTATTTTAATTTTTTATCCCTGGTTTAGTTCGTCGTTGGTCTGTTATATATGTGCACTGTTTTCCTCAACATGTTCTTTTGGCTGTTTTACTGTGATCAAAACTTTAATTTTTTATTATTTAAAAAAAACCCGAATCCATTACATTTATATGAAACAAAAATATGAAAAATAAAAAATGTGTGAAAGCAAGAAAGTGCACCTTACAAAGTACAAACCTATATACACAGTTTTATCCAAACACATCTTTAACGCGTAAAATCCAAATAACGGTCTGTCTCCTTTTACCTTATACAGTGATTTTGAAAAACTTTAACTTGTACTATTAGCAATGCTGAATCATACACCTTTTTTTTTATACTATACGCGTAAAATCCAAATAATCCAAATTCCTACAGATGATATCTGAACTTTTATGATACAAAACATATGTTACATAACCATGAACCTATGAAACAGAACACGCCACATTATAATACACTATGGACAATTGAATCCCTTTCCGATTCTGATGACATTATCAAGCCTAATGTATGTTCATGTACATACAAAATTAGAGCTTATTTTAAACAGTAAATATGAAGAAAATCAACACATAAGAAATATATTCCCCTTCTAAAAATTTGAGTTCAAGATAATGTGGTGGGTGCAAATGTTGAGCAGCAGACTTTGCTCCAAAAATGACGGAGCTCTGGAAGAACACGCCTGTTATCAGGGCAAGTTTTTGGGGTAATAAATTAAATTTTGAGGGAGAAATAATGAGACAAACACTGATGATGAATTGGTATATAATCTAGCTATTGTATCATATACTACGTTGTATCATGAAAATGTCTACCACCATTGAAGAAATATGCCATACGCCAACTGCAGAAATGACGATGAAAAAAGAAGAAGACAAAAGGTCTGAATATGGGGTTCAATATTAAATATAATGACAGATATCAATGCTTTTTTACTTTTTACCAATATCAAGTTTAAATCACACAATTCGGAGTAGCATTGGATGGTATATGTCAACCGGCGATCACTAAAATATAAAAAAAGCGATCAACCAATTGGTGTTTATTAGACAAACCTATGACTATAGTTGCACCATCCAAGCTGCTAAAGTGTAGTAGTCAGGGCTCGAATCCTCTCCCTCTGCTGGGGAGCTGGGAACCCCGGCCAACTCCACTAAAGCTGCGGACTATATAATTTTATTGATTTTGACTGTTTATTCTTTCTGAATTCTTTCATCCTCTACTTGCTTTTATTAAGATCTTTGATAACATCACTTAACTTTTCATCTGAAGTGTCCCCTGTGCAATGTAAACCAAAGATCTAAAGAATAATTTTATTTTAGAATTCACTTACTGTGATATTATATTACTGAAACATCACCTTTACACCGTTGTAAATCCTGGTTGCCCACAATCCTGTTTCTATAAATGCAGGAGAATCGCATATATGGTATGCAACTGAACTATGCTCTATGAACTAAAAAGCAGTAGCATTTTAATCACTAGAGCACATAAATCAGCATATTTGAAGGAAACAAACCATTAAATGCAAGAGGTGTTACCTATGCTCAATACTGATGTTTTATCATTTTGGTCTAACCAGGCATTCTTTTTTTCCTCCAATTTTTATCTTATGGTATACAATATGCATTATTGTGCACTTGTTTTTGTTTCACAAGAAAACGAATTTTCATGTGTGGCAGTATCAAGTGAAGAATCGTACCTACAGTGCAATATAATAGCATATTATAACTGTCTTTATAGAATCTCACAATTAAAGTCTCGGCACTTGACACACTGTTATCATGGATTTGGTATTGGTGAACTGAGGTTATAAACAAGTGTTGGCTTTGAACATCCCTTAATTTTTATTTGTTCCCTGATTTAGTTTCTTCTGTGTACTATTTTGTGTAAGATTCTTTCCTTGGTCAAGTTTATGTTCTTAGCTTTTCTATGATGATTGAATCTTTTTTTTTAAACATTCTAAATCTGTTACATTTATTTGGCAAAAAGCTAGAAAAAAAATGTAAAGAAGCAAGAAAATGCACCTTACAAACTTATATATACAAATTTATCCTAAAACATCTTTAATGTAAATATCATGGTCCGTCTACTTTCACTAGTGCAATGAATCATATGCCTTTTTTTATCTCCTGCTTCCTCCGTATCTGTGGCCTTTCTCCTTTGTTACAATTATTTTCATGTTATCTTTTAGTTTTTCCACTAATGTAGCGTAATTTTCACTTGTCGCAAGCTCTCTCCGAATTTCATGGCATATTTTTAATCAGTATCTTGCATTCCTTATACAGGTGGAAGATGGAAAATAAATCGCTTTCGGGTTTTCAGCAAGATCACATTTTTGCCCCTCTTCCTTTTAATTTATTTTGCCAGAATCTCTGACAGCTTATGAATGAAAACCATGTGCGTAGTGTGTTTGTGTGCGTGCATGCACTTGTGCACATTAGTGTGTGTGTGCACACGTGCCTATGTGTGTCTGTTTGCAAACTTAAGCACATGGTTATTACTTCTTAACACTGCCCACTGCATTTCTTCGGAGCATTACTGCTAGTAAATAATGTTTCCAGCTGTTATACATCTTTGCAGCCATGAAGAGATTGATGTGAGCCTTACTGATTGTTATTATCAATGCGAAGCTCAATGGCTATATTCCTCCAAATAAAGAGGCAAGTCCTGTTTTTGTTTTGCATGCTAATGTTTACAGGACCTGGGCTTCAACAGTGGTTCATGCTTTGGTTTCAGAACAATTGACATTGGTTGTAGTAATATTTATAGAAAAATAGAGGGCATCATAACCTTGAGCAAGCTTAGCTTTAGTTATATCATTGTTGAATCTGGTTTCCCTTATCCTTTGTATTACCTTTTTAATTCCTTACCGCATCACTGAAAAACAACATATATAATAGTCCATTACTAATTTACTAATACAACACCTTTTTACCATAGTGCAGGGTTGTGGGCAACCAGGATTTACATTGACAGAGTGGTGATGTGTCAGTAATATACTTTCACAGTAAGTGAATATGAAATTATTCCTTTGATCTTTAGTTTACATAGCACAGGGGATACATCTGATCTATTAGTCATGAAAATGAGAATGAAAAGTTGAATGATGTTATCAAAGACTAAAACAGAAGCAAGTAGAGGATGAAAGAACATAGAAAGAATTAACAGCCAAATTCAATTGAGTTCATGTTATGCAACAGTTCATTTCGGATGGTGAGACTATAATTGTAAGTTTTTCTAATTAATACTAAATTGGGTTTTCACTTTCTATATTTCTAGTGAGCATCAACTGACATATACCATCCAGTTCTAATTCAAATTGGGTGACTTAAACTTGATGCTGGTAAAAAAATAAAATAAAGCATTGATATTTGCCATTGTATTCTATAACGATCCGCACATTTAGACCCTTTGTCTTTTTTTTCCCCTTTCTTTTTGGCATGGTTGGCGGGTAGCATATTTCTTCAGTTCTGCTAAATCTGCCTTATTTTCATGCAGTTGTATGTATTACAATAGTTGGATTATACGCCAATTAGCATTCAGTAATAGTCCAATTATTTCTCCCTCAAGGTTCAATATATTAGCCTGAACAGTTGCCCTAATACCAACATGCATGCTTTTTTGGAGCACCCTCATTTCTGAAGCAAAGTCCACTGCTTAACGGTAGTACCGATCACATTATTTTGAATTCAAATTTTTAAATGAGGTATATACTTCTTATGTATAGATTTTCTCCATATTCACTGTTATGTTGTTTAGTCCTTTTTATACATAAGCTCTGATTTTTTATATTTTTATGTACTTTAGGCTTGATTATTTCCTTGGATAATTAGAAAATTTTGATTCAAATTTCCATAGTGTGTTATAATGTGGTGAGTTCTGTTTCATAAGTTCATGATTATATAATGAATGTTTTGTATCATAAAACTTCAGATATTGATTGGTTTCTAAAAATCTCCCATCCTTTTGGTTTGGGTAGGCTTGCCTTGGTCTATGTAGATGGTTAAATATTTGAAAATGAATTATTCAGGGAAATGAACCGGTGTTATAACTCAGACTGTTATCTGTGTTATAACATAGTATTACAGTTATGCCCCCAGTGTATTTGGGTCTTAAAAACAATACAGGGGTAAAAGTGTGAAATTCTGTGTTATAACACAGGAAATTTTTTGTGTTATACACTGGCTCATATAACCGTTTATTACTTTATTATTTCATGTACTACAGAATATAGATATTCTCACAACTAATCTTTAATTTTGATTTATTTTCTGAAGATGACTTACATATCTTAAGTATAGCGCACACATGATTGTTTTTATGAATACCCATAAAATTGGGATCTTCAGCTTTTTTGTTAGACCTATATATATTTGATTAATCATGTCAAATTTGCTTGAACTGATAGTTTGTTAAAGCAAGAGGTGGATATGTATAATGAATATGTTTTCGTTGTTCCTATTAGTACAACAATGTTATGTATCACAACTTGATATATATTTTATTCGTTATTTCTCAGATAATTTGTGCAAAATCTAAATTGAGAACACAAGAGAAAGCAACTTCTCAGCAAGGCATTCAGCAATACTATCACAGTTCACAGTAAGTGAACTATGAAATGAAATTATTCCCATTTATCTTTAGTTTGCATGGCACAGGGGTACTTCTGATTTATTAGTTATGAAAATGAGAATGAAAAGATAAATAATGTTATCAAAAACTGAAACAGAAGCTAGTAAGTTATTCTAATTAATACCAAGAGAAATGCTATAAACGCTGGCGATCGAAGCAGTGATTCATATCCTTGCCTACACCTGTCTCTTTAAATAAAAAGCGGTTCCAGAGTATTGAATAACAGAGTAAAACTTTCATTCTTTTGCTAAACTGCACTCATGGAATTCAGATTCAATCATGTTTTTCTCATTACAAAAGCTTAAGCAGCGCAAGATTAGAAAGCAAGCAAGAATTTTTTTTTTTTTTTTTTTTTTTTTTTACAGTTTCAGTGTTCATATAATTTGTTTGTCATTCATTCTTGTCATGGGACATACCGGACATATAAACTTGGAACCAATTTTTAGGTTTGAACGCTGTTTCAACATTCTTTGATTTTCAGATGGAGTCGGACATGTTTGTACAGTGTTCGGACCGAACATATTTAGACAACTGAATACAACGTATGGACGTGTGGGGATTTTAAAAGTGTTCGGACGATGTTAGGATGTGCTCAAATGTGTTATTACAGTTTTGAGACATGGTTTGATATGTTCAAAAAGTTTGTACTTGTTCAGACTTGTTTGGACAATGCTAGCATGTGATCCAATGATGTTTAGTAGGGGTGGGCGCGGGTCGGTCTGGTGCGGTTTGGAGTCCAAACCGCTTCCGCACCGCATGAAACGGTTAATCAAAAATACAAACCATTATACTAATCTTTTAAACGGTTCGGTTTCGATCCGGTTTGAATGTAATACGGTTCGGTTTCGGTCCGGTCCGGTTTGAACCCGTATTAAATATGAAATAAGAGAATTACTTCCATCAACAATCAATTTACGAAGGCAACTGTGTGAAACTTTTACACTTAAAGGTTAAAACACACAATGTTATACTAAAACGAAAGATTAATTCTTAATTATATGAAATTTTTTATTTGACATTTACCTACAAATGAGACTTTTTTTGGTAGATTAACCAAACATCAACATTAATCAATGCATAATCATTAAAGAAAATGACTATAATAAGATTATAATTAGCATTTATTCAAAAAAAATGAAATGAAAAATATTATACCAAAACTATAACTTCTTCCTTTATGACAGCGATTATTATTAATATAACAACAACATACGCTAAAAATAGAATGTACATTGTTAGAATCTAAAATAAGATAGGAGTTTCTTATATTTTTATCATAAGATTACTAGTGTAAATTTTGCGGTTCGGTCCGGTTTAATATGGTTGGGTCAATCGTCCAAACCGCAACCGAACCGTATCGATGCGGGTCGGTCCGGTTTTGGGTATCTAGTTGGGTTAGAAGATTCGGTGCGGGTTTCCGCACCGTTTTTACGGTCCGGTGCGGACGGTTTCCGTATAGCGGTGCGGTTTATGCCCACCCCTAATGTTTAGAAGAAATAAGATATCGAATGAGAAAACACAAAACCGAGTTATCTTTATCTGCTATCTGCTTGTCATCAGAGCCATCTATTTGAACGGTCCAGATGCACTCTAATTTTTGTTTTGGATTGCTAAATCTTGGGCTTATCTATTCAGCCCATTTATGTACATATAAAAGCCTTTTGTTTTGTACGTTGTAAACTATTCAGATTGTAATCATTCTGTTCAATAACAAATATAATTCTGCAAACATTGTTTCTTTATTTTTCTAATATGGTATCAGAGCTTTCTTGAAGTCTAACGACTTATCATCAGAAATTGGTCTGAATATCATCATCGAGCCATATCAGAAAGGAGATCAGTTCATCCCCCTTCGATTGCTCTCAGCTTTGATCAGGAAATTCATCATCTGATTATTGGTGATACCTTTTCTTGATCTTTTGCTCTTTTCATCTAGTGTTTTTATCTGTTCTGTTCAGATTCAATCCTCTTTTGCATTTTTCTGCATTATAGTTGTCAAGAATCATATTCTTGATAAACTACAACTCTTTTCTGTGTAAACCCTAGTTTTCTTGGCTGCAAGATTATTTCTGCCTCGCCAAGAAATAAAGATATGGCTGGAGATGATGATGATTCTGCAACTACATCACCTGCAGTCAGAAACAAATCTCAAAACTGTCAAAGAAACCCTGTCAATTGTTAAACCAAAGGGACAGTTAGCAGTTCAGTTAGATGAAGATAATTATTTACTATGGAAATATCAGATTGAAACTGCAATTCGAGGATATGGGCTTGATGAATATATAAATGGTACACTGACCATACCACCAAAGATGGTAAATGATGATAAAGATAATGTTACAGCAAATCCAGAATATAGTCATTATCTGAAACAAGATAGTCTCCTTTCCTCTTGGTTAATGTCATCAGTTAGTGTCAGCATCTTGTCTCAAATAGTTGGATGTAAAACATCTCAAGATATATGGGAAGCTATAGAATAAATTTTCAACTCACAAACAGCTGCAAGAGTCATGCACTACAGGAAGCAATTCCAGAATCTAAAGAAAGGAAATATGACAATGCAAGAATATCTTACTAAAGCCAAGAGTTACTGTGATAAACTTGCTACTGCTGGGCATAAAATTTCTGAATCTGAACAAATTTTAACTATTTTAGGAGGGCTTGATGAAAATTATGAATCTCTCATTACAGTAATTTCATCAAAGAAAACTCTACCAAGTCTACAGTATGTTAATTCAGCTCTTTTGTCACAAGAAGGCAGAATAAAAGAGAAAAAGGATAACAGTTCAGAATTCTCAATAAACTTCACATCCAACAAAGGAAGAGGTCAAGGCAGAGGACAGTACAATAGAACAAGTCAAAGAGGTGGTGAAAATTTTAGAGGAAGAGGCGGAGGAAGATGGACTGGAAACAACAGAATCAAGTGTCAAATTTGTGAAAAACCAGGGCATGTTGCTTCTAAATGCTACTTCAGGTTTGATCAGAACTTTGTTCTGAATCAACAAACCAATAACAGTCAGAAAGGTCCAAATGTGAATTTAACTCAAACTGATCCAAAAAGTCAAGGTGGCAATTCAAGGAATCACAGTGATACTGATTCACAAATCAAGTCAGATGATTCAATATATGAAGACTGGCATCCTGATTCTGGAGCATCAAATCATGTCACTAACAGTCTAGAGAATCTTAATCTTGGAAACAAGGAGTATAAAGGTACAAAATCTGTTTACATTGGTAATGGTAAATCTTTGAAAATTACTCATATAGGCAGTACAAAATTTAATAGCAAAAGAGATTTACACTTAAATAACCTATTAAGGGTTCCTCATATTAAGAAGAATTTGATTAGTGTATCTCAGTTTGCTAAGGATAATCATGTGTATTTTGAATTTTATCCAAATTTCTGTTTGGTTAAAGATCTGACTAGTAAAACAATTTTGTTACAGGGTAAAATGGAAAATGGACTGTATAAATTCAATCTGTACCAAAACAGTGAACCAAGACAGAAAGAAATTTGGTGTAACTATTCAAAGAGTGATGATAAAGCTGATTGTATTGATAACAACTTTGATATTTGGCACTGTAAACTGGGTCACCCTAGTATAGCTATTGTTAAGAGTATTATGAAAGATAATGGTGTTGAATTCAAAGATATATCATTACCATATGTTTGTGCTTCTTGTCAGTTAGGAAAATGTCACAAATTACCTTTTAACAATTCCATAACCAAGTATAATCAACCACTTGAACTAGTTGCAGTTGATCTATGGGGTCCTGCACCAGTCAACTCTGATTATGGGATGAATTACTACATTTCATTTGTTGATTCCTATTCTAGATACACTTGGATTTTACTACTTAAATCCAAATCTGAAACCAAAAATGCAGTCATTCATTTTATCACTCAAGTTGAAAATTTAACTAATCATAAACTCAAAACCATTCAAACAGATGGTGGTACTGAGTTTAAGAATCTGAAAGAGTATTTTTCTGAAAAAGGAATTAATCATAGAATTACCTGTCCATATTCCTCTGAACAAAATGGTTTAATAGAAAGAAAGCACAGACACATTGTTGACACAGGTCTGACATTACTTGCACATGCATCTTTGCCACTTAAGTTCTGGCTAGATGCTTTTACATCTGCTGTTTATCTTATAAACAGAATGCCTACAAAAGTTTTGAAAAATAAAACTCCATTAGAACTTTTGCATAAAACCAAACCAGATTACTCTTTTCTCAAAACTTTTGGTTGCTTATGTTTTTCATATACTAGACCATATAATAAACATAAATTGAGTTTTAGATCTTTACCATGTACCTTTCTTGGATATGCTACCAGTCAAAAGGGCTATAAATGTCTGACTAATGAAGGTAAAATAATTATATCAATGCATGTTGCATTTAATGAACATGTTTTTCTCTTCACTAGTTCAGACATGAAAGTCACACAAAAGGTTTATAGTGTCAAGAAGTTTCTTTCACCCATACATGTATGGGAGAAAGAAAGTTCTGAAAATATCAAAGATAAACAAGGAGTGAGCTCAGATCTCCAACACACTGTGTCCAGTAATGGACCAGGTCAGAGAGATATTTTGAGTTCATGTAGTTCTGGTGAAGCTGTTCATGAAGATGAAGACATCCATGATACAAATCAGGATAATGATCAAGTTAGCAGCTCTTCATCAAATAGCAGTGATGATACACCTGTTCAGGAAGGACATCACATGGTTACTAGGTCTAAACATGGTATTTTCAAACCAAAAGTTTATACTACACATATTAACTATAAGGAACCATCAAGTTTTGAGGAAGCAAGTAAATGTGACAAGTGGAAAGCAGCTATGGATGAAGAATACAAAGCTCTAATTAAAAATAATACTTGGAGCATAGTTCCTAAACCAACCAACAAAAATATAATTGGCAGCAGATGGGTGTATAGGTTAAAAGATCTACCAGGAGAAGAAAAAGTCAAATATAAGGCCAGACTTGTGGCAAAAGGTTACACCCAACAATATGGGTTTGATTTTCAGAAACATTTTCTCCTGTGGTCAAGCCAACATCTATAAGAATAATTCTGACAATAGCCTTATATTATGGATGGGATATTAGGCAACTTGATGTTAACAATGCATTTCTAAATGGTGATTTGCAAGAAGAAGTTTATATGCAGCAACCACAAGGATACATTCAGAATAACAGCAAGGATCTGGTATGCAAGCTACATAAAGCAATTTATGGCTTAAAGCAAGCATCAAGGGTCTGGTATGAAAAGTTAAAATCAACTTTACTTTCAATGGGTTATCAGGTATGTAAATCTGACAATTCTATTTATACCAAAATAAATGAAAAATGTATTGTTTATATTTTGGTGTATGTAGATGATTTTATAATAACAGGAAACAATGATGATGAGATTAAACATATTATTAACTTCCTGGATAAAACCTTCTCTATTAAAGATCTAGGTAAATTGCATTATTTTTTAGGCATAGAGGCAATCAGAACTACTGATAATGAAATCATGTTATGCCAACAAAAGTATATAGCTGAAATTTTAAAAAGGGAAAACATGAGTAGTGCTAAGCCGATGCCAACACCTATGACAAGCAATTTACATTTATCTAAATACATTGGAGAACAAATTGATAATGTTAAACAATACCGAAGTATAGTGGGTGCCTTGCAATATGTAACAGTTACTAGACCTGACATATCATTTTCTGTAAATAAAGTTTGCCAATTTATGCAGAATCCATTAGATCAACACTGGAAAGCTGTAAAGCGTATACTCAGATACTTAAAAAGGAACTGCAACTCAAGGAATTAAGCTAAAGAAAGGCAAAAACTTATCTATTCAAGGGTTTGCAGATGCTGATTGGGTATCCAATTGTGACGATAGAAGATCTACCACGGGACATTGTATATTTCTAGGAGGAAATCCAGTCTCTTGGTGTGCTAAAAAGCAGCCCACTATATCTCGCTCAAGCACTGAATCCGAGTACAAGAGTGTTGCTTCAGCCACAGCTGAAATAATGTGGATAGAATCTCTACTTAAAGAGTTAGGGTTCGGATCTCAGCATAAAGCCACCATCTGGTATGACAATTCCAGTACGGTGGCTCTCTCCGCCAACCCAATTCTCCATGCAAGGACGAAGCATATAGAGATTGACCTATATTTTGTCAGAGAACAAGTTGCGAGAGGAAAGCTTGAAGTTAATCATCTTCCCTCTACTTGCCAGATAGCAGATATACTTACGAAAGCTTTGTCTCGTAAGTATTTTGAAAGATTAAAAACCAAATTGTGCATAGAAGACATGGCAAAGGAATTTGAGCAGTAGGAAGAAACCCTAGCCGCAACTGAAAGAGGGAAATAAGATATCGAATGAGAAAACACAAAACCGAGTTATCTTTATCTACTATCTGCTTGTCATCAGAGCCATCTATTTGAACGGTCCAGATGCGCTCTAATTTTTGTTTTGGATTGCTAAATCTTGGGCTTATCTATTCAGCCCATTTATGTACATATAAAAGCCTTTTGTTTTGTACATTGTAAACTATTCAGATTGTAATCATTCTGTTCAATAACAAATATAATTCTGCAAACATTGTTTCTTTATTTTTCTAATAAGAAGTTCGTAGATGGTCATTCAATTTCTAGGCATATTCTGACAATACTCAAGACGCATCATGTATGGGCATGTTTAGAATATGTTCGAACAATATTAGGTCTTGGGATGTATTCAGATGTGTTTTGTTGATTTTTGACTACAAGCTAACGTCATCCCGAGTACATCCTAAAACGTTCAACCGTTGTCTAAATATGTCCAAACACGTTCAGAAATCAATCGAACATCTAAAACATAATCGAACAACGTCTGAATACGTCCACACGTCGTCCAAACATGTTAAATAACATATGGATACGTCTGTTTGAACACGTACGAAAACCGATAGAACACGTATAAACATTGTTTGAACACGTCCGAAAATTGGTCAAACGTCTAAAACATGATCAAAAAACGTTCGAACACTTCCGCACGCCATTCGAACACATCCGCAAATTGTTGAGACATGCTAACACATCCTACAATCATTCGAACATGTTTGGACGACACTTACGAACATTGTTTGAATATGGTAGAACATATTCCAACGTTTTTGTTTCGTTTTCTTGAAGTTTTTATTAGCACCCACATAGTTAGAATTTTCAAGTTTCTACTGAAACTAAATTATTTGATCAACCATGTCAAATTTTTTGCTCTTGAACTGATAGTTTGTTAAGGTAAGAGGTGGATATGTTACATGTATATGATGTATTTGTTTTCCATATTCCTATCAGTTCAACAATGTTATGTACCGCAACTTGATAGATTTTATTCATTATGTTTCAGATGATATGCACAGAATCTAAAGGGAGAGAGCACAAGAGAAAGCTTCTCTTGTGTTGGCATGAGCACGGCCTTCAGCAATCGTGCACCGTGTTTATTACAAGCTTATAATTTATATGGCTGAATAGAAACAATCTGTTTTTGTATGATTTTTTTTGTATGCTCTGTTCTTGAATTATGTATGCAAGATTTGCTTAAACTCAACTCATAATTTCTATCAGAAATGTTTCTACTATCAAATGTACCTATCATATTGCAAGATTTCTGTTACTTTTATGATCTCAGTTTGTCATTTATTACATACGAGTGGGTTGGCACGTGCGATGCACGTGCGCAGGAAGAACTGGTGTTAGGAAAAAATGTTGTGAGGTTATGTTGAATTTTATAAATTGACTTTGACGTGTACATAATGTTGCATTTCTTGTATACTGTCTAATTCAAAACGCATCCACGTCCGGTAGACGTTTGTATGGAACTTTCATATCATACATGGAAATTTGTTGTAAATATGGAGATTGAAGTAGCTTGAGTGAAATTTACGTAGGCAAAAGAATTGATAGAGGTTAGTTGATGGGGATAGGCAAACGTGTGCACAGTGTATTGGCAACTGTGTATATATAGATAAATCAACAGTTAAGTAAGTTGGTATAACTGCTGAAAATGAGTAGGTAAACGTTGTTGAATTGGTAGAGATCCGAGATGTGCTCTGCTGATTTTTGGTAACGGGATGAAATTTTATTAT
Source organism: Allium fistulosum (assembly GCA_030737815.1). Lineage (NCBI taxonomy): Eukaryota > Viridiplantae > Streptophyta > Magnoliopsida > Asparagales > Amaryllidaceae > Allium > Allium fistulosum. The sequence continues at coordinate 119,321,844 of CM060901.1, read as the reverse complement.
ACACGTTGCGTTAAAGTGGCCATAATAACAAGATAGTCATAGGAAAATTGGTATGCAGCAAACTGTGGACGTATATATACCTGGAGTGTTTATTAACCAATGGAGAAATTTTTATTTCTCATCTTGACATCCATTCATTCACGCTAATTTGTTAAACCATTTGAGTTATGTTAGTCACCTCAGTAAGTTATAGATTTTTCTAATACAATGACGGAAAATCTGTTTCGCAAAATACACATCAATTTGCATGCCAATATAAAGGTTGGTTAATAAGTAGTAATGGGTGGCTGAGTATCTTTGGTTAGTTTGATGAGTTGGTTAATTATGTGGTATACTTAAACATGCGTTGATAAAAATATGAGTACATGAAATAATTCAACAATGTAGTCCTTGCAGAATTTAAAATCTACGGAAAACTTTAGAAAAGAAGAATTTTCTTTTTTTAGAAACATTCAATTAGTGGTTTAATGATTGAACATATTCTTCCGTATTAATTTTTGCTTCGTTTGAATGTAATAATTCTACGTCAATGTTTAATGATAGTTCATGTATGTTTAGTGATAGTTCATGTATATATTCAAGGCAGTATCAGTGTCGAACGAATATTACATGTATCAGCCTCGGATAATATAACGCACATATACATTTTTAACAGCACTTACGTCCACGTGAAAAGAACATCAAATTTATTTAGGCAATGACGAAAGCATGGAGTACACGACAAATTCAACTGAACAGTAACGAATACATCAGAAACAAATAACTTTGTATTAAGAGCGACCAAAGGAAAAAGTACGGAAGCGCGAAAATGGACAATTTATTGGCTAACAAAGAGTTGAAGCTGTATTAAGTACGGTTCTTGAGAAAATGCTCAACAGCTGCATCACATTGTTCAATATGCAAGAGAAATTAAAATTTATGATTAGTATGTAGTATAAGCATATATGTATGTGTGTGTGTGTATATGTATGTACATATGTGTCTGTGTATCAAATAATTAAAGGTTAGCATACCACTTCAGGAGTAAAAAAATCTTCCCATTTATCATCTTGAGAATATTGTGGAAAATAATGTAGTTCATCAGACTCTGTCATCTGGACTTCACAGGTGGAAGATTTTGATAAGTTTTTGTTGGTTTCAAAAAATTTTGTCCCAACTGAAGGAAGCTAAACACAGTGGGTTGGTTTGTTAACATTGTCTGATTCAATCTGGGAAAGGTTAACCTCTGAGACGTTGGATGAAGTATTAACTTTTTCATCGGTAGCGGATTGAAAGTGCTTTGTTAAACGCGTACTTTTATGTTTGAATTTGTCTACGGAAGAGGATAATGGAGGCTCTTTACCTTGTTGTATAGATTTGTTCTGCAGGTGGAAAAAAAGGTAAATTGTGGACTTTGAACTATGTATGTACGTGTACAGAATAACTTGCATATTTAAGACAGGGCAGTCAAATTTGTGAAAATCCACCGTACTCAAATATTTCGCGTGCTCAACTCGTGGACAGCTATTATGGGTAAACACTTGTATGCATAAACTAATATAGTACATGGTTGAAAAAGAAAGTGCAAAAGCTTTTGAATAGAATATGTCTACAAAAGTATATGCCTGAAAGAGGCTTTAGTCATAAAATCCCACAGAAAATAGCATAGACTAAATTTGTGAATAAAAGATAGTAATACCTTTGTCATTTTGCAGAAAAAGTAATATGAAGGTTTAAATGTTGGAGTGGAATTGGCGAAGGTGGAAGAATTTATGGAGATGAGATGTTGAGGATAGACAGTGGTGTGTGTGTGGAGACTGTTAACAGAGATGTGGCTATAATATATAGTGAAGGACGTACTAATTTTTTTTAGTGGAAAAGTAATTATCTGCCTAGTTTGCAAGAAAAGTTGAAGGAGCAATTATAGAAAACATGGACAGTAATAACGGATCAGCTGCTAAGGGAATTAATGTAGATCAGGTACAGTTATAGGAATGACTGAAAAGGCATGCATTTAAGATTTGTATTCTTGGATTCTTATTTGTTCAATATAAAAGCAAACATCTCTTCATACTATATTGCATATTGTGGCTCATATACGTCAGATAACTATTTAGTTGCTGTGTAAAGGAGTCCACATCATGTTTTCTCTGATCTAATTGTAATGCCATTAGAATTGGGTAACTTTACTCTTACTAACCCCTTGACCCCCTGACCTCAACTTTTAACTAATGGTGTTTTCACAGCAAATTATACAAAGTGCAGATAATTGGCTACACTGATATACACATGTGTGTACTTATTAACATTAGTTATACCAATTAAAATGTGAAATTTTAAAGAAATCAGAAACAATGACAGTGAGTTTTATTACGTTTTCTAATATTTGTTTATATTTCATGTGAACTATATTTCAGAAATACGTCCCATGTTTGACATGTAATTCACAGAAAATTAAAGAATCAAACATGTCAGACACATACATGATACATACAATTCACAAATACGTCCCATGTCAAACATGTAATTTACAGAAAATTGAAGAATCAAACATGTCAGACAGAGACAGGAAACATACAAATCAACTGCAGTACATACATTTGTAAATGTTTCTCGACTAAGAGTGAAGTTGTTGACCCTCAATACTCTTAACTGCCAGCTTGAGATCTTCCAGAACCATGCTTCTCGAAGGGTAAATGACTGCACTCTTCCAATAAGAATTCAACCTGCATTTCACTTAATAATTATTATAAAGTTCTAACACTGAAAGTTCTAACACTGAACCTGGTGGGCCTGCCCTGATATTGAATGCTGGACTGAGGCCAAACGTTGGGCGATTGAAGCCCATTGGACCATTAGGGTGGCGAGCTGGCAAAATCAGTTATGTGGAAGACTGGGTTGAGCTGGCATGATGGCTGTTCTTTGCTGCAGGGACTTCGTGGTTGTGATTGCCTTCGTATGTTGTGATGACTGATTTAAGGTCCTGAGATGCTATTTTTATGTGCTTTCGCACTGTGCATCTTGCCCTTGTGCAGTTGTAGTAATTTCTGCAGAGTAATATAATTGTTTGATTAGGAAGTACATATAGATTAAATGGTCCCAAAAATGCAAGTAACAGTACAAAATGTTTTGTATTGCATCCCTCTTGCTTTCATCAATAATCAAAACTGTACAATTGTTCGTTGACACGTTATCATCTAATTCGTTGAAAAAGCAATTAAAGGTTACATTTTTAATCAATGGAGAATGGGTTAATTTGATAGTTCTTTAATGAACTGATAATAATACATGTACGTGTGCTATTTATGTGTCATCTAACAGTCCTATTACTGTGCAGTAAAGGAAAGGTTGAATCTGAACTTGCAAAACTTTGGTATATTTGCATCTTACAATCATATAATTGACAATTTGCTAATTTAGTTGGTGTGTACTCAATGGCAATGTTATTTCTTAGGTAGATTGCTTTCTCGATCTTGGGTGGTTACTTCATTGTAAACGTAACAGAAAAGCACCCAGTTATCTAAATTTGAATAGAAATATTGGTTTATTTCGTACCTCGTCCTCTTTGTGTACTGTGAAACATCGAAGTAATATATAACTTACAGTTGATGCAGTTAGTTGTTTCCTATCCACTTTAAATGCTTCATATCGAGTTGGTTACTTCTAATCCACTTGGTTGCCCCATATCCAGTATGTTGCTTCATGTTTATTAATAAATGTGCATAAACTTAATGTACAAATTAGTTTTAAGGAAAAAACAGTCAACCTAACGACATCAAATATTTGTTAAAATTAGTTGAAAAGACTACTAACGGTTGCACTTTTAATCTACTGTCTGGTATACGGCTCTACACATCAACAATCTCGTTTTTTGGTAATTGTTTCCATATATTAATGAATATGTATAAATTTAATGTACAAAATAGTTTATGAAACACAATCAACCTAACCGCATCAAATATTTGGTAAAAATTGGTGAAAAAATCAATTAAAGGTTGCATTTTTAATCTGCTCCAAGGTATACCGCTTTACACATCAACAATCTCATGTTAACTGTTCCAAATAATGTAGTGTGGTGTTTATAGTTGAAATGCATGAATATATATTATACAAATATGAAAATTTTGAATATGTAAATAAAATTATAGAACCAAGATAAGTTTCACTGACTTGGTGGTAAACAACAGTAATAGCAATGATAAAGTTAGGATATAAAATTCAGTAATACCCTACCTCAATGATTTAATGTAAACCTTTCTCTTTGGCAAGAATCTTTGCTAGCGGATTCTTCCCCTCTAATCCTAGCTCTACATGTTGCATTTCTTTTCCGAGCTTCTGCTAGCTCTAAAGTGCAAACCACTATAATAGCTTGTAAAGAAGAGGAAGAAGAACAGTATCCAACTAAGAATATAAGTACGCATAAAATTTTAGGCAGTAAAAGAAACAATTACTATCTCTATCTTTAGTAAGTTCATATAAAAAAAAACTAAAATGGATAGAAATATATTTTTAACAAATAGGTTTAAATTTAATGTACAAAATAGTTTAAGAAAACACAATCAACCTAACCGCATCGAATATTTGTTAAAAATTGGTGAAAAAATCAATTAAAGGTTGCATTTTTAATCTGCTCCAAGGTATAAAGCTTTACATATCAACAATCACATGTTTTCTAAATGTTTCCATATATTTTCATATTCATGTTCCGTTTGTTCTACTGTAATAATGTACTGTGCTGTTTATAGTTGAAATGCATGAATATATATTATACAAATATATGCAAAATTGAAAATGAAAATAAAATTATAGACCGTAGTAAGTTTCACTAATTTGGTAAACAACATTAGAATTCAGTAAAATCTAAAATTGGTGTGGTTCTAAGGTCTGAAAATTTAAGCACCATAATTAAGACAGTTTGAAAAATCAGGATGACTGAAAGCATAAAAACGTTCAACAATGGTATCATTGTCAAGACTTAATGATTTAATGACCAATTTAATAATACATGTTTTTTATGTAAATAACATGAATAAAATATTAGGAAAAAATAGTTTTTTTTATTCCCTAATTATCAGTACGTACCTCAGTACATACCTAATTATGATAGTAATCAAGGAATATCAATTAAAGCTAACAACAAATCACCTTGTCTTAAAAATGGCCTAAACCACATCACATTAGCAAATTAAATTGAATGTAGGTATAAAAAGAATTGCAGAAGGAAAATCAAAAAATTGATTGATTTTTGATTGCGTTGAAATAACAGAAATTTGAGCCTAGGGACACTAAATTTTAGAGTACACATCACATGCTAGTGTATCTTGAATCCGAGACCTTCAACAATCAAAAGGGAAAAAGAAGAGGAATAGGAAGAAGCTGCGGCGGCATACCTGAGTAAAAGAATCTAGGATTCCAGAAGCTCTCCCATTCGTCGTCCCCATCTCAGTCGAATCGTCATCAAAACCATCCTTTTGTACTTCCAGTCGATGCTGCATAAAATTGACTATCATAAGCAAACAATTCTGCAGTTTTCCTCTTCCGAGATTGAAAACGCATATTTTGAATCGACTATTGATCAATTAGCAAAATAAATTGAATGTAGGTATAAAAAGAATTGCAGAAGCAAAATCAAAACATTGATTGTATCTTGAATCCGAGACCTTCAACAATCAAAAGGGAAAAAGAAGAGGAATAGGAAGAAGCTGCGGCGGCATACCTGAGTAAAAGAATCTAGGATTCCAGAAGCTCTCCCATTCGTCGTCCCCATCTCAGTCGAATCGTCATCAAAACCATCCTTTTGTACTTCCAGTCGATCCTGCATAAAATTGACTATCATAAGCAAACAATTCTGCAGTTTTCCTCTTTCGAGATTGAAAACGCATATTTTGAATCGATTATTGATCAAATTAGCAAATTAAATTGAATGTAGGTATAAAAAGAATTGCAGAAGCAAAATCAAAACATTGATTGATTTTTGATTGCGTTGAAATAACAGAAATTTGAGCTTAAGGGCACTAAATTTTAGAGTATTAGGTTACTGGACGAAGTAACAAAGAAATATTGAGGAAAGAGAGTTGCGTAGCCTAGAATGAGGAATCAGGAGAAAAGATAGAGCGGTTTCCGAAAACGTGAGTAAATGGAAATGGTGGGAAAAAGTTTGACCAAAATGTTCCGTTTTAACTATAGTTTTACAAACTGTAAATAGGTATGCAAATGGGTATTTTGGACAGTTCGAAAAAGGCTTCACCTTCTCGAGTATTTGCTTTATATATAAGATAAGATAAGCTTAGTCTCGTGTAATGCACGTGAATGAAACATAGTACAGTTATTACTTTTCTCCTTCTTGACTTTTCCCTCCCTTGTTGGAGTATCGTTCTTGTGCAACAAACAAAAGAAATCTCATAAATCTCCCAAGCTATTGAAATAAATTAAGTTTAGGGTTTGGATTCATTGCATCTCAAGCTCAGGATCAAAATGTGATGGAAGTTCGAAGAAAGCTTAATCATGTAAGTACACTGCAATTCAAAATTCATATTTAGAACTGAATCGCAGTGAATGATTATTAAATTAAAAAATTCATATTCAGAACTGAATCATAGTGAGGGATTGAACCCTGAATTGTTTATGACAGTACATTTGTTCCATTCTTACTACCAGTTCGAATCAAAATCAATTAGCAATTTTTAGTGCAAATAATCCCCATAATTTGTAATTTGTGCCCTCATAGTGTAAAAGTAAGCATGATATTGGAGAGAAACTGAAGCCGTGCTTATGAACTTGACAAAGTTTGTAACCCCTATTCTACTAAGTCCTTAAAAGAGAGAATATTAGGAACAAAGGGACTTGGTACACTCTATAGTTGTAAATTTTCAACATCTACGTAGGCCAAAATAATAACAGAATGAACGAGCTACGTTGTTTAATTGGTGCATCTCCTCTACCATTACCGCGAGCAGTTCTAATGTACTAAAAAGGGAACGTTATGTGCACAAAAACTTTGGTGCAAATTTTTCTGTATAGTTGTACATCATCAATGTCTACGCATTTTTCTGTATAGCTGTCCTTGGCAATTTTTTTATTTTTGCCTTATTAGGAGGAAACTTGTAGAAATAACTTTTTTTTTTAATCACAATCCACGATTGAACCTAATATATATTGATAATAGTATCTCATAGATTATATCTTTTATAAATATTTTACACAAACCATAAATATTTCCACGTCAAAAAAGAAATGTAGTATGCTAGTTTAATCAAAATGGGATCAATGTGTATGCATATATACTAATACCAAATGACAATTTATTTTTGTTTCTTTCTCAACTTCAATTTCTAATGTAGCTTAAATTGAAAGTGACATTTAGATGTAGTGCTTGTTGGAAGTTTTACATAAAATTTTCTAAATTGACTGCCACTACGAAGTGGGGTGACAACACCCCTAGGTGGTATTGCGGGGGCGACGCCCTCGCTGACGCCGGCGCCCCGTCTGAAAAAGGTACATGTTGTTTGTGTTTGAATTTTATAGTTTAATAGTTCTTGAATACTTTTTAGCCAACGTTAAAAACTCTAACATTTTATTTACATCATAGCAGAGCCAGCCCTGAGAGAGGGTTTGCCCTAGGAAAAATTAATTTTTTTTTGCCTTATTAAGAGGAAAAATGGTAGAAATATGTAAAAATAGTTCAATGGTTCTTGAATACTTGTTCAGCTAAAGTTAAAAGCTCTGACATTTTGTTTACATCTTTACAGGCCGGCCCTCCCTGAGAGAGGGGCTATCCTTAGCAAAAAAAATATTTTTTGCCTTATAAAGAGGAAAAATTATAGAAATAAAAAAATTGTCACAATCCACGATTGAACCTAATATATATATATTGATAATAGTATCTCATAAATTATATCTTTTATAAATATTTTACACACCAGAAATATTTTCACATCAAACGTGAAATGTAGTATGCTAGTTTAATCAAAATAGGATCAATGTGTATGCATATATACTAATACCAAAGGACAATTTATTTTTTGTTTCTTTCTCAACTTCAATTTAGCTCAAATTGAAAGTGACATTTAGATGTAATGCTTGTTGGAAGTTTTACATAAAATTTTCTAAATTGATTACCACCACGAAGAGGGTGGTAACACCCCTAGGTGGTATTGCGGGGGCAATGCTCTCGCTGATGGCGGCGCTGCGTCTGAAAAACGGTACATATTGTTTATGTTTGAGTTTTATAGTTCTTGAATACTTTGTTAGCTAACGCTAAAAACTCTAACATTTATTACATCTTAGCAGAGCTGGTCCTGAGAGAGGGTTTGCCCTAGGCGAAATTAATTTTTTTTGCCTTATTAAGAGGAAAAATGGTAGAAATATGTAAAAAAAGTTCAATGGTTCTCGAATACTTTGTTAGCTAAAGTTAAAACTCTGAGAGGTGCTGTCCTTGGCAAAAACTTTTTTTTGCCTTATTAAAGAAAAACTATAATAAAAAAATTGTCACAATCCAGGATTGAACCAAATATATATTGATAATAGTATCTCATAGATTATACCTTTTATAAATATTTTACACAAACAATAAATATTTCCACATCAAAAAAGAAATATAGTATGCTAGTTTAATCAAAATGGGATCAACATGTATGCATATATACTAATACCAAAGGACAATTTATTGTTGTTTCTTTCTCAACTTCAATTTCCAATGTAGCTCAAACTGAAGGTGACATTTAGATGTAGTGCTTGTTGGAAGTTTTACATAAAATTTTCTAAATTGATTACTACTACGAAGAGTGGTGGCAACGATCCTAGGTGGTATTGCGGGGGTAACGCCCTCGCTGACGGCGGCGCCCCGTCTGAAAACGGCACACATTGCTTGTGTTTGAATTTTATAGTTTAATGATTCTTGAATACTTTGTTAGCTAACGTTAAAAACTCAGACATTTTATTAATATCTTAGCAGAGTCGGCCCTGAGAGAGGGTTTGCCCTAAGCAAAATTAATTTTTTTGTCTTAAAAATGGTAGAAATATGTAAAAAAAAAGTTCAATGGTTCTTGAATACTTTGTCAGCTAAAGTTAAAAGCTCTGACATTTTGTTTACATCTTAGCAGGCAGGCCCTGATAGAGGGGTTGTCCTTAGCAAAAAAAAAATTTAGAGGAAAAATTATAGAAATAATTTTTTTTGTCAATCCACAATTGAACCCAATATATATTGATAATAGTATCTCATAGATTATGCCTTTTATAAATATTTTACACAAACAATAAATATTTCCACATCAAAAAAGAAATATAGTATGCTAGTTTAATCAAAATGGGATCAACGTGTATGCATATATACTAACACCACAGGACAATTTATTTTTTGTTTCTTTCTCAACTTCAATTTCCAATGTAGCTCAAATTGAAAGTGACATTTAAATGTAGTGCCTATTGGAAGTTTTACATAAAATTTTCTAATTTTATTACCACTACGAAGATGAGTAACAATACCCCTAGGTGGGATTGTGGGGGCAACGCCCCGTTGACGGCGATGCCCTGTTTGAAAAAGGGTACATATTATTTGTGATGGAATTTTATAATTTAATAGTTTTTGAATACTTTGTTAGCTAAAGTTAAAAACTCTGACATTTTGTTTATATATTAGCAGAGACGGTCCTGAAAGAGGATTTGCCCTAGGCAAAACTAATTTCTTTTTGCCTTATTAAAAGGAAAAATGGTATAAAAAAGTTGAATAGTTCTTGAATACTTTGTTAGCTAAGGTTAAAAGTTCTGACATTTTATTTACATCTTAGTAGGGATGGTCCTGAGAGAGGGGATGCCCTAGGCAATATTAATTTTTTTTTTTGCGTTATTAAGAGGAAAAATTATTGTAATAAAAACAATTGTCGCAATCAACGATTGAAGCTAATATATATTGATACTAGTATCTCATAAATTATATCTTTTATAAATATTTTACAGAAACCAAATATATTTTCACATCAAAAAGAAATGCAGTATGCTAGTTTAAGCAAAAAGGGATCGATGTATATGCATATATACTAATACCAAAGGACAATTTATTTTTGTTTCTTTTTCAACTTCAATTTCCATTGTAGCTTAAATTGAAAGTGACATTTAGATGTTGTGCTTGTTGGAAGTTTTACATAAAGATTTCTAAATTGATTGCCACTACGATAAGGGGTGACAATACCTCTAGGTAGGATTGCAGGGGCAACGCCCCGACTGACGGCGGCGCCCCGTTTGAAAAACGATATATGTTGTTTGTTTTTAGTTTAATAGTTCTTGAATACTTTGTTGGCTAACGTTAAAAGCTCTGACATTTTGTTTACATCTTAGCAGAACCGGCACCGAGAGAGGGGTTGCCTTAGGCAAAATTAATTTTTTCTTGCCTTATTAAGAGGAAAAATGGTAGAAATATGTAAAAAAAAAGTTCAGTGGTTCTTGAATACTTTGTCAGCTAAAGTTAAAAGTTCTAATATTTTGTTTACATTTTAGTAGAGCCGGTCCTGAGAGAGGGTTTTCCCTAGACAAAATTATTTTTTTGTCTTATTAAGAGGAAAAATGATAGAAATATGTAAAAAAATTCAATGGTTCTTGAATACTTTATCGTTAAAAGTTCTGACATTTTGTTTATATCTTAGCAGGACCGGCCCTGAGAGAGGAGCTGTCCTAGGCATAATTATTATTTTTGCCTTATTAAGAGGAAAAATGATAGAAATAAAAACACAATCCACGATTGAACCTAATATATATTGATAATAGTATCTCATAGATTATATCTTTTATAAATATGTTACAAAAACCACAAAAATACCCACATCAAAAAAGAAATGTAGTATGCTAGTTTAATCAAAATGGGATCAATGTGTATGCATATATACTAATACCAAAGGACAATTTATTTTTGTTTCTTTCTCCACTTCAATTTCCAATGTAGCTCAAATTGAAAGTGACATTTAGATGTAGTGCTTGTTGGAAGTTTTACATAAAATTTTCTAAATTGATTGTCACTACGAAGAGGGGTGGCAACACCCCTAGGTGGTATTGCGGGGGCAACGCTCCCGTTGACGGCGGCACCCCGTCCGAAAAACGATACATATTATTTGTGTTTGAATTTTATAGTTTAATAGTTTTTGAATACTTTGTTAGCTAACGTTAAAAGCTTTGATATTTTATTTACATCTTAGCTGAGTCGGCCTTGAGCGAGGGTTTATCCTAGGAAAAATTAATTTTTTTTGCCTTATTAAGAGGAAAAATGGTAGAAATATGTAAAAAAAGTTCAATGGTTCTTAAATACTTTGTTAGCTAAAGTTAAAAGCTCTGACATTTTGTTTACATCTTAGAAGGCCGGCCGCAGGTCGGCCCTTAGAGAGGGCCTCTCCTTGGCAAAAAAGATTTTTTTGCCTTATTAAGAGGAAAAATTATAGAAATAAAAAAATTGTCCCAATCCACGATTGAACCTAATATATATTGATAATGATATCTCATAAATTAGATCTTTTATAAATATTTTACACAAACCAGAAATATTTTCACATCAAAAATGAAATGTATATTCATATATACTAATACTAAAGGACAATTTATTTTTGTTTCTTTCTCAACTTCAAATTGAAAGTGACATTTAGATGTAGTGCTTGTTGGAAGTTTTACATAAAATTTTCTAAATTGATTGTCACTACGAAGATGAGTAACAATACCCCTAGATGGGATTGCGGGGGCAACGCTCCGCTGACGGCGATGCCTCGTTTGATACATGTTTTTTGTGTTTGAATTTTATAGTTTAATAGTTCTTAAATACTTTGTTAGCTAAAGTTAAAAGCACTGACATTTTGTTTACATCTTAGCGGAGCCGGTCCTGAAAGAGGGTTTGTCCTAGGCAAAATTAATTTTTTTTGTCATTTTAAGAGAAAATATGGTAGAAATATGTAAAAATAAAGTTCAATGGTTTTTGAATACTTTGTTAGCTAAGGTTAAAAGTTCTGACATTTTGTTTACATATTGGCAGGGCCGACGCCGAGAGAGGGGCTGTCTTAGACAAATTTTTTTTTGCCTTATTAAGAGGAAAAATTATAGAAATTAAAAAATTGTCACAATTATATCTTTTATAAATATTTTACACAAAACAGAAATATTTTCACATCGAAAAAGAAATGCAGTATGCTAGTTTAAGCAAAATGAGATCAATGTGTATGCATATATACTAATACTAAAGGACAATTTAATTTTGTTTCTTTCTCACCTTCAATTTCCAATGTAGCTTAATTTGAAAGTGACATTTAGATGTAGTGCTTGTTGGAAGTTTTAACATGATTTTTTTAAACATATTGCCACTACGAAGAGAGGTAGCAACACCCTAGGTGGGATTGCAGGGGCAACGCCCCGACTGACGGTGGCGCCCCATTTGAAAAACGGCACATATTGTTTATGTTTGAATTTTATAGTTTAATAGTTCTTGAATACTTTGTTGGCTAAAGTTAAAAACTCTGACATTTTGTTTACATCTTAGTAGAGCCAGCACTCAAAGAGGGTTTGCCCTAGAAAAAATTATTTTTTTTGCCTTATTAAGAGGAAAAATGGTAGAAATATGTTTAAAAAATTCAATGGTTCTTGAATACTTTGTTAGCTAAAGTTAAAATCTCTGACATTTTGTTTACATCTTCGCAGAGCCGGCCCTAAGAGAATGTTTGCCTTAGGCAAAATTAAATTTTTTGCCTTATAAAGAGAAAATGATAGAAATATGTAAAAAAAGTTCAATGTTTCTTAAATACTTTGTTAGCTAAAGTTTAAAAGTTCTGACATTTTGTTTACATCTTAGCAGGGCCGGCCCTGATAGAAGACCTGTCTTAGGCAAAATTAATTTTTTCGCCTTGTTAAGAGAAAAAATGATAGAAATAAAAAAAATTGTCACAATCCACGATTGAATCTAATATTTAATGATAATAGCATATCATGAATTATATTTTGTATAAATATTTTACACAAACCAGAAATATTTTCACATCTAAAAAGAAATGTAGTGTACTAGTTTAGGCAAAATGGGATCAATGTGTATGCATAGATACTAATACCAAAGAACAATTTATTTTTGTTTCCTTCTCAACTTCAATTTCCAATGTAGCTTAAATTGAAGTGACATTTAGATGTAGTGCTTGTTAGAAGTTTTACATAAAATTTCTAAATTGATTGCCACTACGAAGAGGGGTGGCAACGTCCCTAGGTGGTATTGCGGGGGCAACGCCCTCATTGACGGCGGCTCCCCGTCTGAAAAACGGTACATATTGTTTGTGTTTGAATTTTATAGTTTAATGGTTCTTGAAAACTTTGTTAGCCAACGTTAAAATCGTGACATTTTGTTCACATCTTATCAAAGCCGACCCTGAGAGAGGGTTTGCCCAAGGCAAAATTAATTTTTTTTGCTTATTAAGAGGAAAAATGGTAGAAATATATAAAAATCAAGTTTTCAATGTTTCTTTAATACTTTGCTAGCTAAAGTTGAAAGCTCTGACATGGTCGGCATTGAGAGAGGAGCTGTCCTAGGCAAAATTAATTTTTTCCCCTTATCAAGAGGAAAAATGATAGAAATAAAAAAATTGTCACAATCCACGATTGAACCTAATATATATATTGATAATAGTATCTCATAAATTATATCTTTTATAAATATTTACACAAAACAGAAATATTTTCACATCAAAAAAGAAATGCAGTATGCTAGTTTAAGTAAAATGGGATCAACGTATGTGCATATATACTAATACCAAAGTACAATTTATTTTTGTTTCTTTCTCAGCTTCAGTTTCATATGCAGCTCAAATTGAAAATGACATTTAAATGTAGTGCTTGTTGGAAGTTTTACATAATTTTTTTAAAATTGATTGCCACTACGAAAAGGGTTGGCAACACCCCTAGGTGGGATTGCGAGGGCAATGCCCCTGCTAACTGCGGCGTCTCGTCTGAAAAATGGTACATATTTTTTGTGTTTGAATTTTATAATTTAATAGTTCTTAAATACTTTGTTAGCTAATGTTAAAGTTCTAACATTTTATTTACATCTTAACAGAGCCGGCCTTAAGAGAGTGTAATTTTTTTTTGCCTTATTAAGAAGAAAATTGGTAGAAATATGTAAAAAAAAAGTTCAATGGTTCTTGAATACTTTGATAACTAAGGTGAAAATCTCTGAAATTTTGTTTACATCTTAGCAAGGCCGGACCTAAAAGAGGGGCTGTCTTATGCAAAATTAATTTTTTTACCTTATTAAGAGAAAAAATGATAGAAATAACAAAAATTGTCACAATCCACGATTGAAGCTAATATATATTGAACATAGTATCTCATAAATTATATCTTTTATAAATATTTTACATAAACCAGAAATATTTACCTCAAAAAAGAAATGTAGTATGCTAGTTTAAGCAAAATGGGATCAATGTTATGCATATATACTAATACCATAGGACAATTTATTTTTGTTTCTTTCTCAACTTCAATTTCCAATGTAGCTTAATTTGAAAGTGACGTTTAGATGCAGTACTTGTTGAAAGTTTTACATAAATTTTCTAAATTGATTGCCACTACAAAGAGGGGTAGCAACACCCTAGGTGGGATTGCAGGTGCAACGCCCCCGCTGACGGCGGCGTCCCGTCTGAAAAACGGTACATATTGTTTCTGTTTGAATTTGTAGTTTAATAGTTCTTGAATACTTTGTTAGCTAAAATTAAAAGCTCTGACATTTTATTTACATCTTAGCAGAGCCGGCCCTGAGAGAGGGTTTGCTTTAGGCAAAATTAATTTTTTTGCCTTATTAAGAGGAAAAATGGTAGAAATATGTAAAATAAAGTTCAATGGTTCTTGAATACTTTGTTAGCTAAAGCTAAAAGCTCTGATATTTTGTTTACATATTAGCAGGGCCGGCCCTGAGGTATGGGCCGTCCTAGGCAAATTAATTTTTTTGCCTTATTAAAAGGAAAATTATAGAAATAAAAAATTTATCACAATCCACAATTGAACCTAATATATATATATATATATATATATTGCTAATAGTATCTCATAAATTATATCTTTTATAAATATTTTACACAAACCAAAAATATTTTCACACCAAAAAAGAAATGTAGTATGCTAGTTTAAGCAAAATAGGATCAATGTGTGTATATATACTAATACCAAGGGACAATTTATTTTTGTTTCTTTCTTAATTTCAATTTCCAATGTAGCTCAAATTGAAAGTGACATTTAGATGTAATGCTTGTTGGAAGTTTTACATAAATTTTGTTAAATTAATTGCCACTACGAAGAGGGGTGGCAACACCCTTAGATGGGTTTGTGGGGGCAACACCCTTGCTAATGGTGGCCCCCCGTCTGAAAAACGGTACATATTGTTTCTGTTTGAATTTTATAGTTTAATAGTTCTTGAATACTTTGTTAGCTAAAGTTAAAAGCTTTGACATTTTATTTACATCTTAGCAGAGCAGGCTCTGAGAAAGGGTTTGCCTTAGGCAAATTTTTTCTTTTTTGCCTTATTAAGAGGAAAAATGGAAGAAATATGTAAAAATATTCAACGGTTCTTGAATACTTTGTTAGCTAAAATTAAAAGCTCTAACATTTTGTTTACATCTTAGCAGGGCCGACCCCGAGAGAGGGGCTGTCCTTGGCAAATTTAATTTTTTTTCCTTATTAAGAAGAAAAATGATAGCAAATTTTTTTTGTCACAATCCATAATCGAACCTCTAACCTCTTGATTGAGAGGTCTCACACACAACCAATTTAGCTAAATCTACTTTTACTTTGGTTTCATGTAATAATTTATTTATTTTACTTCTGTTGTTTCTTAAATTTTCTTCTTCTTCTTCGACGATGATTACTCGACCGAGGGAGGTTGCTTTACAGGCCTAGCCCTAGGGTCAGCCATGCACCTTAGTTATACGCTAGAGAAAGGAAAGCAAGCTAAGAAATGAAAAAATTATCGTGGAATAGAAAGACCACCTCTTGCATGTTATCCATGTGTGCGTTTATAGTTAAAATAGGTAGCTTAATTGCAACATTGTATGGCCACATTGAATTTGCTTAAAGTCACAACACTTGCTCCTACGGTCTAATCTCATTCATTGCTCATTGGGTTGAGCTTTGATTAGCCATCAATAAACCTCTTTATCCCTTTTTTTTAAACTTAGGTTTAAGTGTGTTTTTTGTTTAGCTTTTTGAGGAATTTTGAAATGGATAAGTTAGTGAAAGGAGAATATGTTTTTGTGTTGGGAAATGTGTATAGAAAAAGGGTTTAGGAAAGGGATATTGAAAAGGGTATTAGAAATGGTGGAGGAAATATTAATCGAAAAATAGATGTTGGTCTCGGAAGAGTCGGTCGCGTCGAATGCTCCGGACGCCAACTTACCATTTTTTCGTGCAACATAAACCGGTCAGGAAGTCTTTTAACCCCTTCTTACGTCGGACGCGTCGAAGACGTCAAATGCCAAAACTGGATAAAAGATTGATAACCATTCAAACTTTTAACATCTATTTATTAAACTGTGGTCCACTCTGGGGTGAAGATGAAATTTTAATGTTTTTAATTCATGTGGACCATACTCACATAATAATTATAACCATTAAATGTTTATTATAGGCAACCATAAAAATACATACAAATAGACATAATTTCAAATGTCATTAATGTTTAAAAGTATTTTATTTGATTTCAAGTGTTTTATTTGATTTTTGTTTAAAAGCAAGGCAATCTAACTTCTATACTTTAACAGTGGCAAAAAAATTAAAATATTTCTCATATGTTAAATTTAACTGTATAATAATTATTTTATTAAGCTTAACATAATATAAAATATTTCTCCACCACGAGTTTTTCAGGTTATGTAGTATTTATAGATAATGTGAGTATATCATTTTTTTGTCTTTATATACGGTAGAGTTAGGTTTCGAGTTTGATGGGGTTTTTCCAAAATTTTATCATGCGTAGCCATATTCAGACCCATTTAATTTGGTTAGGATAGAATTTTGCCAGTTCTGTACGATACGAGTTTGCATATCTCAATTTCAATAGCTCTAAACAAAATTCCAAAACTATTAAATGGATGATATGTAACCAAAAAGCAAAATTTTAAAATAATAGTTAATTAACAATATGGACATTTTGTTAAAATCCTTTAAAATTGTCTACGGAATAATTTTTTATGTATATAATTTTCATTATCGCTATTTGTGTAATAATTATGTATAATATATGTTGAGATGATATGTGCTAACATAATCTTCAAATTTCATAACTTGGTCTCACCTCGAAAAAACATACTAATATACATCTTGTCGCAAGCTCATTTTAGTTGATATGATTTGTTCTTGCATGTACACACACATGCATGTATAAAATCATTAAAAGTAACAATGAGAAATTATATAAGCATATATGTCTTAGATTAGATATGTTATTGCAATTAAGTCTTTATTATTTGAAATTATTACATGCATTCTATCATTTAGTTTACTATGAGGTCAAGACATATTTGCAATTATGACAAGATAGAGACTATGTTTTTGGCACCTTCCTCATTAGGATATGATTATATTGAATTACCTCATACAATACATCATGCAACCATCATTGTCAAACCATCATTGTCAATTAAAATATAAGTCAGTTTGTGAACAATATAACACTTCAATTTATGTTTTCTTAATTCCAACATGCAAAAGTGCATGTTCCTCCAATTGATAACATGCCTTAGAGAAGCAGATTTCTTACCACTATTAATAATCGTTGTCAACTGGTTTACTTTTATTTGGTTCATGATTAATTCAATAATTACATGTTTTAATTCAGATCATTTTTTTATTTGATTTTGTTTAGTTTTGAAAAATTGTATCGATCTGGTATGATTCAACCGTTTTTTTCTTTGTTTGGCATAACATCGATAGTTCAAACACAACTTTAAAAAGGGAAAATTGTTTTTCCTTTAGCAAGATATTACTTTAACTGGAAGAAAACCAAGATACAACCTTCATTGACACCTTCACATTGGATAAATGCATATTTTTTCTTGAGTAGACTCATAACGGATAGACATCAGCATATAGACCCGTACATTCTTACGTCGCTACCACAAATTGAGATGTTCAAGCCATCATTTAACTTGTATCATTCCAGATATCTACTCCTAAACTAAGAATCTTTATGAAAGAATCAAAAGTTTTGATTCATTGTCTAAAAATAACAGAATAATAAGACAACTTATTTTCACAACTTAAAAGAAAACATTTTTTGTTTGTATGCTATATGCATATTTGAATAAATGTTTCTTTATGCACTCTTGCGATCACAAAGCATAGAAGTATTTTTCTTCGTTTCCATAACAATGAAATCGTGAGCATCTATGTCATCTTATTACCATCTAAATAATTTTATTTGAAGATATATGCTCTAATAATTTTAAGTTTATTTTTTGATGTAGAAGTAACTCTAGTGGGTTTGCCATACTAATTCTATGATAGCAGTTCAAGATGAAGACGAAGAAAACATCATAAACAGGAAGAAAAAAGAACCAGAACACCATTTCACTACTAGGAAAACAGTAAATTCCAACGCCTCATTTCCAACGGCCGCCAACGGCTATTCCAACGGTTTCCAACGGTCCGTTAATTTTTTACGTAGCCGTTGGAAACCGTTGGAATCCATTGGAAATAAGCCGTTTGCGGCCGTTGGTAGCCGTTGGAAATTTTCCTGAGATAACAGGCCGAGACCAGACCTGCAATTCATTATCTCTTCCCCTACTTAATTTTTCCCCAAATCTCCAATTCCCCCACCTCCTACCCAACTGCTACCGCCCCAAGCACCAACCCGACAGCCTCCGACGCCATCTACAAGCTGCTCCGGCCAATCTCCACCCTTCTAGCTCTCCAAATCGGTAATTTTTCTAAACCTAATATTTAGGTTTTTTTAGATTTAGGGTTTAATTCGAATGTTGATTGATTCCTAATTGTTAGTGTATGCATATTACATTATGTTATCCCCTAATTGCAACTATTATAACATAATGAACAAGTTATTATAATTGATTGAAAATTTTGTAATTTAGGATATTACATTAGTTTATGTTTATTTGGTTATAAGTATATTGAATGTATGTGTGTGATAGAGTTTATTGCATTTGGAAGCCGTTAGAACGGATATTGCATTTGTGCGAACACGAGCTTTGTATTTGTGCGAACACGCGAACATTTGGAAGCCGTTAGAACCAATATTAATTAAATGAGTTATATATTAAAATTTAATATAAACAAATATTTAAATCCTTAGATATTATTCGGCCCCGTCTGACAAGTGTTGTATATGATCGTTTTAGGGTTATCCGTTTTTCCACAAAACGGACAACTCTATTCATCTGATACATCATTTGTCGGATTTGTCCCAGTATTGGACAAGTTACAAACACTATAAAGTAATTATATTCCGTAAATCATATCATTTTAAACGGTTCCCAAAATTTCGACGGCATTTCCTTTACGTTCCTTGTGTACACGCATTTGTGTACGATACAAGGAACACGGGGGAAATGCTGCCGAAATTTTGTAAATCGTTTAAAATGATATGATTTACGGAATATAATTACTCTTGTGTTTGTAATGGGAAGTAGGATGACCGACCATCAAAGAAAGACACATTAGTGGTAATGAAACAATAGTTGCTTATTTAAAATAAAGTTTGTGAAATTAGCAGTTTGCGTCCGTTGGAAGCCGTTTGAAAATTTCCTGTAAAATATAAAACAAATGATTTATAACATTTTTACTCTATCATAGGTTTTCTAGTAGGGAAACATGGTCAATTACTTTAATGATCGGAGCTGGATGTATCAAAGAAGGGAAATTAGTGGCGCAATAAGCGAACATTTTCTAAAAGGGGTACAAGTGTTCATCGAATTTGCTATAAGTAATATTGGAAACGATGAAGAAATTCGTTGTCCGTGTAGTAGATGCAAATTGTTGAACTATTTAGAACCGAATATGGCTAAGGTTCATTTGCGCCAATTCGGTTTCGTACCCAATTATTTGCTGTGGGATCGTCATGGAGAAATTGTAGTCCCTAATAATCAAGAACAGTCGGTGGAGGTCATCAACGAAGAAGGTAGTACGAATCTCATAGAACATATGGTCGAAGATGCAGCACGATCAATGTTCCCTACCGTTGTAATTGATAACGACGATGTTAACATCGAAGAGGAACCAAATGTTGGAGCTAAAAAAATATATGATTTATTGGATCATGCGAAAAAACCCCTTTGGAATGGATGTTTAAGCGGCTCTCAATTATCGGTAACTGCAGAATACATTGCAATGAAATCAAAATACAACCTTACAGAAGCTGGATTTACGGCTGTTGTTCAAGCTGCTAAACGTCATATGCCATCCGATAATTTAATGTGCGAAAATTATTATGAAGTGAAAAAACTTATGTCATCTTTCGGTTTGCCATATCAAAAAATAGATACATGTTTAAAGGGTTGCATGTTGTATTGGAAAGAAGACATCAATCTTAGAAATTGTAAAATATGTAATCAGGAAAGATACAAATCGAGGAAAAAGAAGGGAAAAGAAGTTCCGTACAAGCGTATGCATTATTTGCCCCTCACCCCTAGACTTCAACGATTATATGCATCATCTGTAACAGCGCATCATATGAGATGGCACAGTGTGAGAACACCTCAAGAAGGTACGTTGACACACCCATCCGATGGAGAAGCATGGAAACATTTTGACAAGAAATATCCCGATTTCGCAGCGGAGAGCCGAAATGTTAGACTAGGTTTATGTACAGACGGCTTCTCACCGTTTTCTCAGTTTGGTTCTAAATATTCATCTTGGCCTATAATAATCACACCTTACAATCTACCTCCGTGGATGTGTATGAAAACTCCATATATGTTTCTCACGATTGTTGTCCCTGGTCCTGATGATCCGACACAGGGCATTGATGTTTACTTACAACCGTTAATTGAAGAGTTGAAAATATTATGGTATGAAGGAGTTGAAACATACGACATATCAAAAAAGAAAAATTTTCGGATGTTCGCTTCTTTGTTATGGACTATTAGCGATTTTCCTGCATATGCAATGCTTTCGGGTTGGAGTACGGCCGGTCGTTTTGCTTGTCCTTATTGCATGGAAGAAACACGAGCATTTTCTTTGCCAAATGGAAAGAAAATTTCATGGTTTGATTGTCATCGATGTTTTCTTCATATTAATCACCCTTTTAGAAGAGACAAAAAAAACTTCATAGCTAATAGACATGAGACTCTACGACCACCAGCGGTATGGTCAAGCGAGGATATATATGAACTTGTAAAAGATTATCCAAAGATACATGAGACCGGACAACAAGAAGAAATTCAAGGTAAATCGACGTTTCATAATTGGTGCAAACAAAGTATATTCTGGGAATTACCTTATTGGAAAAATCTATTAATCCGTCATAACATTGACGTGATGCATAACGAAAAAAACGTATTTGATAATGTGTTTTATACAGTTTTGAATGTGAAGGGCAAGACTAAGGACGATCTGAAATCTAGACGTGATATAAAGCAAATATGCAATCGTCCTGAGCTTCATATGACTCCCGACAATAAAAAACCCAAAGCATGCTATGAACTAGACAACAACCAAGTTAAAGTACTGTTACAATGGGTGGAAGGATTACGATTTCCCGATGGAATTTCCTCTAATCTTCGTAGATGTGTCGACTATAAAAATGGGAGACTGAGTGGAATGAAAAGCCATGATTGTCATGTAATGATGGAAAATTTATTACCCATCGCTTTCAAAGAATTGTTACCGGTAAAAGTTTGGACGGTAATAACAGAACTTAGTTTATTTTACAAGGAGCTTTGTTCAACTACGTTAAAAGTTGACCGTCTACTTAAACTTGAAGAAGAAATTCCTATACTGCTCTGCAAACTGGAGAAAATATTTCCTCCGGGTTTCTTTAATGTAATGGAGCATTTACCTGTTCATCTTCCATATGAAGCACGTCTTCGAGGTCCTGTGCAATATGGATGGATGTATCCTTTCGAAAGGTATGTTACTATATTGAGTATGCAAATGTTGATTTAAGTATAAATATAGTAGTTAATACTTAACCCAAATAATTTTTATTAGGTACTTAAATCATTTAAAGAAAAAAGTGAGACAAAAAGCTCGAGTTGAAGGCTCTATTTGCAAATCATATATCGAAGAAGAAGCTTCTTTCTTTTTCTCTCATTATTTTAAAGACCATGTGAACTTATCATTTGTAAGTGTTCCGCGTAATGACGATGAGGCCGTTGAACAAGATTCTTCTTCTGAAACAGTATTATCTATTTTTAAACAACATGGCCGACATGCTGGAAAATGTGAGGAAGTATGGCTAGATGATAAAGATTACCATGTAGCACACACATATATTCTTCTTAATTGTCCTGAAGTTGCACCATTTGTTAGGTAATTAGCACATTCCAAGTTTTGTTAAATTTAATACTACACGTGTGAATAAATAATAATGTAATATATCATGTTTGTGTTTGCAGTATTTATGAATCACAAAATCCAGGTGGCGATTTAAGCAAAGATTTCAGTACTTGGTTTTCGAAATACGTTTCTGATCCCACAAATAATGTGCTCGATAAAGGACTGAAACATTTGGCGTTTGGACCGAAAAGAAAAGTTAATACGTATCCAATATTTTTTGTTAACGGATATAAATTCAACACCAAAGAATACGGTGCTGAAAAATTAACAAACAATACTGGTGTATTTGTTAAAGGCAGTGATGACCCTAATAATCATATAAATGATTTTTATGGCGTGTTAACTCAGATATTGCAGTTGACATATTTTACAAGACCCGTGGAAGATGTTTATTTGTTTAGATGCAACTGGTTCAGCAATATTCCAGGTTCTGGTATTAACGTGCATCCACAATATAATCTTATAGAAATTAAACATACCTCGCGTTATCAAAAGTACGACCCATTTATACTAGCCAAACAAGCCCTACAAGCTTACTATGCCCCTTATCCATCTCTAAAAAGGGATAAAGCAGATTGGTCTGCGGTTTTTAAAACCAAAGCAAGATTTACGTTCGATGGACAAAATATTCCAGACGAACAAGCCTATCAAGCAGATCTGGAGGAAAATGCTGAAATAGCAATTACAGACGATCAAACTGATATTGGACCTTTAAATGATGAGACACATGTATTAGTCGAAGCATTTGAGAGTGTAGAGGAAAACGACATAGAGCACGAAACTGAGTCTGAATCAGAAAACGATGAGGACGATTGAGTAATATCCGGTAATTTTTAAAAGTATTCACATTACATTGATCTCTGATTAATAATGCATTTATCCAATTTACACAATTTTAATGACAATAAGTGTATTACATTTTTTAATAGTTCATCATATCATGATTATTATGAATTGTATATGTATGTATATATGGCAGGTATATTTATTATGTCCGGTTCTGGTTCTGGTTCTGGTTCTGGGTCTCGGCGACGTGGCTCTTCACGTCATGTTGGAGAGGGTAGTGGTGAGCAACCAGCTCGGCCACTTGTTTACTTGCAGCCTAAGGCTGATGAGACGTAAGTATCATAATTAGCAAGCATAACATTTTAATTTTTTAATTGTACATGATATATCTATAATTGTCTAAAGTTCAATTTTATATTTAACGCAGTGGATTTGAGTTGGAGCCATCCAAAGTGGTTCTGAACATTTCGAAGCAGGCGTACATGGCTAGGATGACCGATTGCTGGCCCAAGTGGGGCAAGATCCCCGACGACGTGAGAGAGACGATTTGGCAAGATTTTCTGGTAAGTGTATACCGCTTTACAAGATGATTAATTAAATACAAATAAATAATTAGTAATATTTTCTCATTGTACAGGGTGCCATAGATTTGCAAGAGCCTGACGTCAATTTAGTTCAGCGACACTGGAACTCCAGGATCGCGAAGAACTATAGGGAGACTATGTCGGAGACTAAAAAAGTAGGAAAGAAGCCCAAGTGGATGAGCGCGACTGTATGGGAGAAGTGGGTTGAGTGGTGGAACTCTGAGGAGTTCAAGGTAACTCTAAAATAAATCTCAGCAATTTTTTACCGTTTAACAAATAATTAATCATTGTAAATTTGCAGGAGGAGTCAGCTAGGAACTCGGCAAACAGGAGTAGGAATCCTGTATCACACCGTGGAGGCTCCAAATCTTTCCAGCATCACCGCGAAGATTTGGTAAATTTATCTATTATGTATATTGATCAGTTCAGTAATAAGTTAATTATGTACAGTTAAATTATCCAAATTATCAATTGTAGGAACGTGCTCGTGGAGGCTCTGTTGGCTTAGTGGACGTGTTTGCTCACACCCACGCGTCTAGGCAAGTAGATGAGGCTGGCAATATCATATATCAGTGGGGTGATCAAGATAGGGCGACCGAGGCATATGTATGCATTTTTAAATTTCTAATACTTACACCGATAAGTTTATTAATTTCTAGCTATGCGAAATAATTACATGCTACTATTTTTCAACTGAAATTGTTTTTTTTTCATTTTAGTCGAGGTTGCAGGAGGCACAGGCTAATGCGCTTCAGCAATCAGGTCGTGATGCGCTGACACAGGAGGAGCAGGATAACATTTTTACTGCTGTTATGGATCCGGCGCAACGGAGTAGACGTTTTGGCTTCGGGAACCTAACGGTAAATAATTAATCCTTTTACGTATTTACAAAAAATCAGCGTTTTAGATATATAATGTTATACTATTTTATATGCTGAGACAATCCTTTTGCTATTATTTCTATTTGCAGGCTCGACAGGCTCGACAAGCTCAAAAAGACCAAGACAAAGATGAAATCAAGGAGCTTAGAGCTATGGTTGAGCAGCTACGGGAAGAGAATCGTCTACGAGCCATCCAGGTGGAGCAGCTGGATCAAAAGCTTGCGCAGTATTTGCAGAATCATGGTACCCTTCCTTCGTCGTCTGGTGCTTCGGGAGGCGACGAGGATCCTTGAGGAGGTATGTTTTTGATTATATGTGCTTGAACAATGTATATATTGACTTGGAGATGTTTTGATGTTGTATATATTGGTACGGAGTGGGTGAGAAATATTTTGATGGCATGTACATGGTACATTGACATTTGTTGATGGTATGTACGTTGATGGTATATTTTGTGATGTTTGATCGGTTTGGTTTGTTTATATTGGTGTTTTATTGATTTATGTGTGTTGTTTGTATTGATATTGATATATATGTATGGAATTGATTGGAAATGGAATGGAATTTGAATGGATTGGAAATGGTATGGATGGAAGGTTAATAGGCCTGCTGTTATACAGCAAAATAGACCCAGTATTTCCAACGGCTTCCAACGGTTTCCAACGGTTTATTGGTCAGTTTGTTGTAACGGGTTCTAACGGTTTCCAACGGTTCCAAGCCGTTAGCGGCCGTTGGAAATTCCGTTGGAAATGGTTCGTTGGATCCGTTGGAAAGCATTGCAAGGCGTGGGATTTATTCCAACGGCTATTCCAACGGTTTCCAACGGCCGCCAACGGCTAGGAACCGTTGGAATAGCCGTTTTATCTTGTAGTGTTTTGAGGTGCTTTTAACCTTTTTATATAAATTTGGGTAAA
The DNA here is from genome assembly GCA_030737815.1 of Allium fistulosum. Lineage (NCBI taxonomy): Eukaryota > Viridiplantae > Streptophyta > Magnoliopsida > Asparagales > Amaryllidaceae > Allium > Allium fistulosum. The sequence continues at coordinate 119,296,194 of CM060901.1, read as the reverse complement.
TGGTTTTATCAATACCTTATTCTTTTCGGATTGAATATCAATCCTTAAAAATTGAATTTACCATATAAATATATTGTTAGTTTATACTATTATATAGGTCCTCATTTTGCAGTAGGATTTGACTAGTTAAATCATAAGTAGTTGATATATTATAAATTAAAAGAATTGTAAACAGTAGCTTGTTTAATTTTGTGCATTTTTTCTTTTCTTTTTTGTTATTTTAAAATGTCCTTAAAATATGTTATGTGCATGTATTAAAATCATTTAGCTATTCAAATAATTTAAAACTACTTTTCATTCTTACCTGTCCTATATATGGTTGTATCCATGGTTTACATATTTGAGCTCTTGAATTTGCAAAAAAGATGTATACGTTAATCAATATTTTCAATTATTCTTAAATATCGTATAAAATTAACACATCTGTTTCATTTGCTCAAATTGAATGTAGGACATACTGTGCTCTTCAGAAAAAACTCATCAAGAACTCTAGTATAATAATTTGATCTCATATTCTCCTTTATCATGTTTTTATATTAATTTTTAAGTATATGGTCAAATTGATTATTATATTTTTAAGTAATATGGTCCAAAATCGTTTGGGGGTCCTGATCTTATTATTAGAATATAAGGCATTTAATCTCTAATATTACATGTAATGTTTAAGTATAAAACGTCTACGGTTAAGTGAATTAATGTTACATTTGATCATCAACGGATCATGTATTCAATTTCTAACGCCAACTAAATATCTTTTACAAATCTTCTCTATAATTCAAAAAACGGAGTGTATATTCTTATGAATGAGTACATTCTATTTTTATAATTTTTCTTCTCTAATTAAAAGAAAAATAGTGTAGATTTCTAAAACCGATTGTACTCTATTTTTATAAACCTTTTTCCTGTTTATTTTAAAAAAAGAGCATAAAAATTTATAACTGAATATTGTTACTAATAAAGCATGCATTGATCTGTTTTTGCCAAGGGCCTCAGAAAGTCATGAGGCGGACATGTTGGGTACCATCTGTAAACCTAACTCATAATATTTACGCTAAAACCATATTTTAAGCTTGCAATTTTTTAATAAATTATTTACAAACAATATTATCATACAAACGGGTTAGTAATGAAGCCACGTTCACAATAAAAATGTGCAAAAATATATACACGCAAAAAAATTGGTAAACAAATAACATACACACCCCTTTTTTGGTACCGTAGAAAACAAATAATTAGGTCGGTCTAAAACCAAGTTGGGTTGTGATGTAACCGTACTTGGCCTTAGTGGTAACTGGGTCAGACCCGAGTAGGACTTAGGTAGTTAGAGCTGAATCTATACTTGTATTAAACGGGCAGGTTCAGGGCAAACCAGTATCATTGACAAACCTACTCATAATCACTAAAAAAAAGTAAAACTTAATTATTAAAATAAAAAGTTAGGAAGTGTAACCAAATCTATCACACAAACTTTAAACTATTCATAGAGTGTAACGTCTTACAAGTTTATTTTCAAAAAATGTTTTTGTGGAACATCAAATTCTTAAGCTACTAAAATTATTCTTATTTTTTAATCGCACTCAGTTATCCCACCAAATTTAATTAATAAATGCATATTTGAAACTATTCGAATAAGTTATATATGATTATAAAAATTATGATAGTTTGTATAAATGCACCATGCATCCAGTGATCGATTTTTGTGGACATGCTAACAATTTTTAATTCTTAATTCAAGTTGTCATACATGATCACGTGTCTTCACTACTACATTCACTCTTTTATTCTATGGAAACATCTCCATATTCATTTTGTCCTTTTACTATCGATCAAATACAATACTAAATGACAAAATTTGAATAACTACAATGTCACTTATTAGTTGCTTAAAAAATGGTTCATTATGGCTTATTTGATCAGGAAGCTTGATTATAGTGATCTATAAAATGTGTGTAAAGGTTTATTTGGTTGTCTTTTAACCAAGCTAATACATTTTACTTCACATTTACTAGGATTTCTAATTTTTTTCTTAGTGCAATAACGATGGTAATTTTTTATCTCTAAAATATATTGGCTAATGAAAAAGTCAGTAAAAATACTTTAGCTGCAATATTATTGTTTTTGTTAGTATATTTTTAATTTAAAATGGAATTTGATTATTTGAAAAAACAAACCTATAGTAATCTAAAACAATTCAAGCATTTTTGGTTTGGTTTTAACTTTTTTGTTTAAGCATTTAGCCCAGCCCAATTTATCTAAATATCATTCACTTGTCCAATAATCCAAATATTCAATTGAACAAATAAAACCAAATCTGTCCAACCCACCTCCTAATCACTAATTTAGGATTTTCTTTGCCTCTCTCCTCCCAATTACTTATTTTTTTTATTTTTTTTTGTTTTGTTAACAGTTGATTTATGCCTAGTACATGTTTAAAAAGTTAATCCTAAAGTTTGTTATACTGTAAATAACGAGAATAACAATCAGTGTTCAATCACAAACCCCACCATTAACACCTAGGACCGGTCTTGATTCTAATTTGTTTTGTGTACTAGTGTAATTGATGTATGGTGAGAACTCGATAAAGCAGAGACTGAGCTGTCGAACAATACACAATCATGAATAGCTACGTGTTTGGTTTCTATCATAAATTGTCACTGAAATATCTTAATAAGACAAAGTTTCATGATGACTCATTTCATTTTTTTGGATTATTTATTTATTCATTTTATATAATTTGTTAGTTTAATTTTTCCAATCTTGACACTTACAGGGAATAAGAACATTCAATCATGTGTTATTATCTCATAATCACTTCTTTCTCTTGGTACCACAATTTTCACAATCTTCCCTTATTATTTTAATATAATTTGGTTCATTAACATTGTTTGTATTTCATAGTTCATAACTTAATTATATGAGTTATTTGTGTATTTTTTTAACATTTACAAGATTTATACATCTCCTAATATGTTCAAATCCACAAAATATCATAAGCGCCGATTTTATCTTCAAGTGTCATAAGATTGTATATTTTGATGGTTGTTTAGGCATGATATGGAAGAAAATGAACATCTTATAGAGCTATTACGGAATCAAGGGTCAGTTACTAAACCGGTCATGATGAAAAAAATAACCAATTGTTTACTAGAGAAGATGAAATGAGCAGGGCACTTGATTGTTTTGATGAAACTACAAGAGCAACTGCTGATTTTTTTAGTGAATTTATTGAGCCTTCACCTAGAGATATCATTAAGGATGAAGTTAAGGAGAAAGAATGAAATGTTAGAAATTTGAGCGAGGAAAGTTTGAGAGCGGTGGATATTGAAAATCTAAGCAATGTTGATGAAACTGTTCATGAAGGAGCTTCATTTGACGTAGTGTTCATGACAATTGTAATTTAAGGATGAGGAAGGAGAGAGTTGGTAAAAACATCGGATTCTACAACGAGGTTCGTATTGCTTGCTTCGTTTTTAGTGTTTACATCTTTGAGGTTAAAATGCATGCTATTATACTAGATTAACTTTTGAGCCAACATAAATCATACTGGCTTTTACCACCATATTTTTGCATGTAATTTTTAAACTCTTAAAATGAAAAAAATCATAATATGAGTGAAACTGAGTTCGCACATGTGTAATGCAAGTAACATTGAAAGGTTAATAGTGTTTGCATTTAGAAAACTTTTTTTTAAAGGCATTTAGTAGACTTCATTTGATTGTATTATATTTTTGTTTACATGTCCATTAAATAAAAATGTAGTAAATATGAAAAAGTTGATGTATTTAATAATGGGAACTCGGTTTTTTGGTATTTTTGGTTCTTCAAAACTCCAAAATTCCATAATTAGAGACATAGAAAATATGGGGAAACCAATCTATTCTTTTATCACCAATCTGTTGTTTAGTAAGTTTAGCTATCAAATTATTATTATCATTAGATTTTCTTCAGTAGTGCAACTCACATTGTTTTTGATTTGTTAATTAAAGGATGTAGACAATATATTTGGTAAGACTCGAGAAACTAGCCAGCCCGCTCCATTGCGAACACGTGCTGCTGAGATTCATAACATCTCCGAAAAGGTGGAATGACTGATTTATAACATAATATTTGTCAGTTATTATTTTCAATCTGTATATTTAAGCTCAGAAATCATTTTTATTGTTTTTACTTAGTATAGAGGCATAGGGATGGGATCAATGAGAAGATGAAGACTCTACAAAAATTAATACCCAGATGCAATAAGGTACATCCGATACAGTTACAAGCCTCATTTGAGTAATGTGTTATTTCCTTAAATCTCTATTCGTGAGTTTAGTCGGACAAAGCTTCAATGTTGGATGATGCGATTGAACACTTGAAGTTGCTTCAACTGCAAGTGCAGGTATTTTTAGTTTCCTTACCGTTGGACGAAAAAGGGTTAGTTGATTTTACGTACATGATCACATACTAACCACTTAAATTTCTTGAAAATGATGTTCACCACACAGCAGTATAACATGGTTCAAATGATGCTCCAAAACTCACAAAGATACATGGGTTATATGAGTAACTTGGGCATGGGTATGGCTATGGGCAGGCCTTTGGTTGAGATGCAAAGACCCATGATGCCTTCAGGATCTTTGATGCCCTACCCTACTATGATGCTGCCTCATATGCTAGTAGTCACGCACAGCTAAATCCACCATTTCATATGGGTGCTGCACTTCTATTCCTGATGCAAGAATTGAAGCATCCAGTCATCATGATCAAATATCAAACCCGGTCGCTATGGTCAGCTCTGGCATGGTGCAACTGCCCAATATACCCGATCGTTATCGTTATCGCTCTGCCCTTCACTACCATCAGGCGCCAACTCAGGTTTCTATTTATCTTAACCATTCTATATATCTACTAAAATGCACTGGATTTTTAGAGGTCGTTATATACTACAAAGGCACTAGAGTAATCTGTTTTGAACTATAGTTAATGATTTAATTCCAGCTGTCTAGCATCCATCATTGTATTATGCGTAAGTTTGATGCATCTCTATACACCTACATCTCTATTTTGGTTATTCTTTGTTTGGCATAGTCAGAAGCCACAACTTGATATAAGCTCTGCTTTAGCCACTGTGATCTTCTTGTTGTTTACTCTTGCTTTCCTTTTTTTCAGATTAAATATGAAAATAGTTTGTTTTGTGAATACAGAGTCCAGTTATGGTTCAACCATCACAAAATTTCGAGGATACTGAAAATAGCAGAAGGCAGTCTTAAAATACTGAAGAATTGTGCAAGTACGTATTGCATGAGTTCCTAAGCCTGAAAGCAGAAGGCAGTCTCAAAAGCTGAATTTTGTTGTAATGTAACATTTAAATCTGAACCTACATGTTTCTTAACTATGTGAGATTCAAGAACGCATTAAATGTACGTGCTTCTATATTTGTTTGGTTTTTTTTTCGTAGATTAATTTCATTTGAACTATTTTGCAGGTTGAAAAAGCAGATGGCAAAGTGCGGTGGCTGCTGCTACAGTTTTGTAGTTTGTATGTTTAGTCAAAATAGATGGCAAATATTTGAGTGCAGTGCTGTTGAGATATTATGTAAATTACAATATAAGCAATAAGCTACGTAACATCTCCTTCTAAGAACAACACTGGTACTCAAATATTTGCCATCTATTTTGACTAATGATATCAATAACTATATATGTAGGTTATTACTTATATTGTAGTATATGATATCAAGAAGTTATATATGTAGCTAGCTGAAAGTGAGCTGTTTTCTGAAAACTTGTGTATTATGAAGAAAAAACATGGAAAGTAAACTCTCTGTTATCTTATCTTGTTCACTGTTTCACTGATAACAAAATTAATTTTCCGAAGTGTAACACTTGTCATTATCAATTTGTGATAACCAGTGAGTGGTTCTTTAATATGGTAGAGCTGTACGTTGTGCTTTGCTTTAAGAATTCCAGCAATATAGCTCAGGACATGGTAACAATGAGTTAAAGCATTCTTTAGCTAAGCTAAGCACTCGCACAGTGCAAAAGGTACAGTCGAAGGTACCTACACTAAAGGTAGTTGCTCACTTTCATTATTTGCTGCAAAATAAAATATGTTATAAGCAAGTTGGTTGGATAATAAATGAACTAATTCACTTTAAGCTAATTTAGAGCATCTCGGTACCCCTCGGCATCAAATAAGGATTAGAGGTATCAACTATCAAGTGGGTTTATCTTCACTTTCTTTTGCTAGGAGCAACAGTGGATTATATAGTAGTATCATTAACCAATACTTTAGAATCTACAATAATTTTTTTTTCCTCATTTATAATTCTTGTACGGCGTAGTATTTTACTGCGTCCATGAAATAACACGTGAACTTGCCCCAGGAAATTGAACATTGGGCAAATCTATATGTTTTGATATTTCATTGAGGTAGCAAGAAATATCAAATTTTCCATATATGCTGGATATGATATTATAAGGCCAGTAGTTCTACCTACAAAAATTCAACTATACATCTCGGTATCTGTGTTGTGATATCTATCTCCAAGCATCCATCATAGACCTTGTCTATCTTTGGGCATTGGTTAAAGATGAGATGTGTAGGGATGAATTACTCGATCTTCTCCGAATCCGATTATACTCCAAAGAACCGATCATGATCCCGAGGAGTCCGTCGGTATCTAAGATACCTAGACATCTGTATATATACACTGTGCTGCCAAAATCTATGTTTAGCTATTTTACATAAGTTTGGAACAAGTTAGTTATGAACCACAACATTGTATAGTCCAGTATATATTATGTTATCTTTTTAAGAATACGATGATCGAACTTGCATGTTAGAGGTTGTATATGGTGTTTTTGGCATTTCCGGATAGGTGAACAAACCTTGTACCATAGAAGAGGAAATGAGCATTTATATAGTAGAGGGCTCTTCTATCTCAATTTGGAGAGTTCTTCGATGATATTGTTGTTTTGACCAAGTTTAAGTGGCATGAACCCTGGATATAATTGTTTTCATTTAAATGCCTACTGTGGCTTTTTATTATTATTGTAATGTAACATATACTAATCTATGTGGTTCTTGTGTATATCTTCACCTTTTCTTTTGGTGCATAGCATGTGTTATTTGTATATAAATGAACTTGTTGTCTTAATTTGTATTTATGATTTCAAAGCTAAACAAAACCTTACACTTACATGATAAATTTGGTTTATAATTTGTATGTATGTGAGATGCATATTGTTTTGTTTCTCCTTAATTAACCACAAGGAATTTGGAGTTCTATATGTAACCATCTCAATGTTTAGTAATTTATGTTACATTACTTGCATACTGTTATTAAAAAACTGAATAATACTAGCAATGAATATTGTGTTGAGATTCATGTCACATACTAGTAAGGAATTTGGATTCTTGTCACATGCTGAATAACACGATATCAATACTCAGAAGAAAACCCCAAAATGCCAAAATTTCAACCAGTGGGAATTTTCTTGCAACTAAATTGCTTAACAGAAATCATGTCATGCATGTTTGAGAATCACATCATGTATGATATATAAATATGATATATTGGTACAGTGGAAAAGAGTAAGGATACACATACATGAAAAATGGTTTTCAGCAAAAACATTATATTGCTGTGAGCATCACATAAAATTTACGACATTAGAGAAACATATGTAAGAGGAGGTAAAAAAATTGATAACTATATATACCTATTCACTTTAAAAGGCATCTAGCAAGTTACAAATAAGCTTTTAGTTTTCAGAGTGGTATGAAGCTACTAGAGCTCAATTTAAATCTATATTTTACAATGATATACTAACAGTTAGTACCAAGGGCTAGAACTTTGCATACATCTAGATAACGTACACCATCCTTTTCTATAAAATTTTCTAATTTGGAACAAGAGTTAAATTTCAAAATATACCTGAACTTTAGATTTCAGCTAAATGATAACATCAAGTAGGTCAGTAGAGTTGGTGAAGAATTGGTAAAACTCAGCTTGAATTCTCATTAATCACCAGCATCCTTATTTATAATATATATCCAAGACTCTATCTTATGGTAACTCTAGAATTGCGGAAACAGCAGAAAATCTTTCGAAGATATATCCCTTATTACATACCACTCATAACATCTAATCATATATTGCGGAAACAGCAGGAAATCTTCCGAAGATATATCCCTTATTACATACCACTCATAACATCTAATCATATATTCTAAATATAGCATAATATCCTTATCATATATCATAATATCTAATCATATATTCTAAATATATCTCAATACCACCCCTCAGGTTGGAGCATGAGATTCAAAAATGCCCAACTTGAAGAGAAGAAAATCAAATTGAGCCTTGCCGAGAGCTTTTGTAAATATGTCTGCCAACTGTGACGACATCGAGACATGAGTAGGAGATATCAAACCTTCATTGATCGCATCACGAACAAAGTGACAATCAACCTCAATGTGTTTCGTCCGCTCATGAAAAACATGATTCTTTGCTATATGTAACGCCGATTCACTATCACAAAATAATTTAATAGCTTTAGGATGATGCACACCCAAACTCAACAACAACCCTTTTAGCCACTTCAATTCGCAGGTAATTGCAGCCATAGACCTATATTCGGCTTCCGTGGAAGACCGAGATACCGTATGTTGTTTCTTTGTCTTCCAAGAAATAGGAGATTGATCAAGGAACACAAGCCAACCTGTCAACGAGCGACGAGTAAGAGGACAAGCCACCCAATCCGAATCACACCATCCTTCCAAGGTTAACTCACTGTCAGCACGGAGCCAAATACCCTGACCCGGAGTCCCTTTCAAATAACGCACAACCCGGAGAGCCGCTTCCCAATGTTCAATTCGAGGTGCTTGCATAAATTGAGACAAAATATGAACTGAATAAGCCAGGTCCGGTCGGGTAACCGCAAGATAAATCAAACGACCCACAAGTCGTCGGTATGATTCGGGATCTGCTAGAAACTCTCCAGTTGCAAGACCTAGCTTATGATTTTGTTCTATAGGAAACCCAATCGGTTTTGCCCCCAATAAGCCTGCTTCAGACATAATATCCAAAGTATATTTGCGTTGACATAAAAACAAGCCTGATGAACTATGGGCGACCTCAATCCCCAAAAAATATTTGAGATTTCCAAGATCTTTCATTTTAAAACAATCACTAAGATAAGCTTTGAATATGGTAAGCGCAGCGGAATCATTGCCAGAAATAACAAGATCATCAACATAAACTAAGACATTAATCTGAACACCGCCTTTAGTAAATGTAAAAAAAGAATAATCTGGACAAGACTGAAGAAAGCCATACCCTTTCAAAGCCGACACCAATTTTGCAAACCAACATCTCGGAGCTTGCTTTAAGCCATACAATGACTTACGTAACCGACACACCAAAGTTGGTTCCGAACTCTCAAACCCGGGAGGTAATTTCATGTATACCTCCTCATCAAGATCACCATGTAGGAACGCATTATGAACATCCATTTGATGTAGTTCCCAATTCTTGGATGCCGCTACGGCTAGAAAAACACGAACTGTAGTCATCTTGGCAACATGAGAAAAAGTTTCGTTGTAGTCAATTCCTTCTTGTTGGTGATTACCCAACACTACTAATCTGGATTTGAGATGCTCAACATCTCCATTTGCAAATATTTGGTCTTGTACACCCATTGACTACCAAGAGCATGTTTCCCTGGAGGAAGATGCTCCAAGGTCCATGTGTCATTATTTGCAAATATTTGGTCTTGTACACCCATTGACTACCAAGAGCATGTTTCCCTGGAGGAAGATGCTCCAAGGTCCATGTGTCATTGTTTTCTAGAGCCCGTATCTCATCCTTCATTGAACGGCGCCACTCATCGGATTTCATGGCTTCTTTAAATGATTTAGGGTCCTTACCCTTAATTATAGCTGCAAGAAATCTCCGATAATTTACAGAAAAATTGTCACAATTTATGTAATGTGCTAGAGGATAAGGAGTACCCGAGGAGTGATTGGAACGAGGAAAATCAGAAGATGGACCATTAGCAAAAACCGTATGTGTCACAAAATCTCGATACAAAACATTTGGGAACTTTTCCCGAAGACCACGACCCATTTCCTGTGGACTAGTAGACTAATCCAAAGCAGAACCATGCGTAGACCTAACAGACCCATCTAAAGACTGATCATCAATATGCATAGTGGGTCGCTGTTCCGGCCCAGCGGTCGTTGGTTGTGGAACAATGGCATGTGCGTCAATTTGAACTTCGTCCATGTGATTATACCCATTATCATTAATCAAAAGATCAACATCCTTATCTTCATAAATTATTTCAGCAAAATCTTGATGAATATCATGGTCATTATTCTCATTAGATATTATACCGACATCTTCCGTACACCCAAATGGGAACACCTCCTCTACAAATTTCACATCTCTAGACACGAAAAATTCCTTTGTATCAAGATCAAATAATTTCCACCCCTTCTTACCGAATGGGTAACCCTACACTTTCGACTGCGACTTGCAAATTTATCTCCCTTAGTCTTTTGATTATGAGCAAAGCACAAGCACCCAAAGGTTCGAATAACACCAAAAGAGGGTGGTTTACCAAAAAAGTATCTCAAAAGGTGTTTTATTTTGTAACATGGAAGAGGGTGTACGATTAATTAAATGAGCGACAGCAAGAACACATTCACCCCAAAAATAAATAGGCAAGTTTGCTTGAAAGCGTAATGCCCTACCCACATTCAAAATATGTTTATGTTTCCTTTCAACTCTCCCATTTTGTTGTTGAGTACCCACACACGAAGTTTGAAACAAAATTCCAGTTGCATTAAAATAATCAATCAAACAATTAAACTCAGTTCCATTATCACTTTGAACGACCTTAATTGTTTGAGAAAATTGCCTATCGACCATAACAACAAAGGACAAAAACATTTGAAACACCTCTAATTTGTCAACCAACAAATAAATCCAAACTGCTCTAAAAAAATCATCAACTATTATCAAAAAATAACGGGCCCCACACGACGAAACGTGTCGATATGGACCTCACAAATCACAATGTATTTTCTCAAAAATTCTAGAAGCTTTATTGTCACTTAAAGGAAACTTGTCTCTAGAATGTTTAGCACGCATACATACTTCACACCCTTTATCTAAACTATCTTTATTATTTTTGACGTGAGGAATTAACTTAACTACTTTTTCGGAAGGATGCCCGAGCCGACGATGCCACAACTCCAAATTTGATGTTGCTTCAACTGTTGACACAAATTCCGGTTTGCTAAAGTAGTACAGTCCATCTCTGCTAACTCCCATTCCAATCAGCTCCTTCATTTGGTCCTGTATAGCACAAATATGAGAATCAAATTGGACAATAGTTCGTAAATCATCATTAAGTTGGGAAACAGAAATTAAATTGCAACTCAAATTTGGAACATAAAGTACTCCGGTGAGAGTAATTTTGTCCGACACACATACGGATCCCACCAAAGTAGCAATCACTTTTTCACCATTTGGAAAACCAACAGAACACTCAAGGTTTTGTGTGTCGAATAACCACGAACGTTGCCCTGTAACATGATGGGTTGCTCTGGTATCGATAATCCATGAAGCATCATCAAACTTACCACTCAATCGATTTTCGGGATTTTTACTATTACCAATCACGCTCGAAATAGCTTTCCACTGCTCACTTGTGAACAATTGATCTTCACCATCAGCCATGGCAAATTATTCTTGAAGAAAAAAAATCGTTCTTTGGCTCTGATACCATGAAGAATTGGGAAAACTCAGCTTGAGTTCTCATTAATCACCAGCATCCTTATTTATAATACATACCCAAGACTCTATCTTATGGTAACTCTAGAATTGCGAAAACAGCATGAAATCTTCCGAAGATATATCCCTTATTACATACCACTCATAACATCTAATCATATATTGCGGAAACAGCAGGAAATCTTCCGAAGTTATATCCCTTATTACATACCACTCATAACATCTAATCATATATTCTAAATATAGCATAATATCCTAATCATATATCATAATATCTAATCATATATTCTAAATATATCTCAATAGTTGGACAAAGGATGAAAGTTGCCATTTTTGCTAACAACATTTAAAGTTACAGACAAAAACCAGATTAATCAAACATCAATCAAATATCATAAACACTTGATACAAAATCATAACGTATAGCTCTCTACAGAATTACTTGAACATTGCAATCCCGGTCATCATCAAAACAGCTCCCCATGTCACATTTTGCAGTTTCTCTGTGAAAGAATTTGAGAAAAAGTGTTTTATTGATTTTCAGTTTTCAGTGAGTTTCTGATACAAACTTTGTAAACTGATAAACTTTTTCACTTTCAATTGAACTTCAGTATACAATATATTTATAGTAACAATTTGATATGATGTTGGGCTTTGAGAACCGGCCCATTGCTTGAACCCGCATTGCTTGAGAGATATGATAATATATGGTTGCTGAACTTGGTCAATCGTATATGTCTCATTTCTTTGGAGACTTCTTCCATGTATTATCTACCATTAACCTAAGATAGTTTCTTCACATTCAAACTCTGTATTACAGTAGTCATTTTCTAAATCCAACAGTTAGAGTTGTTTAAATATCATCCACCAGTGACCTTTTGAAGCAACTTAAATTTTGAAGTAGATGTAAATTTTTGAATCTTCTGCAAAAACCTTGTTTGATCTCGCTGCCATTGTTCATATGGTTGTTTTCTTCTTTTGAGTTATGATTTGGAACTGTAATTTTCAACTTGATCTCTTTTGCTGTAGAAACAATGAGATTATCTTCGTAGTGTAATGAAGTTTAGCAATTTTGTTAGTAGTACATACAACTTGTGAACTAATCATACCAATGACCGAATTATGTGCATATGCTTGCACTGTACTTTTAGTTAGTGTTAATGAGTTTGGATCTAAGCAAGAATAAGAAAAGAAAAAGATGAATCAAGAATTTAGAAGCCATTAATCAGATCTGTGTTTCTTTCATGTTATTTCATTAACCCTTGTAAAAGAAGATACACTGATATATATATATATATATATATATATGTATCAGTGATACATGTACAGGCATTAAGGCACTGTTCTAAAACCAAAGCAAAAATAGGAAAGGCGCATATGAGGTCCATAACCCAAACTAACTCCAAGTTGACTCCAAGCAAACTCACCAAGCACCACCAAGCACACTGTCTGGACCAGCAACCATACATATACATATATGTGTTTCATTACACTCCTCCTCAAGTTGGGTTATATATATCTATTAAACCCAACTTGCTTTTCAAGTATTTAATTCTATCTCCATTTAATGCCTTAGTTAGAAGATCAGCTGGTTGCTCTTGAGTATGGACATAGTGTGTGATTACTTCTCCCTCTTGAATTTTATCTCGAATAAAATGGCAGTCAACTTCTATATGCTTGGTCCTCTCATGGAATATAGGGTTCGATGCAATGTGAATGGTTGCCTTATTGTCACACCATAGTCTTGCAGGTTTCTCAAACTCAAGTTTACACTCTTTCATTAAGTGTTTAATCCACATAACTTCACACACTGCCTTGGACATTACTCTATACTCAGATTCTGCACTTGATCTTGATACAATATGTCGTTTCTTACTTTTCCATGATACTAAATTCCCTCCAATGTATGCACAGAATCCAGTGGTTGATCTTATATCATCCTTTGATCCAGCCCAGTCAGCATCAGCAAAACTTTCAATCCTCATATGACCATGGTTGGCATATATGATACCTTGGCCAGTAGATCCTTTCAGATATCCTAATATGTGTTCCAGTGCTTGCCAGTGTTGTTTTGTTGGTGAAGCCATGTACTGACTCACCATACTCACAGCAAAGGCAATATCAGGCCTAGTTATGGTTAGATAGTTCAACTTGCCTACAAGTCTCCTATATCTTTCTGGATCATCAAATGGTTCTCCTTCAGATGTTAGATAACTATTAGGCAAGATAGGGGTGCTTTGTGGTTTAGTGCCAAGTTTTCCAGTTTCTGATAACAAGTCCAAGGCATATTTTCTCTGGCATAATAAAATTCCTTTACTGCTTCCTAGAACTTATACCCCTAGGAAATATTTTAACTCTCCTAAATCTTTAGTCTGGAATTTATTGTGGATAAATTGCTTAAGTGAAGCAATTCCTTGTTCATCATTTCCTGTTATGATGATATCATCTACATACACAACTAATAGAAGTATACTTTTTTCAGAATTCTTATAAAACACTGAATGATCACTCTTGCATATGGTTACTCCAAATTCTTCCAGAGTTTGACTGAATTTTCCAAACCAAGCTCTTTGACTTTGCTTAAGTCCATAGAGAATTTTTTTAATTTGCAAACAAGCTCACTTTCTCCTTGTGCAATAAATCCAGGTGGTTGAGTCATATAGATTTCTTCTTTGAGATCACCATGTAGAAATGCATTCTTAATATCCAGTTGATTAAGCTTCCAATTAAAATGTGTTGCTAATGCTATGAATAATCTAATAGAAGTCATCTTAGCCACTGGAGAGAAAGTTTCTGAGTAATCCATACCATATACTTGTGCATATCCTTTAGCCACGAATCTTGCCTTGAATCTATCAACTGTTCCATTTGGATTCATTTTAACTGATATATCCATCTACATCCAATTTCCTTTTTATTCTTTGGTAGCTTGACCAGATCCCATGTATTATTCTTTTCTAAAGCATTCATTTCATCAATCATAGCTTCTTTCCATTCTTGTTTGGATAGAGCTTCAGCAATAGTTTTAGGAGTATAGATAGAGTCTAGGGAAGTGGTGAACATGTAAGATGATGGTGAGAGATTGTCATATGACATGTAATTAGAGATGGGATAGGTGCATTTCCTTTTCTCTTTTCTAAGAGCAATGGGGAGATCCAGACTTGGATCTACTGGTGTAGAGCTTTCACTGATGGTTCCAGAAGTTGTATCACTCTCAGTATCTGGTTCAGATTCTTGAGATGGAAAAGTGGAGTAGACCATATACTCATCAGTCTCCTCCTGACTTGGTGTGTGTGGTGCTTGATAGAATGGTCTTTCTTCCATGAAATTTACATCTATTGATACTATATATTTATTTAGACTTGGGCAGTAACATCTATATCCTTTCTGCAGTCTTGAGTACCCAACAAATATACATTTTAAAGACTTAGGATCCAATTTTCCTACTTGAGGATTTACATCTCTCACAAAACAAGTGCACCCAAATATCCTTGGTTTAATGGGATATACTTCTTTGTTAGGACATAACACTTTGTAAGGAATCTTGAAATTAAGAACTGTTGAAGGCATTCTATTAATAAGGAAACAGGAAGTTAGCACTGCATCGGCCCAGTAGACTTTTGGAACATTCATTTGAAATAATAGTGCTCTAGCAGTTTCAAGAAGGTGTCTATTCTTTCTTTCAGCCACCCCATTTTGTGCAGTAGTATCTACACATGATGTTTCATGTAGAATGCCATGTTGACTCAGGTGTGAGCTAAAGGTATGGGCAGTATACTCCTTAGCATTATCACTCCTTAGTGTTTGAATACATGTTTTAAACTGGTTTTGAATTTCTACATAAAAAGTACAAAAAATAGAGAAGAGTTCAGATCTATTTTTCATTAAGAATAACCAAGTAACTCGAGAGTAGTCATCCACAAATGTCACAAAATATTTATAACCAGATTTAGAAACAACAGATGATGGTCCCCATATATCAGAATGTACAAGCTCAAATGGTGCACTTGCACATTTATTTATTCTAGGTTTTAAGCTACTCCTATGTAGTTTAGCATATTGACAAGGCTCACAGTCAAGAGTAGATATATAGTTATACTGAGGATAAAGATGCTTGAATAAAGTGAGAGATGGATGACCAAGTTGTTGATGAAGTTTGATGGCAGCATTCATACTTAAGCAAGCTACTGGTGGATTTTCCAAAACATAGAGTCCCCCTGTTTCATATCCTTTACCAATAATCTGTTTCATTGTAAGATCCTGAAATATACATGTTTCAGGAGAGAATACTACACTACAATTCATGTCTTTAGTAAGTTTGCTCACAGACAACAGATTGTATGATAAGGAGGGTATGAATAATACTAATTTTAATGGAAAAGTAGTATCAATATTACCAAATCCTTGAACATTAGATTGTGACCCATCTGCCAAAGTGACTGCTTGACTTTCTCCATGTTTTTTAAAATCTATAAATAATTTAATGTTACCTGACATATGATCTGTGGCTCCTGAATCAATGATCCACTTTGAAGTTGGTTTTTCTGAGTTGGCAATTGTAGAAACAGCTGGTTTGTTTTGAGATTCCTGATATTTTGAGTACTTACCAAATTCTTCAGTAGTCATCAGAATAGTTTTATGAGTATTGTTATTATTACTAGATGCTCCTTGATGCTTGAGTTGATTGTTGTATTGTAATTTCCTACATTCAATGATCAAATGTCCAGGCTTTTTGCAGTATGAACACACTTTGTTATTTGGTCTCCCTCCACTTCTTTGAGGCCTCCAAGATTGAGATGGTGGTGGTCTCCATGATTCAGGTCTATGTGAAGGATTCCATGGTGGTCTAATGTCAGATGGGGGTCTCCACGCAGTAGGGGTGTGTGTTAGAGCTTATTAGTGCACTGTTATTCATGTTTATACTTGGTGATACATTCTCAGTTCTGAGAACACGACTAAAGACTTCCTGAAGAGATGTTATTGTGGATCCAGATAGTATTTGTGACTTGGCTGACTCAAACTCTGGTGGTAAACCAGCAAGGAAGGACATTATGGCCATTTGTTCTCGTTGAAGTTGCTGAACCTTCACATCTGGGCTCATAGGTAGTAGAACATTGAATTCTTCATAAGTTCTTTTAAAGTCTATGAAGTAATTTGTGAGAGATTGATCTTGTTTCTCAATTCTATAGAATGATTTACATACTTCAAACATACGAGTGAGATTGCCTTTTCCAAAATATAAGAATTCGAGATATTCAATGAACTCCTTTACAAATTCACAGTAATTTATCAGGCTAATGACTTCATCATCAATTGAGTTTCTGATTTGCAAGAACAGTCGAGCATCTTCCCTTAACCAGATAAGATCCTTTTCTTCTGTAGTTACTGGTGGATTTGTGGTTAAGTGATCATCCTTATCAATGCTTCGAAGATACAATCGGATTGTCTTGCTCCATTCTAGGAAATTTGTATGGTTTAACTTGCGATCTGTGATTTTTGACATTATTGGAAGAACATCGACCATAGTAGAATTTTTGCTTTCAGACATATTTCCAGATTTAAGAAATTAATAGATCTGAGTCGATTTTGAGAAGCGCGATTTCAAGAAGCCCTAGATCGATATCAGAAGCTTTGATACCATGTTAATGAGTTTGGATATAAGCAAGAATAAGAAAAAGATGAATCAAGAATTTAGAAGCCATTAATCAGATCTGAGTTTCTTTCATGTTATTTCATTAACCCTTGTAAAAGAAGATACACTGATATATATATATATGTATCAGTGATACATGAACAGGCATTAAGGCACTGTTCTAAAACCAAAGCAAAAACAGAAAAGGCGCATATGAGGTCCATAACCCAAACTGACTCCAAGTTGACTCCAAGCAAACTCAATCTCGACTGCAAGCAGATCTACCAAAACACCAAGCACACTGTTTGGACCAGCAACCATACATATACATATATGTGTTTCATTACAGTTAGTAACTTATGTTTGGGGATTTTCACTCAAAGGCTTCTTCGTTCAGGGTAATAATTGTTAAAGACAGCACTTATAAATAATTAGTTTTAAGGACAATTTATAGAAAAAAGGTAAACGAAGTTATCATTTTTAGAAATATGTGCAAGTGTGATTTTTCACGCGAAATACATGTACAAAATGATAAATATTTAATTTTTTGTCAATTATTTTTTATTTTAATTAATACGATGAATAATATTTTGTATAATAGTATTTATCATTTATATCTTTTATCATCACAAATATATACCAAATAATAGTGATGAATTTTTTGAAAAATGAATTTATCTTTTCTTTCAGAAAATAATAAACGATTTGTCCATTAGAAAAGATAAAAAACATTTTCTTCATCTAATAATTCGAAATATGTGCCTCAATCTTCTAAAAGATATTGATTTTTTTTTAAGTTTTATAAATTTATTTTTACTTTTCAGATGCAATTCCTTTAGTTGCATCCAATGAAGTATAGTAAAAGCTATATAATTAAGGTAATGCAACACATCTTGAGTTTATTTTTTTCACGTAACTACATATGTGTTATTGCATTAAACACATATGTATAGTTGTATCATTGTTAAGAAGAAACCTAACACCGTCTATCTTCCATTAAACGCATAACCTAAGAGAAAATTTTCCATATAGTCTGAGATTAGTAATATGTCAACTAATAATTTCTAGGCGAACAAGGTAATTGGTTAACATACCATTTGTTGTTTTTCAAGCTGGTATTGCAGATGACTCTTGGAAATTAATGTTAGGAGATTCCAAATTACAGTTCCTTTACTCTTGTTCAAGGTATAACTATAATACTGCTACTACGTTCAGGTAAGTAAAAAATAATAATGAATATAATTCACGGTACGGTGGTGAATATATTTCACGGTAATTAAGATGCATTACACTTGCATTCCAAATGATTTAAAGTGAACGAGAGCAAGAGTTGATGTCATGTATATATCCGGAAAGTCCTAAACATGTCGGACCATCTAAGAATAGTTTTCAAGAACATATAGTGTATGCGAAGTATGCACAGTATACGAACTATGGCCTACAATTTGACATCACCAGTAAATAAACTTAATGCAAATCAAATTTCCCAATAGTAAATATAGGAAATATGCAACAAATGAAAATAAACAAAGATTCATATTGTTTAACCAGATTTGATTTTACCATTCATGGAAGTAACTAGTCCCAAGTCAAGATTGTCTTATAATTTGGTAGCTAAAATAAAAATGAAAATAAATATGTATCTAATAACTTACAAATTGAACTAACAAACGTACTCCATACGTAAATGTATCATAAACAAATCCAATGACTGATCTCAAAACCAAAAATTCATATCATATCTATGAAACAGGAAATACAAAAGCAAATAAAATGTTTAGCGCTCTTTTTGTAGTATAATATTTTGAGATGCATTTAAAGATGCATCCATTAGCCGTGGTGGTTGTTAAAATCCAAAGTGCAAATTTTAGTAAGAACCCAAATCTTAAGAAAAATTCAAGAACAGTATAGTATCAGTAACAAATAATAAAATCATCCCAACCAATTAGTAAATAATTTCTTTGTAAAGTTCCTTAATAAATAATTGTATATGCAGCTAATTTATCTCTTAACAAATTTTTGGTGTTATAAAAATTGCTTAAACAAATGTTCATATAAGAATGGAAAGAAACAAGTTCATCCAGAGGCATAGTGGATCCATCCAAATTTTATGACAAACATAATACTACTATATTATTAATGCCATAAAAAAAGAAAAAGAAAATTTAATTATCATATCCATTTGAACCAAAAATAGCACAAACACCCAAGAGATTGTGTAGAAAATGAAAATGAAAATGAAAATGAAGAAGAATAAATTAAAACGAGAGAAAAGAAAACACACGGTAATTTATAGTGGTTCGGCTAATTTTGACATACGTCCACTTAGTGATTTTTTTGATGGTTTATAGTGTTGTTTACACTTCTGTTCTTACGGATCGGTATCAATCTATGGATGATTACAAGAGATTAGAGTTAGAGAGCAAGAGAACCAAAAAGATACTTAAATGAGCCATAACCTCTTATTTATAGCTGCAGGAAGCCTAAAATCTTGACTCCATGATCTCCACATAGTTTTCCATGCCATATATCACTTCTCTAGGAAATTAGGTGGAGACCTAAAATCACGGATCGGTACCGATCCATGGGCTTGGATCGGTATCGATCCATATGTTCTTCATATGGATGACTTTGAACTTCTTGTCCTGACTCGATTGGTGGTTGGATTCGTGGATTCAAACTTGTTTACAACATTATTAGCTTGTTTCTGAGTCCAAATAATGGATCAGTGGAAGAATAGAGTTGCTGATTCAAGTGCTCGAGGAGATCGATAGAGAATTGTACGGGATCAGTGAAATAGAATTTGAAATAGGCTCTTGGCACAATTACTTGCAAGTAGTAGGAGTGGGGGCAAGATTGGATGAAGAATCGTGAAACGGTATCGATCCAAGTGGTTGGATCGGTAGCGATCCGCTACTTTGGTGGATTTTTTATCCTCGTTTCTTGTCGTGGATTGATCTTTATTCCGTGACTCTATTTGCACTTAGTTCTGGACTTTGGGGCCATCTCTCCGGGTTGTCTGTCTCGATAACTCCCAAGTTCGATTCGTACGGTCTATTTGAATATTGTCTGCTCAAAAGACTGGATAACTTTTCCCCTAAAGCACGCCTTGCGAATGGAAGGTGTGCTTTGCTCAAGAACAAATATCGAAGTCGATAAAATATTAGTAATTGAATCTTCTAGTTAACAGCCGATCAAGCTGTTGCGAATCATCCTGTTCCTCTGGGTTCACATGTAAATCAAAGGTCATTCCAGATTGTGATAGCTATGGATTCAAGCCCTTGCTTGAGTGCCAGTCATAGGCAATGATTCCGTGTTCTCCTAGAATCGGTTAGTCGTGGGCTATATCACTAATCAGGATCATCCCATGTTCATCTGGGGGCTAGCAGTCATATGTTGAAATCTCAATCTCTCCGGATCATTAGTGAAATCCGCGGCCTTTCTCGACCGATAGCTGAATTTTGATCTCTTCGGATCGTCAATGGAATCCTTGGTCTCTTCGGACCGATAATCAAACCCATGATCTCTCCAAATCGTTAATCAAATCCATGGTCATTTAGGGCCAATAGTTAAATTCGCGATCTCTCTGGATCGTTAATTGAATTCGTGGGTGATCAAGTTCGATAGTTAAATATGTGATTTCTCTGGATCATTAATCAAATCCATGTCCTACGGAGCCGATAATCAAATCCATGGTCTCTTTGGACCGTGAATCAAATCCATAGCCGTTCGGAGCAGATAATCAAATCCATGGTCTCTTCGGACCATTAATCAAATCCATGGCCATTCGGGGCCAATATTCAAATCCATGGTCCCTTCGGACCCTTGCTGAGCACAATCTGTTTGTTCTTCGGTGAGGGGACTCAACGACAAGCAAGCCCATTCACTCACGCTCTGGCGAGATAACTTACTTCTTTCACTTCGGTCCCTGCTCTCCGCCCGGGACTTAAAGCGATCAATATCAGCCACCACATTCAATGTGGTTTTTCTCCAAATATTCGAATCAAATCAAAGCAAACAAGCAGAAATCCTACGTGTTCATCCCAGACATTCGACTCAATGCGTGTCTAGAGACCAATCTAGGCCCCTTACAACTGTAAGTGGTTCGAGGTCATTATCGTCCTAACCAGTCATCTCAGGCACTCAAATTAGAGCATTCCCAGGAACCATTTGGAGTCCTGTACACGTGTAAATGACATGAGGTTATTATTTTCTTTATTGCTTAACACAAAAAGAATGCAAGAAAAGAAACAAAGAAGCAAAGTGCGGGAATCGAATTCGACTCCCATGCCATCTCAATCAAGAGATGACTATCCTCGACCTCGATCCAAGGCCGTTTCCGTTCGCTGCGGATGATGGCTGCTCTTGTTCCACCACCGCAGCTCGGCTTTTAACATACTGCTGTAAATGGTTGTTTCTAACATGTTCCTCGATCAGATCGTGCAAGTGTCTGCAGTCATTTGTGCTATGCCCATCCAGCTTATATGGAATAGGAAATATTTTCCAGACGTCCTTTCACGGTTTGTGGGCTCTCTCCTTACTGGTTTCCAATAGGGGATCTGTCCCTGGTATCCAGGTAAACCCACTCCAGGGTTTCATTCAAATCTGTATAAGAAAAGAATTTCGGCTCCCTTCTCTGTCGCTCTGATCCTTCAAAGCCATCATCCATCTTTCGTTTGCCTTTATCTTTACTGGATCCTGCTCCGAACGGTCCTCTATTATCCGCAACATTAACTTCGTCCGTTTCAGCATCCTCCTGATGCAAGTATCTCTTGGACTCATGGTAAAATTATGCGAGATCCATTGGTGGATCTCACTCCAAAGGAACCTTGAAATCTGTTTTACTAGCCACTCTTGAAACTGCCGCCATCAAAACCACCGATGGATCCAGCCTATCAACCACGGCAGCCGTCATATTAAATCTCATCAAAAAACTCCTAAGGGACTCTCCGGCCTTCTGCTTTACACTCGACAATGTCAATACATTCTTGGCTCATGAGAAATGGACCCGAAACTATCTCATAAATCTATCCACTAACTCGATCCACATGCTTATGGAACCATTTTCCAACTGTCTAAACCACAACGCCGCCAAATATGTTAGATAAAAAGTGAAACACTATCCCATCACTTCTTTAGACGCACCCAACACCTCCATGTGCCGGATGTACCTCATTAAATGAACTGTTGGATCTGTCTTTCCATCATACATTTCCAACGTAGGTAGCTTGAAATTTGGCGGATTCCTAGTGCACCGCATGTTTGGCGTAAATGGACTCCTATTCACGTCCTCCAGGCTTCGGTTGGGCAATCCACCTCTCATTGCTCCTCTTACAATCTCAGCAAGTCTATCATCGTCATTCAAAGGAATTCTTAAGTTAGCATTCTCAGCTTGCCCTCCGTTTCCACAAGGGAATTCTTGCACATACTCCTTCGGCTGTGCTTCTGCATTCTGATTCACATTCAAATGTTTAGCGTTATTCCCTGGATGCACACCATTTCCTCCCAGATTAGCTCCGGTCATGCGCTCAAGTTCCTATGGATCGGTACCGATCTATGCTTGTGGATCGGTACCGATCCGTACGACTCGTTCAAGGGTCATTCCAGTTTGCTCCATTCTACTTCCTAGTGCACTTGCTCCAACTTCTATGCTTTGGTTCTGGTTTGCAATAACTCCAGCTGCTCATATTTGTTCCATTCTCCTGAAGCTCTCCATCATCTCTTTCTGGCGTGCTATCATCCTTTCTTGCATTCCATTCATCATGATCTCCATCTCATCCCTGTTTATGTAGATGGATGAGGGGTTAGCTCCTGAGGATGCCTCTTGACTGCCCTCTTGTTTATACCAGCGGTCTTCCTAGTAGATTGTCTCATCATTTTGAACTTTTTTTAATCCAAATCAACGAATTCAAGTGATTCTCAATAAAAGCACCAAAATGTTTGAACCAAAAATGGCACAAAAACCCA
The DNA here is from genome assembly GCA_030737815.1 of Allium fistulosum. Taxonomy (NCBI): domain Eukaryota; kingdom Viridiplantae; phylum Streptophyta; class Magnoliopsida; order Asparagales; family Amaryllidaceae; genus Allium; species Allium fistulosum. The sequence continues at coordinate 119,272,804 of CM060901.1, read as the reverse complement.
AGATATTATGTAGAGAATGAAAAGCGAAGAAAAATAAATTAAAAAGAGAGAAAAGAGAACACATAGCAATTTACAGTGGTTTCTAATCTTGGCCTACGTCCATTTAGTGATTTTATTGATGGTTTATAGTGCTGTTTACACTTCTATCCTTACGGATCGGTAAACATCCGTGGATGATTACAAGATATTAGAGTTAAAGACCAAGAGAGCCTAAAAAATCCTTAAAAATGAGCCGTGCCATCTTATTTATAGCCGTAGGAAGCCTAAAATCTTGTCTCCATGATCTCCACATAGTTTTCCACACCATAAATCACTTCTCCAGGAAATTAGGTGGACACCTCGTCAATAATCATGGATTGGTACCGATCCATATGTTCTTCATATGGATGACTTTGAACTTCTTGTCCCAGTTCGATTCGTGCTTAGCTTCGTGATTCCAAACTTGTTTGCAGCATTATTAGCTTGTTTCTGAGTACAAATGGTGGATCAGTAGAAGAATGGAGTTGTTGATTAAAGTACTCGAGGAGATCAATAGAGAATTGCATGGGATCAATGAAATGGAACTTGAAATAGGCTCTTGGAACCATTACTTACAAGTAGTAAGAGTTGGGGCAAGATTGGATGAAGAATTGTGGATCGATACTGATCCAAGTGGTTGGATCGGTACTGATCCACCACTTTGGTGGATATTTTATCTTTGTTTCTTTTGGTGGATTGGTCTTTATCCCATGACTCTATTTGCACTTGGTTTCTGGGCTCTGGGGTTATCTCTTCGGTCTGCCTACCTCGATAACTCCTAAGTTTGATTCGTCCGGTCTATCTAAATACCGCTTAGTCAAAAGGTTGGATAACAATATCTTTTTAAATGTTATTAAAAATCAATTATTTTGGTATGTAATTGAATGTAAAAAAAATGATATAATGATGCATGAAACCAAGTTATTCTTGACTAGGAGTAAATATGATCACAAATCACAAACTGGTAATAAATCTGAAATTAGTCACAAATGTAGAGTAACAAATATATTAGGAACCAATAAAAAAGTTTGAACATTACGTACCAGTTATTTTAACATGAGAGCGACTAACTAGGGTTTAGAATCCAAAACTCCATCACCTGCGTAATTGAATTTTATTGTTGAGGATCCAAAACTTGTGAGCGACGGGTAAAAGAGTACGACGATATAAACATTAGAAAAATTGTAAATTGGTCTTAAATCAGAAATCAAAAAGGAAAAATAGGAAATCAAACTCAAACTCTGGGGTTTCAGGATGGATTTGAAATTGGAGACTAAGAAAAGAAGTGAGAAGTAGATAAAGGCTCCATCTATTCTCACCTTTGTGGTTGCTTTTCCTACTTTTTCTGCCTCATTGCTTTCAAAATAAATTTTTGATCCTAGTTTTTTCTTTACCCACCCTGTTTATTCCCAAATTGACCCTTTCTCTTTAGTTACATTCTTTTATTCTTCTTTTTTTTGAAAGAGGGTCATTAAATTATATATTGCCACCAAAAATATTCAATAAGTACAATGCAACAACTAACACAACTATACAAACATAACTCATACAACGATACACATGTAGAAATGAAAACTAAAAGAAACACCTTTCTTCTTCCAGAGAACCAAGCTTCGACCGTAATGTGGATCGAACAAATCAGGCTCTACGTGGACCCTAAAACTTTAGATCTTTGGCTAACATCTACCAAATTGAGAACTATCACCTCTAAGACAATTCATTCTAGAACGGAGAGGCTCAAGGAGAGGTAAGTGGCGAATCAATTACTTTCTGGCGGATTTGCTTTGATGTCAAAAGGTATACCCCATAAATCTGTTGATTCTTGATAGAACTGACTGGTAGGAGCACTTTCTTTGATTTTATCATATGTAATTTGAAGTAGTATTCCACTTGTTTACACACCTCAAACTTACTTTTCGATCTATTGTTAAAAACACTATTATTTCTCTTCTACCAAATAGCCCAGACTGAAATGGAAACAACAACTCTAGTCATATCTTTGTAGCGATTTTTGTTGCTAAAACTTGTAGAAAGTTGTTGAATTTCAGTAGCTAAATCATATTGAGAACTTTGCTGCTGTCTCAATTTTAGCTTGCACCAGCTCCAAAAATACTTAGTGTAGTTGCAATTGAAATATAAGCGTGACACAGTTTCTATGCCATCATTACATAACAAGCAGTTTTCATCATCCAAGATTAAACATCTTTATCTAAGTCTTTTTTAGGGATAGTCTATTGGTTAAAGCTTTGAACAAACACATAGATATTTTGGGATTGTGAATTTTATCCATACAAATTTGTGCCATTGGACCTTAGAGAAATTTGGGTTCATTTTTTTTAAAATTGACTTAAAAGTAAATTTACCTTGTAGGTCAAATTTCCAAAACAAGTAGTCTTTATCACCTTGATATAAATTGATAAAATTGATTTTTTTTCTGCAATAGACACAGTATGCTGCATATTCCTTGGTTTCCATTGTCCATTTTCAATTATTGAACTAACTGTTAAATTATGTCCTCTTAAGAGTTCCAAACTATTAGCTGAAAGTTTCTCCAATAAGTTAGACCTGTTAATCCATGGGTCAAACCATAAAATCGTAGTTTTACCATCAACCCCCTTCTTTCCAAATATTGGACTGCTTTACCTCTAGGACCAAGCAACCACTTCCAAGTTCCAGATTGTTTACTGTTAACTTTAGTATCCCAGGAGATTCTTGCTTCAGATATTTGTTTTTCAACCAACTGGACCAAAAGTTATCTTTATCAAGGAAATTCCAAATTAATTTCAAACGACCAGCTTATGAGGAATGCAGAATATGGATCTTAAGGCTAGGAATAACACTAGAGGGGGGGGTGAATAGTGTTTATAAGAAATTACTAAATCTTTTTGAGTTTATGTTAATTTGAACATAAATGTATGCAATATTCAGACATAGATATAATCACAGAAACAAACACAAATGCAGAAATAAAGTAAATGCAGTAAAGGAAAGAACACACCGGATTTTATACTGGTTTGGGGTTACCCTACATCCAGTCCCGCATAACTAAGTACATATTTCCTTTCAAAAGCAATTCAACAATTACAACCCTCGGTTTCAAGGCTACGAGGTACACCCTCCAGAATCACAATCCTCTGGGTAGAGATACTTGATATCCGGGGCAACAAGTTCACCCAATTGATTTCCAAGGCTACAATCACACCTTTTCTCACTTGATTGATTTCCAAGGCTACAATCACACCTTTTCTCACTAGATAGATTACAAAGAAGCCTATAACTCTGAATAACACTTGGATCTTGTTGAGATAGTGATAGAGAATCAAACCAGAGATAATCTAGTTAGATTCAATGTTGATTTCGGTAGAGTGATGATAGGATTTTGAATAAGAAAATGTGGAAGAAGAAGAGAAGTGAAAAACCAGAAAATCTGATATATAATTCGTTGAAACTAACCCCTATTTATAGAAGAACAACAGTCATGTCCATTTGTGACGCCCCACCTCTATACCTACGCTAGCCAAGGACACTACGGGGTAATGCCGTCAACTAGCACGGAGAATAAGGCTGTTGAGGAGCGACCATCTGTGTAATTGCTTTGTGCGAGTACCGATATGCTAGATAAAAATACAACTTTTCATCTCAAGAGGAAATCCGACATACCGATACAAACTCAAAGCTACTACACAGTGGCTATATGGACTTCGGAAACAAATATAGAAATAAACATAACACAAATCAGTCACAGAAAATTCATATCACAAAGGCGGAAATAGATATAAATATAACACATGAAAGTGTACATCAGAGTAGTGGTCAAATAAGATCCACAATAACACAAAAGAATAGATACAAGTGCAAGGCAAAAGAATATGTATACATCAAGGAGTCTAAATCTCAAATGTATACAACAAAAACTACTAAACTAGAGTAGTTAGCCAAAAGTCAGAAGATGGCTCCAGATAAGAAGTCATGAGGAAGCACCTGTAAAATCTCAGTCTGACCCGAGTATTATTTAAGAAGAAAATAATAAACGGATCAGTCTAGCTATAATTATCAGATAAAATGAGATATAAGAAGAGATATAATAAAAACGTATGATAACCAAAAAGGTCATACCTCGACAAGTATACATTAGAAAATCAACAAAGGAAAATCATACAAATATCTCATGAATCTCATAGCATAAAAAGAATGTCATATTCTTTATTTAATTCACCAAGCCACAATAAATGACATACATATTAATGCCAACTGAAAAAGGTGGTGAAACATAAATTCCAGAAATCACAACGAGAAATCCAGAAATCAAATAATCCGAAGCAACGACGTCGTACAGCGTAACGTCCGATGATCCAGAGACATAATAAATAGGAACAACGACGTCGTACAGCGTAACGTCCGATGATCCAGAGACATAATAAATAGGAACAACGACGTCGTACAGTGTAACGTCCGATGAACCAACACATAGGAAAATGGAACAATGACGTCGTACAGCGTAACGTCCGATGAACCGAAGCAAAATAAAAAGGAACAACGATGTCGTACAGCGTAACATCCGATGAACCAACACATAGGAAAATGGAACAACGACGTCGTACAGCGTAACGTCCGATGAACCGAAGCAAAATAAAAAGGAACAACGATGTCGTACAGCATAACATCCGATGAACCAACACATAGGAAAATGGAACAACGACGTCGTACAGCGTAACGTCCGATGAGCCGAAGTAAAAAATAAAAAGGAACAACGATGTCGTACAGCGTAACATCCGATGAACCAACACATAGGAAAATGGAACAACGACGTCGTACAGCGTAACGTCCGATGAACCGAAGCAAAATAAAAAGGAACAACGACGTCATACAGCGTAACGTCTGATGAACCAACACGTAGTAAAATGGAACAACGACGTCATACAGCGTAACGTCCGATGAACCAAATCACGATAAAACGGAACAACGACGTCGTACAGCGTAATGTCCGATGAACCGAATCAAAGAGACATCGCACATTGCTAGTCTAAACCATAAAATGATCATCATCGATCATAAAGAAGTGTCGATTACACTAAGCTAGTAAATATAAGAGTTTAGCTTCATGTCCCATAACTACTTGCTTAACTCAAATATTTACGAACAGATTGTAGATCTCCACTAGAAAATTGTCACAAGAGTTTCAATCGAACAAGTCCATCAATTAACCGACGAAGTAAACGCAAGCGTTTCATACCACTTGTTTTGCTAAGCCGTTTAATTATATTTTCTCATACGAATGAGGTAAAGGTTTGTATATACTAATAGATTGGAAAATAGTTTTATAAACGAGTTTGATATTGAAAATAGAGTTGAAATCGTTTTGTTGAAGAAGTTTTGATATTTAATACTAGTATAGAAAACCTTTATATTTTGAAGTGACAAATCATAGAAGTGATTGTAGAAACAATCAATCATAAAAATTCACATTCGTAGACGTGAATAAAATCCAAAGAAATCGATATCAAATTCATCAAAATGGATATTTCCAATAATTCCCAAAGAAAATGTCATCAAAGTCGATAATAAATGATAACAACAAAAGGGAGACAACACGAATCGATTAAAGTTGGAAATTCAAACAAAATAGGCAATATAGGCATAAGTGGCAAAAGGGAGCAGGTCGGTCAACCGGACCCTGAGGTCGGTTGACCGGACCAGAGACAGAAATTCTCGGGTAGCAGGTCGGTCGACCGGACTTCCTGGTCGGTCAGCTGGAGCCAAAATTCCTGCACTCCCAAAACAGAGGCAGAGAAGTGCTCAAGTAGCAGGTCGGTCGACCGGACCCTGCATTCGGTCGGTCGGAGCCTGATTTCCAGCACTTCTTGCCCTATCAATGAATACCAATTCTTTCCAAATAAAAAGCAATAGCACATGAATACTTGTTAGGAATTCATACCTAACAATCAAAGATAAAAATAGTTTAAGATGTGAGATAAAAATCTCACCTTTTCACAAAAACAATGAAGAGGGAGCTATAGAGCAAGGCAAGGACAATTACTCTTCAATTCCAACTCAACAAGCTTGAATCCAAGATTAAAAGAGAAACATTTCCAAAATTAGGTTTAGGAAATTTCTGAAATTGAAGGAGAAAGAGTTGGAGAAGATGGAGAGGAGGCTTACCTATGGCTTCACTTTGATTTTGGAGCAAGAAATCAAGATGCAAGAAGAAACTAGGGTTTGCAATTTCTATTTCCTCTTCCTTTCCCCCATTTCAGTTTTTACTTAAGTTTGGAGAGTGGGAATGAGAGAATGGAGAGGAGAGGGCTGAGTTAGAGGGTTAAGTGAGTTTAGTTAGCTAGTGGGCTGAACCCAAACCCAAACCCAACTAGAAAAAGTAGCAAATTTCAACTTACTCCAAATATATCAAAGTTTATACTCAAACAGATCGCAAACGCCATTTTGGACTCAATGGAAGTGGTCTCGAGTCTCGATTCGACTGTTTGCAAAAAGTAGCTTTTCGGACTAAAATCCGACGAACGATGTTATATTTAAATAAAATATTTAAATATACAATCGATAAATATGCGGGTTGTTACACCATTCATGAAAGGTTATGGCGAATAGACACTTCTTTTGAAATTCAAATTTTTGAATCTAACTGTCACTATGTCGACATGAGGTACTAGGGCATGTCGACATCCCAAAGCAATTTTTGAAGATTTTATTTTCTTTGAAAATAACCTTTATCTTATATTAAAAACTATTTAAACTTTATAAATATACTTGACTATAGATAAAATACATAGAGAATAATATATATATAATTTTACTATAATTATATATTTAAATCTAAGTATAAATATATTATAATTAAAAGATAGTTTAAAACAAACGAAGTTTAAAAAACAAGAGTTTATTAAAAACAAAAACAAAGAATATTTTAAGGCTAAAACATCTTTTTGAAAATCATTTGAAAAGATAATTTTTAAGGCTAAAACATTTTGAAAAGCAGTTTTGAAAATCATTCTAAAGTAGTTTTAAAAATCATTTTGAAGTAGTTTTGCAAGCTTCTTCCTGCAGAATATCTCATCATATCAGGACTCGAGAACTTGTACAAAACCAGGATGTTCATGGGTTTGTAAGCCACTTGTCGTAGGTTTGTAAGCTACTTGTCGTAGGTTTGTAAGCCACTAAAAAGGTAGAAATGGGTTCCATCCTAAAAGAAAAATGGAGTGAAGATTTCAGTGCTATTGTGAAGTTTTAACATAATTCTAGACTCAATACTTATCTTGAAATCTTGAACTCTTGATAATCTTGATATTCTTGATACTCATGAGTCTTCAATCTTAATATCTTGAATCTATATACTGTACAGTCTTCATTCTTGGTACCTGCATGGTTAAATCCTGCATATACATATATATCTAAACTATAATGTTAGTATTTATATTTTATAATCTTATTCTAAGGTTGTTGTCATCAAAACCATCATCTCAAGGACTAACAATCTCCCCCTTTTTGATGATGACAACCTTTGTTTATAAAATATTACTTCTATCCTATTGACTCCCCCTAAATCTAGTAACTCCCCCTTAATCTATGCCTAACTACCCTATTTTATATTTCTCCTCCTTTGTCATCAACAAAAACAAACTAACTCCAAACTATAAAACTCCCCGTCATTCTTGTACTCAATTACCTGCATTAATAAACTATATAATAGAGTATATAAGAAATAACTATACTTATAGACATGATATTCAATCAACGATTATAAATATATCAATGTATATTTATACAATCATCAAACCACACAAAGTGTTTAATCCAATCAATCAAAACAACCAATTTCAATCAAAGCAATCAATTCAAACAAAGTAATTAAATAAAGCAAACAAATTAAACGTTACGAGGAACCTCCACCCATCCTTCTTCTTCGAAAATAGGGTCTGCTTTGATGGCATCCCAATTTTCATTGTCATTTGTGAGAGAGACAGGAGGATGTGCTTCGTTATCATCCTTGTGCAGGGAAGAAATCATCCATCGAATTGCGTCGAAATGCCTTTCTTGCTCCTTGATCATCTGCATTTGACTCAATTCTAAGTGACGCTGATTACGAAGAATGAACGAGAGAATATTCTTGAATGATTTAAGAGTTTCTTCAAGATTCTCGGATAAGTTATGAATTGGATTAGCCATTTTTGAAATTGTGATAAGAATGAGAGATAGAATAGATAAGAAATAATATTCAGTAATGAATTCTGGAAGAAATGGGTATATATAGGTGTAGAAATTCGTTTGAAATGAATAGACATATGGTAGTTATTCAAATTTCAAATTCAAAATGAAGTGTCATTTCTGACCAGTACATTTCGACATGGTCAAGGGGGGGATGTCGACATGAGGTAGTGAAATTTGATGGTGATTTTGATTTTGTGAATAATTGTGTATATATATATATATTTATATAATATACTAACATTTATTCAAGAGATAAGATAAGCTAGATAACAGAAAGGAAATTCAATTTCATTGCATAGAAGAGTGATACAATGATTAATCATAAACAACTACATAAACACTCAAATTAAAACAAACTTAAACTAATTCGACATGATATGAAAATATAGAACTAGTTAGAGGATGATGAAGATGAAGATAATCCAAGTTTCTTGCTGACTTTGGAGAAAAACTTGTTCATCTTGGATGATATTTTGTCCAACTTCTTACTAACGGATCTTTTAAGAACCCGTTGATTCTCAACAATAATCTTTTGGTTTTTGAGAAGGGTTTTGTTGGTAGGATTGGAGGGATATTCAATACTTTCTAGGGATGTTTCACCTTCTTCTTCTTCTATTTCCATTTCATCCCTTTCTTCTTCTTCTTCCTCTTCCATTTCTTCATGAGCCAAACGCTCTTCCTTTTCGGCAAGAGTCTCATAAGGTTGAAAAACATATGGGATTTTCATGAGAGAAATATTTGAAATATTAAAAACTTTTCTTGAAATAAATTCTTCTCCTTTGAAATTTACTCCAAAATAGTTGAAAATCCGAGTAAGGTAAATTCCATGATATAAAGTGTTTTCTCCCATTTCAAAATTTTTAGGATGAAGTTCATCTAAAATAACTTGCGCCTAATTGATATCATAATTTCCGAAAATAGCAAAAAGTGCTTTGCACACTTTTGAAGTAGGATTTTTAAAATTTCCCGATCTTGGGGTCAAAGTATGTTGTAAGAGAAGATTGACAATTCTTGCTTTAGGACGAAAGTTTTGGTTTTTAAATTCAAAGTTTTTATCTCCTTCAAAAATATGATGAAATGTCTCATGATCATGTTCACCGATTTGAAAACTAGAAAGATCCATTCCCATGCTTTTGCAATTGAGAATGGTACCCAAAAGATCACAATTCGAAACAATTTTAGTGCCTTTGACACTACTCCAAATTTCATTATCATTCCCTTCATAAAATTCTCGATTGAGATTTGCATAGAAAATTTTAACAAGATTTGGGTAACAAACAAAATCATTTTGAGAAGAATCAACAAGACTAAGAATTTGATTGTTTGCAAAAAGAGTACCAATTTCATAAGAAGCAAAATCTTGAAAAATTGCAAACTTTCCGGGATGGACTTTTCCATAATTAGCATAATTGATGTATGCTTTTATTGCCTCCGGATTATTGAGGAGTTGCTCTTTCAAGTTTCTGGAAAGTCTCATGGTGGAGGGGTTGCTTGAAGAAGCCATTAAAGTAGAGAGTAGAGAGCTTGAAGTTTTGAAGAGAGAGTTTGAATTTGAAAATGAAAGTGAAAAGTTGTGATAAAAGATAGTGAATAAATAGATTTTTGAAAGACATGTTCTCTGGTCAAAAGATGTCTTTTCAGAGTATTGAATGAAGTGAAAAGGTGGAGGAAAATTCAACCATTTGAATTCAAATTTTGAATTTCAAATTCTGGTAACTATGTCGACATCAGGGTAGGGACCATGTCGACATATGCCTATGAATTTCTATGATTTATTTTTCCTAAGTATTCTAATATATATATACTTATTATTTTAATGTCTATATATATATATCTGGAATATTATTAGAATTATAGTATATTCCAAAAAATATTATTATATTAAAAAAAATTATAATAATAATAAAAAAAATTAAAAAAAAATTAAAATTCAATCAACACACCAATTCAAATCAATCAATCAAGCATAATCATCTAATTCTAAGCATGCAATTTCAATTAATTGTACTGTAAATTAGTACCTTTTTCTGAGTCCGTTTTCTTGAATTTGTTGAAGTCGTGAACTGCCGTGAAACACAAATTTGAGTTATCTGTCTTCTGATCATCATCACTTGAAGACGAGTCTGAGTCATCTAGAGTAGCAGTAAATGCACGCTTCCGTTTCTTTACTGAATCATTGTTTATAGGAGGATTCTGCCTTTCTGGATACGGACAGTCTCTTTTGATATGGCTTGGTTCATCACACTTGAAACATTTGACATTGTTTGGCACTGCTTTCTGATTTCTAGAATTCTTATAGTTGTTTCTCTTGAGATTATTCATCTTTCTGTATTTCAGGAATTTCCGAAAATTCCTGGTCATAAATGCTATCTCTTCATCATTATCACTGTTTGAGTCTGATCCGTCGGTTAATGCATTGAATGCCATTGATTTCTTTTCAGATGCTTTGCTTTCTCTTCTCCCGATCATTTGGACTTCAAACGACATTAGATTTCCAATCAATTCTTCTATCTTTAAGGTACTGATGTCATTTGCCTCTTCAATTGCAAGTGTCTTTTGATCCCATTCTGGAGTGAGAGAATTTAAAATTTTTCTGACTTGATCTTCTTCTGAAAATTCCTTTCCCAAGGATATTAAAGAACGCACAATATCTTGAAATCGACTATACGTATCTGAAATAGACTCATTAGTATTCATTTTAAATAACTGAAACTGATTTGTGAGCATGGAAATTTTGGTCTGTTTAACTTTGCTTATTCCTTCGTGAGTCACTTGCAAAGTTTTCCAGATTTCATATGTAGACTTACAAACTGACACTCTATTAAATTCATTCCTATCAAGTGAACAAAACAGAATATTCATTGCTTTAGAATTATTTTGTGCAACAGTCTTTTGCTCAGTGGTCCACTGTGCAAAATTAGTTGTGGGTTCAGAATATTCAGTTTGTGTGATATTCCAAGTATCTAATCCTACAGATTGTAAATATATTTTCATCCTACATGCCCAATATGCATAGTTACTGCCATTAAAAAGTGGTGGTCTGGCAGTAGACTGACCTTCGACAAATGAACTAGTGACAGGGATACTAGTGTTAATAACAGTACTAGTGTTGGTAGCCATTTTGAAAACTTTTCAAAATTCAGATTATGAAACTTTTGAAAACCTTGCTCTGATACCAAATGTGAGGAATGCGGAATATGGATCTTATGGCTAGGAATAACACTAGTGGGGGGGGGGTGAATAGTGTTTATAAGAAATTACTAAATCTTTTTGAGTTTATGTTAATTTGAACACAAATGTATGCAATATTCAGACACAGATATAATCACAGTAACAAACACAGATGCAGAAATAAAGTAAATGCAGTAAAGGAAAGAACACACCGGATTTTATACTGGTTCGGGGTTACCCTACATCCAGTCCCGCACAACTAAGTACATATTTCCTTTCAAAAGCAATTCAACAATTACAACCCTCGGTTTCAAAGCTACGAGGTACACCCTCCAGAATCACAATCCTCTGGGTAGAGATACTTGATTTCCGGGGCAACAAGTTCACCCAATTGAATTCCAAGGCTACAATCACACCTTTTCTCGCTTGATTGATTTCCAAGGCTACAATCACACCTTTTCTCGCTAGATAGATTACAAAGAAGCCTATAACTCTGAATAGCACTTGGATCTTGTTGAGATAGTGATAGAGAATCAAACTAGAGATAATCTAGTTAGATTCAATGTTGATTTCGGTAGAGTGATGATAGGATTTTGAATGAGAAAATGTGGAAGAAGAAGAGAAGTGAAAAATCAGAAAATCTGATATATAATTCGTTGAAACTAACCCTTATTTATAGAAGAACAACAGTCATGTCCATTCGTGAAAGATTATGGCGAATAGACACTTCTTTTGAAATTTAAATTTTTGAATCTAACTGTCACTATGTCGACATGGGGTACTAGGGCATGTCGACATCCCAAAGCAATTTTTGAAGATTTTATTTTCTTTGAAAATAACCTTTATCTTATATTAAAAACTATTTAAACTTTATAAATATACTTGACTATAAATAAAATACATAGAGAATAATGTATATAAAATTTTACTATAATTATATATTTAAATCTATGTATAAATATATTATAATTAAAAGATAGTTTAAAACAAACGAAGTTTAAAAAACAAGAGTTTATTAAAAACAAAAACAAAGAATATTTTAAGGCTAAAACATCTTTTTGAAAATCATTTGAAAAGATAATTTTTAAGGCTAAAACATTTTGAAAAGCAGTTTTGAAAATCATTCTGAAGTAGTTTTAAAAATCATTTTGAAGTAGTTTTGCAAGCTTCTTCCTGCAGAATATCTCATCATATCAGGACTCGAGAACTTGTACAAAACTAGGATGTTTGTGGGTTTGTAAGCCACTTGTCGTAGGTTTGTAAGCTACTTGTCGTCGGTTTGTAAGCCACTAAAAAGGTAGAAATGGGTTCCATCCCAAAAGAAAAATGGAGTGAAGATTTCAGTGCTATTGTGAAGTTTTAACATAATTCTAGACTCAATACTTATCTTGAAATCTTGAACTCTTGATAATCTTGATATTCTTGATACTCATGAGTCTTCAATCTTGATATCTTGAATCTCTATACTGTACAATCTTCATTCTTGGTACCTGCATGGTTAAATCCTGCATATACATATATATCTAAACTATAATGTTACTATTTATATTTTATAATCTTATTCTAAGGTTGTTGTCATCAAAACCATCATCTCAAGGACTAACACAGCTTCATTCAGATATTTAAAATTATAAATGTCTAAGTCACCTTTAGCTTTGCTAAGACAGGCTTCATCCCATTGAATTTTTTGGAACTTGCCTTTCCACATAAAGTCAGAGCAGACCTTGATCACTTTATTTAATATGACAATAGGGATTCTAAAAATTCGGCACCAAAACAAAACTATAAGGGTGACAGTACACTTTATTAACTCCAATCTCCTAGCGGTGCTTAGCAGTTTACACTCCTATCCCTCTACTTTTTGTCTGATGAAGTCAATCAATTTATCACAAAAACTCATCCTTTATGCATAAAATAGACAATGGAAGCCCTAAATGTCTTGTAGGAAGTTCCCCTTCTTATAACTGCAATATATTACAGACTTCACTTTTGATGTTAAAATTTTTGCTGAAGAAAATTTTGGTTTTGTCATTATTTATTTGCAGACCTACAAACCTTTGAAGTTCACCAAAAATTTTCTTTAAGAGCATGGGCACTTGTAATGTTAGCTTTAGAAAAAAATAAGAACATCATCATATATATCAAGTGAGTAATACTAAGGTCATTCTTTACCACTGGTTTTAATTTCCCACTGCATTCATTTGGATCCATCAGCAAGGTGAAATACTACATAACAATGGTAAAAAGATAAGGTGAAAGAGGGTTGCTTTGTCTTAAACCATTTGTGCTTTCAAAGTACCCTTTAGGTATGCCTTTATACAAAATTGAAAATTTCAGAGTATTAATCATTTCTTCAATCAGTTTGCGCCACCTCTCAAGAAAATCCATAGAATGAAACATATGAATTAAGAACTTCCTGTTGACCAGGTCATATGCATTCTTAAGATCAACTTTTATACACATTCTGTCTAGACCATTAGAGTTGAGACCTCTTATTTATTCATGAGCATGCATAATTCCTTCAGAAATGTTTCTATTAGGGATGAAAGCATGCTGATCGGGGGAAATATGATATTCCAATGCATGTTTTAATCTGTTATTATTATCATGAGCGGAAATGAAGAAACAAAAGCGCCATGAAAATGAGAGAGAGAAAAACTGGAAGAAAAACTTTTGGGAAAAAATAGAAAAGTTTCTGTGTAAAAAAATATATTGTCAGAAGTTTGTTACAAAGGCTGGCTTTATATACTAGCCAGAACAGAATAAAAAAAACTATATAATAATTCCATTACCCCCCTCAAGATGAGGATGATCAACCATACCCATCTTGGAAAACAAAGACTGTAAATGAGAACCAGGAAGAGATTTCGTCAGAAAATCAGCCAACTGCTCACGGGCAGGAATATGAGATAATGAAATCGGACCTTCAAGGAGCTTCTCACGGGCAAAATGGCAGTCTAACTCGATGTGCTTGGTACGCTCATGGAAAACAGGGTTGCGAGCAATGTACACCGCAGCCTGATTGTCACATTTTACGGGAATGGGAGTGACATTTTGCACACCAAAATCAGCTAGAATCCGACTTATCCAAGATAACTCTGAGCATACACGACGTAAAGAGCGATATTCGGCTTCGGCGGAGGAGAAGGAAACACTCTACTGTTTCTTAGACTTCCAAGACACCAAATTTCCTCCAAAAAATTCACAAATCCACTAACCGAGCGTTGTGTTTGGGGACAAGTCGCCCAATCTGCATCACAAAAAGCTTGAAGGTGCTCAGAAGGATCGTTTTTGAGTAATAGTGACTTGTCCTGTGTTCCTTGGAGATAAGAAAGAACATGAAGAGCAGCCTGATAATGAGGACGGCGAGGAAGCTGATTAAACTGGCTGAGGTACTGTACAGAGAAGGCAATATCTGGCCGTGTATGAACAAGGAAAGACAGCTTTCCAATGAGCTTTCAAAACTGTATTGGATCATCCAAAGGTGTACCTTCATTAGGGGACAACTTGAGGCAAAGATCAAGAGGACCAGCTGAGAAATGTGAAGTATCAATAGAAAATTCCTTGAGCATCTCTGCAATAAACTTTCTTTGGCTCATTAACAGGCCTTGAGAAGTAGGGATAAATTCAATACCCAAGAAGAAATTCAAAGAACCAAGATCCTTGATTTTAAAAGTATCATTAAGGAAATTCTTTAGAGCAAGCATCTCTGACTCATCATCCCCGGTTAGCAAAACATCATCCACATAGACGGCAACAAAAGTCATGGAAGAGGCTGTTTTCTTAAAGAAAAGAGAATAATCATTGGAGGACTGTACGAAACCTCTAGAACGCAGAGAAGAAGAGAGTTTTGAATACCATTGCCTAGAAGCTTGCTTAAGGCCATAAAGACTCTTCCGTAATCTGCAAACCTGTCCATAAGAAACATCCAATCCTTGTGGTGCCTTCATGTATACCTCTTCATGAAGATCGCCATGAAGAAAAGCATTGTTAACATCCAATTGGTAGACATGCCATCTCCTCTTGAGTGCTAAGGACACCAAAATTCTGACTGTAGTTATTTTTATGACAAGGGAGAAGGTTTCTGTATAGTCTACACCCTCCTTTTGTGTGAAGCCTCTCACCACTAATCTGGCCTTATATCGCTCAAGAGATCCATCAGCCTTTCTTTTAACTTTGTAAACCCACTTGCAACTAATTGCTTTCTTCCCTTTAGGAAGGGTGACAACATCCCAAGTGTGATTGGCATGCAAGGCATCAAATTCTATTGACATTGCTTTCCTCCAAACATCAAATTTACAGGCTTCATCATAACTGAAGAGTTCATAATCTGGCATATTAGAAGAAGGAGGTGAATCGGTTTTAAACTGAATTGTAGATGTCAAAGTGTGAGCACAAAAATGATCTGTAGTAACAACAGAGGAGAAAATATAATCTGAGAGATGTCCTAGTGTCCTATGACTTCGACAAGAGCGTCTAGGAGGTTCAACTACATCTGTAGCAATGGTAGCAGAAGGTGATGTGTCAGAAATGGAATCCTCTTCTCCATCTGAGCAAAAGGAATCTGGCTGATTAACCGGAAGGCGAGAATCAGAGAAAGAGGAAATTTCATGATAGGGAAAAAATTGCTCATGAAACACTACATCCCTTGAAGTAAACACCTGGTGAGTCTCAAGGCTGTAGAGCTTGTAGGCCTTTTGACCAAATGGATATCCAATAAAAACACAAGACATGGCTCGTGCTTGGAATTTATCCCGTCCATGTTTTAAATTTGATGCAAAACATAGGTAGCCAAAAGCCTTAAAGTGATTGTAAGAGGGATTTTTGTGGTAAAGAACTTCATATGGACTGAGTTGATGCAGTAATTTGTGAGGTACCCTATTGATGATGTGTGCTGCTGTAAGGACTGCATCTCCCCAGAATTTGATGGGCAACTTGGACTGAAACATAAAAGCCCATGCCACCTCAAGAACATGTATATGCTTCCTCTCTACGACCCCATTTTGTTGAGGAGTAGCAACACATGAGGTCTGATGCTCAATGCCATTTGACTGTAAAACTGTGAAGTATCCCTGCTTTTTCCAAGCTCTAAAGCATTGTCTGATCTGATTATCCGAACTTTCCTTTGAAATTGCCTCTCAACCATGGCAGAAAAGTATTAAGTATGTCAAATGCATTGCTTTTGGAAGAAAGCAAGTGAATCCAGGTAGACCAGCTATAATCATCGACTATAGTCAAAAAATATCTATAACCACTATAGATTGCTGTGTGATATGGGCCCCAAATGTCAATATGTATCATATGGAAAGGGTAGTTGGTACTAATACTACTCAAAGGAAACTGCAATCTGGTATGTCTAGACTTAGCACAAACTGAGCAAGCAGACAAATCATCCTTATTCAAACCTGAAGCCAAATGCATAGAAACTAACTTGTAATATGGCAAATGTCCTAGACGAACATGCCAAAGACAAGCATCACCAAGGATAGAAGCAAAACAACCGTGCACCTTATTAGAAGACTCAATTTGTTGTTGGTGCTGAGCAACATAATTGAGGAAAAACAAGTCTCTGTCAGCCCTACCAATCGCCAGCCTCCTCCTCATAAAAGGAGCCTGCAAGAAACATCCATGAGGATTAAAAGTGATCTCACATCTGAGATCCTTGATCAGTTTTCCAACAGATATCATGTTGCATTTGAAACTGGGAACATACAACACATCTTTCAACAAGAGATCAGTCATGACAGAAACATTGCCAATAATAAAAACCACAATCACTTACTGATTAGGTAGTGAAATTTCAAAAGGTCTATGCAACGTTCTTGTATGTTGAAACAAGGATAAATCAAAACACATGTGACAACTAGCTCCACTGTCAATGATCCATCTAGTTTTGTCAAAGAGCTTGGAAACAAGAGAAGTACCTGCGAATCCAGCAAAATCATCATTAATTTTCTCCTTGCCTTTATCAGGTGCTCTGGTGTCAAGCAAACTCAACAACTTAGCAATCTGATCTGAGGTGAGTGAAGAAGGTGCTGAAGCTGGCTGTTGCACAGAACCAGCAAACTTCTCATTTTGACCGGCCTTCTGTGTACTGACGTTGGGGTTTTTACTCTCTCTATAGTTGGTGGGAAAACCATTGATGAAATAGCATCTATCTACAGTGTGATTGGTCTTTTCACAGTTTGTGCAGAACAAAGCCTTCTTGTCTCCTTTTCCTTGTTCACCTCGGCCTCTTTGTTGTCCATAATTGGAATTGGTGAAGGATTTGTGCTGGACATGCATAGAAGATTCCGAGTTCAGCTGAGACTGAGGTTGTATCTCTCGTTGTGTTTCTTCCTGCAACACAAGCGAATATGCTAGATCTATGTTAGGAGACGGCTTCAACATAAGAATAGATCCCCTAACTGATTTGAAAGACTCATTAAGTCCCATAAGAAATTGCAAAAGTCTGTTCTCCTCCTCAGACTTGGTGAAATCAGTATTTCTTGTACAAGTGCATCTGATTGGATGCTTCAAACTGCTAATCTGATCCCACAGAGCCTGCATCTTGGTGAAATATGCCGTGACAGAATCTGATCCCTGAGTTAGGGTGTTAAGCTCTTGCTTTACTGCAAAGAGACGAGCAGCATTTCGTTGACCAAACCTGAGATTAAGGCTCTCCTAAATCCTGCTGGCTGTTTCGATGTATATAACGCTCCGATGGATTTCTGGACTCAAACTGTTGGTGAGCCATGACTTCACCATATCATTACAACGAATCCACCTCCACAGCTTCGGATCATCAGAAAGAGGCTGAACCAGAGTACCGTCAATGAACACCAGCTTGTTCTTTGCTGACAAGGACGTGCGAACAGAAATCCTCCAGTCACCAAAATTATGTCCATCGAACACATCGGTGACGAATGAGAGCCCTGGATGATCGTTGTTGTGAAGAAACAATGGATCATTGTTGTCAATCGCTACAGTGGTTCTGACATCGTCATTCACCATAGCGATTAGGTATAGGAAATTTTGACAAAATCAAAATGAATAATCAAAACTCAAATCGATCGCTATGGATCGAAAGAAGAGAGGAATCGTAAACTTTATTGCTCCGATACCATATTATCATGAGCGGAAATGAAGAAACAAAAGCGCCATGAAAATGAGAGAGAGAGAAACTGGAAGAAAAACTTTTGGGAAAAAATAGAAAATTAAGTTTCTGTGTAAAAAAATATATTGTCAGAAGTTTGTTACAAAGGATGGCTTTATATACTAGCCAGAACAGAATTAAAAAACTATATAATAATTCCATTAGTTATAGACTATTTTTGCCAAGACTTTATAGATGAAATTGCAACATGCAATTAGTCTATAGAGTCCTCTATATGTTAGGGGGATTTTTCTTTGGAACCAAAGATAAAACGGCGTGGTTGATTTCTCTAATGATTTTACCTTCCATAAAAGAACTTTGCATAGCAGTATAAATACAATGTTTTAGTTTTTTCCAGTGTGGTTGATAGAATTTTGAAGAGAATCCATCCGGGCCAGGAGCCTTGTCAACCCCAATAGAAAAAAATTGCATTTTCCACCACTTTTAAGGAAATATCCTTGTTTAAAAAAACTTTACCACATTCAGAAACTTGTCTCTTGCACACTACATTAGGAAAAACAGTATTTTGCACACCTGAATTGTGAAGTTGTTCAAAGTAGTGTACTCGTCTGAATTGGAGGATTTTCAACATCTGCAGCCATAGAACATGGCAAGGCAGTGTAAACAAATTTGCCTTCAGGTTGTCCACATTATGCACTTCATTATTCCTCGCACCACTGTCTAAGAGCTTAACCAAGTCAACAATACTTTTAATGTTTTCATGTTCGTACGTTCTGATTTCCTATTCATATTTGTTTCTGTCAAATGTCTCTGATAATAGTGGAGTTGCCTCAATTGTTGTATTTAAATTATTATCTGATGATACATCCGTGCATGTAATTTCATTATGATTCTGTTCCTCTAACATGTTTTTATCTAGAACTTTATCATTCTGAATATACATATCATGACCCTCTGCTGTGTTAACTTCCAAAGGAATATTGTTATTGTTTTTTTTCCAAACATACAGTTCACCATCTTTTGAGTTGAATTGTTATTAGCTGTTTCCTGCGTCTTAGCCTCTTTATTAACTTGATCAATATTTCTACCAAATTTCAAATCCGTCTCCTCTTCTCCTTCTACACCACCCTCCCTATCTTTGTGCTAATCACCTATCTCCTTCCCACCTACTCCACCACCCTCCCCATCGTTGCGCTCTTCACCCATCTTACTAGACTTTTTCTCCACCCATCGTTTCTTATACGGACACTGAGATTTAAAATGCCTAAAACAAATACAGTTATCATATCTCTGAGGGATCCACTCATACCCTACCGCTTTGTAGAACACATCCCCATTGAATAATACCACCGGCACTTCCTTAGGGAACTGAGAATCAGCTTTAATCTTCACCAAACATGTCGCAAAGTTAATTCTCTTCTTGTTAGCTGTAGAATAATCAGTTTCAATATGATTCCCTAACAGAATACAAATAGTACTAAGAGCTTCCTTATTAAACAAACTTAAATTGATCTCTAACATTTTACTGCAAAGTTAATTCTTTTCTCCTTCTTCTTTCTTCATTTCACTGCTTCTATATTTTTCTATGTTATTCCGCGCTTACATATAATGCTATATATACAATTTCAATGCTAGTCTCCAGCGTTAGTAATATGTTTTCAACACTAGCCATCGGTTACGTTTCATAGTTTTCACGTCTGCATTGGGCGTTATTTTTTTCCATGCTCGCCTTCTTCATCGTTTGTAGTATTTGTGGTTGATTAACTACCTCTCTCCTTCATGAAATTTTCAGTTATCTCTTTCAACAATTCATCCATAAATAATAAAAGGTGACACATGAAGAGAAGCATTGGAAAGAAAAATCTAATTAATTACTTGAGGGTAAAAATAAAACTAAAATTTCATTGTTATAACCAAGGGGCGAAAAGCAATTGCAGGGGTGTAAATAGATGGTTCATACGCTTGTGCAATGAAAGAAAGAGGAAGGGTAATTAAGGGAATTTTAATTTTAGGGGTTGTCCTTGAAAACGATTAGAATGTTGACAGACGCACAAGATTAGAAGCAAATGATTACTTGATGGTTTTATAATATATAGTTGTGATATGATATAATTGTTTTATGGAATAGTTTTTAGGATAGATGGAGGTTAAATTAGCTCAATGAATGAAAAGACCAAAGAGGGAATTAATTAAAAACAAAGATACTCACTTGTGCATATGTTAAACTAAATCATATCCACAAACTAATTTTCATACAATCAGTTTCAGTAAATTGATATCATAGCGTTGGAATAGTTTTAGGGTGAGAAGCATGGTAATTTTCATTTTATAATTAATATATTTTTTATTTAACTTTCAATCTTTTGGTAAATGCACAAATTGTAGAAAGCACGAAATATATATTTGTGAATACTCGTCAGTTCTGTCTGTCAATTGTGGCATAGCAAAATCAATAACTAAGGTGGAATGGGTAGAAAATGAATATAATTGAAAAAAAAACTCAATATGTGATACTGTTGTATGTTGTGATGTTTGCAACAATAATATGTAGCCAGTGATTAAAAACAAAAAAAGAACACTAGATATATTTATCGATAAATATAACAACAGTGTTAACGGTTCACAAAGATATACACATGATATATGCATTAATCAAATACAATAAAGTATAACAATGATTAATGTACAATACCAATTGAACAACTGAACTAAGTGAAGAATAATCATTTCTTCTTGCAAATACCAAAATATCAAAATCCCTATTAAACAAAGTTAAATAATGAAACCCCAATCCGTTTATGTTATAATTCTGTTGTTGGATCGCCACAGACGTCAACTAATCAAAATGGGATGAAGGCATCTCTTTACGATGGAATATTAAGCGTAGATAGCGTTGGAACTCCAAACGTTTGCTTTATTTTGGCCATCAGTGCACTGTTAAAGCACAATGAGTCTACTACAGATCATTAAGTAAAAATGTTAATACTGTTTCATACTTTTTGATCATACAAAGCAAAAATAAGTAAAGAAAATAGCAGTTATTTATACAGGAAATTATTGTCAAGGACAAAAATTTTCAGCGTTTTTGCCTCAAGGACAGACCTTCAATATTTTATCCTGAAGGACAACTTTCTTTAGGTATCAGTTTTTAGTCATTGATAGTATCAGTTTGTAGTTATCGATAGCAGTTTTTAGGTATCAGTTTTTAGCTTAGTAGCAGTTTTGTTGTCCTTATGAATAATTTTGGAAAATATTTGTCCTTATGAATAATTTTTAGAAGAATGTTTGTCCTTATGGTAAAAATATTGAGGTTGTGTCCTTGAGGCAAAAAATATACAAATTTTTGTCCTTTAAATTAATTCTCCCTTATTTATACACCATAACAGAAACAATCATAACTGTAGGTAAATAAACTTGTGGACCAAAGAAAGTCAAAAAAGAAATATTGGTAATCATTTGAACCAGAATAGCTCAAAAGTCTTGTATTTGAAAAGAAAAAAATGAAAATTTGTTTATGTTAAAGTCGAAAATAATTAGTCTAGAAAAAGTACTATGATGCATGTGCATATCTCTTTAAGGTTGAAAAATAAAGATTAAACTAACGCTTCTCTATAAGTCCACATATATATATATTTGGGAATTCGGCATATGAATTTGATTGATGTATATTGGGGTTGCAACTTATAAACTTATACAGTATAAGTAGTACTTTGTCAAACTAGCTCAACAATGCTATCATAGTAACATCTTATTTGACGCAAGGTATCAACTAAAAAGTCAATTAATAGAAATCTAGCATTTGTTGATGTTGTACAAATATTGATATGATTGGTACCTAGAAAATTCTTAATGGAAAGTATCATGAAATATTCCATGTAGATCTACCATGAAATCAAATAAACTATAATGTTGGTACACCATAGTTTAAAACCAAACTATTCACTTAAAAGGGCATATATATATGCATATATATATATATATATATATAAAGGATGCACATAATTTAAGTATATTAGATGCAAAAGAGAAAAATGACCAAAAAGGGAAAATAAGTGATAACCAAAGGTTTATAGAGTTATGACTTAAATAATGGAAAATCAATGAAATAAATGTAAGATATTGCAAACAAATTCACCTTGTTTTATGCACAAACAATAATGTACATTTGGACTGTTATTATGGGAATTCTAAACTCGAGACTACTCAAATTCAAACCCCTAAGCACAGCGGAAAGACGAGATCGATGCTAGATGTGTAAAAACAACTGATCATAATATCTCAATCCAATCTAAGTAAAACCAATCACAATCACCAAACAAGCAATAACGATAAATAAATAACACACGATTTATAGTGGTTCCACTAACATCTTATTAGTGTACATCTACTATGAGAGAGAACCTTTATTAATACCAATGAGAAGAGTACAAGAGATTGATTTCAATAATCAATATTCATATAGAATAGATTTGTGGAGTATAGAATTGAAGAGAACTAGGCTTAGATAAATCCTATTTTAATGGAGGATAAAATCTGTATTCTCTTAGATTTATATCACATCTTTGAATTATGAAAATAGCTTATATAGGGAGAAATCTAGTCCAGACAAATACTCGATTTGCCCCTTGAAACCTTCACAAATCAATCCAGTCAGCACGAGTAAAATAGGCAGCATAAACCGGCTCAAACGTCTGGCCCATGCTACCATACGTCTGGTAGAAACCTCGGGAAACAATTTCCCAGTTTCTTAGACGTCTAGGACCTTCTCCCAGACGTCTAAGAAAATATATGGGAAGCTTTCTTCCTATAACTCAGATGTCTAAGAGCCTGTGAACTCAGCAGTGCATCACCTTCCACACATCATATCTTTCCCCTCCGAGTTCCGATTTGCAAACCATTTTATCCGATATCAAGCTACTACCGATCACTTCGATTCTCCATATAGTATCGCCAAAATTCAACACTCCGCATCGACACTATATCCATCTCCATATAAGAACCGATAGTACCAAACTATCACCACTTCTACCAAACAAGCTTAAATACCTTCACAATGAACTCCGGCAGAGCCACTACCCATTACACTCCATCAACGAGCTCCGGCAAAGCCACTGCCCCTTAACGAAGTGTTGAAAGTACCCAAATCCAAAACCATCTTACCAGAAGACTAAAGTACTTAGGAGTGCAAACAAGTACTTACCACAAGAAGATAGAACCACAATCTCTCACCGATACTCATCATCATCCATAACCAAGCTCCTCCCTCAACCGTGCCACACCGTGGCACCTAGCACTTCAACAAGCGAATCAAGTTCGAGCAATGCTCGAATTTTCCAACTGGCAATGCCTTATTGAACATATCTACCGCATTATCCTTTGTGTGCACTTTCCGAAGATATACTTGCTTATCTTCATCCATGGCCACTAAAAATGATTCTCTCACTTCAATATGCTTAGTCTGTGAGCTAAGCGATAAATTCTCTACCAAATGAATAGCACTCTGGCTATCACATTGAACATCAATACTATCGTGTTCAAATCCCAAGTCATACAAAAATCGCTCAAGTAAAGTGCCTTCTTTGCCTCCTCCACCACGGCTATCAACTCCACCTCCGTAGTGGATAAAGCAACTACGGTTTGCAATCTCGATCTCCTACTTATGGCCATACCACCAAGTGTGAAGACATATTTGGAAGTTGATTTCCTCCGATCCTTATCACCGGCGTAGTCCGAATCACAATAACCAACCAATTTATAATTCATCCCCTCATTACCACCAAAAACAAGATCATGAGATGATGTACCTCTATGGTATCTCATAATTGCCTTCACGGCTTCCCAATATGATTTTCTCGGATTAGCCATATACTGACTAACCATCCCGATGGCATTTGCAATATCGGGCCTCGTACACACCATGGTATACATCAAACTTCCAACCGCACTTGCATATGGCACCCTTGCCATATAAGCCTTGTCTTGTTCCAAGATAGGTGATCCCTTACTCAAAAGCTTCATATGCAATGGTAAGGTGTATTTAACGCCTTTGCATTTTCCATGCTAAATCTGCAAAGCACTTTTTCAATATACTCCTTCTGAGTCAATTTTAACTCAAAACTCTTTCGATCCCTTTCTATTTCCATGCTTAATATCCTCTTTGCTTCTCCAAGATCCTTCATTTCGAATTTCAATTTAAACTCAATTTTAACTTATTGATTTCATTCTTATCCTTAGAAGCAATGAGCATGTCGTCCACTTACAAGAGTAAATACACCCAACAATCATTTTCCAACTTCTTGAAATACACACAAGCATCTTTGATGCTTCTATCAAAACCATTTTCAAGCATAAATTAATCAAATCTCTTGTACCATTGTCTAGGCAATTACTTTAAACCATATACTAATTTCTTTAACTTGCAAACTAAATTTGACTTACCATCTATGACAAAACCTTCTGGTTGCTCCATGTAGATGTCTTCATCTAAGTCACCATTCAAGAAGGCGGTTTTCACATCAAACTGCTCCAACTCCTAGTCGTGAATAACAAATATAGCAAGTAATATCTAGACTGAAGTATGATGCACAACCGGTGAAAAAATCTCATTATACTCCTTTCCCTTCCTTTGTGCAAAATCCTTAGCCACTAGCCTAGCTTTGTGTCTCCCATCGTCCTTTATCTTGTATATCTAATTGCACCCAATAGAACGGTTTTATTTAGGAAGTGGAACCAAATCCCAAGTTTAATTCTTCAACAATGATTACATCTCTTCCTTCATGACACAAATCCACTTCGAGCTATCACTGAAATCCATGATGTCGTCAAGGTCCATCGGCTCATCTTAGACTACATGAAGAGCATAATCCAAATTATCATAAAAGCTAAGGTGGTTCCAATCACCATATCTATCGGGTGGCCTTATAACACGATGACCAACCCGAGTAGCAATATCATCACCCAAACTCCTTTCCGCTCCACCTTGAACCGAATCCCCTCTAGAATTATGTACATCACCAGCACTACTAGAGGAACCATGTGGATTATGTGATGTAATATCAACCACTTCCTCCTCATAAGCATCTTCAACTACTCTACTTCTTAGACGAAAGATGGGAAAAATTTCTTGCTCCTTTGATTCACCATGAACCAAATCTGGAATATCCGATGAGCTCTCATTCTCCTTGAACAAAGCCAACTCATCAAAAGTAACATGACCAGAATTCACAAACTTCTTCTTTTTCGGATTCCAAATCCGATAGCCTTTTACACTGTCCGTATAACCAAGCAAAATCCCCTTGAAAGCTCTTGGCTCAAGCTTATCATTTCCCGGATCATGCACATAAACCGGACTACCAAATGCATGAAGATAACTCAAGTCAATGCTCTTTCCCTTCCACACTTCCTATGGAATTTTGTTACCAATAGCCGAGAATGGAATTCGATTAATAATATGCATTACGGTTGACAATGCTTTGGCCCAAAATCCCTTAAACAAACCCAATGTCAATTCTTAAGCATCGAGCTTTCCCAAGTAGAGTACGGTTCATCCTCTCCGCAACTCCATTCGACTGCAGATCTCCCGGTTTAGTAAAATGATTCCAAATAACATGATGCTTGCAAAACTCCATAAATTCTCTGGAAACATACTCCCCGCTATTGTCGTACCTTGGAACCTTCAAAGACTTACCACTCTCATTCTCAACAAGAGCCTTCCAAACTTTGAACTTTGCAAATGCCTTCGACTTGGCCTTCATCACATACACTCATTCCTTTCGAGAAAAGTATTAATAAAAGAAATATAATAGTGAGATCCTCCCAAAGAAGCTGTCGGTGACATTCCCCAAACATCCGTGTGAACATACTCAAGAACCTTTCCCGAATCATGCTTTCCTTCGCCAAATAATACTTTTGTTTGCTTGACCATGACAACTCAAGCTTGTTGAAACTCTCTCCATTAATCATCTTCCTCTTCCGAAGAATATCTAAACTCCTCTCCGAGACATGACCTAACCTCAAATGCCACAATCTAGTAACATCCAAGCCATGAGAACTATCAACACCTACATAAGTTTCTCCTTCAGTAGTCACTCCTTGAAACAAATAAACACCATGTGTCCTAGCACTCTTCATCACTAGAATTGCACCCTTCAAAACCCGCAAGCTATCACTCTTAATAGTGATCTTACAAGCTAATTAATATAGTTGCCCTAAGAAATAAGAGACTTCTGAAGTCCTAGAACATAGCGTGCATTAGTGAGAGTACGAACCGCTCTGTCAAACATCCGAATTTGCACGGAACCAGTGCCCTTTAACTTACAAATAGCACCATTACCCCTAACAATTGAATTTCCCTCTTTGTCAACATAAGAAGAAAAACAATTATTATTTGGCGTCATATGATAAGATGCCCCCGAATCGAACACCCATTCACTACTTGAAACATCTGATGCTACCATCGTCAAAACATCCACGTCTCCCTCACCAACTCCGCTCTCCACTGCTACGGATGAAAATGCTACTTCCTTTTTTTCTTTCTCCTTGTTCGGACACATATTCTTTCAATGACCAGGTTTCTTACAAATAAAACATTTTTTATTACTCTCCCTCGGCTTTCCTCTCCAACCGAGCTTTCACGATCTAGAATGCTCCCGATCCCCTTTTTCACATTCTCCACAAACAAACCGTGACCACCACTAGCACCACTACTTCCATCACCCAACTCCTTCATTTGATCCCATAACTCCTCATTAAAAAGACCTATTTTAACGTCATCAAGAGTCAATGTATCCGACCACAAGTCAAACTATTTGAGAAACCCGTATAACAGTCCGACAACGAACACAACAATATCATCGCCTTTTGCTCTTCCTCAATCTTTAAATCCACCGCCTTCGTCTTCATTAGAAATCATCAAAGACATTCAAGTATGCTTTTAGTGAAGTATCCTCCTTCATTTTATATTGAAGAACGTTCACAACAAGATCAAATGATTAGTTAGTGACTTCTTCATATACAACTCCTCCAACTTGTCCCATATACCTTTAGCGGTAGTCTCACCACTAATTTCGAAGATCACATTCTCCCCTATAGTAAGTTGAAGTGTAATGAATTCCAACTCTTCCATTTCCTCTCTCTCAACATCTGAGATGTCTACCGACAACAAATGTGTACCAAACATTACCCGATGTACACGATTCATCCTAAGAACCGCTTTCATCTTCCATTACCACTTTTCGAAATCATTATTTACATTGCACTTGTCTATAACCAATTGAGATCCTAAAGCCATGAACGATCCACATACATATGATGCTACGCTACTTGGAACAACTATTGAGGGACCAGCCGAGGTATTATTCGATTTTGACATTTCCATAACCACCTAGCAACACCAATGCTCTGATACCAAATGTTATTATAGGAATTCTAAACTCATGACCGCTCAAATTCAAACCCCTAAGCACAACGGAAAGACGAGATTGATGCTAAATGTGTAAAAACAACCGATCCTAATATCTCAATCCAAATCTCAATCTAATCCAAGTAAAACCAATCACAATCACTAAATAAGCAATAAAATAGTTAATAACGATAAATAAATCACATACGATTTATAGTGGTTCCACTAACGTCTTGTTAGTGTATATCCACTTTGAGAGAGAACCTTTATTAATACCAATGCGAAGAGTACAAGAGATTGATTTCAATGATCAATATTCAAATAAAATAGATTTGTGGGGAATAGAATTATAGAAAACTAGGTTTAGATAAACAATATTTTAATGGAGGATAAAACCCTTAATCTCTTGGAGTTATATCACATCTTTGAATTCTGAAAATAGCTTATATAGGGAGAAATCACGTCCAGGAAAATACCCGATTTGCCCCTTGAAACCTTAAGAAATGAATCCAGTCAGCACAGTATTTTGAGTTTTATTAATTTATAAATATTTAAAAGAGTTATAAATAATATTTGAAAAGGGGATAAAGTTTTAATTAAATTAAATATTCTTTTGAACGAAAAACATTTTGAAAGAGTAAATTAAGAGGCGAAATTTATTATTATGAAAATATGTGTTAAATAAATTTGTATGGTTTAGAAAATTTTATTTAAAACTTTAAAAGATGTTTTATATGTATTGGTTTTGACGATGTTTGCAGCCATCGAGCATTAGCAATAGCAAAGATCAATGGCGAGGCAATGTTGTTTTTATGATTAACAAATCGTGGCCATCTGAAAAAGCAATTTGCTATAAATAAATGGCATGACTACATCGTTAAACTATTTTTGATATTTGTAAAATTGTTTGTGATGCTTGTGTTTTGTTGTGTATATCATTTCATGATTTAATTGAATGATAATTTTGGGTTTTTAATTTAAAAGAAGTTAAAACAGAAGATGTGGGAAATTATGTAATTCATTTTGGAATTTTTAAGTAAGGAATTAATTAAAAAAGAAAGTTTGAATTTAAAAGGATAAATCTTTTATTTGGGTCGGTATTTGAGTACCATAAGAAGTTAAATAAATTGTTTGAAGAATATAGAGTTAGAAAATTATTTTGAAGATGGGATTTATTCTAAACCAATCATTCAAATTTTGAAAGGAAGTTGGAGTTTAAACTATGAATTTGTATAAGACACATATTTTGAGGACCTTAGTTCTATAATATGGGGAGTACTAATAATCGACGTAGTATTACCGATTGATTTAAATGCTCTCGAGTAATGCTTCATCAAATACTATACAACTCGTTGAATAGAATGTTTGAGTGGTACATACTAGCCCATTTGTGAATACTCGAATTTCATCGTTTATTATGGGATGCCTTGGTTAAATTCTTGTGATTGCTATTAAAAAGAATTTAACACTTTGGAGTTGTATTCTCTTTCGTTATTTGGTGGGACCAATAGATTCTTAAGAGGATATAGTTTAAGTTTTCCAATATAAGAAAAATTCTTTTGGTTGATTATTAGATGTAACTTCTTATTAGAAGTTTGTTTTCTAATTATAATTCTCAAATGAAGAAATTGAATTGGATGAAATTAAAAGAAGAGTCATGGATGAATGCTTGTGATGGTATTTGGTTGCAAAATTTTGAAGTAAGTGGAGCTTACTGACTTGTAGTAAATGTACAAGTAAACCCAAATGGTTATGAGACGTAAGGACGTTATTCGAATGATTACTATTAGAAGGTATTTGACACTTTTGTGACGATGTGTGAAGTGCATGTCTTAGACTTGCGAAGAGCAGTCAATTATGAGCGGCTTTGGTTCTAGACTTGCGATGTGTAGTCATTTATGTTAGACTTGTGATGGGCATGTAGACTTGCAATGTGCAGGCATTGATGTAAAATTTGCAAAGTGTAAGACCTGTAGGTAGATATGCGATGTGCGATCATAAATGATAGATTTGCGATGTGCAGGTAGACTTGCGATGTGTAGTCATTTATGTTAGACTTGCGATGTGCAGGTAGATTTGCGATGTGAAGTTAATTGTGTTAGACTTGCGATGTGTAGGTAGAACTGCAAAGAGCAATCATTTGTAATAGACCTTGGCCCTAGACTAGCGAAGTGCAAACAATTGTGTAGACAAGCAAAGTACTTGCCGACATGCGAATCGCTGTCTTTTGTATGGGTTTGCAAAGTGCATGCCACTATTAATTTGATGGATTTATAACTTGCTTTCATGCTAGATTATTGTGATGATGTGTTGATTGTTATCATGAGTGTGATGGATGATGATTGTAGTAATAATATGATTTAAAATATGATAAATCCATGAGAAAGTTTTAAATTGAAATACAATTTGCGAAGTGCAATTTGTGAGGTATAAATTTTTAGAGGAATTAATCTTCACTTTAAAAGTGGAACAATTATGAAGTACAAAATTTTGGAGAAATCAAATTTTGGAAAAGATTAAACAATGATCATTTAAGATGTTGATTTAGAAAGAAGTGAAATTTTATAAAAGAAGTAGTTTAAATTGAAGATTGATTGAAGAAATCTAATTCTTGGAAATAAATTGGATGCTTTAATATTTTGTAATGTGAGCCAAAAGATTTTATTTGAACATAGATACAAGAATCTTCTTATATATGGCTTGTTTATTTTGTTGACTTGGATATTCGGTTGTTTTAGTGTTTGTATATATTTTGAAAAATAGTAATATTATTAGTATTAATATTTTCTATTATTCATAGACTTTTCTCCGAATTAGTGTGAGGATGCGATTTCTTTTAGGAGGAAGTCTGTAACAACCTTGAATTTTCAGTGTTGTTTAAATAGAATAAATAAAGATTTAAATTGAAGAAATTAGAATTTAAGTGTTTTTATTGGAATAATAATTGAAATTAGAATTTTAAAATGTATATATATTATTGGAAAAGTAATATATGAACTTTATTAATACAAAATTCTTGTTTTAAAACTTGTTAAACGATGTGCTAGTGTTTTCTAAATAATGTGTAATTTTATTTAAAGAGAAAGTGGGAATTTTTTGTGTTAAAATTATTTATGTGTTATGCTGTCTTATTTTTAGAAAGTGAAAAATACCTTGTTTTCAATATTAAAAATAAGGGTTTAAAAATTATATTATGTTTCATTAATTAATCATGAAGATTAGACGATGAACTTAATTTTAGTATATTAACTTGAATTTTTCTATGATGAAATCAATGAGATATTAGAGTTTTAATATGGTAGAAAGTGTAAAATGTTTTATTGTTTTTATTAATTAAAGTGGGTTTGGACTTAAGTAGATTTCAATCCATTTGAGAATAAAAGAGGATTCCTCTCTTTGCTGTACTTAGTAAATGAACAATACGTTCATTTCTAAGTTTGACAGTAAAAAGAAAATGGAGTTCCTTTTTCTCTCTTAAAGCTTAAAAAGAAAATCAACATGGAAAATTTAAAATAAATTCCAGAAAATTTAAAGAAAATCAAAAGTAAGTTCTCCTAACTCTAATTCAATTTTTGGTCTAATTGATTTCTATAAATTATAGTGTTTGATGTTTGTTGTTCTTTCTTTTGGCTTGAGGCATTCTAGGGTTTACTGAAATCTTGATAAGAAAGGTAGAATTCATTGTTCGGCTAGCTAATTAAAGAGAAAAGGCGAGTTTACACTCACAACTACCTCTAATTTTAATTCAAGTTGTTGTTGTGTTGAATTGATGAATATATGATTGAATTGATCTCAAGTTTGTATGCTGTCTCTTATCATATGAAATCCTAATTGCTTTTTTCTAAGAACCCTTATTATATAATCATTAAATCATCAAGTTTTAATGGTTTATAGGCTTGCATGATAGCCATATCTGTACTCCGGAGGTTGCAAGAAACAACACCAGAGATATAAGCGCTAATGGATCATTAGAGGGTCGCCGACATCGCTAGGGGTTCAGCCCAAGCATTGCAACCGGTCCACCAGTCCATGCGATAGGTGCACCGGTCGTGACCTGGGTTGAGTCCTAGGTCATGCCATTTGGCCCTCCGGTCGAGCCCGTTTGATTGTTCGTTTGACTTATAGATGTTAATTGTTTGTTTGACTTGATGTTTGCCATGATTTTAGCGTTGATTTGAAAGTTGATTTTTGATGAACTATTTGTGTATTTTCAGTTGCTCGAAGTCTTGCTCTATAATTGTTGTCGAATACACAATTTAGTTGCACTTGTTATTGAAGTTAATTATAAAGGAAATTCATTTTGAAAATAAATCAATATTATATATAGAATTAAAATATAAATAGTTTGGATAAGAAGGATTTTGGAGTATATATATTTATAATACTCTAAATTTTAAAGTGATTTCGAGGCAAGTTTTCTATAAATATAAATATAAGTTAAATGGTGTTTTCTACTATATAGCATTATAAATCTTTTTGAATCAATATTTTTAAATTAGATTTCAGAGTAAGTCTACTTTTATTATAAAAATACACTACCTCACTTCAATAAGAAATTGAATTAAACGGTCTAGTAAAATAAGTAGTATGAAATGCTTGCGTTTATTTCACCGATTTTCTAGGACTTGTTTGAATGAACATTTATTTGCACGAGTGGAATTTACTAGCTTTTAGTAAATATTCGAGAGTTTTCAAGTGGTTATGGGACATTAGTCGACACTCTTATAATTACTAACTGAAAATGGATAACACTTATTTGACAGGTTTCAAACTCATTCATGGGTGATCCGTTTAAGCGGATTAAATGGGATTTCAGGTCCATCTTGTGATACTTGTTTTCAAGCGAGTTATAATTGCAATGTGCAACCTCTTATATTGGCACGCGAAGTGCGTGTTGCTGGTATTTACTTGCAAAGTGCATGTCTATTTGTTTGTATATATGGATGTGATTATCAATGCTCTTATTGTTGTGATTGCTTTGACTTTGTTGAATATTGAGCATAAGTCTAACTATGAACTATGAAGTAATCAAATGAAGTGCTATTATATTAGTAAAGTACAATTTGTAGATAATTATCCTTGGCATTTATGCAAGTTTATTATTATCAGTATCTCACCTTTTGTGATAATTAGAGATAGTTTGACCCGTGTGTTATAATAATGCTCGGGTCAGATCGAGACTTGACAGGTATGTGGACTCAGCGACATTAGATGTGAGATAGCTTAAGAAGTATGTTTTGATGTTGTTATTATTTATGATGTTCTATTTGAGTCTTATAGATATGCTTATTCATGCTGTAGACTTTTGTTAGTCATGTGTAATTGAGATTTGTCAGTATTTAATTATGTATGTGTATATAAATATGAGTCTAGTATTTTCTTTTGTAGACTCATACTTTAGAGAAGTATCTGATGTATTTTATTTCCGTCGTGATGTTCGACTCTTTGTTGTGTATTATATTGTGTATTGTTTTCAATTAGATTAAACCATTATATTATTGTTTTGCATCTGGATCAGATATGTCGAATTACCACTTGTCAAAAAATAAAAGAAAAATATAGTCACATTATTCGACGTATTCGATACTCGCCACGACAATTTTACAGATGGTCGCTCCTAACCAACCCTATTCTCTGCACTAATAGAAAGTATTATCCAATGATACCCTTTATTAGTGTGGGTCTTAGGATGGGACATTACATGGACCTTCTCCCAGACGTCTGAGAGCCTATACACTCAACGGTGCATCGACTTCCACACACCATATCTTTCCCCTTCGAGCTCCGATTTGCGAACTATTTTCTTTGATATAAAGCTACTTTCGATCACTTCAATTCTCCATATAGTGTTGCCAAAATTCAACATGGACTAAATTGTTTAATGCTCGGTAGAATGGGAAATTTAGTTTTGTACATGGTAGAAAAAACAACCACTAATTAATATTAACAAAATGATTAAACATGTTAGATGCAAGATATATGGTCGATCGAAAGAGGAGAAAAAGCAAAGAAAATGGTTACTTAAGATGTTTAGACTATATAAACCGAAGTATAATACTATGAAATAGAAAAATGATTCATTGATTCATTTCCATCACACCGACTTTTTCTTGGAACCATTAAGAAGAAAGAACCAAATCAATGGATAGTACCCTAACTCAAGGTTCAAATAACTAATTTTTAAATTGCAAAAATTCCAATGGTTGTTAGTGGAAAAAATCCAAGGTTCAGACATACTCTAACTCA
This sequence comes from Allium fistulosum, assembly GCA_030737815.1. NCBI lineage: Eukaryota > Viridiplantae > Streptophyta > Magnoliopsida > Asparagales > Amaryllidaceae > Allium > Allium fistulosum. Next base: position 119,238,653 of record CM060901.1, on the reverse strand, counting down.
AGATAATCGATTTTTAAATAGCAATACCAAAATTTTGGTTGTTTGAATAGCAGTTAATACATTAAAAGTTAATGGAAAAATTCCATTGTAGAATTAAATTCGAGTTAAGACTAAGACAATATGGTATGTTTACTTCTTATGATATATGTATGAAGAAGCAGGTGAATTGAAAATAAGGAAGTAGTTTTAGAATCATATCTGGTATTAATTAACTAATCATGATAAATATAAATTGGTAATTAAAATACAATATTGTAATACATAAATTACAACTTGATTGCTCAAATTATAAAACATTTGTTATCCCTTGGTGATAGCAAACAAAACATTAAATACATCAAATAATGGCATATTAAAAAATAAATGATAGATGAGAGCACTTCCATAAAAATGTGTTCTATAACAAAGGAAAGTGATATGTGTATGCAAGTAGAATATTTTGTTTATTTATTACTTTTTGTGTTTCAAGTATTTTGATTAGTGGAGGACATAGGAATAACGAACTATGAGCATATTGTTCTATATGCCATACATCTCAAATTCAAACTTCATATATTCCAAGGACAATATCTATGCAAGTTTCGTTATTTCTCAATCCTAATAACGAACCTAGAGGGGAGAAAAAAGACTCGTAAACGAAATCATGATACATACAACAATGTCATGATTTCCAGCTTTTACCCTATATACATTCTAAAAACCTATTTATCATCGTTAAGTAGTTAACCCACTTCGTACCATGGTTTTCGAATTTTGATGTGTTTGTAGTGAATTTGTGAAACTTTTATTTATGTATTTATTTTTGGTTTGTTTTATTGTTTTGACTTTTTTGCTTGATTGCTCTCGATTTTGCTAAATTGCTTGCTTCAACTACAAGCACATGATTGTTGAATTGAATTCGTTTTTTTGTTTAGTTGGAATATTTTTGTCACAAATTAGTTATTTTATTAACAAACAATATTGTGCTCAACTGTTCTGATCCTCTTATAGGTGTTTGAACTTTGAATATGATATATGTTTTTGGGACTAAGCAATGCATCAAAAGATAACCAGGTAAATTCAACGTATTATTTTTCTTGCTAAAACTGATTATTTACTAAGAGCATGATCTGTGGAATGAAATTTTCCTTTTGTGATGATGAATGAGTTAGTGTCCATTAAGTTCAATTTTTAACCCACCATCAATGTGCATCTAGGTTTTTAAATTTCTTTTCGTGCTTACATATAACAGTCTATTTGGTAAAACATCCATGCATTAATATTTGATAAATTGATAATTAAGAAAATTCTATAATTTTGGTAAACATTAAATTATGTATCATGACTAAATTTCAAATATTCTTTTGATATATGCTTAATTTTTTTATTAATACTTAACATATTCACGTCATATGTTTTTCCCTTGAATTCTTCACCAGTTGACGTTAATATAGTTCAAAGTTGGTGCTCAACAATTGACACCAATAAATATCTAGTTATTGCTCAAGTTAAAAGTTTGTTTTATATATTTTGATGGTGTAGATTCCACATAGGTGTTGAAAAATATGTCAACGAGGTGAAGTTCAAATTAAAACTTAGAACTAATATTCAGCAACGAAGAACACGTTAGTTGGCTTTGTTTGTATTCAGATCAATGACCGAGCTTCAATTATGTATGGATAAGACTTGAAACCGGTGGTAATTTACTAACTGAATCTAAGAAAGAAACTGAACTATCTTATAGGTGTTTGAACTTTGAATATGATTTATGTTTTCGGGATTAGGCAGTGCATCAAAAGAAAACCAGGTAAATTCAATGTATTATTTTTCTTGCTAAAACTGATTATTTACTAAGAGCATGATCCGTGTAATGAAATATTCCTTTTATGATAATGAATGAATTAGTGTCCATTAAGTTCAATTTTTAACCCACCGTCAGTATGTATCTAGGTTTTTAAATTGCTTTTCGTACTTGCATATAACCGTCTATTTGGTAAAACATCCATGCATTAATATTTGATAATGGTATCTAAAATATTTAGTAAGGATAAATTGATAATTAAGCAAATTCTATAATTGGGTAAATGTTAAAATTATGCATCATGACTGATTTCAAATATTCTTTAGATATATGCTTAATTTTTTTATTCATTCATACTTAATAAATTCACCTCATATGTTTTTCCTTTGAATTCTTCAACAGTTGACATTAATACAGTTCAAATTTGGTGCTCAATAGTTGATAATAATAAATATCTAATTAGTTATTACTCAAGTTAAAAGTTGGTTTTATATATTTTAATGGTGAAGATTCGACATAGGTGTTCAAAAATCTGTAAAAGAGATAAAGTTCGAGGTAAAAACTGAGAAATTATATTCAGCAACGAAGAACATGTAACAACCCGTATTTTATGTATTGGAAGATCATAAAATAATTTTAACGACCCGTATTTTACGTATCGGAAGATCATAAAATAATTTTATTTTATTTATATGAGGTCTATGATTATATAATTTTGGGATATAACTCTTAGGGAAATTTTACACAGCTATATTTTTTCCCAAATTTCTATGTGACAATTTTGGTCCTAAAATCTTTTTTGGGATATAAATTTTGATAGGAGTTGAAATAGCGTCTCGAACAAGTTTCATTGCTTCAGGATGATGGTTTCTCATTCCGTAGAGTGGTCATAACAGAAAAATGGACTTACGGTTAGAAAGTTATGCCTATTTTGAGTTTTAATAACTATTGTCCAGAATTGGTGTGTAATTAATTACGGCCATAAGTAGGTCCATTAGTCTAATTCAAGATTTACTATAAATAGAGGGCTGGAGATTCAAATTAAAACCTTTCTCTCTCTCTCCCCCCCCCCCCCAAATCAGATCTAAAATCTCATTAACCCTATATTCATCCAAAATCACCTAAATTACTCTCTAAATCAAACTGAATTGAAGATTTGCGAATAGAATGTTGATTAGAAGATAAAGATCATCGATTTGGCTGATTTGCATTATTTTTTATCGCCGTCCATATTAGATTTACACTCAAATTGGTTGAATCTAGTAATCAGTGAATGGTTTATGACTTCTCACTATCTTATGCATGTTTATATTGTAGAATTATAGGTTTTAACATGGTTTTTGGCTATAAAAATCCTTTTCTAACTTTAATCACACGTTGACATATGTTAATGACCAAAATTGAGAAATTCTAATAGGATTTGTAGAATTGGCTTTGAAATCCACCTTGTTCATATTCATATGTTCATTGATTGTTTAGATTTGGAATAGAATTTATTTGATTGCTATATTTATATGAATTGCATATTTGAATAGATGTAATTGCATGTTATTCTATGATTATATGTTGTGCTTTGATATGCTCTATTAGTGTTTTGGATATTAGGAAGATTGGTTGGCGAATTTGATAACTCGAAGGCAAAGATGATCAAAATTGGATGAAACTTGGAGGGGAGGCTTTGGAGTATGGAAAGAGCATGGGGTTCAAGTCGTGAGTTCCAATTCATTAAGAACATAAGTCGGTACCGACTTGTTTATCTCGTGCCAACATGTTTGGGATGTTCAGATAGCTTGGTGGTTTTGGGGGAACTCAAGAGCAAGGCTAGTAGAGGTGACCCAAATCAAGAGATATGTGATTAGCTAAGTGTTGGAGGCTATGATGACTTGTGTCTAGAACATAAAGTGGAATGATTTGGAGTGAGGACCGAGTTGTTTTGGATGGATAGCTTGGGGTCAAAGAATTTAGGTATGGAGTACTAGAAGCAAGGAAGGAGTGAAAAGAAACTTAGCCAATAATTGGCCAAGGGGAGAGGTCGGCACCGACTTGTTCATGTTGATACCGAGATGTTCTAATGGGTCCAATGATGGTGGAACTTCTAGGGGATGAAGTAGAGGTCTCGTAGATTGTGCTGGAGGTGTTGGCTCTTTCGCATCAAGGTTGGATGGCGATATAACAACATGATAAATGCTTTGTATCTTCGGTTTGTGACTCATGGTGGGAGTAGGTACCAAAGATAGCAACTCGATAAAAGAGAGAGCTATAGGATGAGAAATGTGGTTGGTTTCGGTATAATGGAAACCGACTTGAGCAATAGAAGGGCTCGGAATCCAAATGGAGCAAAGAAGGGCTTGGATATGAATGTACTAAGGAATCGTTGGTAACTAGGAGTGTTTTCTGTTGTACTCGAAGAAGGGGTATTGTTAGTGGCGGTGCCCATGGGTCAATTGTGGGACCCGTATACCCTGGACCAGTGGCTTTGGGACTAACATCATGTTTTGGGCTACAAGACATGTATCGAGCTTTTGGCTGCGTGATACGATAGTACAATGAAAACTGGGATTTCCATTAGTCCCTGGAAGTAAGGAGACCATATGAGTTATCATATATTCAAGGCATAGGAAAAAGTGATAGTAGGTATTGCTTGATGGATGCTATGGTTGCTTTGGTTGCTTTCTTTAGTGGGCTATCGCTGGGGGATGGACATCCACCGTTCTATTCTGTATAGTACCTTTATGATATTGTAAAGCAGCATACTATAGTGTTATGTGCTAACCCTTTGGTTGCAGGGATAGGTCACGTATGGTTCGTGTATTCTTGTTCCTTACCATATTTACCTATACAGTATTTGGAGATTCATTTACCGCTTACACCAGACTATTGTCTGACCCAAGGTTTTATGCTTTGCTTCTTATTATATTAGGTACTCTTAAATGAGTAGACTAGATAACAGGTCCAGGTGATGCAGTAGCTGTTAAAAGGTTGAGCTGGATGGAGCTATCTCGTATTGTATACATATATGGATTTCTATGCTTTTCCGCTGAGCAACACTGTGGAGCCCATGACAGTGCTTGCTTATTTCTGTTTGTTGAGATAGTTTATTGAGTTGATACTATTGTATACTCTATGATATTTGATGCATAACTCTATGGATCTTATACTCTGATGATTAGTTTACTTTGTTACCGTCTCTTCTGTTGTATATGTGATATTATATTTTGTCCATGCGCTGTGAGAAATACGACAAGTTATATGTTGTTTTTGTTATTATTCATCTTGATGATCATCCTATATCGGCCGTCCATGACTTCAGCGCACAATTTGTATACGATTGGTGCCGGTGGTATAGGACGGTCGTCACATTTGGTATTAGAGCTTTGGTTACACGATTAATCGGAGTGGATACTATGATCCAGTAGAGATAGGGAAGGTATTTATCACCTTAGACTGAATCGAGAGTGTATATATACGAGAGAGCGTGTACTTGTTATGTACTTTGGTTTTCAAAACTGTATACTAATATTATATAGTACAAGTCGCATGCATATGAGCACTATGGACATGTTTTTTTTATGAGAGACCGATCATTCTTGTTTCAGATAAGAATGAGCCACCATACAAGGAATATTGTGAGATCTGCTTCAGGAGTTGAAGAAGGAGTAGGATCAGGAGTAGCTATGCCTGATTTTCAAGCTATGTTCAATGCTATGATGGCAACGATGGTGAGGAATTTTCCTAATATGGCCGTTGGTGGAGGTGCTCCCGTGCTAGCGCCTAGGGATGATTTTGCTAAGTTGAGCAAAGATTACTCTACTTTAGGAGGAAAACCTTTCCATGGAACGGAATCAACCATAGTAGTGCAAGATTGGATTGATACTTGTGAGCGCATCTTTAATCATATGCAGGTGGATGACGCTATGAAAAGAAAGTTGGCTTCTGGACAACTTCAAGGGCGGGCCATGAATTGGTGGAATGCCATGACTATTTCTAATTTTGAAGACCAGTTCGGTTGGGAACAGTTTAAGACAAGGTTCGAGGAGAAGTTCATACCGGTTGCCCAGAAGTCGGTTTTGTTCATAAAGTTTGTTGATCTTAGGCAAGGAGAGACGTCAGTTTTTGAGTATGTGGCAAAGTTTGAACTTTGTTGAATTAATGGATGTCATTCATCGACACTCCGTTGAGAAAGAATGAGAAGTTCATCATTGGGTTGGATGACTATCTTGGAGAGAAGCTAATGGACCATATTTATGAGCCGTCTGAGAAGGTTGTGGAGAAAGCACTTCGTTATGATAATCTATATCCTAAGGCTAGTACAGCTGTTGTTGTTTCCACTTAGAAGGAAGAGCCAAACCCGCAGTAAGGTGGTGAAGACAAGAAAAGGTGGGATGGAAAGAGGAAGCAATCTTCAGGGAATAATGGATAGAAAAAGGGAAAATGGAAACCTACTTGCTATGGACGCAAGGATAATGGTCATTTGATTGGGGATTGTAAGGTCAGTGAGACGAAGTGCTGCAACTGTGATAAGCCTGGACATTTGAAGAAAGTTTGTCGAGAATAGGTGAAAGATAAGCAGGTTATGAAAGCGTACGCTTTGGACACAATCCCGATTTTGTCGAATGCTCCCTCTGTTAGTACCTTAGGTTTTGGTTTTGATGATAACAACTATAGGACATTATATAAAATAAAGATACTGATGTTTTATCAAGATATATATAGTCACTACGCCATAGATTGCATACTGCAACACCAAAGAAGTGATGCAGGAAGTGCCAAAAAATGATGCTGTAGGCTAAAAAAGGGCAAAGGCAACACTTTCTCGGTGTTGCATTTTGCCGCGTTGCCGCAGACCTCAAAGGCAACATTTTGACTATTTAAGGCAACATAAGAAATATTGTTGCAATAGAACCATATTTGGGTCTATAGCAACATCCATAGGTGTCTGTACCAACATTCCAAAATGTTGCTATAGATATTAACTTTCTGAATTTGTGGGGCCCACAATGTAGAGCATATTTGATTTTTTAATAGAAATAAATTTTTATTTAATAAAATGCTATTTGCACAGAATTTGATATTCAAACAGTAATTTATTTAAATAAATATTTTATTTCAACATTATAAATAGTACAAATTCCTGACTCCACTATTTTACAATTCAATGATATATAACACTGATATTTACATATATAGATATTCCTCACTACATCACTCAGTTCACTCATTACATATGCAGTTTCAATTTATACAGACACCGACACTGACGAATATATGACGAGCTGAGTGCCGAGCCGAAGGCGAGCCGAGTGCCGAGCCGAAGGCGAGCCGAGAAGCGGGTCCGGGCGCAGCGCCGGCGGGGGTCCGGGGCACCGCAGTCCCGGCGGGGGTCCGGGGCACCGCCCGATTCATCCGATTTCGGAAGATCGAGCCTTCTTTGAAACGACGTAAAATGATGCACAAATGATCACCTCCTGCGAATTTGAACACCTCCTCGATGATTGACTTTTGCAACTCTTTCATGGCTTCTTCTGAATCATCCGACCTTTTTCCAGCCATCATTCTCTGCCTTGGTAAAAGACCTGAAACCATGATAAATAAAAATTGACATTTCATCGAACAGGTTGCGTGTTAATAAGTAATACATTACCCTTCACTGCCACCATCCCCAAACTGCTGCAACTTACACTGCCACGAACCTCTACACAAAATTGACATTTCATCGAACAGGTCACGGACTTCGGCAGCACGAACCTCTACACTACCACCATCCCCAAACTGCTGCAACTTACATCCCCGAAGCACATTCATCCCCGAAGCACCATCATCAATGACTTCTTCCTTCAACTTCTTCTTCTTCCTACCTGAACCATCCAGAACTTCACTAACGAACAACAGCAGCACCTCCATGAAACTACACCGCTCAACCTCCTCAACCATCTCCCTGTACAAACTGCTCCTACAACCTGCATCACTACCTTCCAGCTACAACGCAGTCGACAAACTCAACCCATAAACCAAACAAACACGTTAATCACACTGCAGTGAGCCGAACCCCCCTCCTCTAATCGTGAATTCCAAAAATGCTAACTTCGGTACCCAAATTCGACTTCCCCGTCACTTCATGAATCGTCTTTATCACCAACCCATCAACCCAAATAAAACCCACGATTTGCCTCTAAAATCAACAACTAACCACCAATCGAACACTGACAAACCCCGCAACATTCCGCGACAAACAAACCCACCGCGACCTACTTCTACAATCAGCCTCACCCAACCACGACCCCAACCTGAAACACTTCATGCCGGATCTGATTCCGGAGCTCTAGGAGTATGAAGGAGGTGGCGCTTTTCACTTCATGCCGGATCTGATTCCGGAGCTCTAGGAGTCTGATACCGAATTCCAATCTGACATCGAAAAGCATATGTGAATTGGAAGTATGAATTTGCTGGATTTCGTGAATTTGCTTTTTGATTTGAGAATTATGAATTGAAAACTGAAAGGGGATCTACACCAACATAGGCGGGAAAACGAAAATTTGGTAAAAAGTGCAGTGGTGATCCATTTTAACAGTCGGATTAAATATAGATCGTTGGATCGTATTCACGCGGATTGCTAATTTTATTAATTTTTTAATTTGAATACAGCTATAGCTACTGCAACATTTTGCTGATATCTATGCTAACACCTTAAAGCGTGTGTTGCAATAGACAAAAATCAGCATACCTATCGCAACATTTTAGCTGGCAACACCATGCAAATCTGTTGCAGAAGGCCATCTATGGCGTAGTGAGTATATAGTGCAGGATATTAGACAGGTGTTGATTAAGAAGACTATACAGTATCAAGAGTAGATTCAAGATGCTGATATAGAGTTCCAAGAGATGGAAATTGAAGACTCATGAGTATTGAAGAGTTCAAGATATTCCAGATAAGTTATAAAGTCGTAGAATTTATGTTAAAACCTTGATCGACTAAATATGGAAAAACATATTTTTAAAAACCAAAAAGGCAACACCTTTTCATTCCATCTATTCATTTTTACATCTCATCTTTTCAACAAACCTTCATTACCATTCACTCCTTGTATATTTCCTTCCGTTTAATCCAAAGCTCTACAAGCTTTCTATTCTCCACTCTCTTGAATATTCAGAACTTCTTATTATTTAGAAATCAAGTTTATAATTCTTCATTTCTAAAGCAATCTATACTTTACTTATCTTCACGGACACACAAATATACATATCATACTTGAGGAGAAGATTATAGGAAGGGTGTACTTCATTCGACAAATCTGTGTTTTGCCCGCTCGAAAATCAACATCCGTACTTCACATTGTACTAGAATGCCGCAGATTCGACCGTACAAATCCGATTCGCCGGAGCTATAACACAATTAAGTAAATAACACAGCGGAAGAAAAGAATACATTGATATACAATATCTGATACAATAGAGTGATACAATGAATATCAATATACATCAGAGATATGATACAAGAAATAGCAGCGGAAAAGAAAAAAATAACATCAGCAGCGGAACAATATCAATAGAAGTGATAACTCCAAAATGATCTTCAGACAAGAATGAATCCACAACTCCAAGATAAGCAACTCCGATGAATGAACTAGCTCCAGATAATCTACTAAACCTGAATATCTGAAATGAAACCCAACTCTAGACTGCTCGTGTGGAAAATTATGAGCACCCAGAGTTTAGGAAGGGAACAATAAACTCCGGATCAGTCATGGGACTGGTGTGAGCAACAAAAACAATTTAACTTTAAACAACAGCAAAAGAATTTAAAACATTGAAATCCGCAATGCTTTTGGAAAATGAAACTACCATAAGACCTCCCGCCACACACACAATGCAAACGCAGAATTGGAGGAGATTTCTTCTTATGATAGTCAAAGATGCTTACTACGCAAAATCATTGAATTATTATTAGTGCATAGTGCAGAAAAACATTTCGAAAGTATAATATTAATCTTAGCCAACATACGACCAGTATCGTATGCCTACTATAGCTACTATGTTCAATAGCAGGTTACCGCCACATTCCATAGCAGGTAATACAACTAAAACCGTACAAGTTCCGTATTGTTTCTTTGGATTTTCCAACAAATGGTCAGGCTAAGGAACTTCCTTCCGCCGCATGGGATCGCCTCTGGCGGGACGTCCCGAGAGACAAACTGCTCTCTGCAAAACAAGGCCGGGTTACCCCTGTAACAGGTAACTCACGAATATGCCACCCCCCGGTCCTTTGGGACCTTTATCCGAGCTTGGTATCCAACATCACACATCATAAAGAAAGTGTATCCACATGAGTAAGTATCTGGGCTCCATACCATGATACCACCCCTTTCCAGAAGGAAATGACATACCCTAAAGGGCGCGACCCTCATAACCTTGCCGCAACGATCCTGTTTCGACCATTTCCGGGTTGTGAGGTCCTGACGAAGTCTCGTCCACAAAGCTACGCTTTGTCACAAAGCCATGCTTCGGGTCAAACAAATGATCAACCTATGATCACAAAGATATAAGATCAAACAAATGATCATATCGCAAATGATCAAACACTGATCATTTCACAGCAGCACTCAGCATGCCACATTACCAAATTGGGATATATCGCTGATAAATTTCAACTACATAACCTCTGAGCTCGTACGTCTCAGAGAAGGGTGTTAAGCTAAGAGAATAAATTCTCCGCCACCAACAGAAATGTATTTGAAAGAAATCGGCTTTATATCTCAAAGTGTAATGTCAGACATACAATCCATACAAGTCTGTTCCGGGATCGAACAGAACCGAAGGCACTTCTCACGAAGCCCTTGCAAATCCGGATAATTTCCAATCACGTCCGGACTTCCCGTCACTAAGGATGATAAAACCTCTATATCGGGGATCAGCCGATGCAGAGTAACTCGACGGTAATCCTTCCGTTTTCAAAAATATCCGGTCTTCAACACCGGTCTTCAAATGCTATCCATATACGACGTATCACATATTCGGAATGGGTTATACGACCCAAAGGTCCTCTCCCGGCTAAACCGAATAGTGAGCGTAATATTTAAAAACATATGGATATGGGATTTCAATCAAGTCACAACTTATTACCCAAAAATCTTTCTTTTCAAATGGTTTAACAAATTACCATCTTAAATCTTTAAACAAAAAGATTCAACCTTTACGGTTTAAACAGTTTCCACACTTTAATCTTTTAAACAAAAGATTCATTCACAGATTTTCCAAATTAATTTCCATTTCAATTTGATTAACTCGTTAAATCTTTAAATCAAGATTTACTTATAGCTTTCAAAACAATCCCATTTCAACTAGTTTAAACAAATCATCATTTTAAATCTGTTAAAAATAAACAGATTTAAATCATAGCTTTTCAAAACAATTCATTCATAACTTGGAAAACCATTTTTCACTTCAATATTGAAATTCCTTTAATTAAATTGGAATTTCATTTCTTATATGAAAGCTTTTATCATTTTAAAACAACAGTTCCATTTCAGAAAATCTGATTCATTCATACAAGTTGAAATCCTTGGGTTAAGTTCAAATTCTCAAAATTTCACTTTTAAATGGTTTAGATTCATACAAACACATTTATAACATTTTCAATCCCTAGTTTCAATTCATAGGATTCAATTCCAAACTTGAATTCAAATTTAAATCAAAATATTTAAATTTTCATAACTCGATTAAGTTACTCAAAATAGCTTTTATCTTTGAAATTCCATTTCAAAAGCTTTTTCACTTTAAACCCAAATTTCAAATTCCAAAATTAATTGAAAATAAAATTTCAATTTCAAAAAAAATCAAATTTAAATTATCTGTGACTTAACCGATTTCCACGTGAAATCCATATTTGTGTGTGTAAAAGTGTAGTCCAGGGGTTTTACACACAATAGTGCAACATCAATCATCACAGATATATCGATAAGCGGTATAATCGATAACGCTTATCTTCATTCACAGATTCATAGATAAAAATAAATTTATCGGTCACAAAGATTCACTATTATAATTCGATGTGGGTTTCGGATAACCAACTGGAATCCGACTCCCTGTCGCATCGAAATTCAAGTGCCATTGTACGGGAAAAAAGGGTTGCACATAAATACAGAAGCAAATCACATATCACAATCAACTTCACAGCAATTCGCATCACAAGGTATCACAATCACAGAATAGGGGTATCAATCAGTTCAAAGTATTCAATAATAATTAATCATCTACAAGTAAGATGAATTAACCGTGTGATCTTTATAATTAATCAATTACCTAATTATTTTCATAAATTATCTTTAATTAATGATTAATTACTCTTAATTATAAATCAATTAGCTTTAAATTAATTACTCTTTAATTTATCTTTAATCAATCATTAATTACTTAATTAATTACAATTGTTAATTTAATCATTCTTGATTTCTATCCAAAATAGTTGGTTATTTATCTAAATTAACATTTAAAAAAAAATCCTCTTTGTTTATTTCGAAAATCGATTTATTATGGTTACAAAAAGCTTAAATGTTAATCAATTTAATACTTACCTTAAATTAAAGAGTTAAGGCATTAATGGCTACAAAACATCATGAATATTTGCTTAGTAATTAACTTGAAACAAATTTAAAATGGTCAACATTATTCACTTTAGCATTATACCCCAAATTTATTGGGCTTAACCCATATTTTCGACCAACCCGAGCATAACCCGGGTCTTACTCGAGTGGAACTCGAGTTTTCTCTCCAGCCTCCCCCAGGTCATTCCTCTCCTCTCGTATACCTCTCCTTCTTTTTTCCCCTGTAATCAAATTTAGACTTAAGTAAAACCAACTGGCGACGAGCCCATGCACTCGGGAACGAACCCGAGGCCTTCACCATTTTACTCGAGTCGACTCGAGTGGCCACGCGCGAAATTCCTGCTACCCAACCAACACCGTGCACGACTTCGTCGTTGTGCATGTGCACATCATCACGCCGCCGTTCTGGCGAACCAAGCCACCTCCAGCACGTCACAAAATCCAACTACACTCGCATACGAACCTTGATTTAATGCCTAAAGCTCGAAATCAAAATTTAGCCATTTCGTTCGAAACTGAAACTCACACTCGCTGACAGAAAACGCCTCGTTCTCCACGCCCCAACCATCTGAAGACCCCTAACTCAGGCCAATGGTTCGTCATCCACCCAGCCTTCATTTCCCAATCCCACGCGTCGCTCGATCAACTGTAGGGGAAGAACGAATCAAAACAAAAACAGTGGCCAAAACTAGGTTTTCCAACTTCGTTAGCTTCCCATCGCCGCCACGACCAACTTCAAACCTCCGCGCTATTTTTCCCTCTGCCCCAGTAGGCTCCTCCACCACCTCACACAACCTCGACTACCCTAGTTCAACATCGCACCGGAAATTGACCAAATAACACTTAATATACAAAGTCGAACTGCTCTTTCCTCCCTTCATTAAAAATCTTCATCTTGGTCTTAAAAATCATATTTTCCAATCAGGATTCACACCATCTAATTAAAACAATGTTTTGTGAAATTTGAATTTTCAAAAATTTGAGGTATCTTCTGTAAAAAATTTGTTTTTCAACCTGTATATCTTTATACTTTATGAAATTATTTTTAAAACATAGTTCTTACTTGAATACACATATTAACTTTTGACATCAGATCCTAACACTGAGTAAAAGATGAGAAATTGATTTTCTTTGTGGTTATATAACCTGGGGATTAACAGAGAGGTCATCAAGTACTTAAGTACTGTCTCAATGTAGATATAACATCCAGAGTTAAACAAATGAGATACATATTTTACTCAATTTCTACTTACTGACTTATAGCTTTTATATAATGTTTACTCACGGATCTAAAGAAGGAGATACCGAGTTAAGTTACTCACATTTGTTTTCGAGAAGAACAGAGAAGCTTGAAAAATTGTTGAACTGGAAACACTGAATTTGATCTTGTGCTTGAAGTTGAATTAGTTACTTTGCTCTTGATTTCCAGGTTTGAAGACTTTGAATTGCTTTTTTTTTTTAAGTTTGAAAATGAACGAATGGATAAGAGAAGCTGAAGTATATAAGAAGTTTACAAGTGATATATATAAAAGTGAAGTTGATTATTTGTTTATACAAAGCAGGTACAAGAGTTGCTTTTTAAATCTTTAGCCAGTGATTTTGATATGGAGGCTGAGGGAACTTATTTGGGCTGCATTTATTACTTGTACAAATTTGTTTATATTTGTTTGTACCTTATGTTCTTACTTTTGCAATACTTCGGCTGATGTGAAAACATCTTGGTGGCTGGTACATGTATATTTCTTGTTTTCTCTTTTTTTTTTCAAGTTAATTCATACTTATTTTTGTTTTCTTCATGTTTGTATTTGTACGGGTTTGCATTTTAATAATATTTTACCTATTTCTTACTTCTTGTTTCGGCTGTAACATGTTTGAGAAAACATGATGGCTTCTATACTTTATCTTATCTTTTGTTATGTTTGTTTATTTGCCTAGACTTACTTACAGCCTTACATCTACAACTATTTCCAGAACTGTCAAAGTGTTTCATTTGATTTAACTTACCTTGTTTTAGTGTTATCTTTGTAATATAGACAAGTCCTTATAGTTAACTAGTTATTGTTTGTTTCTACTTACCTATTCATGCTTTATGAATAAATATGGTACTAGTTTTATATTTTTGAAATACAAGTAACTTCTATTTGAATTTTATTTTACTTCTATCATTATTTTTGTTTCATTTATTCCATTTGTTATAATTTAACTCTAATAAAAATTATCTTATTTCCATTAATGTTATTTAAATTCAAATCATCATCATTTCTAAATTTTAAACTCTTTTATTTATTTTTAAAACCATTTACTTCCACTTTAAATTCAAGTCAAAATATATATATATATATTTACAATATTTTAAATTGAAATGATTCATACAGAATATACTTGAATCCGGGGAAACTCGCTCCATTTTATCAATTTAATTTTACAATTTTTATTCAAATATTCAATAATTATCCATTTAAAATATATATAAAATTCGGGGTCGTTACAGACTTCCCCCCTTAAAAGAATTTCGTCCTCGAAATTACCAAAGAGACAAAAAGATAGATGGAGAATATTTCATCAACTCAAACTGAATATTTATTCTGCCTTTGACTTACCAAATCAGAATATCAATAACAGATATAAGAACGAATCTGTCTTAACATTTCAGAAGACACTCGGGTTAACCAGATCTACGAAATATACAGTGGCATCGGTTAGTTCAAAGGGATAACTAACCATTCGTAGAATATACTGGGATCCAAAGAATAGATAGATATATGGATACGATTTCAAAATTTTCAGTTTAGAACTAAAGTATACCTATCAATCATAGCAATCAAAGCAAACAATACATCCAAACAAACAATTTTGGCCTTTTTGGAGTTTATGTCCCATATTTATATATCGAATTTTTTTTCTTTTCTGGATCGACCAGAAATAATCGAAGAATTCAGAAAAGATGACGAACAAAAGAGATTGATAGAGAAAAGATTGTTTCCTTGTTGTTACAGAGTATTGACCATTTCTAGTCGTATTTCTCTGTCTCCTATCTCATCCTCTTCTTGCACTCATACTCACTATCAGTGGATAGCAAGAGAATTTACTGAGGCATTCGAACAGATATCTGAGGATACTCATTCTAGAGTTTACTTCACTCTATCTCTAATGAGCTACTTAACGTGTTATACTCCTGAGCTAAAGTTCAACCTTAGCTCTGATACCAAATGTAACGTATCAGGTTTTGCCCGCTCGAAAATCAACATCCGTACTTCACATTGTACTAGAATGCCGCAGATTCGACCGTACAAATCCGATTCGCCGGAGCTATAACACAATTAAGTAAATAACACAGCGGAAGAAAAGAATACATTGATATACAATATCTGATACAATAGAGTGATACAATGAATATCAATATACATCAGAGATATGATACAAGAAATAGCAGCGGAAAAGAAAAAAATAACATCAGCAGCGGAACAATATCAATAGAAGTGATAACTCCAAAATGATCTTCAGACAAGAATGAATCCACAACTCCAAGATAAGCAACTCCGATGAATGAACTAGCTCCAGATAATCTACTAAACCTGAATATCTGAAAAGAAACCCAACTCTAGACTGCTCGTGTGGAAAATTATGAGCACCCAGAGTTTAGGAAGGGAACAATAAACTCCGGATCAGTCATGGGACTGGTGTGAGCAACAAAAACAATTTAACTTTAAACAACAGCAAAAGAATTTAAAACATTGAAATCCGCAATGCTTTTGGAAAATGAAACTACCATAAGACCTCCCGCCACACACACAATGCAAACGCAGAATTGGAGGAGATTTCTTCTTATGATAGTCAAAGATGCTTACTATGCAAAATCATTGAATTATTATTAGTGCATAGTGCAGAAAAACATTTCGAAAGTATAATATTAATCTTAGCCAACATACGACCAGTATCGTATGCCTACTATAGCTACTATGTTCAATAGCAGGTTACCGCCACATTCCATAGCAGGTAATACAACTAAAACCGTACAAGTTCCGTATTGTTTCTTTGGATTTTCCAACAAATGGTCAGGCTAAGGAACTTCCTTCCGCCGCATGGGATCGCCTCTGGCGGGACGTCCCGAGAGACAAACTGCTCTCTGCAAAACAAGGCCGGGTTACCCCTGTAACAGGTAACTCACGAATATGCCACCCCCTGGTCCTTTGGGACCTTTATCCGAGCTCGGTATCCAACATCACACATCATAAAGAAAGTGTATCCACATGAGTAAGTATCTGGGCTCCATACCATGATACCACCCCTTTCCAGAAGGAAATGACATACCCTAAAGGGCGCGACCCTCATAACCTTGCCGCAACGATCCTGTTTCGACCATTTCCGGGTTGTGAGGTCCTGACGAAGTCTCGTCCACAAAGCTACGCTTTGTCACAAAGCCATGCTTCGGGTAAAACAAATGATCAACCTATGATCACAAAGATATAAGATCAAACAAATGATCATATCGCAAATGATCAAACACTGATCATTTCACAGCAGCACTCAGCATGCCACATTACCAAATTGGGATATATCGCTGATAAATTTCAACTACATAACCTCTGAACTCGTACGTCTCAGAGAAGGGTGTTAAGCTAAGAGAATAAATTCTCCGCCACCAACAGAAATGTATTTGAAAGAAATCGGCTTTATATCTCAAAGTGTAATGTCAGACATACAATCCATACAAGTCTGTTCCGGGATCGAACAGAACCGAAGGCACTTCTCACGAAGCCCTTGCAAATCCGGATAATTTCCAATCACGTCCGGACTTCCCGTCACTAAGGATGATAAAACCTCTATATCGGGGATCAGCCGATGCAGAGTAACTCGACGGTAATCCTTCCGTTTTCAAAAATATCCGGTCTTCAACACCGGTCTTCAAATGCTATCCATATACGACGTATCACATATTCGGAATGGGTTATACGACCCAAAGGTCCTCTCCCGGCTAAACCGAATAGTGAGCGTAATATTTAAAAACATATGGATATGGGATTTCAATCAAGTCACAACTTATTACCCAAAAATCTTTCTTTTCAAATGGTTTAACAAATTACCATCTTAAATCTTTAAACAAAAAGATTCAACCTTTACGGTTTAAACAGTTTCCACACTTTAATCTTTTAAACAAAAGATTCATTCACAGATTTTCCAAATTAATTTCCATTTCAATTTGATTAACTCGTTAAATCTTTAAATCAAGATTTACTTATAGCTTTCAAAACAATCCCATTTCAACTAGTTTAAACAAATCATCATTTTAAATCTGTTAAAAATAAACAGATTTAAATCATAGCTTTTCAAAACAATTCATTCATAACTTGGAAAACCATTTTTCACTTCAATATTGAAATTCCTTTAATTAAATTGGAATTTCATTTCTTATATGAAAGCTTTTATCATTTTAAAACAACAGTTCCATTTCAGAAAATCTGATTCATTCATACAAGTTGAAATCCTTGGGTTAAGTTCAAATTCTCAAAATTTCACTTTTAAATGGTTTAGATTCATACAAACACATTTATAACATTTTCAATCCCTAGTTTCAATTCATAGGATTCAATTCCAAACTTGAATTCAAATTTAAATCAAAATATTTAAATTTTCATAACTCGATTAAGTTACTCAAAATAGCTTTTATCTTTGAAATTCCATTTCAAAAGCTTTTTCACTTTAAACCCAAATTTCAAATTCCAAAATTAATTGAAAATAAAATTTCAATTTCAAAAAAAATCAAATTTAAATTATCTGTGACTTAACCGATTTCCACGTGAAATCCATATTTGTGTGTGTAAAAGTGTAGTCCAGGGGTTTTACACACAATAGTGCAACATCAATCATCACAGATATATCGATAAGCGGTATAATCGATAACGCTTATCTTCATTCACAGATTCATAGATAAAAATAAATTTATCGGTCACAAAGATTCACTATTATAATTCGATGTGGGTTTCGGATAACCAACTGGAATCCGACTCCCTGTCGCATCGAAATTCAAGTGCCATTGTACGGGAAAAAAGGGTTGCACATAAATACAGAAGCAAATCACATATCACAATCAACTTCACAGCAATTCGCATCACAAGGTATCACAATCACAGAATAGGGGTATCAATCAGTTCAAAGTATTCAATAATAATTAATCATCTACAAGTAAGATGAATTAACCGTGTGATCTTTATAATTAATCAATTACCTAATTATTTTCATAAATTATCTTTAATTAATGATTAATTACTCTTAATTATAAATCAATTAGCTTTAAATTAATTACTCTTTAATTTATCTTTAATCAATCATTAATTACTTAATTAATTACAATTGTTAATTTAATCATTCTTGATTTCTATCCAAAATAGTTGGTTATTTATCTAAATTAACATTTAAAAAAAAATCCTCTTTGTTTATTTCGAAAATCGATTTATTATGGTTACAAAAAGCTTAAATGTTAATCAATTTAATACTTACCTTAAATTAAAGAGTTAAGGCATTAATGGCTACAAAACATCATGAATATTTGCTTAGTAATTAACTTGAAACAAATTTAAAATGGTCAACATTATTCACTTTAGCATTATACCCCAAATTTATTGGGCTTAACCCATATTTTCGACCAACCCGAGCATAACCCGGGTCTTACTCGAGTGGAACTCGAGTTTTCTCTCCAGCCTCCCCCAGGTCATTCCTCTCCTCTCGTATACCTCTCCTTCTTTTTTCCCCTGTAATCAAATTTAGACTTAAGTAAAACCAACTGGCGACGAGCCCATGCACTCGGGAACGAACCCGAGGCCTTCACCATTTTACTCGAGTCGACTCGAGTGGCCACGCGCGAAATTCCTGCTACCCAACCAACACCGTGCACGACTTCGTCGTTGTGCATGTGCACATCATCACGCCGCCGTTCTGGCGAACCAAGCCACCTCCAGCACGTCACAAAATCCAACTACACTCGCATACGAACCTTGATTTAATGCCTAAAGCTCGAAATCAAAATTTAGCCATTTCGTTCGAAACTGAAACTCACACTCGCTGACAGAAAACGCCTCGTTCTCCACGCCCCAACCATCTGAAGACCCCTAACTCAGGCCAATGGTTCGTCATCCACCCAGCCTTCATTTCCCAATCCCACGCGTCGCTCGATCAACTGTAGGGGAAGAACGAATCAAAACAAAAACAGTGGCCAAAACTAGGTTTTCCAACTTCGTTAGCTTCCCATCGCCGCCACGACCAACTTCAAACCTCCGCGCTATTTTTCCCTCTGCCCCAGTAGGCTCCTCCACCACCTCACACAACCTCGACTACCCTAGTTCAACATCGCACCGGAAATTGACCAAATAACACTTAATATACAAAGTCGAACTGCTCTTTCCTCCCTTCATTAAAAATCTTCATCTTGGTCTTAAAAATCATATTTTCCAATCAGGATTCACACCATCTAATTAAAACAATGTTTTGTGAAATTTGAATTTTCAAAAATTTGAGGTATCTTCTGTAAAAAATTTGTTTTTCAACCTGTATATCTTTATACTTTATGAAATTATTTTTAAAACATAGTTCTTACTTGAATACACATATTAACTTTTGACATCAGATCCTAACACTGAGTAAAAGATGAGAAATTGATTTTCTTTGTGGTTATATAACCTGGGGATTAACAGAGAGGTCATCAAGTACTTAAGTACTGTCTCAATGTAGATATAACATCCAGAGTTAAACAAATGAGATACATATTTTACTCAATTTCTACTTACTGACTTATAGCTTTTATATAATGTTTACTCACGGATCTAAAGAAGGAGATACCGAGTTAAGTTACTCACATTTGTTTTTGAGAAGAACAGAGAAGCTTGAAAAATTGTTGAACTGGAAACACTGAATTTGATCTTGTGCTTGAAGTTGAATTAGTTACTTTGCTCTTGATTTCCAGGTTTGAAGACTTTGAATTGCTTTTTTTTTTTTAAGTTTGAAAATGAACGAATGGATAAGAGAAGCTGAAGTATATAAGAAGTTTACAAGTGATATATATAAAAGTGAAGTTGATTATTTGTTTATACAAAGCAGGTACAAGAGTTGCTTTTTAAATCTTTAGCCAGTGATTTTGATATGGAGGCTGAGGGAACTTATTTGGGCTGCATTTATTACTGGTACAAATTTGTTTATATTTGTTTGTACCTTATGTTCTTACTTTTGCAATACTTCGGCTGATGTGAAAACATCTTGGTGGCTGGTACATGTATATTTCTTGTTTTCTCTTTTTTTTTTCAAGTTAATTCTTACTTATTTTTGTTTTCTTCATGTTTGTATTTGTACGGGTTTGCATTTTAATAATATTTTACCTATTTCTTACTTCTTGTTTCGGCTGTAACATGTTTGAGAAAACATGATGGCTTCTATACTTTATCTTATCTTTTGTTATGTTTGTTTATTTGCCTAGACTTACTTACAGCCTTACATCTACAACTATTTCCAGAACTGTCAAAGTGTTTCATTTGATTTAACTTACCTTGTTTTAGTGTTATCTTTGTAATATAGACAAGTCCTTATAGTTAACTAGTTATTGTTTGTTTCTACTTACCTATTCATGCTTTATGAATAAATATGGTACTAGTTTTATATTTTTGAAATACAAGTAACTTCTATTTGAATTTTATTTTACTTCTATCATTATTTTTGTTTCATTTATTCCATTTGTTATAATTTAACTCTAATAAAAATTATCTTATTTCCATTAATGTTATTTAAATTCAAATCATCATCATTTCTAAATTTTAAACTCTTTTATTTATTTTTAAAACCATTTACTTCCACTTTAAATTCAAGTCAAAATATATATCTATATATTTACAATATTTTAAATTGAAATGATTCATACAGAATATACTTGAATCCGGGGAAACTCGCTCCATTTTATCAATTTAATTTTACAATTTTTATTCAAATATTCAATAATTATCCATTTAAAATATATATAAAATTCGGGGTCGTTACAAAAAATCTCTGGTGTCATTTTATTTTACTGCTATATTTACTTACTTTTTATTCCGCACAATTATTAACTAAACTACTTGTGCGGAATAAAAAGTAAGTAAATATAGCAGTAAAATAAAATGACATCAAAGATTCTTATACTGGTTCGAATTCCCGTTCTACGTCCAGTCCCAGACTCCTTCTGGATTTAAACTATCAACCCTCACTTAACCCGGAGGAATAGGTTTACACTGCCTGAGCAATTGAAACAGGACTTTGACCACCTAAGCAACTAAACAGGATTTTTTTCACCTGAGCAACTGAACAAGACTTTGATATAAGTAAATTGTTTTCTTGACTTCGCGTCTTCTTGTTACAACACAGATTTGTCGAATGAAGTACACCCTTCCTATAATCTTCTCCTCAAGTATGATATGTACATTTGTGTGTCCGTGAAGATAAGGAAAGTATAGATTGCTTTAAAAATGAAGAATTATAAACTTGATTTCACAAATTCTAAACAATAAGAAGTTATGAATATTCAAGAGAGTAGAGAATAGAAAGTTAAGTTCTTTGATCTTGAATGGGATACATATATATAATGAATGTAGAGTAACAACAGTTGGTAGAGAGTTCTGACGAACAGAAATGGTTGCAACTCTTCCTAGAAGAGATTCCTCTTCAGGAAAAAGAAGTGTCTCTTCATAAGATTTAAAAATATAGCAGTTGAAACATATTTAGTCAACTGAATTTGATTAGTTAGTCGACTGAATTCAAACAGAAAAAATTAGTTCAAATATGACACAATTTAGTCGACTGACCATGACTGTTTAGTCGACTAAGTTGTGTTTCATAAAAAAATTCATGGGCATAGGTTAGTTGACCGACTGGATGGATCCAGTCGACTGACCTGTGTATTTTCGAAATATGCAGGTTTAACTTGAGGATAGATTTTAACAATAGATACTAAACAAATTTAAACTCTAATAAACCATACTTGTCGAATATTTGATAATTCACTTTCTGTCTTGAACTCCTTGTCATGAATCAAAAGCATGAAGTCCAACATTCTCTCCCTTTTTGATTGATGACAACTTCATATGAGATATTTCGACAAAAAAATCTATAATCTATAACTCCCCCTGAATTTGTGCCAGTATTTTGTAATCCTGCAAATTTTGTTAGTGCGAAACTTCTTCTCCACCTTTGTCATCGATAAAAGAAGAGGGATACATATGTGATTATATTTACACAACATATTATAACTTATAACATCAACAATGATAAACCACACAATAATAATAAGGATAACAAACACACAGTACAATCGATAATAATTATAATAAACACAAAACATTTGTACCAACAAGATTAATGAAGTACTTAACATAAAGTAGAACAGACAACAGCACAAAGTAGCACAACCAACAGTTAAGATAAACTTTAAGACATAGACCCCATCAGACAATGTCAAAATAGAAGATATAGAATAGCTTACTATGCCCCATCACCACTCGACCTTTCTTCTCCTTCTTCATCATCACCTTTCGATTCTTCTTCTTCATCACCTTCTTCTTCTTCCCCGGAGGATGACCATGTGAAACGAGGTTGCGGTTGTTTCTTCGGATCTATAGGAACATGTACTGACGTGGAGGAGGATGGACCACAAGTTAACACATCCCATATGTTGTTCAAGAAGCCTCTAATACGATCGATTTTGGAATCCATTTTGGTAACGGTAGTTTCAACTCGAGATAGTCGCCTATCTAATATCTTTTGGTTTCAAGAGATAATCATGTAAGCTTGACGTGCTTGTGTATCCGGTTCAATTACTTCAATCTCATGGACTTGTCGTGGAGCTTGTAAAGAGGAACTAGTTCCGGTTTGAGTAGTATGTTGATGGGAAGAAGGTTGAGGTTGTCCCGCGGCTTGATTCTCTTTCCAATGTTCAAAAGTTATGATAGTATGACTTTGGAATTTTTTAGGAAGACCCATAAGACTAAGGGTCCAGGTGTTAAAGGAACCAACTGCAGTGTAGTTCGAGTTGGGGAGAGGGATTTCAAAATGAAGAATAAGATTCATTATATAAGCTCCATAGTGAATGGTCTTCATGCAGCCTTGGTTAAAGGTTTGAAATTCGTCGAGAATGACCTTTTCCCAATTCACGGATCGTTAACCTCATATAGCATAGAGTGATTGATAATCTTGCTTATAAATTTTCTCGTAACTTCCGGTATGAGGGTTAATGGAGTGAGTAAGAGCACGATGCAAGAGTCTTGCTTTTGGTCGGAGCTCTATCGCCTTAAGTTCTTTTAAGTCATCGGAAAGAAAAAGATGACTTACTCTATCTCGACGATCCATATCAACCTCTATCTGGTTTAAATCCTCGCCTTTTGAAGGACATTGTAGGATTCTTCCAATTCTAGAGATGGGTAAGAACATTTTGACTCCACACACAAGTGTCCATACACAGTCGTTGGGATTATGAATTATGTGATGATCCAAGTTAAGATTGGCATAAAATAGCTTGATTAAGAGATGATTAATCTTCAGGTTATTGGTACTAAAATCAAGCAATGATTCTAGACCACTTCGCCTTGCTAAATCTTGAAATCCATAAGAAGCAAAATCAAAAAATTTTACAAACGAACCTTCAAAAATCCTAGAGTTCTTCATCTTATTGAACCTCTAAACAGCCTTATCGTTGTATAGCCAACTTCGAATCTTAGATTCGATAAGTCCAGCTGAAGAGGAGGAAGGTCTAGCTCTCTTGGGTGGCATTGTGGTTAGGATTTTGGAGAGTATGAGCTATGAAAATTTGTAGAGCTTTAGATTAAACTGAAGGAAATATATAAGGAGTGAATGGTAATGGAGGTTTGTTGAAAAGATGAGATGTAAAAATGAATAGATGGAATGAAAAGGTGTTGCCTTTTTGGATTTTAAAAATATGTTTTTCCAGATTTAGTCGACTAAATGTGCAAAGTCAGTCGACTAAATGATGACTCAAGGACAAAAAATTTCTCAGGATATTGATTTAGTCAACTAAGTATACTAATTCAGTCGATTTAGTGTACTCAGAAATTTTTTAATTCATTTTGGATATGATTAAGTCGACTGAATAAGTTGTTTAGTCAACTGAATCGCTTGCATAATTTTTTTTATAAAGAAGTATTCAGTCGACTGAATGTTCCAGTTCAATCTACTGATTCTATGGAAAAAAATATGATAACTCTGTTGACAGAAATAAATGTTAATTCATATCAATATATTATATATATTACTAAAAACATAGGAAAAGAAAACAAAAAAAACAAAAAACAAATAGTCTTAAGAGGATGAAGTCAATTTCTTTGGAGTCTCACATTCTTCTGGCTCAATTTTAGTATGTTCTCGAGTTGGTTGAATTGTTGAGCATTCCCATGAATTTGAAGAGTATGGAGGCCTCTCGGGTAATGGAACATGAACAGTATTGTTTGATGGTGAAGCACCACAGAACTTTAATGCACATTTTTCCAAAAAGCCGAGTCTCCTAGCATGAACCTTTTGTTCATAGTACATTTCTTGTTGTAAGCTTAGCGTTTCTCTTTGATAATGATGAATGGCATCGATCTTATCATTGACAGATGTGAACTAAAATGTAGTTTTCGTCCACACTTAGCTTTCGGTGTATATCCGGTATGATAATTTGAGGGCGGTACGATAGGAATAGGTTCATATACAGGAGTAGGAGTTGAAAGATTTGAAGAACTGGTTAATGGGGAGCTATAGTCAATGGAAGAGTATTGTGAGCTTTCTTGGGAAGGACATGATGACTTGATAGTTGTAAAATAAGCTTATTTGATATTGATATAAAAGAAGGTAAAGATCAAGGCTTATATGGTTGAAAAGAATGGTAAAAAATAGATGGAAGTTTTACGGTGAGAAAATTTAAAATCAGAGAAAAATTGATGGAACCAAAACAATTAGCTAAAATAATGTATGTGTTAAAATTGTAGTTAAAAAGTGTATGAAGAAAAGTTAAATTCAGCATATTATGAACTAATCATATAGAAAAAATTGAAAAGTATTAGATTCCCAAGCCATGAGACTAGAGATCGAGTCCTAGTAGCTCCATTTAAAAAAAATTATTAATATATATTTTACAAATCTTTTAAAGATAAAATTCCTAATTCTCTTCTTAATTTTATAAAACTATTTTCATCTAAAGGTTTTGTAAAAATATCAGCCAGCTGGTTTTCAGAAGATACAAATTCTAATCTGACTATTCCCTTTTCAATATTATCATGAAGAAAATGATGATGAATGTCAATATGTTTTGTTCGTGAATGATTGACAGGGTTTTTAGATAAGTTTATAGCACTTGTGTTATCATAGAAAATAGTTGAATTAGACAAATTAATTCCAAAGTCTTGAAGTGTTTGTTGCATGTAGATGACTTGAGCACATGCTAAAGCAGCTGAAATATATTCTGCTTCACATGTCGAGAGTGAAACACAATTTTGTTTCTTGCTAAACCAAGACACTAAGGATTGTCCAATAAAGTGACAAGTCCCACTCGTACTTTTTCGATCTGTCCGACATCCTCCAAAGTCAGCATCACTGTATGATACTAACTCGAAAGGACATTATTTTGGATAAAAAAGTCCGAAATCTTTGGTTTTGCTTAGATAACGTAATATGCGTTTCACCGCTGGCATATGTGATTCTTTTGGATTTGCTTGAAATCGAGCACATAAACAAACACTCATCATTATGTCAGGTCTACTAGCTGTTAGATAAAGTAACGATCCAATTATACTTCGATATACTTTTTGGCCAACACTTTTGCCATCTTCATCTCGATCGAGATGGATTGTGGTACTCATTGGAGTTGGTTTAGCAGAAGTATTTTCCATACCAAAGCGTTTAATTAGATTGTTACAGTATTTTTCTTGATTAATGAAAATTCTATTATCTAATTGTTTAATTTGCAATCCAAGAAAATATGATAATTCTCCCATATATGACATTTCAAATTATTTGGTCATTATATTAGAAAATTCCTAACATAACTTATTATTTGTGGAACCAAAGATAATATCAACAACATAAATTTGAACAAATAAAATATCATTTTTAGTACATTTAATAAAAAGAGTTTGATCAACCTTTCCAATTTCAAAACCAAAGTCTATAAGATAGCTTTTAAGGCGTTCATACCAAGCACGAGGTGCATGTTTTAGACCATACAAAGCTTTCTTAAGTTTATAGACGTGGTCTGGAAATTTTTCATGTAAAAATAGAGGAGGTTGTTCAACATAAACATTTTCTTTTATATATCCATTTAGAAAAGCACTTTTCGCATCCATTTGATAATGTTCAAAATTATGAAAACATGCAAAGGCCAATAAGATACGTATTGCTTCTAGTCGAGCAACTGGAGCAAACGTTTCTTCATAGTCAATTCCTTCCTCTTGAATATATCCTTATTCAACTAACCTAGCTTTATTTCAAATAATATTTCCTTGTTCATCAGCTTTATTTTTAAAGACCCATTTAGTACCAATGGCTGTTTGATCACTTGGTCTAGGAACTAAGTCCCAACGTATCGTTCGAATCCGTTTAGCTCTTCTTGCATAGCTATAATCCAATAGTCATCAGTAGAGGCTTCTTTAGCATTTTTAGGATCAATGTTAGAAAGGAATGCTACATGGCCCACTTGATTAAGTTGATTTCTAGTTCTGACATTTGAATTAATTTCTCCAATGACATTTTCTACAGGGTGATCTCATAAAATCTTAGGAGGAGACCTTAATCCAATTTCAGTATAAATAATGTTTTCATCTTCTTCAAAATTATTAACAATGTTTTCATCTTCTTCAAAATTATTTTGAGTAACAGTATTTGTGATTGTCTTAGTCATTATCTCATCATCCTTAAGACTTTTATTAAAGATAAAATTCTCATCGAAGGAGACAAGAAGTGTTTCTTCGATTGTTTTAGTTTTTTTATTGAAAATTCGATAAGCTTTACTTCGTTCTGAATATCCTATGAAAATTCCTTCATCTGATTTTGGATCGATTTTTCCAAGCTGGTATTTTGTGTTTAAGATAAAACATTTTGAACCAAAAGTTTAAAATATGAAATATTTGGTTTTCTTTCATGAAAAAGTTCATATGGAGTATGTTTTGTTAGTGGTCGGATGGAAACACGATTCAAAACATAATAAGCAGTTGCTACAGCTTCTGCCCAAAAATATTTTGGTAAAGTGCTTCCATTTAATAAAGTTCTTACACATTCTTGTAAAGCTTTATTTTTCCTTTCTACAACTTGTTTTGTTATGGTGTTCAAGGAAAAGAAAAATTATAGTAAATTCTTTTTTTATTACAAAAATGCTCAAAAGCTTCATTTTCAAATTCACCTCTATGATTGCTTCTAATGTTTTTAATCTTTAAATTTTTGAGATTTTGAATTCTTTTAGCAAAAATTTTGAAATTTTCAAAAGTATCACTTTTATTTTTCATAAAAATAGTCCAAATATATCTTAAAAAGTCATCTACTATTACAAACACATATTTGCTATGATTTATAGATTGAACTTTAGTTGGGCCAAAAAGATCCAAATGCAGTAGTTCAAGTGGTTGTAATGTGGATATATATTTTTTTGATTTAAAAGATGATTTTGATAATTTACCTAATTGACAAGCATCACAAATATTGTTTACTTTAAAATTCATTTTTGGTAAAACTTTTACTAATTCATTCTTAGATAATTTGTTTATAGCTTTGAAATTTATATGACAAAACTTTTTGTGCCATAACCAAGGATCATTTTCTTGGGCTATTAGACACATATTTGTATTGTGATTTATATTCATATTTAACACATATATATTTTTATCTCCAATACCTTCAAAAATAAGATTTTTACTTTGATAAAAAATGCTACACTTATCTTCAGAAAAAGATATATTGAATCCTTTGTCACACAGTTGACTGATGCTAAGTAAATTGTGTTTTAAATTTTTAACTAGCAAACATTTGTAATAGGAGGTAAATTAGATGTACCGTTATTGCTCACAACGTCTTTGCCGATGATGTATCCTTTGGAATTGTTTCCAAAAGTGACAGAACCTCTATTTGAGTAAATAATATTAGTCAACATGTCTTTATTTCATGTCATGTGTTTTGAGAAACCACTGTTCAATATCCATTTTCCTCTCATTTTAAGTGGTACCTACAAAAATATACAAATAACATTGGTACCCACCTTTTGTTAGAGTCCTAAGAGTTGGGTCTTTGGAAACCAAACCCCAGAGGGTTCAGAATTCCTTTTGTAAATAAAATCTTTATTTTTGTGAACAATTTCTATAAAAGATTTTATGTATTTGTTTCTAATCAAAGAATTGTTAGTTTTAGGAACACAAATCTTAATTGATTTAGAATGATTTGGAACTTTTGAAACTGATTTTTCAATAATATCATTATTCCTTTTAAAATTATTATATAAAGAGTTCTTTTTCTTAGAAATACTTTTTGATACTTGCTTATATCCTAGTCCCTTTTTATTTGAAACTATTTGAGAATTTTCTATAATTTTAGAAAGATTCTCTCTTCCTTTGTTAAAATTAGAGACATTTTTAGTAATATCATCTAATTGTTTTAAGACTAGAAATATCTAATTCCAATATTTTAATATTTTCTTTCAAATTATGATTTTCAACTAAAAGAACATCATTCTTTTTCTTCTGAGTTTCTATTTCTTGACTTAACATAGAGAGTTGAGATGTTGTATTAGAACAAGATTCTTGAGAAGTTTCAAGTTCTTCTTCTAAAATTTCTTTCTCATTTCTTAACATATCTACCTCAATTTCAGTCCTAGTCAATTTTTCAAGCATGTCTTTATATTTTCTTTTAATGCTTCTTAGCTTATCAAGTAATTCTGAATTTATATCAACTAAATCATCAAAAGTTAAATCACTCACCTCGTCATCTGTGGCCATAAAACAAACGTTGGCTTCTTCAGAATCGCTGTCTGTGTCACTGTTTGATGATGAAGATGATTCTGAATCATCCCATGTAACAGAGAAGGCTTTGTTTTTGAATATGTCTTTCTTATTCTTAAATTTTTATTTCTTTCGATCAGGACAATCTTTCTTGATGTGCCCTTTCTTGTGACATTTATAACATTCAAGAGCAGAAGACGATGGCTTGTTATTGTTATTATTACCGCTGAAGCTATTCTTGTTGTTTCTGAATTTGTTGCTCTTTCTGAATTTCAAAAACTTTTTGAAATTCTTAGCAATAAATCCCATATCTTCCTCATCTGAATTTGATTCATCCTTTTCTGCTTGGAATGCTCTATTCTTCTTATCTTGTGCATGTACTCATTTTGCCTATAGATTAACTTCATAAGACAATAGATTTCCTATCAACTCATCTGGTTTAATAGTTGAAATATCGTTAGCTTCTTCGATTGCTAAGACTTTTCGTTCCCACTCATCCGTTAAAGAGCTGAGGATTTTTGAAACAATATCAAAGTCTAAATATTTTTATCCTAATGCTAAGAGAGAATGATATATGTCTTGAAATAGAGTGTACATTTCATTTATTGTTTCATCTTGCTTCATTTTGAAATTTTAGAACTGATTCTTGAGCATAGAAATCTTACTTTATTTTACTTTGTTAGTACCTTCATGTGTAACTTTAAGTGTACGCCAAATTTCATAAGCAGTAGTACACATGCCAACTCTATTAAACTTATTTTTGTCTAATGCACAAAATAATATATTCGTAGCTTTGGCATTTGCAGTAGCATCTAGTTTTTGTGTGTTAGACCAGTGTGAATATTCAGTAGTAGGCCTGTTATATTCTGCTTGAGTAATATTCCAGATTTCATAACCATTTTGTTGCATATAAATTCTCATTCTAGTAGACCAATAGTTATAGTTCAACCCGTTAAATAGTAGTGGTCGTGCAGTAGATTGACCTTCAATAAAACTTGTTCCAGTGTTGTTTTCCATATTACTAAAATATCATATAACTGTGTTACGGTTATAAGATGACCCTGCTCTGATACCAAATGAAAGTGACTGTAGGATCGTGTAATATGAATATTATCTAAAGTACTTGTGCGGAATAAAAAGTAAGTAAATATAGCAGTAAAATAAAATGACACCAGAGATTTTTATACTAGTTCGAACTCCCGTTCTACGTCCAGTCCCATACTCCTTCTGGATTTAAATTAGCAACCCTCACTTAACCCGGAGGAATAAGTTTATACCGCCTGAGCAACCGAAACAGGACTTTGACCACCTGAGCAACTGAACAGGATTTTTTTCGCCCGAGCAACCAAACAGGACTTTGATACGAGTAAATTGTTTTCTTGACTTTGTGTGTTCTTGTTAGAATTGTCGAATGAAGTACACCTTTCCTATAATCTTCTCCTAAAGTATGATATGTATATTTGTGTGTCCGTAAAGATAAGGAAAGTATAGATTGCTTTAGAAATGAAGAATTATAAACTTGATTTCACAAATTCTAAACAATAAGAAGTTCTGAATATTCAAGAGAGTAGAGAATAGAAAGTTAAGTTCTTTGATCTTGAATGGGATGCATATATATAATGAATGAAGAGTTACAACAGTTGGCAGAGAGTTCCGATGAACATAAATGGTTGCTACTCTTCCTATAAGAGATTCCTCTTCAGGAAAAACAAGTGTCTCTTCATAAGATTTAAAAATATAGCAGTTGAAACATATTTAGTCGACTGAATTTGATTAGTTAGTCGACTAAATTGAAACAGAAAAATATTAGTTCGAATATGACACAATTTAGTCGATTGACCATGACTGTTTAGTAGACTAAGTTGTGTTTCATAAAAAAATTCATGTTCATAGGTCAGTCGACTGACTAGATGGATCCTGTCAACTGACCTGTGTATTTTCAAAATATGCAGGTTTAACTTGAGGATAGATTTTAACAATAGATACTAAACAAATTTAAACTCTAATAAACCATACTTGTCGAATATTTGATAAATCACTTTCTGTCTTGAACTCCTTATCATGAATCAAAACCATGAAGTCCTACAGATAGCACTTTCTTGATCTATCTATCTCTCTCTCTCTCTCTCTCTCTTTAAGTAAGTTTTAAATTGTTTTTCAAATATCCCGGTTTTAAAATAATCTTTTCAAAATATTTCTCAAAATGGTTTTCAATTCTTATGCTTATAAATATATTATTTTTATGTTTTTAAGTTTATATATATATATATTGAATTTTTGTTTATACTTTAATAATTTATAACTATAATGATTTTATATATATTATTTACATTATATTGAATATTATTATTAAATCTTTCAAAATTATTTCATAAAGTTTTAATATGATCAATATATATATAAACTATGTTTAAATGTTTGTACAAAGTTTCAAAAATATTTTATAAAACTTGATATTTTTAAAACAATTTTTATGAAGTGATTTTTCAAAATACAAAGGGATATGTCGACATATCCTCTACAAGGATGTCGACATACTAGCCGTAAATTTCAAAATTCAAATTTTGAATGGAAGTGTCTTTTCGTCGTATCTCTTCGCGAATGGACATGACCATTGTTTCCCTATATATACTAGACTTTCAAACGAATTTTTATTAACTACTTTCTTATTTTTCTCTCCTCCTTTTACTCTCTTAATTTCTAAATCAAAATATACCCAAACTCTACGAAATTTAACCAGAATCAAATTTAATCATTACTAGTTTGATTCTCTTTCATCTACTCTCTGATTTCTCTCATCTCTCTTACTCAAACCAAGATCAAAGTGCTATTTAAGAGCTATAGGATCAATTGTAATCAAGATCAAAGATCCGAGTTTGTAAAACTCTATCAACTCATATTGCTATATTTATGGGTATGACTGTAGCCCGTAAAGTCAATTGGGTGTGCTTAGTAGCACAAAAATCTAGTGGGTGTGCTTATAGCCTGGAAATCAAGCGACTCTGCCCAGAGGTCAGGATTCTGCAGGGTGTGTCTCATAGCCTTGAAATCGAGATTGTATTTGCATTTACCAGTTGAAAATAATTCTGTATAAGGGATTGTGCACGATGGATGTATGGTAACTCCGAACCAGTATAAAATCCTGGTATGTTCTTTACTTTTTACTTTTACTCCATTTTTTTGTGATTGTTTCTGTGATTGATAATTAAATCATTC
The DNA here is from genome assembly GCA_030737815.1 of Allium fistulosum. Taxonomy (NCBI): domain Eukaryota; kingdom Viridiplantae; phylum Streptophyta; class Magnoliopsida; order Asparagales; family Amaryllidaceae; genus Allium; species Allium fistulosum. The sequence goes on along the minus strand of CM060901.1, from coordinate 119,206,077 downwards.
CAAGTAGATTTAAAAATATTTATATAATCAATTAAACACTATTCACCCTCCTCAGGTGTTAAGTTAGCCTTAAGATCCCTATTCCACTTACTAACATTCGGTATTAGAGCATTGGTTTTCAATATGTTCATCATCTGATTTTTGAAAAAGTTTAAATGGATACCAACACTGGTAATAGCAGTGTTAGTAACACTGTTAATACACTTGTTAGTAACTCATTTGTCGAAGGACAATCTACTGCTAGACCTCCACTTTTTAATGGCAGTAATTACACATATTAGTCGTGTAGAATGAAAATTTACTTACAGTCAATTGGTTTAGACACTTGTAATATCACACAAATTGAGTACATTGGACAGGAGACTAATTTTGCACAGTGGACTTGTGACAGCCCGAGGGATTTTCGACCCCGAAAATCAACACTAATACGTTCACTGTATAGAGTGCCGAGCAATCAAGTGCCGGAAACCCCAGACTGTTAGGGTTAAGAAGAAAAAGAGGTAGAAGAAGAAACAGAAAACAACAGCACAGAATTTCATAAACGTAGCGGATCAAAATATAATATGAAATAACATCATTTTATACAAAGAAAAGCTGTAACTATACATATACATATAAGATATCAGAGTACAACAAGTCTGGACAATTATAATAACTTGTCCCTGAATACTGTCTATGCAGCATACTACACAGCGGGATATAATCAATACGTCTCTGCCATCCAGCTCGTCTCCTGAGCTCCAAAGCATCATAACCTGAAAATCTGTAATACTCGGTCTGACCCGAGCATTACAATAAAGTAACACCCGAGTCAGGATGGAAACAAGCGTGAGTAAACCCATCCAATATGAAATACTTAAGGTATAAAACTTCTTTCAAAACCGAGATAACTCGTATATCATTACGAGTTCATATCTTGTTATAGCCAAACACTTATTACACAAATCCATTGGAATTTCAAAAAAAAATATCTAAGTACCGTTACTTAATTTAAATGGTCGTCTTTTCCAAATTTTATTCAATTCCAGCCCAGACGATTCTATAATCAAATCCATAAAGGATTATAGTTCTTATTTAATCGAAGTGGTTCCGGATATCGCTGATATCCGATCCCGGTCTCTTTGAATCCAAACACCGTCTTTTAAGACCAAGTGGTTTTTAATCGAAACAATTTAATTTCAGAATGTCACATTCACATAAAATTTTATCACAAATATCTGCTTAATAAACGTCTCACGTTTTATGTTAACTGTTCAATTCAGGGTATTTCATATCACAGAATAACTAGAAATAACATACTAGAGAAACAAGGCAATCTAAAGTACTTAACCATTTTAAACTGTTCATAGACTAGATTAACTAGCCACACCATCATTTTTAGATTTAGACATAATTAATTTATTATTTTTCAAATCCTTTTTAATTATCATTAACTAATTTCAACCCTTTAGTTTTATTAAATAAATATTCGGAATTCATTAATAATTAACATGTATGATTAACCTAAGGCTTTTAATTAATTAAAAGTTTTAACCACATTTTATTTTACCTTAGCCATTAACTTGATTATAACTATTTATTCTACCTTAATAACTTTAGGGATTAATTTACAATTAACACACACATATATATATATATATATATCCTAAGCTTAATTAATTTAAACTTAAATCATTTTATTTACATTGACCAATTATTTTTTTTTTTTTTTTTTTTTTTTTGGCAATGCCAGCGGGGTTAACTGGGCCCCTACCAGTTTTATTGCAACAAACAATAAAAAAGAGATACAGAGAAAAAAACAAAGAGGAAGAAAACTGAAAAATAAAAAAGTGGAAGAAAACACAAGGAAGAGAAACTACAAAATCATGCCCAAGCATGTAACATAGACAGCGGGATGCTACTAGCACAGTGCTTCAGTTGCTTGTGAATACTGCATTTCATATATGTCCATAAGACCATGTCATTCCTTCTAACATTTTCAAAAACTCTTAAGTTTCTTTCCCTCCAAATCACAGCCACGAAGACCTTTAAACACACAGTTAACACTCTACTTTCAACCGTTCTCCATTTGGTTGCTTTGAGTATTATGTTCCACTGTATGATGCTAGTGTGACCAGTAAGATAAGTACCAGTTTTTCCACCTAAGTGGAATAGCAAGTTGTGCAAGGCAGGGCACTCAAAGAAAATATGATCGGTTGTTTCCTCTTCAATTTCACAGAAAAGGCATTGCATGGGACAGATCATACCAACCTTTTGTAACATAGATCTAGTAAGCAAAGCATTGTTGATCACTTTCCACATCATAAGATTGTATTGAGGGACAGTATCAGTCGACCATATAACTTCATGCCAGAGAGCTGCAGGCAATGGATCACTTTCTGTCAGGGAATTATAAACTCCCATAACAGAATGTGGTTTCCCATTCCACTTAATAGAGTTGGATTGTATGGCAGTGAAATTAGTTTGTTGTATTATATCCCAAGTATGCTGGATTTCTTGATTACTGGTGGTAGGCAACTGTATATTTCCATTAAGCAAGTAGGAATTAGCATCAGCAGATAAGGAAATACCTGTTTGCACTATTTGTGAGAAGGAAAATAATTTAGATAAAATTAGGCCTTGTCTACCCCATGGTTCGTTCCAAAACTACACCTTTGAACTGGCATTAACTGAGTATTGAATAAATGGCAGAAAGACCTCTCTATACTTAAGGATGCTTCTCCAAGTCCAACTACTAAGTTGAGGGATCTCCATAACCCAGAAATCCTTGTTCTTGATATTGTGATGCCATGTCCATTCCACCCATAAACTATCCCTTTTATTTATGATGGCATCAAACTGTTTGCTAATAGCCGCTATATTCCACTTCCTTATGTCTAAGATTCCAAGCCCACCAGACTTAAAGGGAACTTCAAATTTTGAAAAAGCACATGGGACAATTTTCCTGTTGTGAATGCTTCCTGTCCAAAAGAACCTACTCATAGCAGATCTGAGTAAATGTAATAACTTGATAGGAAGAATGATAGTGCGAGCCCAGTAAACAATAGAAGAGAAGACAACAGATTTTATGAGAACAAGCCTACCAGATTGAGTTAATTTCCTATTATCCCATGCTGTCATAATCGAAGTTATCTTGTGATATAAAGGATAACAGTCATTTTTAGTAATTCTTTTAGTTATAAGAGGCAGTCCAAGGTACTTCATGTCATTCTCCATACTTGCAAAACCAGACTGCAGATGAAGTAAAGCAGCTTGTTCATTACTGATACCAGAGACTAGCATAGAAGATTTATTTTGGTTTATGGATAGGCCTGTCATTTTGTTAAATTTATGCAGAGCTTCTTTAATTCCATTCAGAGAAGGCAACTCAGGCTTTGTAAACATCATGACATCATCAGCAAACATGATGGATGTAATTTGTTGATGAGAACACTTGGGGTGGTACTTAATTATTTTCCTGTTGTAACCAGCTCTTAGGGTAACTGTTAGCACTTCCATAACTATCAGAAACAGGTAAGAAGATAACGGGTCTCCTTGCCTGATACCTTTTCTTCCTCTAAAATTTCCTACTGGTCTGCCATTAATCACAATAGAGTAGGAAGGTGTGGAAATACATACATATATCCAAGACACGAATATTTTGGGGAATCCCATAACAGCCATGATCCTAACTATGGATTCCCAATGGATTGAGTCGTAAGCTTTAGTTATGTCAATTTTCAGAGCTGCAGCAGGGGTGCTATTGCTTTTACCATAACTTTTGAGAAGTTCTTGAGCCAAGAGAACATTATCAATGATGTCTCTGTTTGGAAGAAAAGCTGATTGATTATTAGAGACAACAGAAGGAAGAACTGAGACTAATCTGGCTGCTAGAATTTTAGATATGCACTTGTACACTACATTACAACAAGATATGGGCCTAAAAGAGCTAACAGAGGAAGCGGGAGAGCATTTGGGAATTAATGCTATATTGGTACAGTTGATTTCTCCAAGAATCTTGCAAGTATTAAAGAAGTTGTGTATTGCCTTGCAAAAATCACTTCCAAGAATACTCCAAGAGCTTATAAAAAAAACTACATTTAGACCATCAGGGCCACCAGATGAGAGTTTGTTCATAGAGAAAAGGGTTGCCTTGATTTCTTCATCAGTAACAGGACTGACAAGAAATGAAGCTTCCAAATTATTGATGTTTGGGAGGACAGTTTCAGAAATTAAGTCAAGATCTGGTGTAAAGCCATCTATATTACCATACTGCTTGGTGAAGTATTGTATAAGTGCATTGTCAACAGTTTCAGGAGTAGAGTGCAATATGCCTTGGTCATCAGTTATACTATGAATGTTTTCTCTTGCCTGCTTAAGTTTGATAGAATCATGGTAAAACTTCGTGTTTTTGTCACCTTCATCATGCCATTTTTTGTGTAGTTGTTGTCTCTTCATGTTGGCTTCAAGTTCCAAAGCAGAGTTAACTTCTAAAAGTAGTTTTCTTTCTTCATCAGCTGCTTGTACGTCAAGAGGATGTTCCATCATAAAATCTTGCTTTATTTTAAGTTGCCGAGTAAGAGTAGCAGACAGCAGACCACCTCTACCAAAGGTTGTAGAGACCCACTGTTTGATAGCTTGCTTAATGTACTTGAGTTTCCTGCAAAATTTAAACATGGGGTTACCATAACAAAAAAAATCTGCATTTGCTTTTGATATCAGAACTAGAAAGTGTTCATGCTTAGCCCAAGCATTAAAAAATTTGAAACTTCTTTTTTCTCTTCGCAAATGGTTACCAAGGGACAGGATTTGGGCTGAGTGATCAGATAGGATAGGTTGTGGGAGGAAAACTGTAAGGTAAGGCCAAAGAGAAAGAGCTTGGAAATTGCAAAAGGAATGATCAATAGTTGTAAAGGTACGCACTCCACTTCTGCTTCTATTATTCCAAGAGTACTTGGCACCAGATTTATTCACCAACAGTAACTCAGAATCAATAACAGCTTGGTTGATTGGATCAAGATCCCTAGGAGTAAGTGGGTTGCCACCGAACTTGTCATTAAAACTAAAACAAGAGTTGAAGTCACCCATCACCAGCCATGGATGAGAAGCTTGTCTTAAAGGAGGAATAGTTTTAAGGAAAGCATTCCTTGATATGGTAGAATTGTCAGCGTACACAATTGTTAAGTAGAAAGAGGTTTGGGTTTGAGTAAGAAGCAAGTGATAATGTATAGATTGTCTACTCGAAAGAATGGGAGAAAGAGTTATTTCAGAGGGGTTATACAAAACAAGAATTCTACCATAAGAAGCTGAATCTAGGTTATGATGGAAGGACCAGGTTGGATTGATGTAGTTGACAGCCTTTTGAGATAGTGGAAGATTTAGCTTAGTTTCAAGAAGGCCAATGAGGCAGAGGTTATATTCAGAGATATAATTCTTAACTTGATCAAGTTTCAATTTGTTATGAGCCCCTCTGAGATTCCAAGTTGCTATTTTTGTATGCATTATAAAAACTATTGAGAAGAGAGGGGGTTGTTTCTTCTCTGAGCTGACAGAGATCTGGATCTTGTTTGTATCTTCCTTTTTTGTTTTGTTGGGGGTGTGGGAGGTTGGTTGGGTGAGACAGGAGATGATGTGGTAGGTTGGTTGAGAGAGACAGGTGTGGGGGTGCTGGGGTCAGGCCAACCAGGGATGGGAATGGAAAAATTGTAGTGAGAAAGAGAAGATATTGGGGATTGTTCACCTTGCTTGGATGTTACTAATTGAGTTATCTGGGTTTCAAATGTTTTGCACCAATTGTTGTCAAGATCAGATGAAGATGTATCAGTTGATGTACATACTTTGTCAGTTTCTTTTCTATGTTGCTTGTTACTTCCATTTTCCTTTTTTTCTTTCATTTTTGTTGTTTGTTGTTCTCTAGTTATTGGCTGATCAAGTGTGTCAGTGGGGATTTGTTTTGCAGAATGGTTTGTTTTCTCAGTCATAATTGATTGTTGCTCTGTACATGTAAGCTGGTCAGTTATTTCACCTTCTTCTATAAGTTGCATATTATTTGCTTCGTGTTCTTCTTCATCAGTTTGTAGCAATGTGTACATGTTGCTAGTACTTACTGCACACACTTGCACATTTATTTTTCCAGTAGTTTTTGGTATTTGTTCTGATCTTATTCTCTGATCAAATATTTCAACATTCTCCTTCTCTTTCACCATATTTATTTCTTGGACTTCAACTTCAGTTTGTTGCAAGGTGAACATGTTACTTGCACTAACAGTATCTCTTTGTTTTGCATTTACTGTTTCTATCACACCACTGTTAACTCCAGCACTTGTTCCAATAGTTTTTTGATTTTCACCGTGCATCACCAATTCTACCTCATCATTTATTACACAGTTGTTGTTCCTATTACTATTGGTTTTGCTGACTTTCTGCCATTTTTGTTTAAAACTGGTCTGTTTATCACTGCCTTGTCCCTTTACTACATTCCTACCATCATATACTTTCTTCTGTTTTTCAATCATTGCTTCTTTATCTAATTTCTTTCCATTTTCTACATTTTTGCAACTACTCAGCTGGTGTCCAAACTCCTTGCACAAAGTACATATCAGTGGTTTCCATAGGTAAGTTACATTAACTACTTGTACCGATCCATTTTGCAGTTGAACAGTAAATTTATCTGGCAGTTCTTTGTTTGGATACACTTCAACTAAACATTTGGCAAAAGAAATACGCTCAAATTTTTCAGTTGAAGCATCCATACATAGCAGCTTACCTACTCTAGATGCTAACCAATTAATTCCCAACGATGACCAGGCAAACAAAGGAATGTTTGTTAATTTTATCCATACTGGAACTGTTTTAATGCTACTACAGTTATTTCCAATATTTACATCCCAGCAAAGGATATCTGTAGTTATTCCCAACATTGACCAATTATTAACCCAAGGTTTGAGTTAACTTAAATTTTAAATTACTTTACTTATATTAACCATAAACTAATTTGAAAACTATTTTCAAATTTATTATTAAATAAGGATATCGGCTGGTGTTAAGGAGATAAGGCAACCCAGATTCTATGTGTTAATATATCAGGGAATACAAGTTTTAAGGGCATTTAACTTTTAAAATAATTTGGTTTGAAAATTTACTTGAGAAATTTTATTTACTCTATATATATTACTAGGCAGGCCCATCAGCCCAAACCGAAACCAGGCCTTCCCCTTACCCTTCTCTTCTCTTTAATTCCAATTCTCCCCTTCCTTTTCTATCCTATTTAGCTTGGAACCCAAATGTGCACGCACACGTGCACCTGCACACCGATTCCAACCACCATCACTGACCACCAATCGTCCACACAACCCACCCACAGCCGCCGTCACTCACCCACCACCCGAAACACTCACCAGAACCCTTCCTCCAAGCTTTCGACATCGAACCCAAACTGAAGTAGAACTCATCACCTTCCAACCTCTCGCCACGCCACCGTAGCCGATCGTACCTCTCCAAACTTTGCCAAAACCTTCACCACAACCACCTCTTTCGATTCCCCTCCATGCGCATCCCTGTCGTCATCCACCATTGTCGCCCTTTCACGCGACCCGAACCCCATACCAGACACGGCGAAACCCTACTTCCTTCTCGCCTGACCACCACACCTGTCTAAAAACCTCCCTGCCATTTTCCACGAGTGTCCCATCCGGCGAGCTTCCTCCAGTCACAACCCCGACGTTCATAACCCACGCGATCGCCGGAATTTAACCCATGACCGAACTCTGACCAACCCACAACATCTCATCAAATACGTATTTAAAAATCACGATAATACCACCAAAAATCATCATTTCCCAAGACGATCCCATTTATATAAGTGAAACACAAATTTAAAAGAATCGATTTTTCCTGAAATACTAGTTAACTTGCTGCATTTCTTCTTTGCGGATTATTTACCGAATAATAAATCATGAAATTGTTTTTAAAATTTAATACATGCTAGTACAAACAAAACCCTTCATGCATCATAGCCCAAATTTGTTTAGACGAAGAGGATTTGATTTTTGAAAAGTTAAATATGGTGGACAACAAGAATAGAGGCAATATATATTGTATACAGGCATACACCCATTCAAGATATGTTCATCTATACTCAATTTATTGTTATGCAACACTTCTTAAATACTGTTTTCCCCCTTTTTTCCTTAACAGAACATAATATAAAGAGAATTAAGTTATGAAAGAGTTTACTCACTTATAAATTGTTTTACAGAGGAAGTTTAAGAAAAGATTTTTACTCATAGTTCAAAGCAAAACTTATAGATATTTAGCCTGGACCAAGAATTTATTCACTAGTACAGGGTATGTTTATATATACTTAACCAATCTAAAATGCTAAGATCTGTACTCACCGTTTTTAAGATGATAGAAGAACTGTTGCTTTGTTTATTTGTTTTGATCTTCATAACACTTGAATGCCTTGAATAGTTACCTTGATTTTGTTTTAATGGCTGACTCTTTTATTTTCTTTTGTTGCTAGAGTGCATACGTGAAGGTACATAAGGTGGTATATATAAAAGAAGAGTGGAAGTGGAATGGCTAAGCATAGGATGCCTATGTGAACAAGTAGGGTGGCTGAAAGGTTTTCCTACAGGCTTTCATTTCATATATCTTTCTCAATTTTCTTTTCAACCTCTTTTTGCTAACTTTACCTTTTTGTATCTTGATTTGATTTTATAAGAGCCTGACTTGATTTATTATAAAATTTGACTTGATTTTGATTTTGTAGGTGACTTGAATTTGAAATGCATTTATGGTGTTGTCTCCTCTTATGTTTACAAATATTCTTATGCGAATTTGTATATGTGTATACATATCTTTTGTATGTATAAATATATGTATAGTTATGTAATTCATCTTATTTTACTTGCGTCATCACTATAAGATATATATACACATTTGCTTGTATATTGTCATCATATACATATGTTCTTATGTGCATTGGTTAGGTATATTTTGATATTATATATATGTATATTTTCATTCATACAAATTTCCTATATTTTGCTTCATATGACACATATACATTTATATATACTTATATACTTTACCCACATCATAAGCTTATATATCCTTAATTATCATGCATATATATTTACACATTTTCATGTATATTATTTCATATGGGCACACAATCATATACTTGTATACCTAGATACTCATATACATATATATTTTCAAACATCATAAAGCTTGTGTCTATATATTTATGGATATTTTATCTCAACTCGAATGGTGGAGTACATATTTATTTTCTATAAGATTTATCGTCTCCAGAGATTTATAATTCAATATTTATTATAGCTTTTAAATCAATTTATATATCCAGATATTTTAATTATCAGGAATTTATTTGTTCGTCCAATCAAAATAAATATTTTGATAATTTACAATCTGTTAATTACCCAATTAACGGATGTTAAAAATCCGGGTTGTTACATTCCTCCCCCCTTTAGAACTTTTCGTCCTTGAAAAGGAACAAAGCGAAAATTTTAATTTATGATGCTTTATTTTAGTTAAATTATTCTTTAAACATTTTAACTTTCATTCTTTTAATTATACAATTTTAAAACACTTTAAAATTTATAGTATTACCAAACTAGCTTTATATAAAAAATACTTTTTATAACTCGATGTTTCAACCAGTCCATCCTTGTTCTCACAGGAATTCAGTAATACGTTGATCGGGCGTATGGCTGAAAATCTATAAGTACTTAGTGAACCCGTTTTCAACACCTAGTGAAAATACTTGGAAAAACTTTTGAGAGAATGCTCTGAAAATCATCACCCCCTCCATGGATCGCAGTTAGCACGATGACTACGTCGCCATCCCGGCGAAAACCATAGAAAACTGTAGGCATCCGCACCCCTCGACTTTCACCATGGAACTGCACAGATCGCAGCTACACTCAGGGTTACATTGCTATCGCAGCAAAAACCTGTGTAACTGTAGGCATTAGCACCCCTCGAATTACGCTGCCAAATGAAACTTCACCACATAGATTGCAGACTACACAAAGTGATGTCACTGTTCCAGTGGAACTAGTGTAGACTGTAGGCACTCACTGCCACATGAATTTCGCTATGGAACCAAACCACATAGATCGCAATCTACCGATGTTACGTCGCTATCCCAGCGAAATCAAACATAGATTGTAGGCAATCACTGCCACTCGACTTACGCTATGAAACGGCGATAGATCGCAGTTACACCAGAGTTACACTGCCGTCATAGCATAACCCCAATATATCCGTAGGCATCAGCGCCCCACGAATTACGCTACCCCAAACACAATCCTCAGGAACTATAGTTTAGTCCGTACGTCCTCTGGGATCAAAATTTAGAACCCCCCTTAGGGCTCAAGGCAGAACCACCCAGTGGATCTCCTACTAAGTTTCAACTCTAAATGGGAGCGCCTTTTTCCCCATAGCATTCTCAAAACATTTTATACTATACACATATAGTATCTTTCAAATCATACTCTTCTATGTATTACATATAAATTTCAAAATCGATAGTTCTCAAACTTGGCTTTCCAAATTCCCAAAATCAAAGCCTTTAAAAAAATCAATTGGTTCCATTCTGACCAGTTTGAAATTTAGAAAACAGTTTGAATAGTTTAAAATAGTTAATTAGTGGTAAAATAGTTAAATAGTTGTAAAATAGTTGTATAGTTGTAAAATAGTGTTAAAATAGTTGTATAGTTGAAAATAGTGTTAAAATGGTTGTAAAATAATTAAATAGTTATTATAAAATAGTTTGAGTCTTAAAAAGGAAGGGTAAATTTAGTAAAATAGCTTGGAGAGTCAAAATAATTTAAATATTTAAGAAAATAGCTTAAGACAGTTTATATTAAATAATTTATTTGAAAATAGTTGCAGAGTCAAACTGGTTCAATTTCCAATCTCAAATTTAAATCAATTTCAATTTCCACTTCCTTTTAAATTGATTCAATCTAGATTCCAATTCAATACGAATTAACTTCAATTCCCATTCTAATTCAAATCAATTTCCATTTGATTTCAAATTAAGTCAACTCCGATTTCAATATCAATTCAATTTCAATTTAATTTTACCTTTGAGTTAATTCCAATTCCATTCTCAAATTTTAAACCATCTCGATCTATATAAATTCAAATTCGGTTTTCAGATATCGATTTAATTTCTTAAATCAAATTAACCTTTAATATTTTATTTAACAACCGAAGTCTGTAATAATTCAATTCTAAGTCCAGTTTAAATATTCATTTTTAAATTGCTGTTACTTAACTTATTTCAAAGTTCGAGTAGGAGTCCAAATCTTTTTAATCAAATCAACTTCTAGAATTCAATTGATTTCCCAATTATACTTCAACATTAAAACCAAATTCTTAAACAATTCGGTTGGCAGGTTCATTTTTAACATTTTAACTTAAGTTTTTAAATGATCCCATTTCCCTAAATTCAATTTTATTTCTAAGAATCAAAATATTTAAATGGTTTCTAAATAAAGTTTTATTTTCCATTTAATTTCACCAATGGATGTATATCAGTTCAATCCACTTTTTAATTTATTCGAGATAATCCACTTCTAAGTTTTATATATACTGTTAATAACCAACGGGGTGATAGCAGGATATAAGAGTAAATAAACATCCAAATTATCCAAACATTAATCAATAGCATCCCTCACCTCTTTCCAGAATTAGAAACCCGTTTTATTTCAAAAGTTGTTTGAAATTATCCTTACATAGCCTTTTATCAAATCCATACTTTTCTTTCCAATTTAATCTATTTAACTTCCCTAAGTTAAATCTTAATTTCTTCTTGAAATTTCCAATTCAGGTTGTACGTTTAAAACTTATTTAACTTCCCCTAAGTTAAATTTCCCATTCGTTCAAACCACTTAACCTTACTCAATTTAATTTTTTCACTTCAAATTTAGATTTTTGTCAATATCCCTTCCCACTTATAAGTCCAAAAACTTATTTTTCTTAGGGTTATACTTCATATTCTCAGGGGGATTCCACAATTCCACACTTAGCATTTATTTCAAATCAACTTTGAAATCATATATGTATCTACATATATATATATATATCCCATTCACATATCCAATCACACTTTACATTTCAAACCATTCTTTGTTTTTAATTCAAAACAAATCCCTTCAGAATTTCAAAACAATCTTGTTTTTAAACAAAGATTTCCATACCAAGGTATATTCTAATAATATTACTTATTATTTCCTTAAACACTTTGAAACAAATTTTCAATTTCTCTGGCTTAGATTTTAAACTTCACAATTTAAATCTATTTCAATCTATAAATCATACTTGTATAAATTGTTGCTTCCTTTAAACATTTCATTTTTATTTATCATTGTTTATTTTAAAATAGACATCCCTTTATTAAGACCCGACAACACTTATTCACAATAAAATATAACAAGGGTAACTTATTTGAAACACTTTGAAAATTCCTTTGAATTTTCTAGGATTTAATTTCAGGATTTGAATCCGTTTTCAAATTAACTTATTTGTATAGATAATCCTTACCCAAATTTCTATTTGGTTATATGAGTTTTACCCCTTGAACCTCATAATCTTATTTAACTTTAATAACACAACCAATTTCCTTAATATACTATAATAATTAGGAAAACTACTTCTTTATATATCAAAATTTAAGCTTATATAAAAATCATTTTTAAAACCGTTTTTTAAAATCATTATATAAGAAAATAACAAGTACGCTCTCATATAATACACTCAACTCATTCTAGGGTACTACTGACCCTATCTCTAATGAGTAATCGCCACCAGAGCCAAGGTTCTCGCTTAACCTTTCAGCTCTGATACCACTGTGACAGCCCGAGGGATTTTCGACCCCGAAAATCGACACTAATACGTTCACTGTATAGAGTGCCAAGCAATCGAGTGCCGGAAACCCCAGACTTTTAGGGTTAAGAAGAAAAAGAGGTAGAAGAAGAAACAGAAAACAATAGCACAGAATTTCACAAACGTAGCGGATCAAAATATAATATGAAATAACATCATTTTATACAAAGAAAAGCTGTAACTATCCATATACATACAAGATATCAGAGTACAACAAGTCTGTACAATTATAATAACTTGTCCCTGAATACTGTCTATGCAGCATACTACACAGCGGGATATAATCAATACGTCTCTGCCATCCAGCTCGTCTCCTGAGCTCCAAAGCGTTCTAACCTGAAAATCTGTAATACTCGGTCTGACCCAAGCATTACAATAAAGTAGCACCCGAGTCAGGATGGAAACCAGCGTGAGTAAACCCATCCAATATGAAATACTTAAGGTATAAAACTTCTTTCAAAACCGAGGTAACTCGTATATCATTACGAGTTCTTATCTTGTTATAGCCAAACACTTATTACACAAATCCATTGAAATTTCAAAAAAAAAATCTAAGTACCGTTACTTAATTTAAATGGTCGTCTTTTCCAAATTTTATTCAATTCCAGCCCATACGATTCTATAATCAAATCTGTAAAGGATATCGCTGATATCCGATCCCGGTCTCTTTGAATCCAAACGTGTTTTTTAAGACCAAGTGGTTTTTAATCGAAACAATTTAATTTCAGAATGTCACATTCACATAAAATTTTATCACAAATATCTGCTTAATAAAAACGTCTCACGTTTTATGTTAACTGTTCAATTCAAGGTATTTCATATCACAGAATAACTAGAAATAACATACTAGAGAAACAAGGCAATCTAAAGTACTTAACCATTTTAAACTGTTCATAGACTAGATTAACTAGCCACACCGTCATTTTTAGATTTAGACATAATTAATTTATTATTTTTCAAATCCTTTTTAATTATCATTAACTAATTTCAACCCTTTAGTTTTATTAAATAAATATTCGGAATTCATTAATAATTAACATGTATGATTAACCTAAGGCTTTTAATTAATTAAAAGTTTTAACCACATTTTATTTACCTTAGCCATTAACTTGATTATAACTATTTATTCTACCTTAATAACTTTAGGGATTAATTTACAATTAACATATATATATATATATCCTAAGCTTAATTAATTTAAACTTAAATCATTTTATTTACATTGACCAATTATTAACCCAAGGTTTGAGTTAACTTAAATTTTAAATTACTTACTTATATTAACCATAAACTAATTTGAAAACTATTTTCAAATTTATTATTAAATAAGGATATCGGCTGGTGTTAAGGAGATAAGGCAACCCAGATTCTATGTGTTAATATATCAGGGAATACAAGTTTTAAGGGCATTTAACTTTTAAAATAATTTGGTTTGAAAATTTACTTGAGAAATTTTATTTACTCTATATATATTACTAGGCAGGCCCATCAGCCCAAACCGAAACCAGGCCTTCCCCTTACCCTTCTCTTCTCTTTAATTCCAATTCTCCCCTTCCTTTTCTATCCTATTTAGCTTGGAACCCAAATGTGCACGCACACGTGCACCTGCACACCGATTCCAACCACCATCACTGACCACCAATCGTCCACACAATCCACCCACAGCCGCCGTCACTCACCCACCACCCGAAACACTCACCAGAACCCTTCCTCCAAGCTTTCGACATCGAACCCAAACTGAAGTAGAACTCATCACCTTCCAACCTCTCGCCACGCCACCGTAGCCGATCGTACCTCTCCAAACTTTGCCAAAATCTTCACCACAACCACCTCTTTCGATTCCCCTCCATGCGCATCCCTGTCGTCATCCACCATTGTCGCCCTTTCACGCGACCCGAACCCCATACCAGACACGGTGAAACCCTACTTCCTTCTCGCCTGACCACCACACCTGTCTAAAAACCTCCCTGTCATTTTCCACGAGTGTCCCATCCGGCGAGCTTCCTCCAGTCACAACCCCGACGTTGCATTGGGTAAAAGTATTTCTAAGGAGGATCAAGTTAGAAAAATCATCAGTTCACTTATTCCGGAATGGGATCAAAAGACTCTTGCAATCGAAGAGGCTAATGACATTTGCACTCTTAAAATTAAAGAGTTAATTGGCAATTTAAAGCCTTTTGAAGCACAAATGCAGGGCAGGGGAGAAAGCAAAGCAATAGAAAAGAAATTAATAGCTTTTAATGCAATGACGAATAATCTGGATTTAAACAACGACGACGATGAAGATATTGCTTTCATGACAAGGAATTTCATAAAATTTCTAAAATATAGGAAGACGAACAATTTCAAAAGAAATGATAACAAAAATCCAGGAAGTGGAAGTAGAAATGGCATTAGAAGTTATAACTGCGATGAACCTGGCCATTTAAAATGAGATTGTCCACATCCTGATAAACTGAAAAACTACACCAGATACCGATTCATCCAGAAAACGGAGAAGGGCTTATACTGCAACTCTAGATGATTCAGATACTTCCTCAAGCGATAATGAATCAGATACAGAAATTGCTAACATGTGCTTCACAGCAATACATAATTCAAAACAAAATGGTGAAATGGATCAGGAAAAGGTATGCTTTTAATATATCAAAAGTTTTAATTTCTCGAATGAATTTTGGTTGCTTTATTGGTTGTTAGGAAAATCCTATAGATTAATAATAATATTGGTTGAACATTGTGTGATTACATTTTAAATATAAATATTTTATATATTTTAATATTGTAATAGTAATATAAAATATTTAAAATTATTTTTTTGCAAATAGAATAACTATTAATAGATATATATAATAAAATAGGATATAGTTAAACAAAAATCATTTTTGAAAATTTTGACATATATGTCGACATACTCCACTTGCATATGTCGATATATGTACACAGATTTTCACTACAACAAAACTATCCCTTTATAACGCCTATTTTACAACGGGCCATAAACAACTGTTGTAATAGAAACCTTTTACAATGGTTTTTTAAGCCCGTTGTAATAGATGCAACTTTTCATTATCTAATACACCTATTATAACGTTGTCAGCTTGCCCGTTGTAATATGGTCCTATTACAACGGTGTTGGCTCGTTGTAATATAGTTCTATTATGATAGTTTTTGGCTCATTGTAATATAGTCCTATTACAATGGTTTTCGACCCATTGTACTAGATACCAGTTTTCATCTTTATTTGCCCGTTGTAATAGATGCCTATTACAACCATTTTAATTTTCCAGTTGTTATAAAAGGTTGTAAAAACATTATTAGTTTATAATTTATAACCAATGTTTATTAATAAATAATTTATAATTACTAATTATTATCTATAATCAATAATTATTTTTTATTTTAAAACTACAACAACAACAACAACTAAGCCATTATTCCGAAACAAGTTGGAATAGGCTAGAGAGGGAACCCAAAACTATATGATAACATCAATTGAAAAGTAATATAGCAACAACAACAATAATAAAACATGATAATAATAAAAAAATAAATATAATAATAATTAATATTAAATAACTACCATTGAATAAACTTATTAATTATAGTTAACATTTATAATAACTACTATTAAATCATAAATAATTAATAATTAATAAATAATAATGTATAACAACTACTGTTAAATAATTAATAAATAATATTTAATATTTAATAAATAATAATTGATAATATCTAATTAAAAATTAAAAATCAAAAATTATAATTAATAATTAATATTAAACAATTAGTACTAAAAATTAATATTTAATTACTAATATTTAATATTTAATATTCAGTAAATAATAATTGATATAAATATTGAAAAATTAAAAATTAGTAATTACTATTAAATAATTAATAATTAATAGCTAATATTAAATAATTACTACTAATAATTAATATTTAATTATTAATAATTAATATTTAATATTAAACATTTAATATTAAATATTAAATAATTTACATTAAATAATTACTTTAAAATCATTAATAATTAATAATTACTATTAAATAATTCAGAAATAATAAATAATAATAAATATCGAATATTAAATATTTTAAAAATTAACAATTAATATTGAATAATTAGTAATTACTATTAAATAATTTAGAAGTAATGATTTCAAGGTATTTGTCCGAGTATTAAACATTTTCCTTCAACCAATTCACGTTACCGAATTTTTCAACTAGTAATACAAGTTCACGTTACAGTATTTTTCAAGGAGTTTGTCCAAAGCATTAAACATTTTCCTTTAGCGAGGAAATAATTTTTTAAAAAGGTTTGCCACGAAGGGAGGTCATGGGTTTTTTCAAAATGTTTGCCACGAAGGAAATAGTTTTTCAAAATGGTTTTTTTCAAAACATTTTCCTCCAACGAGGAAATAGTTTTCTCAAAATATAAAAATTATGTTGCAAAAAAATTGAAAATTTGATATTACTACCTTATTTGATTAAGACTTTTTCTTAAAAACATTCATTTTCAATAAATAACAAATGATTAATAAATAACCTTTAATAATTAACATTAAATACATAATAATTAATTATTATTATTTACTAATAATATGTGTAATAATTAATGATTAATAATTAATATTCATAAATAATGGAGTGTGATAGACGTTTAGAAATGGCTTGTAAAAACTAATTTATAGTAAATAATTTGTCCCACTTTGTATTTTCATTGTCTGCTCCATTGAGCGTAGAAAATTTTCAGGTTCCCTCCAATATTCCCTCCACTCTAAATTAAACTTTCATTGAATCATGCTTTTCCAATCCACAAACCGATAAAACCTGATCAAAATCCATACCCCCATGAATAATTTCCTCCATCATGTTTATCGCCCTCTCCTCCTTTCACTCCACCCTCCTCTTCCTCAGCTCCGAATCCAAGCCTGAACCCTAATTCACTCACAACAAATTGACCAATGGGTAATGTTTGCTACAACAAAGCCCGTTCGAGCGGGTACGTGCCACGCGCGGTGCTTATGGATCTGGAACCTGGTACTACAACTGGTCCCTACGAGCAGATTTTCAGACCCGATAGATTCATTTTCGGTCAGAGTGGAACCGGTAACAACTGGGCAAAAGGTTATCGTACAGAGGGTGTGGATCGGATTGATTCGGTTTTGGATGTTGTTGAGTGGGGCACTGGAAGTTACGATGCTAGCAAGGTATGATTTCAGTTTTATATATTTGTTGTTTTATCTATTAATTTTTTCCCATGGTTAGTTTATCACTTAGATTTGTATAATATTTGGCTTGCTTCTGCATATGAACACAAAACTCGTTAACAGATTAAGTACATATAAATATTTACAAAATGTTGTTTGGCATAATCATTGTATACTCTTTTATTTAACATGAATCTTAGAACAGATATGTGTTCTAATTTGAGACTTGACTAAAATCTCTTCATAGTTGAACTTGACCATTGTATACTCTTTTATTTAACAATAATTGTTTCGTCCATGCTACCATGTAATAAAAGTATTATCCATTGCTTTTGTTTTCGGAAATGGGAAAATGATTTTTGTAACTTTCAGCAAAAAGAAGATTCAAATTTAAATAACCCTTCAATATAATATGCTTTTAAATAAAGGGAAGACCTCTAACATTATGAAAGCACAATAAATGTTTGGATCTTTAAGATATTACAAATTATTACTGATATATTCAAAATTATTGTGATATTTTAGAATTATTAGCATTACATGTTTATGTTGATATATTCAAAATGTCTTCTGATTTTGATAGCTTCTCTATGCCATTAAGCTTTTGTTCTTCTTTATTTTTGTTTAATCTGAAATTTTGGTGTTTTCCCTCGTTGTTATATGGTCTGGTTTCTAATAGCTTCATCCTTACTGTTGGTACCCTCACTAAATGTTGTGTTTAATTTACAAGAATCATATATTAAATCAGATTATAACATAAATTTTTTATTCAGAACTTATGTATTATTTGGTCTTGAACTGTGTTTCTTTTTGGGTTAATACTTCATAGGTCAATTGTACGAAAAGTAAAATAGTTACCTGTTGGTGTAATTATTTTGTTGGTGTATTAATATTCAGGGTTGTTTGTAAATAGGTCTGAGCGTGAAAACTCGTAATATCAGTTTTCATGCGATTGTATAAGTTTATACATAATTAACTTTGGAGTTGTCTACTTAACTTAAATTCTTTCATCGCTTAGTTGGATCTGAAAGAATAAACTTTTGTTTCCTTCAACATATACACAAATAAAACGTTGTAAATATGGGAAATCATTCTCATGTCAAAAAAATTGTCACTTGATAAGAAAATTTTCACTTATCATGCTCCACTTCTTTACCATCATCAATTTCAAACTCAACTCAATTTTGTCTAGAAGTAGTGCGACAATTGCGACTCAATTTAGGAGCAATTGCTCAATGGAAAGAAGCTTACGTCTGAGCTATGATCAAATAAATCAAAGGATTGTAGTATTGAACTTTTTATGTTCTAGAATTGGGTGTGGTTATATTGGAGTAGTTTTATACTAACATGCAAATTTATTTATTACTAAAAATGAAATTCTATTTACGAACACTATGAATGGTGAATTACAGCAATGTTTGGCTATAAGCTTGTAAGCTTTGTAGTGTTTGAGTATTTGATGTGTGAGTTTGAAACAATGTTGTAGTGTTTGGATTGTTATTTCGGAATTTATATGTTGTTGTAAACTGTCAACTAATGTATGTACTCTACCTAGAACCTGAACGTATAAACATGATGAGACATGCGCTATGTTAAACGTATACTGGCCTTTTAATATTTGATATATGTAACTAATATTGTATACAATATTTTTTTTCCTGTGCGCACTGCCAGCCTACTTAGACGCAAGAGGGCTTGTGACGATACGCAGCAACAGCGACACAGTTGTCGCAGCTAGCAGTAGCTTGCTTTGCAGCACTGCTAACAATAGTTAGTTGGTTTTATTAAATAAAACTATCTAGCATTTCATGAAATAAGGAAACAATCATGAGTAGGAATTAAATTACGTTCATTTTTTTTAATTAAGCAATCATTAACAACGCAAAGAGAAGTACATGAACACTTATTTAAGGATCATTTATTTTATATACACCAATGCCAGCGGGATCGATGTTGTTTTACGCAATTATTAATGATAAGATGATGGCAAATCATTAGTATGAGGGTTGATTTTCCTCTGATCATCAACTCACCTGTATACCATATTTTCTATGAGCAATGTTGTTTCAGTGCCAACATAGTACAATTTCTCTAATCATATATTCATATATTGCATGTTTACATAGAGTATATTTTATTTTATTTATCCTTTTGCATTTAATTAGGTAAGCAAGGGTAGAATGAAACGAAATGTGAACACCAGTGTAGGCAAAGGTTTGAAGAAGAAAGGCATGAACAAGGTCGTGATTTCTACGAAGAAGAAAGTAGTGGTTCGTATATTAAATAAATAAATTTGCATGTTTGTATAATCCAAGTAATAATCAACATGCTTCATGTACTAATAGGTTGGAGATATATCGACACTTAGCTATATGTCTATGTTGAAAATAAAAGCAATATCATCATTCATCAACTCTTTTCCTGGATAAGTACAACTAAAAATTATCGTAGAAAAATTTTCAAGATTCGTTTTCTAACAAAAAACATACAAATTATATATCTTTTTTCCGAGCTTGCAATATAATCTTCGAAGAAACACGGAGAAATATAAGAACCATTCCATTATACTTTTCATTGTATTGAATACATTTTTGTTTCAGGTTAAGAAGAGTGCTTTTCATTTTACCAAAACGATTTAGCTAAAAAAGTGAATGCAGGTGGTGGTGCTCTGAACGATTACTTAGGAAGGCATGTAATCTGATGTGCTTAACTATGAAATTGAAGGTGCAAGCTCAATTTCCTCTTTTCCAGTTTATTTTCATTTTTTATCTTCCAATATGTTTCCAACTCTTTTAGAAGCCTTACTTTCATCAACATTGTCCTTGATTCATTATTTTCCTAATTACTATATTTAAATTGATTTTGGTATGATTTTAGTCTTTGTTGCTTTAATGAAGTTGATTTTTTTTCCGAGAATTTGAATGAAGTTGGGAATTCATTCTTTTTAATTAATGAGGTACTGTTGCCTACATTTGAAGTTCTTAAACATCACGTTTACATATAAATGAGGTGCTACTGGTTACATTTTTGTTTTATTATTTACTTATAAAATAAGTTCTAAGCAAGCCTCGGTTTCAATTATATAAAACAATTTTGCATTTTCTTACTATATTATTTGAACTCCCAATTTGCTTATGACAATAAATGTTAAGAATAATTAAATGTCATGGATGCTCGGAGTGGAGAATTTAGTTGCCTATTTAGTTTGTTAGCAAATGCACTCAACTCTATGGTCCAACAGGTATGATCAGTTGGTTATGTATATTTTGTGCAATTGATGATTATATGTAGGTAAAGTTCATAAGATTCATATCCTTAGCAGTTTATGAACAGTGAAACCATTTATAGAATAGGGAACAGAGATATATATGTATCATAGAAACATGCATATTTTTTGAGTATTTCTTACATGGAATTCCCAACAACTAGGTGATTAGTGCTTAAATACTTATCGTTGAATATGCAAGTATATGATTTTTGTTTGATGATGATAAACATATATATTCATTTAAATGTATTTGTTAATTGTACTATCTTACTTTTCACATAATTATATAAATATTTGTTGAATAAAATAAATAACACAGAATTTAAATTCAAACAGATATTTTATTCAAACAAATATTTTATTACAATTTTTGAATATTACAAAATTTGAGCTCTCACTATAAATACAAAATTTCAATTACAATACAATTTCAAATCACAACACAATTTTTCATTATACAATTGTCATTTACATTTGCACCTCACTACATATCACTCGTTCACTCATATTTGTTCTTCAACCATATTCCAATTTGTATTCAACATCTGAATTATCTGCAAAATAAACACTGATGCAGTAAAATTGAAAAAGAAATATTTTTATTGTGTAAAATAAAATGTGTGTTTAAAAAATGTTATATGCCTCAGTTATTTGGGTTGTTCGTCATCATTTTCATTTTGAATTCATCAAACACGAACAACCTGTGACATGCACAGTGTATCACTGTAAATGCCACAAGGCCGTGTACACCGATATACACTTGATAAAACTGCAGGGACAAGTGAGCACAAGGTCAAACCCGAGTCGAGGCTGGATTCAACTCAGGTGCAATACAAAAACATCACAAAATTGTCAAGTACAAGTGAAAATGCTCGATCAAAGCAATCAAGCAACACAACCTCAACTGTCAATGGTTCACATGACAGCATACATGAAGTATTAACCAGAACAAGACCCAAATCAAAAATGAACTGTACTCGAAGCAACCAAACTCGAAGAAATGGCATGTATCAAGACAATAGTGATAACACTGTATATACATATGCATATGTGAAAATCAGACCAGCTTAATATTGCAAACAATCAAGCTACAGCAAAGCACATGATGCAATGCAACTAAGTGGAACAGTACTAGTGCAAAGAACAATGAAGCAACATGTATATACATGTGCAACAAAGTATGAGCAAACAGTTTCAAAGGATGATGCCAGAGAATCACCAGACAAGACACAAGTGTACACAAACTACATTCAAGCATTAAAACAATTTGATCATGAGACCTGCAACAAGCTCCAGACCAGAATCAAGTGGAACCACCAGTGAAACAAAGTGCACTCACATATGCGACAACAATGCAGACAAGCTACATGAAACAGAGACAAGCAGTGGTAAACTCTAAGGAAACAAGAAATGCAAGTATGAGCAGGTAGTAACATGAAATGCCTCAAACAATGAACTGGCTCGAAACAGGGTAACCCAGACATGCAACCATGTACAAGTCAACTGAGCAAAGCCTCAACACCAAAGAGCAACAAAACTGGAGCATGCACATACATCAGACATGAACCAAAGATCACTTCAAATTATACAAGACTCAAGACTGCAACATATAACATGAATATGTACATGACCTTCAAAATCAGTTCAGGCATGAATGTAGACAGCAACTCAAATGAGCAAATGTAGGCCAGAGCTACAAAATCTATATGTATACACATATGTAATTATATACATACACATATTAGCACAAGTTCAGACATGTACAAATATGCAAGACCAAACTCAGATCAGACTTCAATAGAAAATCAAAGTGCAATCAAACTGCACAGCTCCACATGAAATCATACATATACATATAAATACCAGCTTTCAAAATGCAACAGACTCAATGAAGCAACACAAACAAAACAGTTCAAATATTTCAAAAATAGTGGAGCCTCAACAGTGAAGACCAGTGAGCAAATCAATCCAGGCATCAAGCATGGAGTTCACAATAACTCAGGCAAGCAAAATAGAAATGTATGCATATGAGTGAAGACTGCAATATGTTCATGCAACCAGAGTATAGGTCATGAAGTCTCAATGTAACATAGCAACATAAAGATGCAGCAATCATTTTTTTTACTCACAAACACACATGTATACATATATACTTATATATGTATACACATAACCGGTTGTAGTAATAAAGTCAGGGTTCAAAAGAAAATGTAACTGCAGTCAACAAAAATTCAAAATGCCAAAGAATCAAAGCCGTGGTGACCAAGATAGAGTTCAAACAAGTCAGAGCGGAAAAGAATGAAACTTACAGTTAATCGAAGTCAAATTCTCATCACAAATTCAAATGGCTGAAATCAAAGGAGCATAAAGAATGGAACCAAATCAGAAAACCAAACAAGCCGTGGTAATCAAGCAAAGCACATCAATAAAATATTCAAATTGAACCAGTCTGAACAAATCATATCTATTCAAGCAAAATCGAACGGCAAAGCAAAATTAACTAACGAATTCAAATGAAATATTCGAACAGAAATTAAGGGAATCGATCCCTATTTAAACCATTAACATTGTCGACAATCAGAACATCGAGTTCAAGCACATCAACGAGAATAAATAAAGGAAACCGCATACCAGTTTGGTTCGATTCGACCTCGATCGAGAAGCAGCCGCGAAGGAACGAAAGCAACAGACGATTCGAGCCTCGAAGTGAATTAAAAACATACCAACAAGATTTCGAGCATCATTTTTCAAGCGGCGGCTTCAACAAAGTAGAAGCCCTAAATTGTTGAAAGAGGAACGAAGGACTGAACGAAAGAGAAAGCGGCCGATAATATAAAAAGAAAAGGGGACATATTTTTATCTCTATTTTTGTTGGGCCTGTTTTTTAAATACTATTGGGATTTATTATAAAAATTAGGGTTTCTTGTTTTTGAACTGTTTTTATTTTGTATTTTTCTTCTAAACTTTTGTAAAATTCTTGTCGTGTCACTAGGGAACGAACTACGTGTTAGTCCATGAGTTGATGGTTTTGATGACAACAACCTTAGAATAAGATTATAAAATATAAATACTAACATTATAGTTTAGATATATATGTATATGCAGGATTTAACCATGCAGGTACCAAGAATGAAGACTATACAGTATAGAGATTCAAGATATCAAGATTGAAGACTCATGAGTATCAAGAATATCAAGATTATCAAGAGTTCAAGATTTCAAGATAAATATTGAGTCTAGAATTATGTTAAAACTTCACAATAGCACTGAAATCTTCACTCCATTTTTCTTTTGGGATGGAACCCATTTCTACCTTTTTAGTGGCTTACAAACCCACGACAAGTGGCTTACAAACCTACGATAAGTGGCTTACAAACCCACGAACATCCTGGTTTTGTACAAGTTCTCGAGTCTTGTCATGATGAGATATTCTGTAGGAAGAAGCTTGCAAAACTACTTTAAAATGATTTTCAAAAACTACTTCGGAATGATTTTTAAAATTGTTTTTCAAAATGTTTTAGCCTTAAAAATTATCTTTTTAAATGATTTTCAAAAAGATGTTTTAGCCTTAAATATTCTTGTTTTTAAACTTCGGTTATTTTAAACTATCTTTTAATTATAATATATTTATACTTTGATTTAAATATAAAATTATAGTAAAATATTATATATATTATTCTTTATATTCATCTATGTATTTTATCTATAATCAAGTATATTTATAAAGTTTAAAATAGTTTTAATATAAGATAAAGGTTATTTTCAAAGAAAATCAAAACATCAAAAATTGCCTTGGGATGTCGACATGCCTATGGTGACCATGTCGACATGGTGACAGTTGAGTTCAAAATTTAAATTTGAAAAGAAGTGTCTATTCGCCATAACTCTTCACGAATGGAAATGACTGTTGTTCTTCTATAAATAGGGGTTAGTTTCAACGAATTTTTAATCAGTTTTTCTAGTTTTTTCACTCCTCTTCTTCTTCCACATTTTCTTAATCAAAATTCTATCATTACTCTGCCGAAATCAACATTGAATCTAACTAGATTATCTCTGGTTTGATTCTCTATCACTATCTCAACAAGATCTAAGTGCTATTCAGAGTTATAGGCTTCTTTGTAATCTATCTAGCGAGAAAAGGTGTGATTGTAGCCTTGGAAATCAATCAAGCGAGAAAAGGTGTGATTGTAGCCTTGAAAATCGATTGGGTGAACTTGTTGCCCCGGAAATCAAGTATCTCTACCCAGAGGATTGTTATTCTGGAGGGTGTACCTCGTAGCCTTGAAACCGAGGGTTGTAATTGTTGAATTGCTTTTGAAAAGAAATCCGTACTTGATTGTGCGGGACTGGATGTAGGGTAACCCCGAACCAGTATAAAATCCGGTGTGTTCTTTCCTTTACTGCATTTACTTTATTTCTGCATCTGTGTTTGTTTCTGTGATTATACCTGTGTCTGAATATTTCATACATTTGTGTTCAAATTAACATAAACTCAAAAAGATTTAGTATTTTCTTAAAAACACTATTCACCCTCCCTCTAGTGTTATTCCTAGCCTTAAGATCCGTAATCCGCATTCCTCTCATTTGGTATCAGAGCAAGGTTTTCAAAAGTTTCATAATCTGATTTTTGAAAAATTTTCAAAATGGCTACCAACACTGGTAATGTTTTTAACACTAGTATTCATGTCACTAGTTCATTTGTAGAAGGTCAGTCTACTGCCAGACCACCACTTTTTAATGGCAGTAACTATGCATATTGGGCATGTAGGATGAAAATATATTTACAATCTATAGGATTAGATACTTGGAATATCACACAAACTGAATATTCTAAACCCACAACTAATTTTGCACAGTGGACTACTGAGCAAAAGACTGTTGCACAAAATAATTCTAAAGCAATGAATATTCTGTTTTGTTCACTTGAAAGAAATGAATTTAATAGAGTGTCAGTTTGTAAGTCTGCATATGAAATCTGGAAAACTTTGCAAGTGACTCACGAAGGAACAAGCAAAGTTAAACAGACCAAAATTTCCATGCTCACAAATCAGTTTCAGTTATTTAAAATGAATACTAATGAGTCTATTTCAGATATGTATAGTCAATTTCAAGATATTGTGCATTCTTTAATATCCTTGGGAAAGGAATTTTCCGAAGAAGACCAAGTCGGAAAAATTTTAAATTCTCTCACTCCAGAATGGGATCAAAAGACACTTGCAATTGAAGAAGCAAATGACATTAGTACCTTAAAGATAGAAGAATTGATTGGAAATCTAATGTCGTTTGAAGTTCAAATGATCGGGAGAAGAGAAAGCAAAGCATCTGAAAAGAAATCAATGGCATTCAATGCATTAACCGACAGATCAGACTCAAACAGTGATAATGATGAAGAGATAGCATTTATGACCAGGAATTTTTGGAAATTTCTGAAATACAGAAAGACGAATAATCTCAAGAGAAACAACTATAAGAATTTTGGAAATCAGAATGCAGTGCCAAACAATGTCAAATGTTTCAACTGTGATGAACCAGGTCATATCAAAAGAGACTGTCCGTATCCAGAAAGGCAGAATCCTCCTATAAACAATGATTCAGTAAAGAAACGGAAGCGTGCATTTACTACTACTCTAGATGACTCAGACTCGTCCTCAAGCGATGATGATCAGAAGACAGATAACTCAAATTTGTGTTTTACGGCAATTCATGACTTCAACAAATTCAAGGAAACGGACTCAGAAAAAGGTACACATTTACAATACAATTGATTGAGATTGCATGCTTAGAATTAGATGATTGATTGCTTGATTGATTGATTTTGAATTGGTGTGTTGATTGAATTTTAAATTTATTTTTTATTTTTTATTATTTTATTATTATTTTTAATATAATAATATTTTCTGAAATTTACTATAAGAATACTCCAGATATATATATATATATAGACATTAAAATAATAAGTGTATATATATATATTAGAATACTAGGAAAAATAAATCATAGAAATTCACAGGCACATGTCGACATGGTCCCTACCATGATGTCGACATGGGTACAAATTTTGAAATTCAAAATTTGAATTCAAATGGTTGAATTTCCCTCCATCTTTTCACTTCATTCAATACTCTGAAAAGGCATCTTTTGACCAGAGAACATGTCTTTCAGAAATCTATTTAGTCACTATCTTTTATCACAACTTTTCACTTTCATTTTCAAATTCAAACTCTCTCTTCAAAACTCCAAGCTCTCTATTCTCTACCTTAATGGCTTCTTCAAGCAGCCCCTCCACCATGAGACTCTCCAGAAACTTGAAAGAGCAACTCCTCAATAATCCGGAGGCAATAAAAGCATACATCAATTATGCTAACTATGGAAAAGTCCATCCCGGAAAGTTTGCTATTTTTCAAGATTTTGCTTCTTATGAAATTGATACTTTTTTTGCAAACAATCAAATTCTTAGTCTTGTTGATTCTTCTCAAAATGATTTTGTTTGTTATCCAAATCTTGTTAAAATTTTCTATGCAAATCTCAATCGAGAATTTTTTGAAGGAAATGATAATGAAATTTGGAGTAGTGTCAAAGGCACTAGAATTGTTTTAAATTGTGATCTTTTGGGTACCATTCTCAATTGCAAAAGCACGGGAATGGATCTTTCTAGTTTTCAAATCAATGAACATGATCGTGAGATATTTCATCATATTTTTGAAGGAGATGAAAACTTTGAATTTAAAAACCGAAACTTTCATCCTAAAGCAAAAATTGTCAATCTTCTCTTACAACATACTTTGACCCCAAGATCGGGAAATTTTAACAATCCTACTTCAAAAGTATGCAAAGCACTTTTTGCTATTTTCGGAAATTATGATATCAATTGGGCGCAAGTTATTTTGGATGAACTTCATCCTAAAAATTTTGAAATGGGAGAAAACACTTTATATCATAGACTTTACCTTACTCGGATTTTCAACTATTTTGGAGTAAATTTCAAAGGAGAAGAATTTATTTCAAGAAAAGTTTTTAATATCTCAAACATTTCTCTCATGAAAATCCCATATGTTTTTCAACCTTATGTGACTCTTGCCGAAAAGGAAGAGCGTTTGGCTCATGAAGATATGGAAGAGGAAGAAGAAGAAGAAAGGGATGAAATGGAAATAGAAGAAGAAGAAGAAGAAGGTGAAACATCCCTAGAAAGTATTGAATATCCCTCCAATCCTTCCAACAAAACCCTTCTCAAAAACCAAAAGGTTATTGTTGAGAATCAACGGGTTCTTAAAAGAACCGTTAGTAAGAAATTGGACAAAATGTCATCCAAGATGAACAAGTTTTTCTCTAAAGTCAGCAAGAAACTTGGATTATCTTCATCTTCATCATCCTCTAACTAGTTCTATATCTTTATATCATATCGAATTAGTTTAAGTTTGTTTTAATTTGAGTGTTTATGTAGTTCTTTATGTTTAATCATTGTTATCCTATTATGCAATGAAATTGAATTTCCTTTCTGTTATCTAACTTATCTTCTCCTAAATAAATGTTAGTATATTATATAAATTTATATATATACACAATTATTCACAAAATCAATATTACCATCAAATTTCACTATAGTATGTCAACATCCCCCCCTTGACCATGTCGACATGTACTGGTCAGAAATGACATTTCATTTCAAATTTGAAATTTGAATAACTACCATATGCCTATTCATTTCAAACGAATTCCTACACCTATAAATACCTATTTCTACCAGAATTTTTCACTCAATATTATTTTCTATCTTCTTTATCTCTTATTCTCTTCACAAATTCAAAAATGGCAAATCATATTCACAATTTAACCGAGAATCTTGAAGAGACTCTTAATTCGTTCAAGAACATTCTCTCGTTCATTCTTCGTAACCAGCGACACTTAGAGTTGAGTCAAATGCAGATGATCAAGGAGCAAGAAAGGCATTTCGATGCAATTCGATGGATGATTTCTTCCCTGCACAAGGATGATAATGAAGCACATCCTCCTGTCTCTCTCACAAATGACAACGAAAATTGGGATGCCATCAAAGCAGACCCTATTTTCGGAGAAGAAGGATGGGTGGAAGTTCCTCGTAACGTTTAATTTGTTTGCTTTATTTAATTACTCTGTTTGAATTGATTGTTTTTTATTGAAATTGGTTGTTTTGATTGACTTGATTTATACATTGGTGTGGTTTGATGGTTGTATAAAATATACATTAATATATTTATAATCGTTGGTTGAATATTATAGTTATTTCTTATATATACTCTATTATATAGTTTATTAATGCGGGTACTTGAGTACAAGAATGAGGGGGAGTTATAGTTTGTAGTTAGATTGTTTTTGTTGATGACAAAGGGGGAGAAATATAAAATAGGAGAGTTAGGCATAGATTAAGGGGGAGTTATTAGATTTAGGGGGATTCAATAGGATAGATGTAATATTTTATAAACAAAGGTTGTCATCATCAAAAAGGGGGAGATTGTTAGTCCATGAGTTGATGGTTTTGATGACAACAACCTTAGAATAAGATTATAAAATATAAATACTAACATTATAGTTTAGATATATATGTATATGCAGGATTTAACCATGCAGGTACCAAGAATGAAGACTGTACAGTATAGAGATTCAAGATATCAAGATTGAAGACTCATGAGTATGAAGAATATCAAGATTATCAAGAGTTCAAGATTTCAAGATAAGTATTAAGTCTAGAATTATGTTAAAACTTCACAATAGCACTGAAATCTTCACTCCATTTTTCTTTTGGGATGGAACCCATTTCTACCTTTTTAGTGGCTTACAAACCCACGACAAGTAGCTTACAAACCTACGACAAGTGGCTTACAAACCCACGAACATCCTGGTTTTGTACAAGTTCTCGAGTCCTGTCATGATGAGATATTCTGCAGGAAGAAGCTTGCAAAACTACTTCAAAATGATTTTCAAAAACTACTTCGGAATGATTTTTAAAATTGTTTTTCAAAATGTTTTAGCCTTAAAAATTATCTTTTTAAATGATTTTCAAAAAGATGTTTTAGCCTTAAATATTCTTGTTTTTAAACTTCGGTTATTTTAAACTATCTTTTAATTATAATATATTTATACTTTGATTTAAATTGTAACGACCCGCATTTTTGACCATTCAAATCGATAATAAATCCACACATGTTGACTCAAACAATCCAAAATACAGATAGTTATTGGGGTTAAATAAGAAAGAAAAGAAAGAACAAGAACAAACTCAGAATCTCGCAGCGGAAGGAACAAGATATAATAATAAAATAACAGTTCATGAAGCTGTTAAATAAATAAATTTGATTATTATTATACATCATAAATCAGAGTTACATACATATCAGAGATAATACAACAATGCAGCGGAAAAATAATACAGTAGTAGAATACAAATGATGTAATACCAAACTCCGTCTTCGTCCTCCAGAATAGATCTTCAACCTTGTCTGAAATGCTCAGGCTGACCCGAGTGTAATGAAAAGACAAAACACTCGAGTCAGGACTAAAATATCTCATGTAAGTTAAATCGAGTAAATAAATATGAGTGTGACGGCGTCGAAGATGTTTACGGGTTTTAGACACCTCATATCCAGTGTTTAACGTGCGTGCATTAACTTAAGAGATGTTCGGGATTTCCATCTCCTAAGGATCCGTTAAACTATCTACTATATAATAGAATACGCTATATACAATAATGTCTATCATAAAGTAAAATATCAAACTAGTGTTAAGCCATGGCCCATTCCACCCTTAACACATTTTTATTCCCAAAAGCATATACAGGACCGTAGTTTCCCCAAAATCGGAAGTCACCAAAGGGCAATCCATATACTAAAGGTACAAACCAAAATCGTAGTGGTCGCGAATAGGATAATCAGTATGACAAGGTACATGAGGCGATACCAACTAGGATACTAGTAGTTGCGTGATCCAGACTGATGTTGGGCATAGCAGCTACTACCCCAACACCGCGAAACAACACTCCCATAATCGAGGGGTGCACCCAAATCGAATCACAAAAGTAATAGACATGGTAACGAAGGAGTGTGTCCGCTAGAGATGGCGATCCTCAATGGCCCGGCGTGGCTCCTGTTTTAGTCATGTCAGGGGTCATCCAATATCGTTCTCTTTCTTCAGTCAACGCGTTCACCAAACCATCCACTTCGTTCTGGATCAACACTCCACGTATACTAATTATTAAAGTGGTTTTCGGTATCGACAGAGAGTATGTCCATATCCGATCCCGGTCTCTTTAATAACTACGTATTTTTACACCGATGGCTCTTTTACATTTCAAATCGATTCATAATTGATATCAAAATATCATATTCGCTTCAAAATCAAATCCATTTCAAATATCATCATATCTATTCAAGGTGTAAGATTCCGTTTCAAAATCATTTTCGCCTCAATATCTCATTTCGATTTCAAAATCATTTTTCGCCTCAATATCTCATTTCGATTTCAAAATCAATTTTCGCCTCAATATCTCATTTCGATTTCAAAATCATTTTTCGCCTCAAAATCTCATTTCGATTTCAAAATCATTTTTCGCCTCAAAATCTCATTTCGATTTCAAAATCATTTTTCGCCTCAAAATCTCATTTCGATTTCAAAATCATTTTTCGCCTCAAAATCTCATTTCGATTTCAAAATCATTTTTCGCCTCAAAATTCTCATTTCAATTTCAAAATTGTCATATCTACTCAAAATATACGATTTCATTTCAAAAATAAATTTGATAATTCCATTTATATCTCAATTTGATTTCAATTCAATTCCAAATTAATTAAATCTCAATTTCAAATTAATTTTCAATTTCAAACTCAAACTTGAAATATCATTTCATATAAATTTCTTAGAAATATTCAGAGTTCGATTAAAAGTCCAATCTTTTAAAACAAATCAACTTTCGAAAATTCACGCCGTATTTCAACTTTTTCTTCAAAATCTAAACTTCGAATAATTAAACAAATTCATTTACCAAGTTTAAATTCCAACATCTCGATCTTCAATTCAAATTAATTCAATTTCCATAAATTGGATTTTATTCTTAAAATCAATTTATTTAAATAATTTCAAAACAACTTTTAAAATCATTTAATTTAACTAACCCGGTGTCCGTATATAATTTTCTAACCTATGGCCAAGTGGATAATTATTTCAATTTTAATTTCAAGGATGGATATATCATTTCAATCCAAATAGATGTCATAGGTATATCATTTCAACCTATTCCTTAATTTATTCGAAAAGATTAAGTTTACAGTTTATATGCAATAAACAATATACATGATGATAGCATGATATATCAAAATAAATAAACAACCAATATCGACCAATAGCATCCATCACAACTAATCAACCACAAAGTCAATAACATTCACAACAATTTTATAATTATCAATATCGAGTAATATACTGCCAATTTAAATTTAAATTTATTTTAACGGTCAATTTAAATTCTATCAATTAATTCATATATCAATACAGATGATAATTAAACCTACCAAACAACAGTCAATAAATTTTATATCACTTCAGAATATAAATTTAACTAACAAAAAATTATTTTAGTCAATTATGAGCGTATAAACACTCACCTTGAGTTTACGTTGCCAATCGTTCAAATTTTAAATTAAATCGAGCGCGTTCGATTTAACCAAAAATTATAGCGAGCTCGAAACAGTCCCAGATTTGCACTGCAGCGTAGCTCTCGTCGTTGCGATTCCAACGTCGCCAGTTTCGTCCAAATCTGATGACGTATGAAAAAGATATGCGGTTTAAAGATTTTATATTATAATATAGCTAATATTCAAATTTCTTTTTATTTTATACCATAGAAGATCATGGCCGTTCGCTCCAGGAATAGATCAAGGCTGCAAATTAGCCTTCTTCTCCAACGCGACTACAGAAACCGAACGAACCCAACATCGCGCCACTTTCTTCCATACGCACGCAACTAGGAGCGACCGGACGTTGATCAGGGGATGCCATCGCGTGCGCCTCTCCTTGCTCCACCTCCGCACCAAGTTTCGCCACCCCATTCGCCACCGTTTGCACGCAAACCAAGAAAAACCGTGCACGCTTCCAAGTCAGATTTGGGCGAATCCGTGACGTAAAAGCATAGATCAACCGTATGGATTTGAAGAGCTCGCCGAGATCTACAACTTTGCTTTTGGAATTTTTTGATTTCGTTGAACGGATTGAGAGATATTAAGGAAAGAAGTTCGAGCGATTTTGGCCATTGAATAGGTGGCGGCCATGAGATAGAATTAGGGTTTCTGGATTAAAATGACAGTAAAACTGTCTGGTTTGTGTGTGTATTTATATAGGTAGGTCCAAAGTCATCCGAACTCCAATCGAGACGTGCCGCCAGGCGTTTATAAGGTTTTACCCCCGTTCCGGACGCAATGGAACTAGTCCCAAGGCCTAATTCAATCGTATGTGGAAGATAGCTTTTTGAAGTCGATTATTTTAATTAACGACGTTAAATTTCTACGCGTTTCAAGCTCACACGACCAAACGACAAGTCCGATTGCTACGAAAATTGAAACCTTACAATAATTCACTGTTACGGATCCGATGAAACTGGTTTTGTCGAAATCCGAGACAGTTGTAAAAATGGCTATTTCTACAGTCTAATTTCAATATAAAATTCCCAATTTTAAATTATTAACTTTTAAATCAAATTTCAATTGTTCACAAATTTCATTTTTAATTTCACAGTAATTAACAATCTTTTACAATGCGGTTTTCCATTATAAATCAGTATAAAAGATTACATTAGATTCAGCGTTCAATTATATTGTAATTCAAATTCAAGTTATTTAATTCCAATTGAATTCTTTTATTTCGATTTACACTTTCATTATTGAATCAACCATTTACTTATACATTATTATCAATAGTTTATAATTCATTTACTTTCATTTTCTTCAGCTATCATCTTATTTAAATTCATAGTAATATTAAATTACATTCATTTACGTTGATTTCAATATTATAACTTCAATATTAAATGTAACATTTTATTTATTTCGCTGTTTACAATCAAATTCAATTCCTTTCAATTACTTGTTACACTCAAATTTAAATCTTTACTTACGTTCAATTACAAGTTAACATCCTTATCAAATTTTAGTTTCAGTTATTATCTGATTTCAATCAACTGTAATATTAAGTTACATTTATTTATATTAGTTTCAATAACATAAACTTCCACTATTAAATCTACCATTTTATTTATTCTCTGTTTATAATCATAACCAATTTGGTTTACAATCAAATTCAATTCATTATTTATATTCAATACAAGTTAACATCCATATTTAATTTACAATAAGTTATTTCAGAATTCAGTTTTGTATTTTAACTTGTAATTCACATTTAACAACACAAAATTTTATTTCCTTGGATTTTTATCCAAATTTTTTTATTTTAATTCGTATTTTTAAAGTGTTAAAAATACGGGTCGTTTCATAAATATAAACTTATAGTAAAATATTATATATATTATTCTTTATATTCATCTATGTATTTTATCTATAATCAAGTATATTTATAAAGTTTAAAATAGTTTTAATATAAGATAAAGGTTATTTTCAAAGAAAATCAAAACATCAAAAATTGCCTTGGGATGTCGACATGCCTATGGTGACCATGTCGACATGGTGACAGTTGAGTTCAAAATTTAAATTTGAAAAGAAGTGTCTATTCGCCATAACTCTTCACGAATGGCCATGACTGTTGTTCTTCTATAAATAGGGGTTAGTTTCAACGAATTTTTAATCAGTTTTTCTGGTTTTTTCACTCCTCTTCTTCTTCCACATTTTCTTAATCAAAATTCTATCATTACTCTGTCGAAATCAACATTGAATCTAACTAGATTATCTCTGGTTTGATTCTCTATCACTATCTCAACAAGATCTAAGTGCTATTCAGAGTTATAGGCTTCTTTGTAATTTATCTAGCGAGAAAAGGTGTGATTGTAGCCTTGGAAATCAATCAAGCGAGAAAAGGTGTGATTGTAGCCTTGGAAATCAATTGGGTGAACTTGTTGCCCCGGAAATTAAGTATCTCTACCCAGAGGATTGTTATTCTAGAGGGTGTACCTCGTAGCCTTGAAACCGAGGGTTGTAATTGTTGAATTGCTTTTGAAAGGAAATTCGTACTTGATTGTGCGGAACTGGATGTAGGGTAACCCCGAACCACTATAAAATCCGGTGTGTTCTTTCCTTTACTGCATTTACTTTATTTCTGCATCTGTGTTTGTTTCTGTGATTATACCTGTGTCTGAATATTGCATCCATTTGTGTTCAAATTAACATAAACTCAAAAAGATTTAGTAATTTCTTAAAAACACTATTCACCCCCCCTCTAGTGTTATTCCTAGCCTTAAGATCCGTAATCTGCATTCCTCTCACTACGGTGGTGTAGTTCGAGAATTATCAACTCAGTGGCTGAGTTGTGGTAGGGTTTTGAGCATAGAGTTAGGTTAGTCGATAGTGGGTGTCACGAGTTTACGTGTGCAAGCGTCTGATTACTTAATTTCTAGTAGAAACCTTGGGGGCAACACGTAGACAGGGTTTTGCCGAAGCTGGGTAAATCTATGTTGTTCTATTTCTGCTTTTATTATTCTGATATTTTATGTGCTGCAATTATTTTATATATTTCCGCATTAAATTTTTATTATTATTAGTATCACCCTATTGACCCCCCCTCTAGGGTGAAATCGATCCTACACTTATATCTTATCTATGGATAAATAATTATTTATTTTTTCAAATAAGTGAGATTCTTAAAATATAAGAAAATATCGTGTAGCCCATATTGGAAGCAAAAGCAACAAAGTTTGGTTGGACAGAAACTATCAACAGATGCATCTTCCATCAGAGGTCAAAACAAAGTCTATACGGTATTACCCAACTTTGAATTATGGCTGATATTCTTATTTATCGTGGAGTATGTTCTTCGTCAATTGGTTTTGTAAATGTGTGACAATATGTATAAGCTTGGTTTTGTAAATGTGTGACAAAATGTATAAGAAGAATTAAATGTGCAACTTTATAAATGATATGTTTGTATAATTTATTTTGGCTTTCTAGAAATTGTGCGTATGATCTGTATACATGTTGCATTAATGGTTTAATTTTTTTTTTAATTTTGCATCTTTCTTTAACAAGGGTAAAAATAGTTATAATAGACATCTATTAACGTTTATTTCCTGTTGTGGCTAGGGAATATTGCAACGGTCCATGACCATTGTAAAAGGATTTTTTGCAATGGCTCTGGACCATTATAAAAATGTTCACTACAATGGTTTTAAACCATTGTAAAATCTATTGAGTCTATTACAACATTGCATACTAAGACGGGCGCTTCCCATTGCGAAACCCCTATTACAACTGGTATTGCCCTTATAAAAAGGGTACTTTGTTGTTGTGTTTGAATTTCAATTTCAAATTCAAAATTTGAATTTCCCTCCATCTTTTCACCAACTCCTATGTTCTAAAAAGTTGTCTTTTGACCATAGAACATGTCCTTTGATTCTCTACTTATTTACCTTATCTACGTTCATTCATTTTTCACTTTCATTTTCAAATTCAAAAACCATAAACTCTCTTATCTCTTCGAACCACTCTTTAATGGCATCCTCAAGCAACACTAAAACAACCATGAGGCTTTTTAAGAAAATAAAAATATATATCTTTAATGATCAAAAATCCATGCAAGCCTATATTGAGTATTTATCTTTCAGAAAAGTCTTTCCTGGAAGATTTTCTTACTTATGATCTTTTTAATCTTTGTTTGCAAAATGAAATTCTTGGTTTAATCGATGCTTCTCAAAATGATTTCGTTGTTATCCAAAATTGGTGAATTATTTTTTGCAAATTCAAAAGGAAAGTTTTATGATGGAAGAGAATGAGAAGTTTGGAGTTGTGTCAAGGGGACACAAATTATTTTAAATTGTGAACTTTTGAGTCACATTCTTGGATGCAAGAATG
The DNA here is from genome assembly GCA_030737815.1 of Allium fistulosum. Taxonomy (NCBI): domain Eukaryota; kingdom Viridiplantae; phylum Streptophyta; class Magnoliopsida; order Asparagales; family Amaryllidaceae; genus Allium; species Allium fistulosum. The sequence goes on along the minus strand of CM060901.1, from coordinate 119,168,659 downwards.
GGACTTTCAACTTTTCAAATTAATTTTCAAATCGTGAAATAATTCATGACATTTTCAAAAGTGATGATGATTTTGAATTTTTTTTAAAAAACTTGCGTCCAAAAGCAAGAATTTTAAGCCTTCTTTTGCAACAAAGTATCACTCTTAGAATGGGTAATTATAATAACCCAACACAAAATGTTGTCAAAGCTCTTTTCGCCATTTATGGTCAATATGACATAAATTGATCTCAAGTCATTTTGGATGAGCTTTTTCCTAGAAATATTTCTAAACATGAAAACATACTATTTCATGGTGTGTATCATACTCGTGTTTTCAATTATTTTGGTATTGTCATTAAAGGAGAGAAAACAATTCCTTGAAAAATATTTGACAAGGCCAACATTTCACTTATGCACATTTGACCCTTTTTTGAGCTTTATGAAACGCTTGCAGAAAAAGAACAAAGGTTGGCTTGGGAAGAGGAGCAAGAAATAAGAGAAGAGGAGGAAGAGGAAGAGGAAGGAGAGGAAATGGAAGTCGAGTTGGAAGAAGAAGAGGAGGAGGAGGGTACTTTCTTAGAAAGTATCAATATGCCACCTAATCCATCCAACAAAGATCTTCTCAAAAATCAAGAGAATATCATTTACAACAAAGGAAGCTTAAGAAATCATTTTCAAAGAGATTTACCTCAATTTCCAACAAAATGGATAAATTCTTTGGAAAGATCATTCGGAAGCTTGGTGGTTCTTCTTCATCTTCATCCATATCTTTCTAGTTGGTTGTTTAAGCTATCTTTGTATTTGGATTTTCCAGTTTTAGTTTACATTGAATTTCATGTATCTTTATTTTATTTATTGTACTCATCCTTATTATAAATGAAAATTCTATTTCTTACTGTTATACATTGTCAATTATCTTTGGAAAGTCATACAAATATAATAGTATAGGCCAAATACAATAGAAAAGTAAAATAAAGTGGTTTTGAAAATTATAATGCATATGTTGACATATGCCAAGCATGTATGTCGACCATTATGGTCATTTTTTAAAAAAATTAAAAAATAATAACTACCAAATACCAATTCATTTCAAACGACTTCTTACCCCTATACATATATATCTATTCACTATAGAAAATCATTATTTTTAGTCTCCATCTTCACTCCTTTTTAGTCTAAAACTCTAATAAAAATTAATGGTTTCTCCTATTCAAAAACTAACCAAAAACCTCGAACAAACTCTTGAATCATTCAAGAACTTTCTTTCTTTCATCCTAAGAAACTAGAGGTACTTAGAATTAAGTTAAATGTAGATGATTAAGGACCAAGAAAGGCCTTTCGACACTATTCAGTGGATGATTTCTGCCTTGAACAGAGTAGAACCAACCACCAATCCAGAGTGCACCATCAACAAAGATTATGAAGATTGGGATGCTATCAAAGCAGATCTAATCTTTGGCATCGATGGATGAGTTGAAGTTCCTCGAAATATCTAGTTTAAATAGGTTTGATTGTACATAAATAATAATACTTAATTTTGTTTGGATTTGATTGGTTTGATTTGTGTGGATTTGTTTGAGTGGCATGTGACATTAACTTTGTTGGATTTGATGAATATTTGGATTGATTATTTCATGATTATCTAATTTTACGTATCACTTTTTTTTCATCATCATATATAATTCTTTTTGTTGATGACAAACGGGGAGAAATATATAAAATCTAGGCATAGATTAAGGGGGAGTTTTCTAAGCCATGTGGAGTTATATTATATTTTATATACAGAGTTGTCATCATCAAAAAGTGGGAGATTGGTAGTACCTTAGGTTTTGGTTTTGATGATAACAACTATAGGACATTATATAGAATATAGATACTAATTTTCTATCAAGATATATATGATATATACTGCATGATATTAGACATGTGTTGATTAAGAAGACTGTACAGCATCAAGAATAGATTCAAGATGCTGATATAGAGTTTCAAGAGATGGAAATTGAAGACTCATGGGTATTGAAGAGTTCTATATTTCAACATATTCCAGATAAGTTATAGAGTCTTATAATTTATGTTAAAATCTTGATAGCACTTTCTTGATCTCTCTCTCTATTTTCAAATAAGTTTTAATTTTTTTCCAAATATCCTAGTTTTAAAATAATCTTTTCAAAATATTTCTTAAAATGATTTTCAATCTTTTATACTTATAAAGATATTATTTTAATGTTTTTAAGTTTATATATATATATATTGAATTTTTGTTTATACTTTAATAATTTATGACTATATTGATTCTATATATATTATTTACATTATTTTGAATATTATTATTAAATCTTTCAAAATTATTTTATAAAGTTTTATTAAGTCTTAATATGATTAAAATATGTATAAACTATGTTTAAATGTTTGTACAGAGTTTCAAAATATTACAAAACTTAATATTTTCAAAATAATTTTTATTTAGTGATTTTTCAAAATACAAAGGGATATGTCGACATATCCTCTCCAACTATGTCGACATACTAGCCATAAATTTCAAAATTCAAATTTTGAATAGAAGTGCCTTTTCATCGTATCTCTTCGTGAATGGATTGGCTTAATAAGTATGCAACTATAGTGGATTGCGAGAAGCTATTGGTGACAATCAGAGATGTGGATGGGCGAATGGTAGTGATTAGCTGTCTACCAGAGGATGGGGTGATGGTTAGCTTTTTATATTCACTAGAGGTTCCATACAAGGGGTTGTCTTCTGTGCTGATCGCTAGAGAGTATCCGGATGTCTTTGAGGAAGTGACTGGATTGCTGCCGCAAAGAGAGATTGAGTTTCAAATAGACTTATTGAAGGAAGCTAGACCTATAGTTATGCCTTTGAAGCGTATGACACCCAGAGAGTAGAAGAAATTAGAGGTGCAAGTGAATGCCTATTAAGGAGAGGGTTCATTCAAAGGAGTATATTTGAGTGGGGTGCACCTATAGTATTCGTGACTAAGACAGATGGCTCTTTGAGGTTGTGTGTGGATTGCCGTGGGCTGAATAAAGCGACAAAGAAGAACAAGTATCCACTCTCACTTATTGATGACTTGTTTGATCAGCTTTACGAGGCGAAGGTGTTCTCGCAAATGGATTTGGCAACGGGATTTCACTAGTTGAGAGTAGCAAAGGGGAGTGTGCCTGTTACTGCATTTCGTACGCCATCGGGTTTCTGTGAGTGGTTCGTGATGCCATTCGGATTGACTAATGCTCTGGCATACTTTATGGATCTCATGAATAAGGTTTTCAAAGACCAATTGAACAAGTTCGTGCTTGTGTTTGTAGATGATATTCTGATCTACTGTAGAGCTGAAGAGGAACACAGGACGTGCTTGAGGATTGTGCTAGGAATATTGAGGAAGCACAAGTTGAGAACGAAATCCTTTAAGTGTCACTTCTGGAGAGAAGAAGTTAGATTATTGGGTCACGTCGTTTTAGGACAAGGTATAGTAATAGATCTTGCAAAGGTGGAAATGGTTCAAGATTGGAACTGGCTTAAGAATGCTATGGATGTGAGGTGTTTCCAATTAGCGGGATACTATATACGCTTCATCAAGGACTTCTCAAAGATAGTAGCATCGTTGACCAATTTGACAAAGAAGAATCAGACTTTTGTTTGGGACGTGAAGTGTGAAGCCTTCGTGAGTCTAAAAAAGAGGTTGATGAGTGCACCATTGTTGACCATTCCAAGTGGAAATGAAGAATCTACAGTATACACAAATGCATGTGGTACTGGATTGGGTGCGGTATTGATGTAGAAAGGAAACGTTGTTCTCTATGCTAGTCGACATTTAAAGCCACACGAAAGGAATTATCCAACTCATGATTTAGAACCGACGACAATAGTTTTTGCTTTGAAGATGTGGAGACATTATCTGTTAGGAGAAAGGTTTGAGCTGTTCAAGGATCATAAATCCCTGAAGTGCCTCTTCTCTCAGAAGGATCTCAACCTTCGTCAATAGTGGTGGTTGGAATTCTTGGCATCTTATGATTTTGGTATTTCCTATACACTAGGAAAGGGAATGCAGTCACCGATGCATTGAGTAGAAGATATGCTAAATTTGGAGCAATGTTCTTCGAACGGAAGCAGATTGAGTATATTGTTGGATATGATTTCAGGCCTCATTGCTAGTTGGAATCAGAGATGTTTACAAGTTTGTCAATCAAACCTACTCAAATTAAAAGGACCGATGCTAGTCAGAAGCGAGAGGCTAGGCTTGCGGAGATCATAGCAAAGATAGTAGAAGGAGTAGAATCTGAAGACATGAAGCAATAAAAACTCGACTGAGAAGGTTGGCTTCGTAAGGATGGAAGACTGTTTGTTTCCAATGTTGATGGATTGTGAGATGAAGTGCTACGAGAGTGTCACAACTCCAGGTTGACTATTCATCCCGACGGTAACAAATTGTATCGATATATGAAGCGAAATTATTATTGGGAAGGCATGAAGAGGGATGTTGGGGCATTATCTCGAAGTTTATGAACTGCCAATTGGTAAAGGCAAAGAAGTAAAAACCTAGTGGATTGTTGCAACTGCTAGAAATTCCTGATTAGAAATGGGAGCAGGTGTCGATGGATTTTATAGATGACTGTCGAGGATTCGAGTAGGGTATGATAGCATTTGGGTTGTGGTTGATCGGTTAACAAAAAATGCAAGATTTATGCATGTTAAGTCAAGTAGAACGGCATCCAAGCTGGTAGAATTGTATGTAAAATGGATATTTCGATTTCATGGTGTTTCAAAGAGCATTGTAAGCAACTGAGACCTGTTGTTCACTAGTGGGTTTTGGAAGAAATTACAGGAGGCATTAGGGACTGAGTTGCACCTTAGTACATCATATCACTCACAAATGGATGGGCAAACCGATAGAGTAAATCGTATATTGGAAGATCTTTTGCGAGCATGCATTATAGATTTTGGAGGATCATGGGATGATCATTTGCATTTAATAGAGTTTGCATACAACAATGGTTATCGGTTGAGTATTAGTATGGCTCCATATGAAGCATTGTATGGCCGACCATGTAACTCTCCTTCATGTTAGTGGGAAGCGGGTGAGAAATTGATTCTTGGGCCAGATATGATTAGAAAGACTTTAGAAAATTTGAGGTCTTTCGACAATGAATAAAAGCTGCTCTGGATCGTCAGAAAAGCTAAGATGATAAGAGACGAAGAGATTTAGAGTTTTTTGTTAGAGATATAGTATTTGTGAAGGTTTCTCCCTTGAAGAATGTAGTCTGATAGTTGAGAGGATTAGAAAGCTAGCATATAGGGTTGACTTACCTCAAAAGATGGTGGGTGTACATAATGTTTTTCATGTCTCTTATCTACGGAAGTTTGTGCAGGACTCGAGCATGATGATTACACCGGATTGGCTAGAAGATGTTGAGGTAGAACTAGAAGTTTCTAGATCTCGTAGGCCACTTCATATTGTTGGGTATGATAAGAAATAACTTAGGAGAAAGTTGATGAAGCTAGTGAAGGTACAATGGGGTGAAAGTGATGATGATTATATGTGGGAGACTGAGGAAAGCATGAGGACTACATGCTCGGAGCTCTTTGAACGGTAAGAACCATCATTTATCGTATTTACTTTGATCATTGCATACCATATTTGATAGGTTAGTATTCCGCATGCAAGGGTAGGTTCACCTGCATATTGGTAGCATGGTTGCATGTTTGATATGGTTGATGGTTGCATATGATTGTTAGGCATGTAGAGTATTTACGGTTGCTTATATTTTGGCATGTTTAGGGATTTTCAGGGAAAAATTCCAAAAGGGGGTAGAATGTAGCTGTTAACCAGGTTTTTAACCCATCAGAATTCAATAGAAGTTAGAACATTCAGACTATGCCAGAATAATTTGAGACTTAACCTAAACAACTAAGCGAACAAGTCAATAGACCTCAAGAAAAATAAGTCAAGAATACATTAAGTAGATGGATCGCTAGCGATCCATAAGGATGCATTGAGAGTCATCCTAACCTCTTACATCATGATATGCTATCTTTTCTAAGAACACTTGCCAAGTCTCATAGCATGCCGAACAATCTAGCTCGAGAAGTGAAGACTAATCTGATTCAAGCTGTTTGACCAAAAGTAACTAACTTAAAACGGACCTAGAGAACTCATACGAAGTCAGATTGACTTGAAATTTTGGGAGAACACTTAGAAGAAATAAAAGAAAGCACTCATCAAAAATAGGCTTGACTAGATAAGGCTAGATGGATCGTTAGCGATCTAACTAGATGGATCGCTAGCAATCCATGTAGAATGGGCCCCACCATCCAAAAATTTTAAGTTAGGTCCCAAACACACTCTAGAGTGTACCTACAAAGTTTCTTCTAATTTCATTAAGTTTTGAGTGAGTTATGGATGATTCTTCTGGACTAGATGACCTATGAAAACGGATGATCTAACAAACTCCAAACAGCTTGATATTTGGACAAGGCATTCAAATAGTTGAAAGGAAGGCAATCCAAAAGGGTAGACTCAAAAATAGTTTAAGGGCATGGATCTCTAGCGATCCATCACCCATGGATCGCTAGCGATCCATCATGTTCGCTCGGGTCACCTTCAAACTTTTTGAGCTCCTTTGGACGCCGAGTACAAGGTACTAGTAAAGCGGCTTTGGCCCAAGTGCTTTCCAACCCCTATAAATACAATCCTACCTGCAACGTAAACAAGATCTTCGAAATTGGCTGCTGGAACTCTATAGAGATTATTCTTCACTCTTCTCCTCCCACACAATAGCCATCTAGGGGTTCGTTGTGATTCTCCAGTGAACTCTTGTACCTGTGACTTGATCTAACTTAGAAGATTCAATCATATTGTAGTCCGATTCAATTTGTAACTGCAGTCAGTTGATAGAAAGTTATAAAGTGGACGTATGCTTCATTCACAGCCGAACCACTATAAAAATCTTCTTATCACTTTACTATTTCTACTCTTTTTACATTTAGTATCTATATTATTGCTCTGTAAGAACATGGCTGGTGCTTTCACACTCAATATGGGCGTTGATCCATTTTTTGGGTTAACAGTAACGACCCATATTTTACGCATCGGGGGACCATAAATATTTTAATTTATTCGTATAAGGTCATATGATTCAATAATTTTAGGATATGACTCTTAGGTATATTTTACACACCTATGATTTTTCCCGAATTTCTATGTGACCATTTTGACACTAAAAAAAATTTGGGCTATAAATTTTGATAGATATTGAATTAGGGTCTCAAACCAGTTCCATTGCTTCAGGATGATGATTTTCTATTCCGTAGAGTGGTCATAATAGTAAAACGGACTTACTGTTAGGAAGTGATGACTGTTTTCAATTTCAATAATTGTTGGTCGGAATTGGTGTGTAATTAATTAATCCCATAAGTAAGCCTGTTACACCCGTTCTTACCACGAACCACAAGAACTACACACATTAGGAAAATAGAGCAGAATGCATTGGCTATTTCTAATGGCAAAGATCAAACTGGAATATTGAGCCAAGGCATAAAGACTAACGCATGAGGTTTTGAGATCAACTTTACTCACATTTTGTTAAATGTCTACACGAACAGTTCTGCACAAGCACATACCGAGGGCAATCTAGACAGTGCCATATAGTGCCGAATGCATTCCAAAAGGGATGTATATAGGGTCACCCGAGATTTGCTTCAACACAAACTCAACCCCATAAACAAACGACAAATATACATACCCAATCAGCCCTCAGGACAAAATGGGAAGGACTACTCCATTCCAACCCAACATGGTGACAAATCAAGCTAAGGAGGTAAAGGCGACAACGGGGCATCACGGTCTGAACACTAGACGACAATCACCCCTATGCCCATTCTTATGCATCAATGACATGGAAAAGCCTTAGGGCAGCCTCTTATCATTCCTCCTAAAGCCGCTTGCCCTTTCAAGAGAGAGGAGGCTGACCTATGCAGACCTGGATTTCTCACCTAACTTTTCAAGCATCCCCCTTCAAATTTCCATGATCCCGCCAATATTAGGGTTTCTCATTGGAAACCCATCATCAATCCAGGTACAAAATACATACACCATGGATGAGCGACAAGTGGCAAAATCCGAGGGTGGAGATTGAAGGAAAACATAAAGGGCGATTGCAACCAACAACACTTTTCATACTATAAAAGAAAACACAAGAAAATGAGAAAAAGGACCTTATTTCTCAACTTCTTCCTCTTGAAAATAAAAAAAGATTGTATGCCTTAAAGGTCATTGTAATCATTTGTGCAAGAAAATTAAAGATATAATAGAATATCCCATGGATATAGGATTAACATTAATCTGAACCATATAAAAAATCTTTGTGTCCCATGCTTTTATGTTCTCTGCAACTTTGTTTTGGGTTACTAATCACTTATAGAATTTGTTCGACATTTCAACAAATAATTGAAGTGCAGCTCCTCGGTTGTATAAGCATTTAGCAACGCAGTCGCTTCCCGAAGGTGAATTTAACAAAGCTTAAATTCGCTGATTCCCAAGCGTCTAGTTACAAGGTCACCTCACGATAAATTTAGTGTGGTGAAGCCCAAAAATTTCACCAACATTTTTGGTGCTAGAAGAAGGGCTTGAACCTCCATCCCTTCATTCCTCTCTTCTCAATTTCCAGCAAAACTTCCAATTCCATCTTCCATTTCTCTATCACCCATGGCTCACTACCCTAGCTTGTATGTTGCATGTTTCATGCAACAAACAAGCAACCACGACATTCTCAAGAATGAGAACGGTGAGACCAGTCATAACTACTTGGTAGAAGGGCTCAGTAATCTGTAGTGTATGGAATCACGTTCAACGGCATCTACCAGTTGTCCTTCGCTCCCTCCCATAGATCAACGACTATCGGGAGAACGTAGATGCATAGGTATTTGTTTATGTGGACAGTGATTTAGGTTATGACATGGAACCCAAAACTAGAATCCAGGAACTCCAATCATAATAACATGGGGATTTCATTGCTATGACCGATAGCGCGTGTCTTAATCACTAAAGCGGGCAGCTTAATTGAAATGCACACGGATTTGAAAGAATAACCACTACCCCCTCCCTACTGGAGCCAAATTCAGATGCTTGCGCATGGATTTTTTATGCTCCTCTCCCCAAACTAGGGAAGAAGCTATGTAAAATAGATAGCCAAGGTTGGAGGCAGGATGGATTCAAATTCTGGGGGAGAAGCTAACATCGGAGCAGCAACTGCAAAGACAAGCACTTGACACTCCACTGAAGCGCCCGGACTAAAAGCAATATGTCCTGCACCACCTATGTGGCAAGATTTGTATATGTGTGTGTATATATGATGTAAAAATGTATCAAACTGGTCGTAGAAATACTAGATACCCTGAATCAGTATAAAAAACTTTGTATCATTTCTCTGTAAAAAGAAGTTATATATGCACCTTCGTAGTTCACCGCCAAAATTCGCTGGTTAAGCTTAACATGAGGTCGGTAGTTAAATGACAATCTCAACACCAAGAACGGTGATACCGGCCCCACACACTTGGACTTGCATCAACGCGAGTCCGGCTTCTCAGCCAAAATATTTCGTTAGACAAAATGAAAAATTTTCTTGAGCCGATATGAATGTTCCTATGATGACAAATCATAAAGACTAGTCATAGGGATGTTAGACTGTTCAAACTAGTATAAAAACATTTATGTCAGATAATTCGACATACCACACTAGACATATGGATATTAGACAACCTGAAGCAGTACAAAAAACCATGTGCATATGATAATGGGTTGTACATAGACGACTTGACATCTCAGTCAAATCCACTCCCTCAACGGGAAAGACTATGCCAAGAGCATAACAACTTACTCTTCATAGTTCAACACCATAGTTCGGACGTATGATTTCACTAATGAACAATAGCGGCAATCTCATAAATGAGAACAGTGATACTAGAGAGGAATGCGGCTCAACATACATACGATGTTACATCCCTAACTAAGGGGGCAGGTTGTACCAAACTTGCTGCTAAGGACAGTTCACCCCTAGAATAGGGGGCAAGTCAAAAATAGATATACAGCCAAGCATACGACTTAGGACTTTATGCTCCTAAATAGGGGCAAATCAAGATCATCCAATGGGTGGAACAACTAAGGATAGTTCACCACCAAAATAGGAGGCAGATCATATTAGACATACAACCAAGCACATGGCTAGGGATACCCACTCCAAGCATAGGGGTAATTCATGCATGGTCAATGGCTAAGTCAATAAAAGATGCTTCACTCTGTAAGGCCATCAGACCGCATTAACAATACAAGGAAAGTTGCGACCTATCAGGTCATGACCAAGAAGTATATGCTATTCTGGGGCCTCACCCTAGTCATGGAAAGAGACCACAACACATGATCTATACCAAAGGAAGCTGTAGTCAGGTACAAATATAGTTGCCACTCAAAGCTCGCTGGTATGCATCGAAAAAATGAGTTATTAATACTTAGCTACGAATCTTATATGTCATTCACCTTTACATACCCTCATGTAATCTACAAAACATTACAATCTGAGTCATATTACAAAAATAGCATTCCTTAAAAATTAAATTATGAGTTCAATACAAAATTAAGCATGACCACTTTATGATGTCTCGATTTGCCGAAGTGCAATGCTACGAGTTAAGAAGAAAATTAGCTCTTCAGCTCGATAATCACCACTGATGATCGAGGACAATAGCTCCTACCATTAGTCGATTTTAGATAGGCAGTATGGGAGTCATAGTTAGCACTAGCCCAGACGTTTTTGTAATCTAAAGACCTATACTCATAATCAACCTGGTTATACAAAAAGGACAAATCAAGTCCAGGCCAGAAACATCTAAAGACGGTAATTGCACGCTGCCAGCCTCTTTCTGCTATTTTCGACTTCACCTTCTCTTTATGAATTTCTTCCAAGAGAGATGCCATATCCATCCCACATTGGGAAACTACAATGGAGTCCAGTCGGGCTTCACATTCCAAGTTATATGTCTTATTTTCTAGAGCATTTATTCGCCTCATAGCAACCTTTCTAACCTTCTTAAGTTCGCCCAGGAGGTGCTCCCCCGTCTGTTTTACTCCTAGAAAAGGGACCAAAGAACTCATTCTCAGTAGACAAGAATGGGGATACTTGAGTATTTTGTGTCCCTAACTCTCCCCTAAAGAAATTTTCTAACTCTTTAAACTTGGCCTCATAATGAGCCTTCACATCACTCTTCCACTTAAGAAACTTAGTTGGGTCCTCCCCAAATGGAGGCACAGGAAATGCATCAGACCTGAGGTGGACATGCGAAGCTGGAATTAATGGAGAGCTCTCCTGTAACATCTCCCTACTTAGAGGACCAAAACTAACGGCTACGGATGCAGCAGTCATCCATAGTTATTAATCCTTGGCGACCAAATACGACATTGCTAGATTCATTGATACACGGATCATAAAAATATGGAAAAAAATGTTTTAACAATTCAAAAACACATTTCCACATTCCATTCAAAACATTTGATGTTTATTACATAATCCCAAAAACGTTAACCACGTTCAGCAAAATATAATTATTACACATACGCCAAGAGCGACATATGAAGATGCCCCCTTGGTAGATCAGAGTATATAATAAGCCTAGCATCATATTGACGAAGAACTGATACATCGCCCCCATATCCACTAGTAGATTTCCAGTACCCAAATTGGCATCTGCATTTTGGTTAGCATTAGCCTGTCGACCCGGGTTCCTCCTGATGGGTCGAGCATTTCTGTTGGTTGTGGTGCTTCCTCCACCAAGATTTTCTCTTCCGTTTTCTGCCTCCATATCTTCTTTCTCATAAATCTTCATACAGAAGAACGGTCTAAGAGAGAGGGGATACGTACTTATATATATACATACACACATACCATATACAAGTACATTACTATAGCGTTAACCCAAACCCTGATCTTATTTTCTGATTCATTAGATTATGTTTGAAAATATATTAGGTTTAAATTCCTTTTAAGTTTCATAAACCTATGCTCTGATACCAACTTGTAACATCCCCCACTTGAAGGCCCAAAACTAACGGCTATGGATGTTGTAGTCATCTATAGTTATTAATCCTCGACGACCAAATACGGTAATATTAGATACATTGATACATGGAAACACATGAATATGGAAAAATTTAAAACATCAAACAAGTTCGACAGTCTGTTTCAAAACATTTCAAATTCATTACATAATCCCAATACGAGAACCACGTTCAGAGAAAATATATTTATTATAACATACGCCAAGAGGGACATATGAAGATGCCCTCTTGGATGATCAAAGTATATATAGGCAATTTAACAACTTTTCCTTTAAAACAACATAGCGGAATCAAAATAAAAGAGAACTCTAGATAGCTATCATGCCTCCTGCACGTCTCCGGAAGCTTATTTGTCTAAAGAGGTACCTGAAAGCCTCAACTCTCAAACTACTCAAAATCAATTGAGTACCCGAGATTTTATGAGGAAAACATAAACTTCGAGTCAGACATAAAGCCTGGTATGAATTATAATCTACCATCTCAAATCATTTAGATATTTAGTGAGACCACGCCGCTTAGCGGAACGAGTTTTCCCCTCAGTAGTATCCTAAAACCTTTATAAAACCATATACTGTGCTCATGCATCCACAATGGTTAAAACATAGTAGTTCAACATAACATGATGATATGCCAACAAGTAAATCAATTCTGGATTCTCCATCCCCATTCATTTTTGACTATCTGTCTTATTTATAGTTTTAGGGTCACTATTAACCTATTAGTTTTCATGGGCTTACTAATAACCTGTTTAATGTATATGGACTCCCGGCCCGATTTCATAGTTTTCATGGGATCACTAAGAACCTATTGGCCCCTGCCAATACCTTTACTGTTTCATCGGTTATCCCCGAACCTATTGGTAACTCCAATGTCTTACCTTTTATCCTAGTTTTCATGGGTTCACTAGGAACCTATTGACTTCTGTCAATATCTTGATTCAGATATAGTTTTCATGGGAAAACTACAAACCTATTGGCCATGCCAATATCAAATCATAGTTTTCATGGGCTAACTATGTACCTGTCTTCCTGACATCTTCATTTATACATAGTTTTCATGGGCTTACTATAAACCTATTGGCCCCTGCCAATATCTCAATCTAATCATAGTTTTCATGGGCTTACTATGAACCTATTGGCCCCTACCAATATCTTCTTTTAATATTTTAGCATCCTATATTTTGGTCTTCCTGACCTCTTGGATGCAATTCTACTCATTCAAGAGTTAATTTAATTTATATTCACTACTGGGTCAATCCAACTGGTTATTCTGCCCTTCCCTAAATTACAGTTATGGGTACATTACAATGTGAATATATTCAAATACATATATGAAGAAGCAAACATAATAATACCAACCCCTGTGGTTTAATATCCTTGAAATTATTTTATATAAAACTTGGTTAATCCCTCTAACCCATTAATCAAGGAAAACTTTTTCAAACTCCATTTCAAAACACTTTATTTATGCCATGGTTTTCCCTTTAAAGTGAGACTGGGTTATTTGTTTTGAAACCTTAAAACATCATTTGAAAGTAGAACTAAGGTTTTTACTCCATCGTAAGCAATGCTTTCGACACCATAGCTTCCGCCTTTCCTCCAATCCACCACGTACCATCTAATACTTGTGTATTGGTTTCGACCAGGTAGGTTTCGACATGGTTCGTTTCGACTGAGTCGAGGCGAAAGCATTGGGTCGAAAGTTACTTCCAAAAGAGGTGGAACCAACTTTTCATTGAATAGGCCAAATTAATGCTAAGTTTAGTAATTGCTTTATAACTAACCTGCCTATTTGTAAACACCTGATTAGTTCCTTAAACTTTTCAAATTCTTTACAAAATAACTTCCGCTTATTATCAGGTCCAAATCAATGAAAATTTAACAACTATGTCCTTCCATTAAGCAAAAACAATGATGCAAATAAGTTATTCCTTCTAAAACAATTTAATTTCCAAGTAAATCAATTAGGAAAAATCCCTAAAAATTACAGAAATTCAATTTCATCATGTTTTCAAACATACTAAAATTTCAGACCCAAATTCGTCCTGAAATAATCGAAATAAATTTTTAACTCAATTTCATCATATTTTCCTTTGAAAATTCATATTAAATTTTCCATTGTTTGGAAAATTACAAAAATTGAAACCCATCTCCAAATCATATTTTACATAATATATAATTTTTTCATGGCACTCAAAAATTAATTTCAATCGGTTTTGCCCTAAAACCGCATAATTCCTCATTTAAACAATTTTGTTTAAATCAAACAAATTTTAATTCAAGCATATCATCATCCAAATCATCATAAAAACGAATTTAATCTTAAATCCGAAAACATATAAACATAGAACTAAATAGAGATGGTATAAGTTATTATTCACCTTGAATATGATAAGGACTTTGTGATTTGTTGTAGATTAGATCCCCTAGCTTTAATTCCTTAGCTTGATTTGATTTTCCCCATTTTTCTTCTTTGTAATGGCCGACCTTGCTTAGATTTGCATTTGTTATGTTTCTGAGAAATGAAAATGAACATGCATATGAAAGGATGCGTGGGTTATAAGAGGCGGCTATTCCCAATAAGCCTCTTATGTAAATTTATTAACATGTAAAACCATTATAAGCCCATTTAATTGGTTAAGAATGACCTTCTTATCATTTATTCAAATCTCAATCTCCTTATCATTCTAATTCTTACATTATTCTATTTAATTTATCTAATTAAATCTCCTGAATAATGTTATTAAAAATTAGAGGTGTTACTATATATATTTGTAATATTTTGTATACATAAATTAAAGCACATATGCATACATTTGGACGATATATTTGTATACTAGAGGGGCTAACATGTCCGTTGCGGTGTAAATCCCAGCACTTATACATGGGCATGTCAAACCTTGCATGAATTGTTATGTTATACAAGCACACACGTATATACGTGTATATATATATATAATATAACGTTAATTATATAATATAAAACTATATTATAAATATAAATAAAATAATGATATTATTTAAAAGTAATACAAAAATGTTCTAAATAAATTAGACTTCATAGGCCCAATAAAGATCCAAAATGTTAAAAAAAATTGAAATTTACCCATTTACCCCGCTGCGTGCTGGTCCAGTTCCAACATAAAGGTCGGTCTACTATGTCGGGTTCCTATCCTAATCTATCTACCAAACTAATAAATATAAAGGAACATAAAGCCCTGGTATCAATTAAAACACATTCCAGAACATCATAAATGGAAATTATACATTGGATAGTAACGCCCCTTCCTTTCACCTTCGCCGACGGAGCAGTCGACAAAGTCGAAACATCATCCAGCGCATATATCTTAACTACTTGCCTCTGCTTTATTGGTTCAAGACAGTTCTTCTGAGTGTGCCTGAATTTATGGAAGTCATAGCACTTCTTTTCTTCAGCTTTGCAGTTCGTCTTCAAATAACCCTTCTAACCGCAGTATTAGCAAGAAGGCTCCCACTTGCACTTCTTCTATCCATCCTTCTAGAACGGCTTCTTCTTATTATTGTTTCACTTCCTCTTGCCTGCCCTGCCAGCTTGCGGCTTTGGCTCATCCTTGGAAATAAAAGCCAACTTGGACTTACGATATAGACTCTCGTGTCGGAGAGCCTTCTCACCAAGCTTCTCAAAGGACTCATCAATATGTCCTACCAGCTTCTCTCTAAGATAATTATCCAAGTCCATGATGAACTTCTTATTCTTTTTCAATAGAGTATCAACAAAAGATAGATCGTACATCAACATCATGTCGAATTTGGCCACGTGCTCCGAGACAAACATATCGCCCTGCCTCAAATCAACAAATTTATGAATTAGTGCTAACTTTTGGGTGGACGGTATAAATTTATTCTCAAACCTCATCTTAAACTGCTCCTAAGTGATCTGATCCTCGAAAGTACTGATCTCGATGGCTTTCCACAACCTAATCGCTCTCCCTTGGATGTTATCTATCTCTAAGTCCTCGAAGATCCTTTCACAAGTGTCGATCCAACCTTGGACTTACATGGCCGACTCCATTCCAAGGAACGGTTTCCCTCCTAAGCTAGAATAATCTCTAGTTAACTTAGCAAAGTCGACCCCAAGCGCTTGCACTTGAGCACCATCATTATTAGGAGCGATCTGGACATTCTGAACCATGTTTGGCGCCATCTCAGTAAAGAAGTTCTGGAAATTGGGGTTAGCCGCCCTCGAACTTGCCCCTTCCTCTACTCCAGAGATGGAGTTCCTAACAAGATTTCTTGTATACCCGATCTTCTTAAGATGTAATAAGAATGACCAGTCTATCATAAAGAGGAGTTACATCAATGGTACTCATATGTGAAATACAACTTATACTATATATAGACACACACACACTACTATAGAGTTTTGAAAATCAAAATATATAGCAAGTATGGTCTCTTGTATACCCTCGATCCATTCTAGAGTGATAACTCATACTTTATCTCTAATGGATATCGGTATCCCTTGGGTTAACTACGCAACCTAAGCTCTGTTACCAAATATGATGACCACTCTACACCTTACACTTTATCTCTAATGGATCTCAGTATAGTGAAATGTAATGGTACCTGGATGATGTAGGACGATCATCAAGTGGTAAAGTAACTAAAGCAAATACAGAATCCGTTGTATATCTCACAACACAAGGATAAAATATAATATCTCTCACATATATAAAACGTGCGAAACATAAATATAACTAAATGAAATATCATAGATCAGTGCACAGGTTCAAAAAAGTTATACAACCTAGTAGTAGAGTTTACACAGTTGCTAAATAAACTCAAAATATCCATCTCTAAATAAAATAAGTCAAACACTGTCAAAGCTCCATGGTGTCGAACAATAAAAATAGTAAAAGCTCCAAAAATATAGTATGTATGAAAACATAGCATCCTACTAGTCCATCTGTACAATGCCACGTGTCACTCCACACTTGTTATCTAGTATACACATTTAAAAGTACTCGAGATAATAAGAAGCAAAGCATAAAACCTCGAGTCGAACAAATCTAGTATGAGAGATAAGCAATATCAAAATACTATGAAAGTCGATATATTATGGGACATATGGTATGGAAAACCATAACTGACCTATCCCTGCATCCAAAGAGTTGGCACATAACAATATATGCTAATCTACTATCATCGTCATCATATAGGTGCACTACAAGTCTAAGTACAATGTCGGGTGTCGGGTATTCAAGTAAACAATACCTAAGCATCTGACATCCCTAGAGTGATAAAACAACCATGGCAATTATAGCAACCATCAAACAATCCTCTCATCACTCAAGTGTGTTGAATATAAGATAAATAATATGGCACCCTCATAAGCCAAAGACCAATGGAAAAGCTTCGGTTTCTCAGTGCTTAAATCCTCACCACTTTGTACGGCCAGGAACTAGACCTACGATTATAAGGTCTAGGGTAATCCTCCATCATAATCTACATGGGCGTCCCTACATACCCCCTCTATACGAGCACTCTAGAAACCTCCGAGTATCAACGATCCCTTTGCGCACATCAATATAGTCGAACCCATCATTATTCCATCCTATTCCATTTATTTCCATAGTAGAATACATCAACGCTCTACCCACGAGCTCCCCTCATCGAACTAGCCACTATGGACCATCATCACGACTCTTAACATCAAGTCGTCACCTTTAGAACACTTTTAGACATCCCTCGTAGTCGTCGAACCATCTCAAAGTTCCAAAGTTGCAATATCAAAGGGCATCATCGCTTCACTGTCAAAGTCATCCTTCATCGCACAACAACATCAAAACCGAACGCTAAACAAACAAACGAATGCACTTGGCCATGCCTCAAAGTCTAGGCATCAAATCCCTTGGACCTCCATGCACCATCCCCAACACTAACCATATTAGTACTGACATGGTCATATATGACTCACTTAACTCAAAGCCCAGGTCGAAGCTTCCCACTCTCAACCCTAAAGCGCCTAAGCCCCAGCCTAAAGCCAACCTTCAAAATTCACAAAGTCACCAACCACCGATTTTTTTGAGCAATCACCTCTGATGGGTTTTGACCACTGCCACGGACATGATTTTTCACCACCATACTTCACCAAAATTTCATGCAACCTATTTTGTAGCTCCTCTAGGTAAAGAGCAATATACTTCAACTGCATTACATTGAACACTTTTGTTATTGATTTGCACAAAACGACGGACTCTTCTAACTACACTAAAACGACTTAAAAACACATCAAACAATCACATACAAACATCTCATAACATGCAAACATCCCATGTAAGCAATCTAAACACAATTCAAACACATATATTCTCCTAGATCTAACCATACACAAAATGACTACTTTATTTACAAAATACTGGAAAACGAATCAAATTATGTTTTATCTTTTTAAACTCGATTTAAAGATGTTATTAACATTAGATCAAGATTCAAAAACATTTCAACATCAAAAATCACCTTAAAATCATTATTTTACTATATCAACATGCATAAAATAGCGAGGGATGCAAAATTACTTACCTTAATACCAAAGTGCATGAAAATCAATGCAAACCAGATGTAAATAACAATCTTCATAAATCCCAAGATGCTGAGATAGTAAATCCTCTAATCCATTAGCCAACAACCTCTTAATAATGTGTTTACGCTAATTAAAGTAAGGAAAAATGGTGTTTTTTGGCTAAGAAATGATTACTGGAGGTTAGTTCAGTTTTGGAAAGAGGGAAATGTAACAACCCTCCTCGAAACGGGTCTAATTTTCGACCCAAAAAAGGCCCATCGAATATTAGACCCATTCCAAAGCTGGTTGTTGGTTAGTAAAATTGTATAATGAACAATACACAAAGCTACCTACTAATGCTATCAGAATCACACAGTGGAAAGGATAAAATATAATATCAGAGCAGTACCTATTTTATAAAAATTTAAATCTCAAAACAAAACAAAAAATCCCAATATTCATAGTACAATATCTCAAAATACAATAATATCATGTTTGAAATGGTTACATCAAAGTATATAAAAACATAAGTAGATAGATAACTGCCACAAGACTCCGTCTCCACCTTCATCTCCTAAAATCCACATCGTCTTCTCTAACCTTTGCTGTAATGAGTGGAGTCAGAACAATAATGTCCGATGAATAAAAATCTCAAGTCTTTCCATAATGGTACTTAGGCAGTATAATTTATATAAGAATATGTCTTACGTATGCTAGCTATATTATATATATTATTTCTCCAGCTGTAAACTCAACAGCTTTTCCAGTCCAATTCTATGACCTACTCTCCTCAAATCCAACTCTATAACTTACCCTCAACTGTAGGCTAAAGGCCTTTCCCAGTCCCACGCATCTACCATCAATCATGTCCTTAACAGATTGAGAGAAAGTACCTAAGCCACTTAATACCTTTCAATGGGAATTGGGTAGACTCTAACCATTTAGTACCTATATCTTAGGCAAGTCCCTGTCATTTATACCCAACCCGAGCCCAAAATCCTCCCTTCTTAGCTTTTCCTTAATTTTGTGCCGGTCCTATCTTCTCCTTCTCTTTCTCCTTCTCCTTCAAACTAACCATCAGAAGCAAAGCCATCTCAACTAACATCTCATAAATGGCACCAATGGGTACTTGGGTCAAGAGAAACTCCCTAAGTGGGGAATTCAGGCCTTTAATAAACTTCATGGCCTTCTTTATGGGGGTATCAATCAAACTCATTCCGAACTTTGCTAGTTTTGTGAACCTACTGATATATTCCTTCAAAGTGGAATCTCCCTGCCTAAGCTGTATAAACCTTTCCAATTGCAAATTCACTATATCCCTAGACGTGAATCGTGACTCAAAGAGGTTTCTAAACTCAGCCCAAGTGATTACTCTCTTAGCATTTTCCTTAGCCACTATAGTCCACTAATCTAAAGCCTCTCCTTTAAGATGCCATGTCGCCATCCTCTTCTTGATTTGGTCTTCTATCCAAGCTCTCGAAATATACATTCACAATCATTAATCCAAGCCTTTGTCTCCATAAAGCCATTAGCTATCTACAGGTTTAAACTTTTAGTTACAATTTTTGAAGTAATATTATTTGATGGAATAAAAGATTTGCCTAGTTTGTTTGCGTATGTTCAAAATAGTGTGTGTGTGTGTGGTTGGGTTTTGAGAAATACTTTCAAAAATAACAAGTACGCACTCATATATATACCTATACCAATTGATCTGGCAACCTAAGCACTGATACCAAGTGTAACAATCCACCTCGAAATGGGCCTGATTTTCGACCAGAGAAGGCCCATTGAACATTAGATCCATTCCAAAGCTAGTTGTTTATTGGTGAAATTGATACAATGAACAATACACAGAGCAATCTACTAATGCTATCAAAATCTCACAGCGAAAAGGATAAAATATAATATCAGAAACAATACCCATTTTATAAAAATTCGAATCTCAAAACAAAATATCCCAATATCCATAGTAAAATATCTTAAAATACAATAACATCATGTCTGAAATGGGTAAATCAAAATATATGAAAACATAAGAAGATAGATAACTACCACAACACTCCGTCTCCGCCTTTATCTCCTATAATCCGCATCGTCTTCTCTAACCTATGTTGTAATGAGGAGGGAGTTAGAACAACAATGTCTGGTGAATAAAAATCTCGAGTCTTTCCATAATAGTACTTGTTCAATATAATTTTGATAAGAATATGTCTTACATATCCTAACTATATTATATATATAATTTCTCTACCTGTAAGCTCTAAAGCTTTTCCGGTCCAATTCTATAACCTACTCTATTCCAATCCAACTCTATAGCTTACCCTTATCTATAGGCCAAAGGGCATTCCCAGTCCCATGCATTTACCTTCAATCATGTCCTTGACAATGTAAAAGAAAGTACCCAAGCCAATTAATACCATTTTAATGAGAGTTAGGCAGACTCTGAACATTTAATACCTGTATCTTAGGCAAGTCCCCATCATTTAATATCTTTTCCTACTGCCGTACCTAAACGCTATCCCCTACCATTTAATACTTCCTAATTAGGGAGGAGGCGGACCCTACAACAACTACTTACTACCCCTATTCCTCGAAATGGTAACTACGTATTATGACCCGTAACCCAAACTATGACGTCTCACATTAGTCCGACTATTCGTAGGCAATGGTAGCCAGATTATTGGGTAGACTTACGCTACAAAATTGGGACTAACCTTGCGTTCTCCACAGGTACTTATTATAGTCGATGTCTCACATCAGCCTCAAAGTCACATAGTTGGTAGCCAGATTAGCTGGGCCGACTTCCGTGTGCTTTTGACCGACCTCGCATCCCTATAACTCAGTCATAATTTACACTCTTCTAACCATACTACCATATACTTCACCGCATTCTACAAAGGCTATAAAGAAAGATTCTTTATTCTACCACTAAACATAATCATCTTTAACTTCCATCCTATGGGGTTTAATGCTAATCACTAACCTATTTATTACACTATTAATACGTTATTTACGCGCTAATACATACATATACATACATATATATATATATATATATATATCTGTGTGTGTGTGTTTAGACACACACACACACACACATGTAACTAGAGTATTCCTAAGCGTGCGAAGATTGCGCCTTATACTAGTCGTTAAGTGTCAAACGTTCTAATTTATACAAGTCTAACTCCATATCATAGCATACAATTTTGCTAATATCCTTAGCCTATCAATAAACTTGTATAAGAAAATGTAATCAATTGCCAAATTTATTTTATATTAAAATAGTAAAGCCAAAATTAATAGAATCTACAATTCAATCTTTTTACACTCTATTCAACTTTCACATATAAAATGGAAAATGGATTCATATTTAAATTATAAAAATAGGCAGTGCAAACTATGAATAGGAGAATCTGTACTTTACACACCATTCCTAACTTTTAGAACCCTTAATCATATCACAGGAGAAGAATGAAAATTGGAATAGAATGTAAAATATTAAAATTGTAATAACCACACAAATCTACTATTTTAACATAGAATAATTGAGATCCCAATGGCATAAGAATTGGCATTTCGCTTTAGGGGAATTTTGGAGGTTTAGATTTGTGATTTTCGTAAACCAAAATTCCCCAATGCATATATCAAATCCAACCTATACTATATAATTACTAAAATGAGAAAAACTAATATTTCCACTCACAGATGATTCCTAGCTTACTCCTTTGGATTTGAATATGCTTGCTTCTTTTTTCTTTTTTCTTTTTTCAAACTTCTTCCTTTTGAAATATACAATAATTGGATTATACATTAATTAGATTTCGAATTTTAGGAATTAGAGGAGGATAGAATTAAAAATTGAATATTAACATCTAAAATCTCTTACCTGAAAGCCTTAAGAAATTTCAGAATCGTGTGGACGAAAGACACTGATAGAGCTTCGCTTATGTTCCCAAATAATTTGTGAATAAAAGTGAGGGGGCTAGACTCTTATTTATAGTGGTTAGAAGTCATCAGAACCATTGAATTTAAGTCGGTTTAAAATAATAAAATTGGGCCTTTCCTGACCTAAATAACCCTAGCCGTCACAACACTCACCTATCGACCGCTCCTACTTAGGCGGTCGACCGGTTGATTATTTTTGGGAACGTATTTATTATTTGTTTAACATTTTATTTAATTCCTTAATTGATTTCAACAGTAACGTTTATTTTAACTTTTTCCCTAACCCTATTTCTAATCAACATTAATTTTTAAATTTCAAATTCTTAACATTAATTATAAATTTGAGTTCCATTCGAATTATTTTGAAATCGAAAACTTCAAATGTCAATAACTTTTCTGTTTGAGTTCTGATTATAAAACTTTATATATGGATGATCAGAAAATCACTACAAACGCAATGGTGTAACTTCCATGGCCAAATTTTGACATTTACAAAATTTCCACTTTTAGTATTATTATTAATTAATTGATTTCTTATTAATTTTTACAGGGTGTTACATTCTCCCCCTTAAAAAGGATTTTGTCCTCGAAATGCCTAAGGGATAGACAGTGTAATGCACATCAAGCATCCAGATTATATAACCATTTCATCTACACAACCATCTACTCAACCAAAAGTGCAAACTGATTATGTATGTAGACATACTTTAGGCGAGCTCAATCCCAGCATGAATGCAAAATTGTGATATATAGACATGTACACAAGCATCCTAAACATGCATAAAGTTCTACATAAATGCAAAAATGATAGTAAAAAGTGTGGCAACCATCCCCTACCATCCAACCTAGCAACCACAATGCAACTAAAACCTAATTTGGAGAGAAAGTTCTTCAGAGAAAAGCTCAGGATAAGAAGTCCTCATTTTCTCTTCGGTTTCCCACGTGCTTTCCATCAGGTTATCTCCTCATTGTACTCAAACTAGCCTAATTTCTTTGTCATGGAGCTTTCTAGTCTTGTACTCTACAATGCGTGCGGTAGCACGGGGTGCTATCGATTCCGTCTCAATGTCTACTAACTGATCAAGATCTACTATGATGGTTGTGCTTTAAAGGCATCTCGTCAAGTATGAAACATGGAATACATCATGGACTCCTACTAACTTATCTGGTAGCTCTACTTGATATGCAAGTTTCCCTATCTTTCGCAGATTGGGAAAGGCCCAGCCAACCTTGGTGCTAACTTCCCTGACTTACCAAATCTCATAACCTTCCTAAGAGGGAAAACTTTAACAAACACCATGTCTCCTACCTCAAACTCCAATTCCTTCCTTCGCTTGTCGCATAAGACTTCTTACGATTCTATGCGGCCTTCTTCGCTGCCTAATCAACCCTATCTTTTTTGAAGTCTTGCAAATCAATTACGGTATGACTAAAATTTTGTCAGTGGTCTCTCACCAACAATTAAGCAATTTGCATGGCCTCCCATACAATGCTTCAAAGGGTGCCATGCCAATTGATGCTTGGTGACTATTATTGTACATGAATTCTACTAAATGTAAGCGCTGCTCCCAATATCCTCCAAAATCCATGGTGGAAGCTCTCAACAAGTCCTCCAAAATCCTGTTCACCCATTCAGTCTGACCATCGGTTTGTGGGTGGTAAGCAGTGCTAAGATTTAATGAAGTTCCTAAATACTGCAAATCCTTAAAAATTTGCAACTGAATAATGGGTCCCTATCACTAACAATGTTGGCTGGGATTCCATGAAATCGAACCACCTCCTTAATATAAATATGTGTCAAAGGTGCTACGGTCCTATTACTCCTAACAGGAATAAAATTGACGCTTTTAGCGAGTCTATCCACTATAACCCAAATAGCTTCATTGCATCTTTGACTCCTAGGAAATCCTTCTATAAAGTCCATTGATATATGCTCCATTTTCCAAATCGGTAACCCCAACGTCAATAACAATCCTCCAAGCTTCCCATGTTCCGCCTTTATCCTCTGGCAAGTCAAACATCTAGCGACAAATTCAGCTACCCTCTTATTCATCCCCGGCCAATAGAAAATTCTCATCGTATTCCTATAAATTTTATCTCCTCCGAGCTGAATGGTCATCTTGAATGGTGACATTCCGCAAACACTTGTCTAAAACATCATCAACCATAGGAGTATAAAGGTGTCCATCTCTCCTCAAGCATCCTCTTTCATTAATTGCATACCTACCGCCATAAGGAAAGTGTTCCCCTCTCCTTAACTTGTCTAAAATATCCAGTATCGCCTCGTCCCTCTTCTATTCTAGTCCAACGCAGTCCATTGACACTGGCCTAACCTCCATTGCTACCAAAGCCTAGAATGGGTTCCATTGGCAGTTAGAAATTGAAATTCGAGAGGAACTCCCACCGCCTCCACTCAAATTTAGCACCTAAAGTAGCATGCCTCCGGCTAAGAGCGTCTGGGATGACATTCCCTTTTCCAGAGGTATATTGTATCCCAAAGTCATATGATGCTATAAAATCCATCCATCTATGTCGTCTAAGATTCAAATCATTTTGTAAAAATTGGTGTTTTAGTGATTTATGGTCGGTGAACAACTCAAACCTTTCCCTTGAAAGATAGTGTATCCGCATCTTTAAGGCAAAAACGATGGCTACTAACTCAAAGTTATAAGCTGGTTATCTCTTCTCATGATCCTTCAATTGTCAACTAGCATAAGCTATCACCCTTCCTTCTTGCATAAGAATATCTCCTAATCCCGTACCACATGCATTGGTGCAACCGGTGAAAGGCTTTGTCTCATCAGGAATAGTTAATACAGGTGATAGTCAATAGCTCCTTCAGCTTCTCAAATGCTTTCGTGCATTTCTCAACCCATGCAAAAACTAGATTTTTCTTGGTTAAGCGAGTTAGAGGGACTGCTATTGTAACGACCCCACCGCTATACCCATATTACTAAAGAACATTATAATTAATGTCATTTAATAATACGGAGAATACAGCCTGCTAAGGGCGACCAAATGTGAATATCACTTTAAACTAACACCGATACGTCATATGTTACATCCCCAATCTGGAGGTCCGAAGCTAAGCACTACAAATGCTGCAGTCATTCATAGTATTAACTTATGGTGACCAAATACGATAATGTTAATGGTATCCATAATATCAGAAGCACTTGAATATGAAATAAAATCATCACAGATTAAAATACTTTTCTGATTAAATTTCAAAACACATTTCACATTCAACGTTACATAATCCCAAACGTTTCCCAGGTTCAGATCAAATATAATTATTACATAAATACGCCAAGAGCAACATATGAAGATGCCCCCTTGGATGACCAGAGTACTAAATAGTCATAACATACTTAATACAACACATCGGAAATAAAACATAACAACTTCTAAATAGCTAACTTCAGCCTCCTGCTCATCTTTGGAAGCTTTATTCGTCCACCTACTAAAACCTGTAAATCTTCGACCCTTAATCTACTCAAATCAATTTTGAGCACCTGAGAGTTTAAGGGGAAAACATAAACTTCGAGTCAGACATAAAGTCTGGTGTGAATAACACTATACATCTTGGTTATATGAAATTAAGTGAGACCACGCCGCTTAGCGGAACGGGTTTCCCCTCACTAATATCCCTCTTTATTTAAACATATCTTTTGTAAACCGAAACCTTGCAACCAAACTGGTTAAAACAATAATATCAATATCATGTAAGCATATAAATCAGGTAATCAATGGACTATCTGTCTGAACACTATAGTTTTGTTTGGCTGACTACTAACCTTTGGCTGACTCGAGCCTACCAGAAAAAATAAAAAAATTGTCTAACTTATGTTAGATACTTCTCTTCTGGACGGTCCGTCCCTAACTTATTTCTCTCAAGGTCAACTAATCCTAATGGTTTTACGGGCTCACCAATAACCTATCCTCACGCTGTATATTCCTTTCTGTATGTAACATCATTTTAGTCTTGCTTGTGACAAAGCCCTACACACTGGAATTTTTGACTAAATTAGCTAGGGGCTAATAGCTAATGTATAGGGCACGACCCTATACCAGTCCCATCTGCTATTCTAATATCTAACTACTTAGGGTCATCTTCCCTTAAAATTTTCCTTGAAAACATTTTCTTTGATTTAACCCTTTTTAAATCATACTTAAACAAGGAAAATATACTTTATGCTTTACTCAAATTACCTTGCCATGTTATATATACTTTACACAAAACTTCGTTGATGAAAACATTTAAACCTTTGAAAGTACCCCTTTTGAAACCATTGAAAGTACCCTTTTCGAAACCAAGTAACTACTTTGCTTTATAACCTTAGGCCAAAAGGCCAAAACATACATTTCGAAACGATTCTTAATAAACCTTTCGAAAATATTGGGGAACCACCACTACGAAACCTTTATCTTAAACCTTTCGAAAGCACTAAATCCTTTTCATAAAATCAAACCTTTCGAAAGTATTTAGGTTCAAGTAAAACATTTGGAATAAACTTTCGAAACCATTAGAAACTATTCCTTTCAAAACCTTTTGGGTTTATCTTTCAATAGAACAACAGGTCATAAAATAACTAAGTCGAAAGCACTCTTTCGAAAGCTATTTTCTAAGTAAAAAAGTGATGGTGTCAAAACCAACCCTTTGAAAGCATTAGAGAAGTGGCTATGTTTTAAAACAAAGTAACCCTTTCAAAAGCATTAGCTTCGAAAGGTGGAAAGCGGCAACAAGGGGTTTCGAACCCTTCAAAAGAATTTACTTAAAACAAAAAGGCGCAACCTCTTATGAAACCATTCCTTTAAAAACAATTTGACCCGGTCGAAAGCTAACTATGTCAAAAGAATTCCTTTCGAAAGCAAAGCAGGCGCATTTTCATTTAGAAACAAGTAAGGCTTCGACCCCTTCAGAACCCCATGTTTCGACCCAGTACCTTTCTCCTATGTCCAATTCACTACGTACCAAGTCTTTGATACCCTGTGCTCTGGTTTCAATGAAGATGGAGGCAGAAGTAAGGTGTTGAAGGCTAGGTGCTGAAAGTGGCGAAACATGTAAAATGCATGTATAAACTGATTTTTAACTTTTTAAATCAATTCTTTTCAACTAACCCACCTTGTTTGTCAAAACATGGTTGGTTGCTAATTTCTTTTCTAAAAGTACTACCGAAATTTCTGAAATAAATAAATTAAATTATTTGCAAAATGCCCCTTCTCCATTTATAAATATATAAAACATTTAAGTCCCATACCTTAAATAATTTTATATACTAATTAAAACACTTAGGAGAAATCTATAAAAATTCTCATAAATCATTTTTAATATGTTTTCTAACATATATTAATTTCTAACCCAAACATACATATATTAGCCGTAGTTAATTTTAAACCCAAATAACCATTTTCCTCAAGGACAATTTTTTAGGGCTTTTTTTGGATGTAGGACAGCCCACTAATAATTTTCTCTAAAGGACAAATTATCGTATTTCCTTCCAGCCCACTTTCACATGCTTCTTCTTCTTCTTCCTTTCGATCAAATTTTTTCAGTCGCGATCAAATCTCTTTCTCCCAATTATAATATCGATCAACTTCATTCGTTTAATTCAAATTCGTCCTTCTGAAAATAAAATCGATCACCTTCGTTCGTTTATTTCAATTCCGTCCTTCTGAAAATAATGTCGATCAACTTCGTTCGTTTTTTCAATTCCGCCCTTCTGAAAATTGTACTTCATCGATCATTTTTTTTCTTACGTGCGTTTGTTGATCTCGTTCTTTTCATATTTGTACCGTGATCTCGTTCTTTTTAGGTATGCTTATATTATTCTGTTTTTTGTTGTTTTTCTATTCGATTTAAAAAAGCTTGTCTGTGCTTTCTATTTGTTTTCATTTTTTTGAATGATATGCAGTGTTGTTCTTCTCATTGTTTGTTCGTTCGTCGATGGAAAATTGTGGAAGTAGCAGTAGGTTTTTTACTATTATACTCGTTTCTTTATGCAGTGTTGTATTCTAGTTAGCTTTTCATTTAATTTATCTTGCATTTTCTTGCATTAATGTTGGGATGATTGGAAAAGTATCGTTGCTTGGGTTGTATATAAAGTTGTGATATAGTGGAAAACTATTGTACTTTAGGTTCAGTTTTTGGGTATCATTTTTATTTTTTCTTAGTATCATTTTTTTTATTATCAGTAACTAGGTATCAGTTTTATATACTGTAGGTATCAGTTTTTGTGAAATTGAATGATTAATGTTCTAAATTGAATGTATTTTTACTAACGTTTATTTTTTATTTTGACAGTGGGGATAACAGTCTTCTTTGTCTGTTTGTGTTGAATAATAACACTTTTAGCACTCGATTGTCTATGATTGCTCTTTGTATGATTTGAAGAATGAGATATGTCGATGTTGGTCTCAATTAACTCCTCTTTCTATTCAGATTTCTTATGTACTTGAGGACAAAGTTATTATGGTTGACACTGATTCTGATATTCAGAGTATAATTTGTTTTCAGTTATACAAGAGAAGTTCTTTCTTTGGTTTTACTATTAAGGTTAAGGGTTCTGAATTGGAATATGTTGATGGTGCTTCTATTTCAAGTTCATCCGTTGTTCGTGCTTCTTCATCTTCTACTGTATCTGTCTGTTCAAATGTTGTTGTTAATGGTAAAAGTTATTTAAAAGATATGTTGAGGAGAGGGTCGACATTAAGCATTTCCAATTTTGTTGGTTTTTGTTTTGGAGGAGCTGAACAATTTAGAGAGTTTTTGATGGCATATCAAATTCAAAAGGGGTATGAATTAGTATTTTTAAAGAATTGTGCAACAAGAGTTACTGTGATTTGCTCTTCATATAAGGATGGTTGTCTTTTCAAAGTCCATGGTTCCTGTGATTCTGGAGAATTGAAAAGGTTCTTTATGAGAAATTTGGTTTCTGATCATTCTTGTGGGGCTGGTCTTAGACATGTGAATAATCCACATATATCTAGTTCGTTTGTTAAATCGATGATTATTAATGAGATCCGCGATTGTCCAAGTAAAAAGCCTAAGGATATTATAGTTGATTTTAAAAAAGAATACAATTTTCAGTTGTCTTATGGTTATGCTTATCATGGGAAACAACTTGCATTGATGGAGTTGCACGGTAATGATGCTTTGTCTTATAACGATTTGAGTTGGTATTTGGAAGCGGTGAAGAAATCTAATCCAGATAGTTATGTTGATATGGATGTTGATCCTTGTAGTAATGAATTTGAAAGGGTGGTTATTGCTTTTGGCGCTTGTTTACTTGGTTTCAAGTCTTGTCGTCCTATGATATTCTTAGATGCTACTCACTTGAAGGGACGTCCTGGTGTGTTGATGGGTGCTACTGCAAAAAATGGTGATCAAGGTATGTCTTTGTTTTCAGATTTGAGCTATTTGTATTGAGATCATAATACTTGGCATAATCATTAATATACATTTTTTATCATAATTTGTATTCTGTTGGTATCAGTTTTAAGAAATGTAGTTTATAAGTACCAAGTTTATAGTATCAGAATTTTCATTGTATTCAATTGTAAGTTTGTATTTGGTATAATAATTTCATACTGCTAAACAGGAGATTAATATCAGTTTGTGTATAAACTTAGTATCAGTTTCAAGTATGTTCATATATGGTATCATTTATAGTTATGTAGTATTGAAATTTCCTTTGTATCATAATATATGTCAATTTTTGTTTTTTGTTGTTGTTTTAGAATGAAGATTACTGTGCATAATGTTGTGGTTATCAATATTTTTACAATGGTCATATCAGGTTTTAGGTATCAGTTTTGTTACTGTCAGTATTAGTTTTATGAATTGTTTTATATTTATGGTCGTAATTACTTTTAGTTTTTTTACTAGTTATTTTTGCGTTTGCAGGTTTTTTCCCTTTAGCTATGAGTGTAGTTTCGGTAGAAAATGTGGATAACTGGACATGGTTTTTGAACCATTTAAAACAAATGCTTCAAGAAGAGCGTACTTTAGTTTTTATGTCAGATCGCCACCAAGGTTTGCTTTCAGGTGTTCGTGATGTTTTTCCTTCAGATTATCACAGTTATTGCTATTTGCATATGGAACAAAATCTTCTTTCAGCAGTGAAAGCCAAAAATGCAAATGTTTCTATTGTTGATCTATTCAAAATGTGTTCTAGAGCTTCAAATCTATATGAATTTGAAGGAGCATATTCTAAGTTTTGTCAAATTGGTGGTGTTGCTGGTGTTAATTTTTTAAAGGATAAGCCATTTGATAAGTGGGTGGATTTATTTTTTCTAGGGAAACGTTATGGTGAATATAGTTCCAATGTTGCAGAAAGTTTTAACAGTTGGATTTTAAATGAACGAACATTGCCTATTACTTTGTGTTTAGATGGTATTCGTGTTAAGATTATGGAACAAATGGCTAGAAGAAGAGAAGAATGTCGTTTGTGGAGAACAAGTCTATGCCCTTCTATGGAGTTACGCTTAGATGAATTGATTGAAGAAGGATTTGGATGGGATGTATATAAATCTTCTGATTTTGCTTTTGAAGTGAAATCTCCAAACTCTCATTGTGTTGATTTGAAGGAGCGGGTTTGTAGTTGCAACCAATGGAAAATTACGGGCTTTCCTTATGCTCATGCTATAAAGTGTATGAACAAGTCTAAGTTGTCTGTATATGATTTTTTCGAGAAGTATTTCACTGTTGATGCTTATCGATGTTCTTATGCCAATGCTATAAATCCTATTCCAAATTATGATAAGCCTATTGTTGATGGTAGCATTCAAGATGTTATCAAGCCACCAAAGGAGAAACGTGGCGCTGGCAGACCATCAGTGAAGCGCAAAGGAGGATTTTCATATTTTCATAACAAGCAAAACAGATGTGGCGAGTGCAAGCAATTTGGTCATAATAAACGGAATTGTCAAGCTTCAAAGAGGATATGATTTGATTTTACATTTTTAATTTGTTCAGAGTAATAAGTGTATGTGAGACTTGTTTCAGTGGTCTATAGTAATTTAACCTTTTGTTATTAAATTGTATTTAGTATAGCATTTTATGAAATTGATTTTAATTTCAGCTATTTTTAGTATAGATGATAGTATCAGTTATTTGTTTTTGCAGTATCAGTTCTGTTATTTGTTTTTACAAGTTTTGATACCGGTATCATTTTTACAGTATCATTTTTTACAGTACCATTTTTTTAAGTTTTTACACGTATCAGTTTTTATAAGTTTTGGTATCATTTTTTACAGTTTCGGTATCAGTTAGTTTGGTTGGAGATAATGTTTGGTTGATTGGATATAAATGGCTTTATTATCAGTTTTGGTTTGTTTTTAGTATCAGTTTCGTGTATTATAATACATGCTAGAATTGACATCAGTACTACTAAATAATTAGAATGATACCTGGTGTTTGCAAAACCTGATACCTGCACTAATTGTTGTTTCATAAAGTATGTTGAGTGTAAGTTTTAACAAAACTGCTACTATCAGTCATAAGAACTGATGCCCAGTTACTGTTTTGTATTGAAATATTATATGAAATTTGATAATATCATTTTACAACTGATAGTTGCATCATAAAGCAGATAATATTATGTGGGATCCATAGTTGGATGATAGAAAATACAGTAGTTAATCTTGTTATAATATAAACAAGAGGAAAAGAAAAGAACATCAACCACAACATATCATTCCAGGAAATCAGTATTGTTTTTACAAGTAAAAGCAGCATTGTTTTAATAACAGAACAACATTACTTCATAAGTATGAAATTGCAACAGAACATCATTACTTCACAAGTACACATTTCAACAGAACAACATTACTTTACAGGTACCAAATTTAATTGTGAAATAACGCAATGTGAATTCATTTCCTTTTTTTCCTTTGTTCTTCTAGGCTTGACATGTATTTAGACAGACTCCAGTAGTGTTCATCATCTGTTAATATTGCATGTGCAATCTTTGCTCTTGTTGATAATATTTCTTTCTTCTCAATTTTTATTGGTATCCTGCTTCTGTTCAGCGAGATGATGAATATCATTACAAATATCCCACAGTCAAGCCTGTTGAAACCAAAATGTAATATTAGTATCAATTTTCATCTGCTGTATTAACAGGTTTATAATTAATACAAAAATTTGAATTTCAGAGATAATGGTACAAGCATACAGTATGCTTTGAATTAAAATATTTAGCAGTTTTACTAGGACACTACGTATTAATTTCTACAGGTATCAGTTTGTTTTTTGTAGGTGTCAGTTTTGTTTCTGTAGGTATCAGTTTGTTTTTTGTTGGTGTCAGTTTTGTTTTTGTAGGTATCAGTTTCTTTTATGTAGGTATCAGTTATGTTTCTGTAGGTATCAGTTTCTTTTTTTAGTATCAGTTTTGTTTCTGTAGGTATCAGTTTATTTTATTTAGGTATCAGTTTTTTCTGTAGTAACTGTTTATCTGAATTAAAAGTTTATTGAATTGAGAGAAAATAATTTTCAATATTTTTATTAAGAATCAAATTCAATTAAATATAAAAGGTATACAATGATGTATAGAAGTATGTATGGAAAATTATAATGCAAAAACATAGATTATAACGAGAAAAAAACTTACGAGTCTTCTGCTTGCTGTGCACACTTTATTTGATGCATTTCATCTGGTTTCACCACCATGTCTGTTATGTTTTTGCTTTTCCAGATTTCTTGGAGCATGTCCTCTATTTCATGTCTCCAAAACAGGTAATATATTAAAATTTTAGCTCATATTCTCCGTGATAAGTATTTTTTTTAAAAGAAAGATAAATCTCATACCAATTTAATAGCTTCTTGTAAACTGGAATTGTTTCTTTCGTTTGATCTTCTAGGGCGGTTAGAGTCAACATGGCACCATTGCATTGTTGGGTATGTTAAAGTCACTAATGTCCAATGGTTCTCACAATGCAAAGGAAAATATATACTTTCAGCATATTTGTCATGTACAATAGATTCTAGCATAGGGAGGACAAGACTTTTTTTCACCCCCTTCATATCACACACAATTGCTTTCTGTTTAATATGAAAATAAGTTATGATTTAATAAATGAAGCAATTATTATGTACTTGAATATTAAAATTTTATTTACCGTCATTGTAGTTGTGAAAGCATAGTTGTGTTCTTCCAGTCCACATTTTGAAATATACCAATCTATAATCTGTATTAAAATCAGAAGAGTATAACTTTTTTAATTGTGAACCAATATTAAATTGTTAATAGTATCAGTAATGTTAATAGTTGCTGTGTATGTTGATAAGTATAAAAATGATAAATCATCAAGTCAATTTAAGCATGTTGTGGATTTGGATATCATTTTTTATTTATTTTGGTATTAGTGTTGATGTAGAGAAAAAAAATATTATGTACCTGCCCATCTGTGTCATTTCCTTCTAGTAGACGTTTTAGTGCATTCTTTGTTATGACACAACCTCCTTTGACTGTGTCATTGTCTTCCCATGCCACTACACTATTTTGATAAAAACAATTTGTATATGTTAGATAAACTTAATTTCATATTTAAAATTAATATACATATTTGTACACTTACTTTTGTGATGATATCGTTAATGAAAAGAAAGTTTTGATCACATTTTGTTGCTTAACATTGAGATAGGTCAAACATTTGCAATGTCCAAGCCCTATCTCTGAAAGTGTTGGCTCTATTACTGCAAGTGGCTTTGGACTGTTGTCTTGTTCACTTTTGTTTTCAACATCTTTTTTTTCTTCAGGTTTGGGCTTATTTGCAACTTTCTTTTTTTCCATCCCATATTCAAAGCTATGGCGTTGTTTTTTCACTCTTGTTCTTTCCTTTAACCTTTGAATGTAAGAAACTGTCTGTTTTTGTGTTGCTTTGATTTTTTTGTCACTTGATTTTGTGATTGTTTGTTTCCCTTTTCTAACAGCTATTTGCACATGTTCTTCTGCATCTTTTTTTCAGTTTTTTCACTTTCAAACTCTTGTGTGTCGTAAAGTTTGAAAGATGGAGGGGTAAAGTCAAGCACTGAAGCGACATATGGTATACTTTGGTTTTTTTCATTTGTATCCTCTTGAAGATTTTGATTATCTTCTGAGTTGTCTCTCTGCACTTTACTTTGTTTTTCTAACTCTTCTTGTTGATGCACTTCAGTTGGAGTCTGTTTTTTTCTTCATGTTCACATTGTATTTCTTCACTGCTTGTTTTTTTACCCAATTCACTTTCTATTTCGATGGGCATATGTTTCTTAATTTCGTCTGTTTTATCTTCTCTTTTTTGTACACACTCTTCAGCTTTTTCTTCATTTTTTTCTATTTCCATTTCTATAAAAGTATCTGCATTTAGTTCAGTTTGTAAAATGTCGCTTTGTACATTGAAACTTTCTTTTTTATTTTCACCGTTTTCTTCACTGTCATTCAAATCATCTTCAACTTTATTGGTGTTGTCTTCAGCTTGAGATGTTTTCTCTTCATTATCTTTCAGTTTCAACTTAATTTCTTTCAACTCTTCTTTCAACCTGAAAACTTCTTGCTCTGCTTTAATTCTCTTCTTTTTTTCTACAGCCAATTCTTTTTCTGTTTTCTTTGTTTCTTCTTCCAAATCTTTTATATGCATTTGGAAGATCTTGATGCATATGTCTTCCTCAAATGAATGTGCACTTTCTTTGGTTTCTTCAAACTTTCTTTTCTTTCCATGCTTTTCTTTTTGAATTTTGGGGAAATTGTGTTCAACAGTCTCTGTTTGAAGTAGACATTCTTCATATGGGCTGAGATTTGTGATTTCTTTCACCTAGAAAATTGGTATTGAAAAATTTGTTTCAGTTTTAAGCTATGATATCAATTTGCAATGATAATTGAATTTTTACTGTAATGAAAAAAGAAAACTGTATGCAATAAAACAAATAGCTATTTTTTTTATTTTCTGACACTATTAGTATCAGGTTCAATCATGTAAAACTGGTATCAGTTTTCGAATTATAGTATCAGTTTCTAATAATATTAGTATCAGTTTCTTATAATATAAGTATCAGTTTCAAAGATGTACAACTATGGTATCAGTTATTGGATTGTAGTATCAGTGTAAATTGTGAAATTACAAGGTATCAGTTTTTGTATTCTAGTATCAATTTTGAATACATCCACAATTTGTTTGAAGCATGTACTCATTTGGTATCAGTTTTTTCATTTTTGTACCAGTTTATGATACTATTAGTATTCGTTTCAAGCAAGTAAACATATGGTATCAGGTTTTTGCATTCTATTTTCTGTTTTTGATACTATTTACTACGTAATGATATGGTATCACTTTTTGATCACTGTAGTATCAGTTTTATGTTGTTATAGAAGAAAGAATAGACAATAAAACTTTATTCTACATAAGAGTTAAAGCATATTGATTAACAAAAAATGAAACGGAATTTTTACTTACATCACCCTCTTTCACGTTATCAAAAACTGCTTTGATTGCTTTGTCTTTGAGTTTTCTTAAATCCCATTTTGCAAATCTTGGTAAAGCTGGAGTATAATATTGTCTTTGTTGAATGAGATTCAGTTTCTCACAGATGCAATACTGTTAACATAAAAAGAATTGATTAGATATGTTTGTTAAAAAAGTTAAGTAATAAATTTTTGATTAACTTATCTTACCAATGGAAGCATGGAGCATCCCGACATATTTCTTGGATTATGGATGAACTTCTTAACAAATTTATTGAAATTCTTTTCTATTGTTAGTGGCCAAGAAACCAATAACATTGTCTCTACATTAATTAAGTATGGTAGAAGTCCCCATCTTAATTTTTGCTGGTTGTTTGGAAAGAAGAATGTTAATAGTATTTCAATTACTATTAACATTGGCAAGTCTTCTTCATACTCTTTTTTCTTTTTTGCAACTTCTTGCTTTATTCTTTTTTCCACAACATTTCTTGTAATATAAGTGCAATTTCCGAAGTTTTTGTTTGCAAATTCCCTACACTGCATTGGAATTGTTCTGTTTGTCATTTTCTGAGTTGGCTCAATGTTAATTCCTTTTAGTGGTAGGCCAAAAATCAAACTTATATCCGTAGCTGTAACTTTCATCCTTTCTTTGGAAAATAAGAATGCATCTTCTACAACTGAGTAGCATTTGTATAAAGCATCCAAATTGTGTTGATGCTTTTTGCATTCTTTCATCAAAATTTTCTCTTCATAGAAAACTCTAAAGAAGTTGTAGAAAGGAGTGCTCTTCATTATGTCCATTTGTTTCTTGGATAGAGCATTTTTTTGTTTTATCAGTTTTACCATTTTGAATACTGCCCGCAACCCACATCTGTAAGCAGTTTCATGCTTTTTATCTTCAGATTGCTGTTTTATTTGTGATCTTTCTTTTATGCATTTTGGATGTGGATCAACAAAATCATCATCATCCTATTATTTCAAAAAAAGACAAATGAGTTATTTGTGAAACAAATTATGTTTAAAAACAACAATAGATTTGGGTACTAGCTGCAGTGAAATATCTTCTGTCAAATATTTAACAATTTCAAGTTTGTAGTAACTAGGTATCAGTTTGCAGTAACTAGGTATTAGTTGGTACTAAGTAGGTATCAGTTTTCTGTAACCAGGTATCATTTTTTCAAGTAGGTATCAGTTTTTTATCACTAGGTATCAGTTTTTTGTAAATAGGTATCAGTTTTTTGTAAATAGGTATCAGTTTTTTGTAAATAGGTATCAGTTTTTTGTAAATAGGTATCAGTTTTTTGTAAATATCATATTTCAACTAAATGATACTGACTATTATTTTATCAAATAATTTACGCTTACTGATAATGACAATTATTACTTGTAATTAGGTATCAGTTTGTTGTACTTATCAGCCTTTTCTTTTACCAAATGATTTATAGGTAATATTTTTGAAATATTTATCATGGTATAAAGTTATGATGTTTTTTATTTTACCGAATCTAGTTGTTCTTCATCTGATTCTTCATCCACAGCTTTTTTCCCTTCTTTTTGCTGAAATTTTTCCTGTTTAACAATTTTTAATAACATTAGAATACATTTAACATAATAAATTATTAGTATTAGTTTTATAATTTTGCAATTTCAGTTACCTCTGTTTCTTTTTGTATTTTTTTCTGAATCATTTTTTCATTTCTTCTTTTTGTTCGTTGTTCTCTTTTTTGCATACTGTCTTCAACTTTTTCCTCTGCAGGTATTTGTTGCTGCATGTTCTCCTCTTTGTTCTATGCAAAAAATTTCAATGTTACTATAACAAAACTATACTGACTTTGTTATGTTTGATTTTATATTATCAGTTACCTTTTCATCTCTTCTCTTTCTTCTTTTTTCTATGTTTTGCTTTTCCTCTTCTATTGATGTAGGTTTTTTAAGCTTTAATTTGTTGCTTTTTCCCTTTACTGCCGACGCTAACGTTTACGCTAGAGGTAGGTTTCCTTCTTCTACCATTAAAATTTCTTTTTGAACATCTGCTGCGTCGACATTTCGATTTTCATATTGTAGATTCACTTCCGACTTAGTTAGGTTTTTATCGGCTGTCGATTATTGTGGTCGTTGTTCATCTACAGTCGATTTCTGAGCTTCTGTTGGAGATGTAGACTTGTTTCTAGTTTGCGGTGCCATTTTTTCTTTCGAGCAAAGTATTCGTAAATTTCTGAGTGTGAGGATGGAGGAGGAAGACGAACAGAATGCTTTGTTTTGTTTAAAATTGTATCTGGGCTTTGGGCTTTGTCCTTACGGTAAAAGTTTTATGCGCGTGTCCTTCTGACTAAATAATTACTATAATTTGTCCTTAAATTTTTTTTCCCAAAATTAATATTAAATCCACATTAATTCGGAAAATTATGAAAATTGAAACCCATCTCTAAAATATTATTTCTGGTCTTATTCTAAAATTGCAAGGCATTTGGATGTCATTTAATAGGGTTTTCACTTTAAAACATATCATAAAATTCATATGAATCTGCATAAATCATCAACAAGCATGTATATCCAATTTAACAATAAAAAACATGGCAAAATAGTTCAGATTTAATCTAAAACCAAAAACAATCAAAAACATGAGATATAGTCATTATTCATCTTAGCTTTGTGATTAAGGAGTTGAGACTTAGTCTTGGATTAAGTTGATTGAGCTTCCTCTTGATTCTTGCTTTATCTTCTACTTGATTTTCCTTAATGGTGGTCGACCTCTCTTTTGTTGTGTTTTTGTTTTGAACGTGAAAATGAATGTGGCTGAAGGGTTTTGGGTATTAGAATATGCCTTATTCCTACTTTGCCCCTCATCTATTAGGCTTATCCATTTCATTTTAGTTTCCCTTTAGTTCATTTGTTATTAGGCACGGCTACCCCTTATTTACATAAATCTCAATCCTTTAATCATTTACATCTTTTTTATTTAATTTAACTAATTAAATGTCATAAATAATGTTACTAAAAATTAGGGTCGTTACAGACTCCCCTCCTTAAAGAATTTCATCCACAAAATTACGATAAGGTACTTAACAAATCAGGATAAGCATTTCTAATCCTGCTTTCAGTCTCTCAAGAACAGTCTCTCTCATCATCGCTCCAATGGACTTTAACTAATCTGATTGTCTTGTTCCTTAGCCTCTTCTCATCTCTCGCGACTATACGAACTGGCTTTCTAACTATAGTCAAGTTTGGTTCTACTACTAAATCCTCTAACATAGTGGGTGCTATAGTAGTCTCTATGTCTCGAATACACCTTCTTAGATGAGAAATATGAAAAACATCATGGACTTCTGCCAAACTGTTTGGTAATTCTATTCTATATGCGAGTTTCCCGATCCTTTCTACAATAGGAAAATGGTCCTACAAATCTCGGTGCCAATTTCCCTGATTTCCCGAATCGAATTACACCTTTCATCGTTGATACCTTAACGAAATCATGATCTCTTATTGAGAACTGTAAGTCCTTCCGTCTTCTATCTGCATAACTCTTCTGCCTAGACCGAGCTTCCTTCATCCTAGCCTGGATCAACTCAATCTTCTATGCAGCTTCCCTAACTAAATCCAGACCAAGAACCAACCTATCCCCGGTCTCTAACCAACAAACTGGAGATTTGCATGGTCTTTCATACAAAGCTTCAAACGGTGGCATCCCTATACTAACCTGATAACTGTTGTTACACGAAAACTTGACTAAGTGTAGATGGTCTTCCCATAATCCCCCAAAGTCTAGTTACAAGCTCGTAAAAAATCTTCCAAGACTTTTTTAACTTTTCGTTTGCCCATCGGTCTGTGGATGGTAAGCGGTACTCATTTTGAGCTTGGTACCTAAAGTATCCTATAGACTCTTCCAGAACACGCTAGCAAATAAGGAATCTCTGTCACTTACTATACTACTAGGAATTCCATAAAGTCTAACTATATTCTTCATAAATAACTTAGCTAAAACATGTGCCGTCCTGGTTGACTTTACTGGAATGAAATAGGCACCCTTAGTCAGTCTATCCATGATGACCCATATACTTTCATTTCCTCGATTTGATCTTGGAAACTTGTCTATAAAATCCATCGAAATAGAATCCCATTTCCATATTGGAACATCTAATGACTGAAGCAACCCACTTGGTTTTTGATGTTCGGCTTTTACCTGTTGACAGTTCAAACACTGCTTCACCCATTAGCCTACATCTCTCTTCATTCCTTCCTAGAAGAAACTTCTCTTCATGTCCTGATACATCTCAGTTCCTTCCGGATGAATAGTGAACTTCGAACGATGGCATTCCTCCAAAACTTCCTTCCTAATGTCTCCCACATTCGAAACACACAATCTTCCTTTCTTTCTCAACCATCCATTCTGGTCAAGACTAAAATCCTTCAGGTCATCGCTCTTGGTTCCATCCTTTAACTTCCTGATCTATTCATCTAATACTGGATCCTTCATCTATTTAGAAGCAATCTTTTCGATCATCATCAGTCGAACTTCTAAACATGATAACACTGCAGTTTCTCAACTAGATCTAGCTTTAGATCTCCATTGTACTCTACATGTTGTCAACGCTTCCAAAACTTTCCACTCAGCTATTATTTCCAACACTGCATTCTGATGTTTCCCACTAAGTGCATCAGCAACCTTGTTGCCTTTTCATAGTGTGTACTTGATACCAAAATCATAAGCGGTTAAAAACTCTAACCACCTCTGCTATCTCATATTCAACTTCTTCTGAGAGAATTGGTATTTTAGCCTGAACAACATTACTAACCATTCGTACGATCCATATCTCATCTTAAACAACGTCAAAGGAATATTATCCTCTGCTACTCTAAGGTGATGGAGACCTGTTGCTAAATCCAACTGAGAAAATACCTTGGCTCCACTCAACTGATCGAACAAATCGTCAATTCTAGGCAATAAATATCGATTCTTTATCGTCTTCTCATTCAACTTACGATAATCGATACATAGCCTTAACGATCCGTCCTGCTTCTTAGCAAACACTGCGGCTGCTCCCCAAGGTGAACTACTTGGCCTAATAAAATTCTTGCCTTCCAAATCCACCAACTGCACCTTCAACTCCATAATCTCGGTAGGTGTCATCCTGCTTGACAGTCTACTAACTGGTTCTGCTCCAGGTACTAAATCTATTTGAAACTCAATGGCTCGTTTCTGTGGCAATCCAAATACATGTTCAAAGACATCTACGAATTCTCTAACAATGAAAACTCGATTCAACTCATCTTCTACCTCCACAACACCCAACAAAGCATTCACCTCACAGCTAAGGCTTTCTACGGTATATACAATCTGATCACTATAGTTAGAGTGACTAAGCGATATTTTCCTATCATGGCAAAATATCATAGCATCATACTTAACCAATCCATACCCAAAATAATTCCGAACCTTATGAAATCAAACACATGCAAACTGCAAACAAAGGTATGACCTAACAAATCAAACTCTAGGTGGTCACACTTCATCCCAAGTGTTGCATATCCTCATATCGGATTGGCAACCCTTAAGGAAGTAACTAGGCATAAGGGTTCTAGGTTAAGCTTATCTACCAAACAACGTGATATAAAAGAATGCGATGCACCGGTATCAAACAGAACGCTAACTGTCATACCATGAATCAGAAGCGTACCTCCCAACATAGCTTTTCCTTTTTTCTCCACTGTTTGCCTCGAGGTAGCTGGCTCTAGTGCATATACTTTGCCCTTCCCATCCTTAGCAGGCTCCTTGCATTGGTTCTTGTAATGTCCAATTTGATCGCAGTTGATGCACCTGATATTCTTCTTCCCGATTACCTTCTTTCCCTCTCCAGAACGACATTCATTAGCAAAATGCCCTTTCTTATCACACTTAAAGCAGACAACCTCCGACTTCCCCTTCTTTGCAGCTCCACCCTTCTGAGCTCCTTTCTTATGGAAGAACGTTCTTTTCTGACTCTGCACCACTTGGACTTCCTTTGCCTTGTTTCTTTCCAGAAAAGCAAGCATCTCCTCATGTCTTAAAGCCATCTCTACTGCAACATCACAAGGATCCCAAATATAAGGTAATGTAGTCATGGCCAATTCAGGTTTCAACCCGTAATGAACTTCTCATTTCTCTTAATCACAATATCAACAGTAGCATACCCATACCTCACAAACTCCTCAACCCTTGTAGCATACTCCAGCACAGTCATCTTCCCCTGCTCTAACTCAGCAAACTTTTTGAGCAGTGTGGACTTCGCAATCTCAAACATAAACCTCTTCCCAAACATCCTCTTAAACTCAGCCCATGTCATCGTCTCTTCATTTACTCCAATCATCATCTATTTCACAAATACAACGCTGCTCCCTGAAGCTATCTAGAAGCAAGCCTTCTCTTCTGCTCATCATTGACCCTAAGTCAGGAAAATCCTCTCGCAATGAAGTAGCCAATTCTCTACTTCGATTGCATCTTCAGTACCAATAAATGGCTTTGCTCCCAACCAAGCGTAATCCCTACTCAGAATAGCATAGTTTTTGACCATTGGAGCTTCTTCATTTCCTCCTCCAACTACGCCAGCGGAAACTCCCACTTGCATCATGTTGACGAAGAACTGATACATTGCTCCCATGTCAACTTGCGGGACTCCAGCACCCACATTTCCAGCTTGTGCCTGACCTTGGTTCCTTCTCGTATTTGGTCTGGCATTTTAATTTGTTGTGGTGTTACCTCCTCCAAGGTTAACTCTCCAACTTCTAGCATCCATATCTACATTCGAGCCTTCGTAAGATACATAAGAATAACCTAAGAAAGATAAGAGAATAGAGATATAGCGTATACTTATGTATAGCAAATACAAGTACGTTACTATAGCGTTATCCCATACCCCAATCTTTTCTCTAATTCCTTAGGATTATGTTTTCAAAAATCATTTTAGTTTAAAGTTTTTCATAAACCTATGCTTTGGTACCAAGTTGTAACATCCCCCATCTGGAGGTCCAAAGCTAAACACTATAGATGCTGCAGTCATCCATAGTATTAACTTCCGATGACCAAATAAGGTAATGTTAATGGTATCCATAATATCAAAAGCACTTGAATATGAAATAAAATCATCATAGATTAAAACACTTTCTGATTAAATTTCAAAACACATTTCATATTTCAAGTTACATAATCCCAAACGTTTCCTAGGTTTAAATCAAATATAATTATTACATAAATATGCCAAGAGCGACATATGAAGATACCCCCTTAGATGACCAAAGTACTAAATAGTCATAACAGACTTAATACAACACAGCGGAAATAAAACATAACAACTCCTAAATAGCTAACTCGGGCCTACCAAACAAAATAAACAAATAGTCTAACTTCTGTTAGATACTCCTCTTCTGGACGGTCTGTCCCTAACTTATTTTTCCCAAGGTCAACTAATTCTAATGGTTTTGCAGGATTACCAATAACCTATCCTCACTCTGTATATTCCTTTATGTGTGTAACATCATTTTAGTCTTATCTATGACAAAGCCCTACACACTTGAAAATTAATATTAAATCTACATTAACTCAGAAAATTACGAAAATTGAAACCCATCTCTAAAGTATCATTTCTGGCCTTATTCTAAAATTGCAAGGCATTTGGATGTCATTTAATAGGGTTTTCACTTTAAAACATATCATAAAATTCATATGAATCTGCATAAATCATCAACAAGCATGTATATCCAATTTAACAATAAAAAACATGGCAAAATAGTTCGGATTTAATCTAAAACCAAAAACAATCAAAAACATGAGATATAGTCATTATTCACCTTAGCTTTGTGATTAAGGAGTTGAGACTTGGTCTTGGATTAAGTTGATTGAGCTTCCTCTTGATTCTTGCTTTATCTTCTACTTGATTTTCCTTAATGGTGGTCGACCTCTCTTTTGTTGTGTTTTTGTTTTGAACGTGAAAATGAATGTGGCTGAAGGGTTTTGGGTATTAGAATATGCCTTATTCCTACTTTGCCCCTCATCTATTAGGCTTATCCATTTCATTTTAGTTTCCCTTTAGTTCATTTGTTATTAGGCACGGCTACCCCTTATTTACACAAATCTCAATCCTTTAATCATTTACACTATTTTATTTTATTTAACTAATTAAATATCCTAAATAATGTTACAAAAAATTAGGGTCGTTACATCATACTTACCATTTTACTAAATCTCTGAAATAAAATTTGACGTGTTCAGTGTAAGTTCAGAATAATAAACACATCGGTTTCTTCAGAATCAGAGCAGTTTATCATATAAACAATAGTCACATATCATAGCAGAATAATAAACATCACATGCATATACAAAACCGAGAGTCTATCAAATATAACACTAGACTCACATAATATGGATCCGGTACAAAGCTCTAACTCAAATATACATCTCATATATAGACACAAAATCCTACCTGAGATAAACTAAAGGTCTAAATGGTTTATTATGTGCTAGCCCAACCATCCAAAGGTCTACTTGTCTGTAACCTGAAAAGACTCGGCCTGACCCGAATTATAAAATAAACGGGTTTTAGACTATCTCTAAATATCCAAAAGGGTGAGAACAAGATATAATCTAAGAATATATGGAATAAGGATTAATTAAAGAGGTTAGTGGTTACTTATGTGCTTAACCAATGTTGGTTTCCCTGTGGAAATAAATCCCTGATTGGATTGTTGTTTTATTTGATAGTTAAATGATCGACTATTAAACTTGACCAGTTTTAAACTATCGTTGTCGGTTCGGAGAGACCGAGATCAGATATATTATCCAAAAACGACTTTGAATCGGCATAAGCGTTCGAATTGGAACATCTTGAAGATGATTGAAGACGAAGCTTGTGAAGTGCA
Organism: Allium fistulosum; assembly: GCA_030737815.1. Lineage (NCBI taxonomy): Eukaryota > Viridiplantae > Streptophyta > Magnoliopsida > Asparagales > Amaryllidaceae > Allium > Allium fistulosum. The sequence goes on along the minus strand of CM060901.1, from coordinate 119,123,746 downwards.
AGGGCTACTTGCTACTAATCCTGAGGGTGATTTCAAAATGGATGTAGTAGAGGTGGTGCCTTCAGTTTCATTTAGACCTAGAACGAACAGGTATGAATGAATGTTGACATTGCATTTCTACCTGGATGGCAGTGTTAGCATTTCAAGAAGGTTTGCTTTATAAAAGGTAATTATAGCCTCAAACCTCATCAACTGGGGAAATGATTAAAGCAGGGAAGTGCATCAGAGCTATGAGGGTTGTTCCCATTAGGGTATGATCATCCCATATCTAGTGTCGATATTTATGTACGCTTCAGGGCCCATTATAGTTGTTTATCAACCATGAGGTGATCATATTCGGTACTATCTAGTAAGGGGTAGTACCAGTCCTGAGTAGCAGAGATGCAATATGTTGTAGCCTCTCGTATGTTTTATCTAGAGGTGTACGGATTCGGTGGGTAGACCCTTACCTTTTCATAGTTGGAATTCATTTTCCTATATGAGCCTTCGAACTTGATTGTATACCTATTATGATGGAATTTAATAATGTAACAATTTCGGCTATGATTAATATGTACAAGTATCCTGGACATTATTATAATATCACTGGATTTCCTATAAAAAATGTTTTGGTTATCTTAAGGTAAAAACCCCTCCGTGTTTATGTGCGGCGAGGTCTTACGAGATACCTTTATTTTCAAAAGATTTTTATAACATTTAAAATCCAATTGAGGTGTGTTTCTCATGCTGGACTTCCAGACTGATCCGGCTGTTATTTTATTATAATGCTCGGGTCAGACCGAGTATATATACAGATTCAATTTGGATACTTAGAGCTTCATGAGACGCGCTGGATGCCTCTAAGCCGTATTCACGTATATTTTATTTTCGCTGCATTAGTTGTTTAATTAATAGCAATTGTGAGGATAGGTTGTTATAACTGTCTAAGCTGTTGATTGATTAGTTGACTCTGATTGATATATGTATAATAAAGTTAAAATTTTCTTTTGTAAAGATCTGTTGTATATTATATGTTACTCGTCACGATGTGAGACTATGTTTTGTCTTTTTTTCTTTTCCCCTAACAATCTGTCTTTCTAGCACTTGGACGTTCGATACATAAATACCATGGATGTATTACTGTCGACTTCTGAGGATCATAAGGGTGTGTCACTACAACTAAATACAAACATAACAGTAAAACTCAAATTTACACTAAGCAATGGCTAGGGTTTTCAACAAACAACAATTCATTCAAAGAAATTACAACTGAAATTAACATAGTAACATGCTCATAGATTTAGAGATAGATATGTGAGGTTAACTCACCTTGAATTCTCAACACAACTTGCCAACCATTTATGCTTCAGCCTGATATTTTATTTCCAGTAAACTCTTGAGTTTAACAAATTTTGTACAGTTTTTCTTCTAATTTAAAGGAGGAGATTATGATTGTATTTGCGAAAGGAAATGGAACCCTAGTTTTCTTCTTCAAAACTTAATATGCACAGGATAAAAATGTGAGAAATGCATAAGTAGTCTCTTAATTTTGTTTAAGTATGGTCATGGGCTTTAATTAGGCCCACTCAAGAATATAAATAATTGCCACTATTTGTTTCTCAATGCTATTCTATTAAATCACAATTCATTTCTACTTTGTTTTAATATAAATATACCTTAATATCATCACTATTAAATCATTATTTAACTTTCTAATTTTTCACTAATTTTAGATAATAATTTAGAATTTATTCCAAATAATTTCATTATCTATTATAAAAGACTACAAATTCCAAACCAATGATTTAAATTCTCCAATTTAAATCATTATTTATTTTATTTTATTACTCAAAAATCAGGGTCATTACAGACTTCACCCTTAAAGAAATTGCGTTCTCGCAATTTCGATTCAGAGAAAAGTCTATAATAGAAACATAAATATTCAAAAGTTCATTCTTTTAAGTTTAACCAACATCACAAAAATAAACATTGTTTTAATTTTTTGCACTAAAACTAATATATCCTCCTTCCTTATTTTCAAATTTTGAAATCAAGTTTACCTAAATATTTTTGACCTAAAATTTTCCAAAATGTAAAAGATGATCTTTTATATCTTAAAACTTTTATTCAAAAAGATTATCCTATTTAACTCGAGTTCATTTAATAATAACTAAAGAAATTATTCTAATCTAATTCCTTTATAATTAATTATTCCAAATCATTTACCAAATATTATTAACAAACTCCAACTAATATTTTACTTTCACAAATAATAATATCAAGTTCCAAAACCTTTACTTAATACTATAATTAAAATTCCAATTAATATTTTCTTTCAAAATATTATTTATATCCAACATATTTACTTCTAAAATTTATCACATTTGTATATACAAGTATACATACTTTTCCACCATATATCCTTTTACTTCCAAAAATTTATTTTCACACTTTCTTAATTTTTATCTTTTTATGTCAAAAATTCTCGTTCGATGTTTAGGAGCTCCAATCGATAACATGACATCCCATATATCGATTAGAATCCTTAAACATTTTCTAGACAAGTCAACACAATAAATAATCACAAGTTTTCCTTAATTATATTTATTTTATTATCACAAGCATCTAGTATAAATAAATACAACCAAGCAACCAATCAACCAAAACTATTCAATGGAACAATTATATTCCTAAAATTCTGCTACGCAACTCTGATTTTTTCTAGATTATTTAAATCTTAAACTTATTTATTCAAATTTCCCAAATTAATTCACTCCAATTTATCTCTTTTAAAATTAATTTCCCAATAATCCAAAAGTAAATTTCCAAACTCTAAAGGATATTAACACATTACTTTCCAAAAGTTTAATATCACAAATTCCAACTTACTAATTAAAATTTTAAATCAAATTACGTCCCAATTGATTATCTCCATAATTAATTTATATTCCTATCCCTAAATATATATTCAATGTAACTATCTACCGCACACTCCAGGGGACAAGACTCAAGTCATCTAGGTCTTAGATATGTGATACTATACGCTATAATATTCTAACTCAACTATGATACCAAACTGTAACAACCTCACCGCTATACCCATATTACTAAAGAAAATTATAAATAATGTCATTTAATACGGAGAATACGGTTTGCTAAGGGCCACCAAATGTGAATATCACTTTAAACTAACAACAATACATCATACTTACCATTTTACTAAATCTCTGAAATAAAATTTGATGTGTTCAGTCTCAGTTCAAAATAATAAACACATCGGTTTCTTTGATCAGAATAGTATATCATATAAACAATAGTTATACATAAACAAAACCGAGAGTCTACTAAATATAACACTAGACTCACTTAATATGGATCTGGTACAAAGCTCTAACTCAAATATACATCTCATATATAGACGGAAAATCCTACATGAGATAAACTAAAGGTCCAAACGGTTTATCTCTCTACTAGCCCAACCATCCAAAGGTCTACTTATCTGTAACTTGAAAAGTCTCGGCCTGACACGAATATTATAAATAAACGAGTTTCAGACTATCTCTAAATATCCAAAAGGGTGAGAACAAGATATAATCTAAGAATATATGGCATAAGTAAATCTAGAAGTCCAAGATATAACAAGTCACAGAATTATTTTAACTCAGAATCCATCACAAGGCACAAGAATATATATTTATTTCACGAACACAGAACAGTCATAGAGTCCAACTTTCCAGAATCCAAGAGATCTTAATCTGTATCTATCGTATTTATCGTCCATACCAATTGCAATGATTTACTAAGACCGTGGCAAACAAACAAACAAACAAAGGTATCACTCATACCGATCTGATACCAAATATCATACTCATACCGGGAACATAGAATCACAACTGATCTCAAGGATAGTCCATACCGATCAAGTTGATCGTTGCAACCATGACTCGAAGACTCTAGATTATTCATATTTATAAATTTATAATCATAAAGAAATTCATGAGTATATCTCTTAAGGATCTATTGGTCCCACCAAACACCAAAAGGAAATATACTCTAAAGTGTTAAATACTATCACTTTCAGTAATCACTAGAACTTAACCAAAATGTCCCATACCGCCTAGTAAAATTCAAGTATTTACTAGAAGCTACTAAATCTCACTTTTTAAGGATACTACCGGAAAACCTGAACTATATTCTCTTAAGGATCACCGGTCCCACCAAACACTAAAAGAGAATACAACCCTAAAGTATTAAATACTTCCTAATAGCAATCACAAGAATTTAATCAAGGCATCCAATACTACCCAGTGAAATTCGAGTATTCGCTAATGGGTTAGTAAATTCCACTCAAACATTCTATTCAATGAATTATACCATATTCGACGAAGCGTTACTTGAAAGCATTTAAACCAATCAATAACACTAAATCGATTATTAGTACTCCTCATTTTATAGAATTAAGGCTCTCTAAACATTTTATATTTTATTTCAAAATCTTCTCTAAATCCTTAAAAACAAATAAACTATAAAATCCAAGAATCATACCCTTATTTTATAGAAATTAATTTCCAAAATATTCCATATATATATACAAATTTATTTACTTTCAACTTCCCATTTAAAATCCAAAACCTCATTTATTGCTACTATATATATCTATCTAATTAATCCATAAATCCAATTTTATATCGAATTGTTTTATACATATATTTGTTCCAAAATCCTTTTTTTAAGTTATATATGTATTTTATACAAACTATATTTCAAAATTCCATATAAAAGAAACCATTTATTTTATCAGTTCATAATACTCATATTCCAGACCCGTAATGGTGTTCTAACATTTATTTAGAACAAACTTAAGTTTATATTTCCAAAATCATTTCTAAAAATCCATGAAATCCTTTCTATAATTTAATTACTAGTACAAAATATTTTTTCATCGTTAACTAATAAACTAATTCCAAATATTTAATTAGTAAACAAGGTGTAATATAAAAAAGCAGCTGTTTATAAATAAGAGATTTGAATAGATTTGTAAATTAGTTTACCAAAGGTTCATTCATACATTATATTTAACAATCCAAGAACTGAAAACATAACAAGATTTCAATGCATAAACCATCGTAAATTATCACCAATAATCAAGAAAGAGAACTAGCAAAACGAAAACGAACAATAAGGTGGAGAACTGCCTATAAACAAAAAGAATTCAACACTTTATTAAATCATTTACTAAGTATTCAACAAATATCACATATAACAACTTGATGGCTGAGAATATTACAAAGTTATGTTTCTAAAATACTGCTAAGAATCATCACATATGACTACATATAAGAGGAGCACACGACCAAAGAAAACAATGGCAAAGTATATGAATTCCTGAAGCTGAGCTTGCTCCAGAAGTTCGCCCATCGGTGGACCGGTGGGGAACCACCGGTCGACCAGTGTTGATGTTTTCTGGAGCGTGCTCTACTCCAAAAACCTGTCAAAATTGATGCTTGTCAATTTCCGGTGACAACACTTCAGGGTGATCGCATAGAATGGGATATACAAGCATGCAAGCTTAGTTTGTTAAACAACAAATCACTAACTCAATGATTTCAAGACCTAGATTATCAAATATACACATAACAGTAAAACTCAAATTTGCACTAAGCAATAGCTAGAGTTTTCAACAAAAAAAATCCATTCAATGAAATTACAATTGAAATTAACATAGTAATATGCTAATAGATTTAGAGATAGATATGTAAGGGTTAACTCACCTTGAGTTCTCAACACAACTTGCCAACTATTTATGCTTCAGCCTTATATTTGATTTCCAGTAAACTCTTGAGTTTAACAAATTTTCTTCTAATTTAAAGGTGGAGATTTTGATTTTATTTGTAAAAGGAAATGGAACTCTAGTCTTCTTCTTTAAAAATTAATACGTAGAGGATAAAAATGTGAGAAATGCATAAGTAGTCTCTCAATTTTGTTTAAGTATGGTCATGGGCTTTAGTTAGGCCCACTCAAGAATATAAACAATTGCCACTATTTGTTTCTCAATGCTTCTATTAAATCACAATTAATTCTACTTTGTTTTAATATAAATATATCTCAATATCATCACTATTAAATCATTGTTTAACTTTCTAATTTTTCTCTAATTTTAGGTAATAATTCAGAATTTATTTAAAGAATTTCATTATCTTTTATAAAAGACTACAAATTCCAAACCAATGATTTAAATTCTCCAATTTAAATTATTTATTTTATTTTATTACTTAAAAATCAGGGTTGTTACTACTATCTTTGCGAAGTCCGTAATGAATTTCCTATAGTAACCAACCAACCTTAGAAAACTCTTAACCTCCCTGGCATTCTTTGGAATCTTACAATCTTGAATAGCTTCCACCTTTGCAGGGTCTACAGACAATCCCTTCTTGAAAACAATGTGTCTAAGAAATCTCACCTTCTTCTTCCAAAAGTGTCATTTTGAGAACTTGGCTTTAAATCGGTGCCTTCTCAAAGTCTCTAGCACCTCCTTTTAGTGATTTTCATGCTCTCCTTTACTCCTGGAGAATATTAAGATGTCATCTATAAACACTACGATGTTCTTATTCAGCTGCCCCTAAAGACTTTACTTATCAAATCAACAATATATGCGGGGCAATTCATCAATCAAAAAGGCATCACTTCCTATTCTTACAGTCCATCCAGAGTGCAAAATGCGGTATTTTGCTTGCTATCCTCAGCTATCCTCAATTGATGAATCCAGTGGCTAAGTCCAATTGGGAAAATATTTTGGCTCTAACAAGTTGAGTAAATAAATCATGTATTCTAGGTAAGGGGTACCTATTTTTCTTAGTCAGCTTATTGAGTTCTCTATAATTGATGCATAGTCTTAATTAGACGTCTGCCTTAGTGGCAAAGATAACAGGTTCTCCCCATTCAAAAGAACTTCGACGAATAAATCCCTTGTGCGACAGCTTTGAAATCTGCTTATCTAACTCTCACCTTTTTTGGGGGCCATATGCCTTAATGGCAGGCGACATGTCTAGAGTTCTTCTCGAAATCAATTCTAAACTCGATCTCCCTCCGGGGAGGAAGATTTAAGATTTCTTCAAAAACGTCAGGAAATTCTCGAACTACAGGTACAGACGAGAGATCATCCTATGATATATAAATAGCTTAACTCGACTGAGTTTTGGGGTGTACATCGAGCATCTATGTCTCATCCTTTACAACTACTTAACCATACAATCCTCCTATTGCAATCTAAGACAGCCCATAGTAAGATAACTAATCATCCCTAAGATAAGTACGTACCCCTCGAAACTAAGAACTTATGCATTATAGGTAAAATCGATATTACATATATTCATAACTAGGTCTTTGCAAATTAAAGAAAGATGTGTCGATCCCCTAATAGGGTTTGATACTACTATTGGGTCGGTGACAACAAGGGTTTTTAGACTCAAAGAGTTAATTACATTTTTAGCTATGAATGAATGTGATGCTCTCGAGTCAAATAAGGTATGAATAGTATGTACATAAATAATAGTTGTACCTTCCACTACAACTTTTCCTTGATCTCTCCGAGGAGGTCTACTCGAGATATGAACAACTTCAATGGTGTAAGCTTGCCCACTTTGCTCCTCCTTTGCAAGCTTTGGACACCAATTCTTGTAGTGTCCTTCCTCATGGTAGTGATAGCACTTCCCTTTGAACTCCTCCTATATCAAACTCACCTTATAGTCCTTAAAAAAGTGCCCTTTCTTTTAGCATCGCCGACATGTTATACCTACCTTCTTGAATTTTCCCTTGGCCTTCTTATTTACCTAAAACCTTCCCTTCTTAGCTCCTCCTTGATTTTGCATCGGTCCTGTCTTCTCCTTTTCCTCCGAACTAACTGTTTGAAGCAAAGTCATCTCAACTAACATTTCATAAGTGGCGCCAGTGGGTACTTGGGTTAAGAGCAACTCCCTAAGTAGGGTATTCGGGCCTTTAATAAACTTCATGGCTTTCTTCATGGGTATATCAATCAAACTCATTTCGAACTTAGCTAGTTTTGTGAACCTACTGATATATTCCTTCAAAGTGGAATCTCCCTGCCTAACCTGTATAACCTTTTCAATTGCAAATTCACCTCAGCCATGGACATGAATCACGACTCAAAGCAGTTTCTAAACTCAGCCCAAGTGATTATTCTCTCAGCATTTTCCTCAGCCACTATAGTCCACCAATCTAAGGCATCTCCTTTAAGATGTCATGCCGCCATTCTTCTCTTGATATGGTATTCCCATCCAAGCTCCTAAAATATACGTTCACAATCATTAATCCAAGCCTTCGTCTGCACAAAACCTTCAACTTAAGTATACACCTTTCCACCCATATTCAGAATGTCCTGATGTGCACGTAAATGTGCATATTTTTACATCCATATTTAATCTATTTTTATTTAAATAAATGTCATAATTGGGTATTTTTACATGTTTAAAACCAAATTTCAAATATGCTTTCAAGTCATCATTCATACATCAATGTGGGGGTAAAATAGTATTTTGTGCATAATTTAATTTGAGAATATTTATTTGCACATTTTATTTGAATTAGTAGGAAATTGGATGACAAAATGGAAGAGGGGTTCATGAAGATATGCATGCACAAGGAGGGAAACAAATGAATGAAGATGGAAATAATTCAAACCATGCATCATAGAGGACCCCACCTACCCACTTACCTAAATCTACAATTAGAAGCTAATGGATAACTTAGTGGAGATTAAAGCTTCATGCATACTTGATGATGGATTAATTCGATACTAATGATTACTTGGTGGCTACACTTCCTAAAGGGCATTTTGGGAAGCCCCCTAAAAATTGGATTAGGGTTTTGTGCATGTACAAATAGCCCTCTTATGTACATGTAATTGATCTTTCTTCTTCTTTTAATTACTTAGGAAATTAGAATGCAAGTTGTAGTTTCAAAGTTATATGAAATAAAAAAAGGTTTCCTAAGCCTCTTGTTCTTCTACCTCTTCTTTGTTCTTATTTTATTGTCTTTGTCATTTTTATTTACATGCTCCTTCATTTCATGTTCATAGCTTAGTTTTACTTTTATGCAACTAGTTTAGTTTCTCTTTTATTGTAATTAGCTCTTACCTTCTTTGCTTTTGTTCTTAATGTTGAAATTTACATGTTTTGATATGATAACACTAATTAGTAGTTAAACCCCTTCAATTTAGGGGTAATGGAACTCTCTAATATTATGTAAATTCAACATTTCTTGTGATTTATGGTCTCTTTTATGCTTCATGAAAGTGAATGTTGATGTCAGTTTATAAAATGGAATTTGATAGCCTATGTTGTATTTGCAAATAGGCTATGCTTACTCCATATAAACACAATTTACATCATCATTTTACTAATTGATTTTTGATTATGGAATTAAAGTAGAAACAAAATTTGATGATCTATACTACTAAATACAATAGTAAATAGATCATACTTAAAATAGCTTTTGCTTTGACTTCATTTTCATAAGAATCGATAAGTGATAAATACAACACTAATTCCACTTAATATCAAAAATAGAGATCATAGATTATTTGTTTGTTAATTTACAAAAATATGAGAGTGGATTTGCCTCTAAATTGTTTTCTAATCTCATATTTTACATCACTTTTATTCTAGCATTTTGTTTTACATTTTTAGCTAATCACAATCTCAAGTTTGGTTTAATTTGATTGAATAGAAAATTTTAAAATCTACATAATTTCCTGCGGATCGAACCGTATTCTCCATGTACTAGCATAATGTGCCATGCGCTTGCGATAATTTTTAATCTAAATTCGATCGGCTATTTTCTAATCCTATAAAGATTTGGCTGATCAAACAAGTCCTTACACATCTTTGGGAAGTCTATGGGACGAGGTGCTGCTTCAGCAGGCAGTGAAGTGGGTGTTGCTAGTGAAGCTTGTTAAGGAATGAGAACTTGCTCTAAATGCCTCAGGTATTACATAAACCATTCAGGCATCCCTTGGATAGTGGGTATCTCTTGGGTAGAGGGGTTTCCAGCCTCAAAGAAACGATTTTCATCCATAACCTACTATCTGTATGTTTAAACTGAAAGTCCATGTGGATCGTGTGTGTGTGTGTGTGTGTATAGTATATGACAAGTACGTATATGATAGTATGAATCACACAGAATAATAATGCAGGTAAAATTAAAAGTAATCACACCAGAATTTTTATACTGATTCGGACCTCCTATCCTACGTCCAGTCCCGAAGCTCCTCTTCGGAAATACACTAACCAATTGCCCTCGCTTAGCCCGGAGGAATAGGCTTTTATACAAGAGTATTTCTTTGACAAGTGCGTGTTCTAGGTAACATTGATTTTGACTACAAGTACAGTTTCTTCCTATAATCTCCTTTGAGTAGTATGTAATTTTAAGCTTTGATATAAGGAAGAAATAAAAGTATGCTTTTGAGTACTTTTAGAAACTAGAGAGAGCATAGGAATATTAGAAAATAAAGAGAGAAGAGTTCAGAATATCAAGTAAGTCTTACTTTTCAAATTCATGCTTATTTATAGTTGTTGAAGAGTTTGTTTGAGAAGTAACGACCTTTGGTACATTCTTTTCAGTCCAAGAGTTGCAATGTTTGAGGAGGAAGAGTTATGACCAAAGATAGAGGATGCAACTCTTCGATTGAAGAAGATGTATGTTGAGAAGTCTGGCCGTTACCTAGGTCAGACGCCTGGTCTGTTTAAAATTTTTTAAACAGGAAACATTGTCAGACGTCTGAATACATATGTCAGACGTCTGACACATGTATAGCCTGCTAATTTCTCTTCTTGAGTATGTAAAAAACTTTTTAATAGTTTGTATGTGCATATGCTTGTAAAGATCACTCAAGGAGATTGTACATATCATCTATTTAAGACATTAATGGAATATACTAATATTTCTTAATATAATGATCCTTGTGTTTGTCTTCAAGTCTTGGTCGCGAAAGTTTACCTGCATATGGATGATATATATACCTATATATATTGCATGCTAGTCATTATATAGTTGTTGTCATCAAAATCATAGAGTAGAGGTTCTAACATTCTCCCCCTTTTTGACGATGACAACTATACAATTCATTTTATAAGAAACTCCCCCTAACTTTTGTAATTTATCCCCCTATTTATAGGTAGTATAAACTCTCTCCCCCTTTGTCATTATCAAAAAAAGATTATATGAAACAATATGAGGAAACATCACAACAGCATAATGTCACTAATCACAATGTTAAAGTACTAAATCAAAATATCATAGTCATACAAGTAGGAATTCGGAATAAAATTGGTAAATAACTTATTGATAGGAAAAATAACCCTATAGGTTAGAAGCGTTTTCATCATAGTCGCTATGTTGCCATTGCGACTGATCATGATAATCTTCATCTTCCGGACTAGAAAGTCCTTGAAATGATTGATATTGGTCGTAATGTGGGGCTTCCTGTGGAGGCCATGAAATGTCTTCACTTTCCTCAGTATCCACATTTACTAGAGATTTTCCAGGAACATGGGTCTGTAAAGGCTCTTCAACTGTACGAGGTCTTGGTGGATATGCATGAGATGCTGGAGGTGGTGCAGGAGACGGAGATGATGAAGATCGTGAAGAAGATCGTCCGTGAACCTTTCTCATAACCTTTCCCAGAGTAGCGACGACCTTTTCTAAATTCTTTTCTACTTTAGTCATTCGTGTAGAAAAAGATCGTTCGAGATGGGAAAATTTCTTGTCCAAGACCTTTTGATTTAGGGATAGGAGTCGCTAGTTGGGAAGTGTTACATCTTGAATACTTTCTCCTTGTCCCGCTGCAATTCGAGCCTTTTGAATTTTGGAATCAGAGTGATAACCTGTTGATTCAGAAAGCCTTGATGTAGAGGTAGGTTATATATGAGTAGACTGTTGGTGTTGTGGTTGGTGGTGTTGTTGGTGCTGGTGCTGGTGCTCGGAAAAGGGTGTAATACTTGATGGATTTTCAGGAAGATGCATCAAAGATAGAAAACGAATTCCACTTTCCTTAACATGAAGTTCTTCATTTTGTGATAAGAATGAAGGCACATTATGTGCTCGAAGAATTCGCATAATATATGGTGCATAGATGATAGTTTGACGAACTGGGGTCCAAATGCTTTTACTTTGGTCAAAAATATATTGAGCCCAATTTACATTGGTATGGCCGAAAATAGCATATAAAGCTTTATGGTCATGGTCATACACTTGCTCATGATTACCTAATCTAGGGAGTATGGTATTGAAAAGCATTCGGTTAAGTAATCTAGCTTTTGGACGAAAATTGTATGGTGATAATTTTCTCATGTCATCTTCCCAAATGAGATGTGTAATTGCATCTCTTGGAATGTGTCTCATATCAGGAATATCTTGCAATCTAATTCCTATATATGAGCACTGTAATATTTACCCAAGCATTTCAACATTGAATTTGATAACTTCCCCATAAACACTTGTCCAAATCCAATATTCCGGATCAGATGGATTCCAAATATGAATTGAACATAAATTTATAAAGAATAAAAATACCGTAAGTTGATCAATTTGGCTGGAGTTAGAATCATAATTCAAGAGATGGTGAATCTCAGCATCACTTACCAAATTGTCTATTTCGTAATTAAAGAATCTACGGAGTGGATAAAATGGACCATAATGTATCTTATTTTTTTTTCCAATTCCTGAAGTTATTTTCTTCCATCTTGTTCTACCATCCATTCATTAATGATTTCATATGTGACAAACTGCTGAGAAGAGGGTTGAGAGCTAGAGCTTTGGCCTGTCTTCTTGCGCTTGGGAAAGGGTTTCTTGGCTTTGAGTGCCATTGATTTGAAGTTTTGACAGAAAGAAAACAAATTGATTTGGGGGTTTAGGGTTTTGTTTTAGGATGAGGAGAGAGCTGTAAAAAAATGTAAAAGATGTTTATAGGGGAGACTGAAATGGTGATTACGGAGTATGGTCTGACGTCTGCAGTTTTAATCAAACATCTGGTCGTATAGGTAATTTTGGGACAGAGACTTGATGCAGACGTCTGAGAGTAAAATTAGACGTTTGTGCTGAGTCGGTTAATTTTCTAAAGACTTGATCCAGACGTCTGGACGAACTGGCAGACGCCTGAGCTGAAACATAAAAGTTTTGTAGGATTATATAGGCAGACGTTTGTTTGAAATACCAGACGTCTGTTCGGTCTATATAAAAAATATTTTATTATATAAAAAAATATACACAAAACATAAGCATGAATGAACTTGCTTAGCATGACAAATATTATAGCTCGATATCGCAGACGTCTGTTGTGACAGAATAGTGACAATTTGATTTTATTTAGAGATTTTAGATTGTTATTATCAATATTACATATATATTTTTATTAAGAACAAGATATAAATTATAATCTTGAATGATTTTAACCTTATTATAACTAGAATACACACACACACGAAATACAGTTTTTAGAAGAACAGTGTTACTTTTTCTCCCAAAAATTTGGTTTCTCCTTTGTATCTTCTTTTAATGGTCGTAGTGGAGACCAAGAAGGAAGTACTGGACTTAATTGGGCTTCAGATGTTACTTCTCCCCATAGTTTACGTGGAGTTATTCGATGAGCACGCGGAGGAGTTTCATTCACACGAGGAGATCGTACATGAACACAATCCTTTGTAGGAGAGTGTCCACATATTGCAAGGATGCACTTTTCTAAAAAGTTTAGATGAGCTCCTTGGTTTCGTTGTGTATAGTACATTTCTTTTTGAACGTTCATCATTTCTTTTTGATAATGATGAACTTTGTCAATTTTTTCGTGAAGAGAAGCATTTTCAAGATTAATACCATATTTGGCCTTTTTTTCTTTTGGAGAATAGCCGGTATGGTACACATGAGTAGTAGTAGGAACAATGTGTGTGGAAGGAGAGGAATTTGGTGTTGTTTTGGTAGGAGATGTATACGAACTGCCAGAAGAAGGGGAGGAGAAATCAATGGCTGAGTAAGTCGAATCATGATTAGACGACATTATATATAAAAGTTTAAATGTTTTAGAGAGTGAAAGATTATATGGTTAAAAAAAATTATCTTTTAGATATTTATATATATGTTTTTCAATTTCTAATTAAGTAAAAAAGATGTTTGTTAGTTAGCGAAATTCATGGTTAAAAATTATTTGTATTAAAAACAATTTGTGGTGTTTAGAAGGTTTCAAGAAAGGTGAAGAAGGTTTTTGTTCTTTTGCTTTTTTTGAGTAACCATTTAGGATAATAAAGGATATATAGTTTAGTTTATCAATTCATTATATGAACAAATTTCTAAATTTCATTTAAGTTTTACAAACGATTGCTCATTTAATGGTTTGATGAATATATCGGCAATTTGATTGTCGGTGTTAACAAATTCAAGGGAGATAATTCCTTTTTCGACATTATCTCTAAGAAAATGGTGTCATATGTCTATATGTTTAGCTCGAGAATGGTTAACTAGGTTTTTAGATAAATTGACAGGACTAGTATTATCGTAGTATATCAGAGATTTTTCAATTATTTTAGCAAAATCTCTAAGTGTTTGTTGCATATAGATTACTTGAGCACAAGCTAAGGTGCATAGATATATTTTGCTTCACACGTTGAGAGTGAAACACAATTTTGCTTTTTGCTAAACCACGAAACTAAAGATTGGCCGATAAAATGGCAGGTTCCACTTGTGCTTTTTTTGTCTGTTTTACATCCTTCGAAGTCTGCATAGCTATATGATACGAGTTGGAAAGCCGTACCTTTAGGATAAAATAAACCGTAATATGTGGTGATAGTTAAGTATCGTAAAATTCGTTTGACTGCTCGATGATGTGATTCCTTATGTTGAGCTTGAAAGCGAGCGCACAGACAAACACTCATCATTATATCGGGTCTACTAGCTGTTAAGTATAATAAAGAGCCGATCGTACTACGATAAGATTTTTGACCATAGTCTTTTCCCTTTTTGTCTTTGTCTAAATATAAAGTTGTGCTCATAGGAGTTGGTTTACTAGTGGTGTTCTCCATTCCGAAACGTTTAAGTAAATCTTTACAATACTTTTCTTGATTTATAAAAATACCATTATCCAATTGTTTTATTTGTAATCTAAGGAAAAAAATTAATTCGCCCATGTGTGGCATTTCAAACTCATTTTTCATTATTTCAGAAAATTCATTACATAAACTTTCATTAGTTGATCCAAATATGATGTCGTCAACGTATATTTGTACAACTAATATATCATTATTTTTATGCTTTATAAATAGTGTAGTGTCTATTTTTCCTATTTGAAATCCAGAATTTTGTAGATGAGTTTTTAGTCGATCGTACCAAGCACGTGGTACTTGTTTTAAGTCGTATAAAGCCTTTTTGAGTTTAAAAACATGATCGATATTTTTCATGAATAAATAATGGCGGTTGTTCTACAAAAACTTTTTCTTTGATAAAACCGTTTAAGATGGCACTCTTAATGTCCATTTGAAATAATTTAAAGTTGTGATGACATACAAAAGCAAGTAGAGTACGAATTGCTTCGAGGCGAGCTACGGGAGCAAACGTCTCTTCGTAATCAATTCCCTCTTCTTGGTTGTAACCTTGAGCCACTGATCTTGCTTTGTTATGAATAATATCCATTTTCATCTGCTTTGTTTTTGAAAACCCATTTTGTTCCTATTACAGATTGATCTGATAGTCTAGGGACGGGTTCCCATACACTATTACGTTCAAATTGATTTAATTCGTCTTGCATTGCTAAGATTCAAGAATCATCTTTAAATGCTTCTTATAATTTTTAGGTTTTGTATTTGAGATAAAAGCAACGTGACTCATTTGATTTAATCTATTTCTAGTGACTCGAGAATTTAAATCTCTAATTATATTTTCCAAAGGATGGTTTTTTAATATTCGTGTAGGTGATCTTAAAACATTTTCATTATTATCAAAGGATGAATTATTCACATTATCTGTATATTCAGTTTGATTTTGAGTTAAAATTTCATCTCCATCTTCTTTAATAGTTTGTTGAAAATTTTCATCAAAAGACACATGTAAGCTTTCTTTTATAATATTTGTTCGTTTATTATAAATTCTATAAACTTTACTACGTTCTGAATAACCAATGAAAATTCCTTCGTCGGCTTTAGGGTCAAATATTCCAAGATTATCTTTAGTATTTAAAATAAAACATTTTGACCCAAAAGTTTTGAAATATGAAACTTTTGGTTTCTTTCCATATAATATTTCATAACATGTATTTTTAGTCATAGGTCGAAGTGTGACACTATTTAATACATAACAGGCAGTGCAATAGCTTCAGCCCAAAAATGTTTGGGTAGGTTACTACTATTTAGTAGTGTTCGTGCACATTCTTATAAAGTTTTGTTTTTCCTTTCAACTACCCAATTTTGTTGTGGTGTTCGTAGAACCGAAAAATTATGACTAATTCCTTTTTTATTACAAAAATCAATGAAAAGTTCATTTTTGAATTCTCCTCCATGATCACTGTGTATATTTTTAATTTTTAAATCCATTAAGTTAGTAATCCGTTTTGCAAAGATTTTAAACATTCCAAAAGTGTCACTTTTATGTTTTAAAAATAATGTCCAAGTATATCTTGAAAAATCATCTACAATTACGAACATATATTTGTTATGATTTATTGATCGTACTTGGGTTGGTCCAAATAAACCTAAATGAAGTAATTCCATTGGTTGTTTAGTAGATATGTTATTTTTAGGTTTGAAAGAACTTTTGTTTAACTTGCCCATTTGACAAGCGTCACATAAATTTTTAATTTTATAGTTAATTTTAGGAAGACCTCTAACTAGATCATGTTTTGCTAGTTTGTTAATATATTTAAAATTTATATGACAAAAAAGTTTGTGCCAAATCCAAGGATCGTCATGATTTGCGGCTAGACATAAATCTGAATTATTTTTAATGTTCATATTTAGGATATATATATTACGATTTCTAACTCCTTCAAAGAGTAAATTTTTGCTTTGATCGAGAATTTAACATTTATCTTTTTCAAATTTTATTTCAAACTCTTTATCACACAACTGACTTATACTAAGAAGATTATGTTTTAGGTTTTCTACTAATAAAACATTAGAAATAATAGGAGAGTTAGAGATACTGATATTAATGACTTCTCCAATGCCAATGATGAACCCTTTTGAATTATCGCCAAAAGTTATAGTGCCACCATCAATGTACTTTATATTTGATAGCATGTGAGCATTTCCCGTCATGTGCTTGGAGCATCCACTATCTAATATCCATTTTTCTTTATTTTTGTATTTGGATACTTGCAAAAAATAAAAAAGTTTAAATTGGTACTCTTTTTATCTTTTTGGGTCCTAAGTGGTAGTAGATGAGGGTAAGCATACTCATGATGGTCTGGTTCCTTTTGAAATATAATTATTATTATGAATTACTTCTTTCATATAATTACCTATATTTTCTGTTTAATTAGGTTATTACTTGTTTTAGGAACCTATATTTTAATCATTTTTGAATTTGAGATTAAATTCTCATTTTTGAAAGAAGGTTTTCTTTTCTTACTATAAATCTTACTATACTTTGTAATTTTTGTCTTATTGTCAAATCCTAGCTCATTTCGATTTTTGAATGGCTTGGAAATTTTAATTAAATTCTCCAAGTCTTGTTTTCCTTTGTTAAATTTTGTAACATTATTAGTAATTTTATCCAACTTGTTTTTAAGGTCATTAATTTCGGATTTTGAAGTTTCTAGATTATCTTTTAAGATAATGTGTTCATTACAAATTTTATTATTTTCTAGTTTAACTTTTCTTAATTCACAAGATAACTCATCATTTTTAATAGAAAGATTCTTGCACTTTTCTTGAGCATTTTCTAATTCTTCTTCTAAAATAGATTTTTTATCTTTTAGTAACCCCATTTCAAGTTCCAATCGATTTATCTTAGCAACATATTCCTTATTTAACTTCTTAGTTTCTCTATATTTGTCATCAAGTTCCATGCTTACCTCTAAAATTTCATCATAAGTAAGATCGGGACATACCTCATTAGTGTGTGCCAGAAACATAGATTTGCTTGCTCTGTGTTACTTTCACTGTCACTATCGGATGAAGAGGAAGAGTCAGAGTCATCCAATGTGACTTGGAATGCCTTTCTCTTTTTCTTAAATTTTTCAAACTTATTTTTTCTTTTTTTTTTTGTTAAGTTTTGGGCAATCCTTCTTCATATGTCCAAACTGATCACATTCAAAGCACTTGATCGAAGTTTGATTTGATGAATTTGATTTTCCGCCATTTTGGAACCTCGTCATTTTCTTGAATTTCTTAAATTTGTTGTAGTTCTTGGCAATGAAAACAATTTTGTCTTCATCCAATTCAGAATCTTCATTGCTTGCTTGAAATGCTATGTTCTTCTTTTCATGGTTTTATTCCTTTCTGGCCTGCAAATTAGCTTCATACGACATTAAATTTCCAATCAACTCTTCAACTTTGATTTCAAAAAGATCATTAGCTTCTTCGATAGCTAATACTTTTCTTTCCCACTCAATTATTAAAGAGTTGAGAATTCGAGATACTAAATCAAAATCAGTAAACTTGACTTCTAGTGCCATAAGGTCGTGTTGTATAGTTTGAAATCTGGAGTACATGTCAGCAATTGACTCATTTTATTTCATTTTGAAAGATGAGAATTGATTTTGTAAAATTGATATTTTTGTTTGTTTGACTTTAGTTGTACCTTCATGTGTAACTTGTAAAGTACGCCATATATCATAAGTAGTGGTACATAACATAACACGTGAAAATTCATTTTTATCAAGAGAGCAAAAAAGTACATTCATAGCTTTAGCATTATTAGAAGCAACGGTTTTTTGCGCATCTGTCCATGTGCTAATATTTGTTTCAGGTGCTACATACTTAATTTGAGTTGCTGACTATATTTCTAAACCATTTGCTTCCATAAAAATTCTCATACGTGTTGACCAATATGCATAATTAGATCCGGTGAATAGAGGAGGACGTGCAATTGACTGACCTTCTTGAAAGATACTTGCTATATTAACAGGTTTCAAATACGTGTTACTGTGATTTGAACTAACCTACTCTGATACCAATTGAAAGTCTATGTGGATCGTGCATATATATAGTATATGACAAGTACGTGTATAATAGTATGAATCACACGGAATAATATTAATGCAGGTAAAATTAAAAGTAATCACACCAGAATTTTTATACTAGTTCGGACCTCCCGTCCTACGTCCAGTCCCGAAGCTCCCCTTCGAAAATACACTAACCAATTACCCTCGCTTCGCCCGAAGGAATAGGCTTTTATACAAGAGTATTTCTTTGACAAGTGCGTGTTCTAGGCAACACTGATTTTGACTACAAGTACAGTTTCTTCCTATAATCTCCTTTGAGTAGTATGTAATTTTAAGCTTTGATATAAGGAAGAAATAAAAGTATGCTTTTGAGTACTTTTAGAAATCAGAGAGAGCATAGGAATATTAGAAAATAAATAGAGAAGAGTTCAGAATATCAAGTAAATCTTACTTTTCAAATTCATGCTTATTTATAGTTGTTGAAGAGTTTGTTTGAGAAGTAATGACCTTTGGTACATTCTTTTTCAGTCCAAGAGTTGCAATGTTTGAGGAGGAAGAGTTATGACCAGAGATAGAGGATGCAACTCTTCGATTGAAGAAGATGTCTGTTGAGAAGTCTGGCCGTTACCCAGGTCAGACGTCTGGCCATTTAGGTCAGACATCTGGTTTGTTTAAAAAAATTTAAACAAAAAACATTGCCAGACGTCTGAATACATATGTCAGACGTCTGACACATGTATAGCCTGTTAATTTCCCTTCTTGAGTATGTCAAAATTTTTTAATAGTTTGTATGTGCATATGCTTGTAAAGATTACTCAAGGAGATTGTACATATCATTTATTTAAAACATTAATAGAATATACTAGTATTTCTTAATATAATGATCCTTGTGTTTGTTTTCAGGTCTTGGTCATGAAAGTTTACCTGCATATGGATGGTATATATACCTATATATATTGCATGCTAGTGATTGTATAGTTGTTGTCATCGAAATCATAGAGTAGAGGTTCTAACATAAACTTTTAGTTACAATTTTCTAAGATAGTATCATTTGCTGGAATAAAAGATTTTTCTAGTTTGTTTGCGTATGTTCAAATAGTGTATATATATATAGTGGGGTTTTGAGAAATACTTTCAAAAATAACAAGTACGCACTTATACGTATACCTATACAAATTGATCGGGCAACCTAAGCTCTAATAACAAGTGTAACAACCCGCTTCATAATGGGCCTAATTTTCGACCTAGAAAAGGCCCATTGAACATTAGACCCATTCCAAAGTTGGTTGTTGGTTGGTAAAATTGGTACAATGAACAATACACGGAACTATCTACAAATGCTATCGGAATCTCATAGTGGGAAGGATAAAATATAATATCAGAAACAATACCCATTTTATAAAAGTTCAAATTTCAAAACAAAACAGAACATAACGTCCTAATGTCCGTAGTAAAATATCTCAAAGTACAATAACATCATGTCTGAAATAGGTACATCAAAATATATATAAACATAAGTAGATAAATAACTGTCCTGAGACTCCGTCTCTGCCGTCATCTCCTATAATCTGTATCGTCTTCTCTAAACTGTGTTGTAATGAGGAGGGAGTTAGAACAACAAATTCCGATGAATAAAAATCTCGAGTCTTCAATAATAGTACTTGGTCAGTATAATTTAGATAAGAATACGTCTTACATGTCCTAACTATATTATGTATATAATTTCTCCAATCGTAAGCTCTAAAGCTTTTCTAGTACAATTTTATAAGCTACTCTATTCCAATCCAACTCTATAAGTTACCATCATTTATAGGCCAAAGGCCATTCCTAGTCCCATGCATCTACCGTTAGTCGTATCCTTGACAATGTGAGAGAAAGTACCCTAGCCAATTAATACCTTTTTAATAGGAATTATGAAGACTCTGACCATTTAATACCTATATCTTAGGCAAGTCCCTGTCATTTAACACCAAACCCAAGGTGAGCTCTCTTGGGTACTATCTAGTTGACATCGCACAAAATCTCATTAAGCCACTTAATACTTCTTTTTAGAAGAGGCGGACCTTACAATAGCCACTTAATCCCTCAAACCCGAAGCGGACCCTTCCAAAGATTTCCTACTACCATGCCTAAACGCTATCCCCTACCATTTAATACTTCCTAATTAGGGAGGAGGCAGACCCTACAATAGCCACTTACTGCCCTTGATCCCCAAAGAAGTAACTATGTATTATGATCCGTAACCCGAACTGTGACATCTTACATTAGTCTGAATATTCCTAGGCAATGGTAGCCAGATTTATTGGCCAGACTTACCCAATAGAATTAGGACTAACCTCGCGTCCTCATAGGTACTTATTATAGGCGATGTCTTACATCAGCCTCAAAGTTACGCTGCTGGTAGCTAGATTAACTAGGTAGACTTCTATGTGCTTTTGACTGACCTCACACTATAACTTAGTCATAATTTACACTCTCCCAACCATACCACCATGTACCTCACCGCATTCTACTAAGACTATAAAGAAAGGTTCTTTATTCTTCCACTAATCATAATCATCCTTAACTTCCATCTTATGGGGTTTAATGCTAATTACTAACCTATTTATCACGCTATTAATACGTTATTAATTATACTTTATTTATACGCTAATAAGCACGCGCGCACACACACACATATCAAGACTTCCAATTTATACAAGTCTAGCTCCATATCATAACATACAATTTAGCTAATATCCTTAGCCCAACAATAGACTTGTATAATAAAATGGGATCAATTACCAAACTTATTTCATATTAAAATAGTAGAACCAACATTAATAGAATTTACAATTCAATCCTTTTACACTCTATATAACTTTGACATATAAAATGATAAAGGGATTCATATTAAAATTACGAAAATAGGTAGTGCAAACTACGAATAGGAGAATCCGTACTTTACATACCATTTCCTAATTTTTAGAATATCGAGGGAGAAAAATGAAAAGTGGAATAGAATATAAAATATTAAAATTGCAATAACTACACAAATTCGACTATTTTAATAGGAAATAACTAAGATCAAAATAGCATAAGAATTGACATTTCGCTTTAGGGGAATTTTAGTGGGGGGAGGGTTAGATTTGATGTTTTCATGAACCAAAATTCCCTAAGGCATATATCACATCCAACCTATACTATACAATCACCAAAACGAGAAAAAAATAAGATTTCCACTCACAGATGATTCCCAAGCTCCCAGCTTTATCCTTTGGATTTGAATACCCCTGCTTCTCTTTTCTCTTTTCAGACATCTTCCTTTTGAAATATGCAATAATTGGATTGTATATTAATTAGATTCAGAATTTTAGGGATTGGAGGAGAATAGAACTAGAAATTGAAAATTAACATCTAAAATCCCTCACCTGAAAGCCTTAAGAAATTTTTGAGTCGTGTGGAAGAAAGAGACTGACAGAGCTCCGCTTTTGTTTCCAAATAATTTATGAATAAAAATGAGGAGGCTAGGCTCTTATTTATAGTGGTTAGAAGTCATGAGAACCGTCGGATTTAAGTCGGTTTAAAATAATAAAACCCGAGCCATTCCTAGCCTGAATAACCCTAGCCACCACAACATTTACCGATCGGCCGCTCCTACTTAGGCGGTCGACCAGTTGATTATTTTTCGGAACGTATTTATTATTTGTTTAACGTTTTATTTAATTCCTTAATTAATTTTAATGTTAGCGTTTTCCTTAACCCTATTTCTAATCAATGTTAATTTTTAAATTTCAAATTCTTAACATTAATTATAAATTTGAATTTGAATTCCATTCGAATTATTTTGAATTTGAAAACTTCAAACGCCAATAACTTTTCCTTTTGAGTTTCGATTACAAAACTTTATATATAGAAATTGATTGGAAAATCGCTATGAACGCGGTAGTGTAACATCCATGACCAAATTTTGATATTTACAAAATTTTCAATTTAGTATTATTATTAATTAACTAATTCCTTTATTAATTTTTATGGGGTGTTACAGGAAAGGTAATCAGGAACTGTTCCATCTTCCTAATTATGTACAAATTCCAAAATGGGTCAGTTGGCCTAATTCAGGCTTAATTAATTACTTAGTAATCCAGCCAGATTCTGTCCAAACTTCAAACAAACATATCACCGAAACGGTAAGTCCAAAAGGCGGATTTGGCCACTTTATGAAAAGGGAAACTATCAAATCTTTGCAATGGAAGTGGTCTCGACCCCCTAATTTAGTTCCTAGGCCCTACATGTTTTCAGGGTCAAAATCGTCCAATAATATTTATAAGGATAAAAAATGTCACTACTCACCATTTTCCAAAGTAAAAATATCATGTGACCCAATATGAATTTAAATACAATAATTTACAATCCTCCGATAAGTAAAATATAGGTTGTTACATAGTCCAGCAAGACTACATATTTAGTTGACATATGAAAACAACACTACAACTCAACAAACAACATATTATGCAAATGACGACATGGATTCCCACGTTCAGACGTCATTAAACCAAAACACAAACATTATGTGGACAATGACATGGATATGTGCATTCAGACACCACAACACCCAACTTAACATTGCATGGACAGTGACACTGATAACCGCGTTCAAGCATTGTCATGCCACAACAAATCTCACATGGAAAATGACATGGAAAATTGCATTTCAGCATTGTCGTTCCATATCAAAAACTATAAATCAAATAATATCAACCATTCAACAATACCACATACAATTTAATCATCGATCAACAAAGACATTAAATATGTCCATAAACACATCCATACATATACGATCATTTATATATTCATTCGTTTAGAGATCAACATCAATCAAGCAAGCAACGTTACGAAAGACTTCCTTAATTCAAAGAACATGCTAGAACCTAAAACGGGAACAAATGCTTTTCTATACAGGCCCTGCTAGGTCTAGGTTTAATCCGACTCCCAGTAGGTCCAATCAATGGACTGGTTGGTGGCCTGTAGCCGAACCTCCTATGCATTTTTTTTTATTTTCTTCTTCTTTTTCTTTGATTTTTGATTTTCTTATTATCGATTTAAACCCAAACTTTTACATGCTATTTCCAAATCATATTACTTCAATTTAGTATTGATTCATACAAAATTTATTTACATTTATTTCATGATTTGTAAATATTTATAAATCAACTTCATATAAAATCAATATCCCTCTTAAAAAATACCTTTATAAATACTTAAAAATAATATTAAATTTTGAAATAAATTAACTTTATTCTCTGAAATAAATATTTTTAATTACTTACTAATACTTCATATGTTTTAACATCATTTTTCTATGTTATATGAAATAAACATTATTTTACTGTATAATCATTTTATTTTCTTTACTTTAAACATACATCATATTTATACACTACAATATAATATAAATTCGTTATTATATACCGATTATCATATACTAATCTTAGAAATTCATATTATACCCTTTTGGTAACATTTTTTAATAGTACTTAATCATTATACAATCTAACCATACCCTCTTCTTAATGTTTAAATCACCATTATAGTTCATATATCATAGTCAGAGTTTCTAATACACAGTTTAATTAATTTAAATTATAACTCATCATAATTATCATTTCATTAATTAACATTCTAATCCCTAAAGTTATCTTCCTAATCATAGAAACCATAATATTTTAAGAGTAGAACCAAGTACGAGTCAAATTAGTAGAGCAACACTCATAATGACCTTGTTGCTCCTCAAACACCCACCGTCTAGAATTAAGTTTACCTCTAAATCTAAATATTTTCTCTATAAATTTGTGTTAGATCATAGCCCTCGACTTTCTCATTACTTTGGTATTTGATTTATTGATTATAATAGAGATTTGGGGTTGAATTAGTTGATGGAATTAAATTAGGGCTTCGAGTTTCTAAGAGACGAGAGAATGAAGAAACAACGTACGGAACTAAATTAGTTTCTCATTTTGAATTCCGACGGCTTATTTTTTTTATAAATAAAGTGAAGTGTACGTTCAACCAGGTTGAGTCAAGCCCATTTAAAGTTTGAATTTCCAAATCACAAATACGTCAATATCTCCATCATACAAACTTTGATTTTGACAAACAGATATACGACATATATCAGAGAAACAAAACAGTCGCAATAATGCATATCTCGTTGCCAAATTCAGTCGTTTTTAAAATTACCATTTTGCCCTTATGGTTAAAATTACTAAAATACCCTTGTTTAATTTAGTTGTCTAAATTACGTGGTATAACACTCTCCCCACCTTAAAAAAATTCGCCCTAGAAAATCTCAAGGGTCAAAGAATGTAATTCACAATCTTTCCCATTATGCTACAACCCTAATACTATCTATTGCATACATTAGCAACCATTAAAACAATCATCCATACATGTTGCATACAAGTCTATTACCAAACCTTTTTTTAGTAAACATATACTTCATCAATATAATAGCAAATAATCTATATGCATGCATGATTATGTAATATAAGATACTAAGTTAATGCAAAAATGCAACTAGTAGTCATCCTCTTGAACTAGTTGGCCCACTGAGATATATGCAAATGACATGGCATATTAGGCATGATGCAATTGCCCTAATTTGAATATAAAATTACTACATGTATGCAACTATCATTCGATGCAACATATCATAAAATAAATATAGAGATTGGTAACTTACATACTCCAAAACATAGCAACGTGATCAAAAGTTGAAGAACATGGTCTATATAATATCAAATCAACCAAATCAACAATCGATCAATCATATCCTAACAAAGAAATATTAATCTATAACATCCATTCAACCATACCTAGATAATAGTTGCACTAACAAGCAAACAAATTGGAAATGCTCCGAAAAAGAGTCAGAACGAAAAGATTGGATATTCTCCTCCACTTTCCAAACACTCTCAACTGGATCATTCTTCCCAACTCAACTTAATAAGCCTTACTTCTGGTATGTATACTCATCCTAAAAAATGATCTCAAGTGTATGTGCATAACTTATAGCTCCTGCAATCCATCAATCCAGATAAACCGATGCCATATTGTGTCATAACCAATAACCCTTTCATTAACATGCCCTAATTGAAATGCGGTTTCACACGACTTTTAAATGCACATACACAACATTCCAATTATCCTAGTAGCATATAAATCATTATGTCCTTTGGATGCTAGGGTAAGACAACTTAAAAATGGACGGTGTCTTACCTAAGCAAACCAATATTTTGAATACTAAATGGTTCCTCCTTTCATTTAAGAACATCAACGTCGGGTGATGCCTTAACCTGGTGAACACAGCATAACTTCTCTTCAAATTTTCAACTTAACTTAAATGGTATTATTTCACTTATGATATCACTCTTTAAACATCCAATAGTCATGATACTAGGGTGCCATGTTCCCAATCTATAAGAAATTTTCAAATTTCATCCTAACCCCTAAAATATACAAACAATCAAATAGTCAAATATTCAAGCAAACATTCAAAAGAAATTATCCTATTCTATTCAACTATTCAAACATAGCAATCAAAATCCTAAACCTAAGTGGAATTCTAATCTAAGATAAATCTTAATCTAAATTAGTGATAGTGCTTAAGAAATCAACCATGTAATACATTGTTTACGTGCACCTCATATGCAACATAAACTGTGTACTTTTAAGTCGCTATTGCCAAAAGAGCCTCTTGGAATAGATAGCCTCTTTTCAATTCGAGTAATGATTGAAAAGAATCTACCTAAGCCATTCCTTAAACCATATTCAAATTTTTAAACCTCAGTTTTCACCAAAAATCACCTCCGCATTTCAATGCATGTAAATCAAGATTCCTTTTCGTAGTTCCTTAAAATCGGTCTTATCCAAATAGCATGGAGTCATTATTCTACACCAATTTGTAGTAGCTTCTATATATAATCTCAATGCTAACTCAATCTGAAATATCTTTTACAAATGAAATCAAAATTTCAATCATTCTTTGATTCTCTAATCCATGCTTATTCATACTAGTTAATTTATCTTTTTACACAATGCCAATAATAATAACACATAGAATCTTGGTACCAACTTGTGGTGGAGTATCTTCTACATATCCTTAAATCGAACTCCAATACTTCTCTTCATTTCAGCACATTAATGGTGCTTCTTTCCAAACTATCTTTTCACCAATCTACTTTTTCCCTATACTATGGACGAGACAACTCAACAGGGGTGACGTCTCGCCATACCAATCCAATAAACTATTGGGATAACATCATTCTACTAAACCATATCTAGGAACATCGAAAATAGATGATGTCCTAGCATAATGAACATAATACAGAACTTATGTCACATCTAATCTAAGCGATATACTTCCAGTTGCAATGACAACTCAAGTAACAATACCTCATAAATATCACCATAAAACATATATAGTAAGACAACAACCAACTTGCCTAGTGATCAATAATCACCCAAGCCAAAACAAATATGTGTGGTATAACATTGTCCGAAACGTCAAACCGACGACACCATCCACAAACCAACTTAACTGTCTATGTTTACTAGTAATAACAAATAACAAACCATCTAAATGTTATTCCCCTTCATTACTGACCATTCCTGCAATGATATGGTACAAAAGAACGTGAATATCAATTATTCCAAAATTTAATCTATGGATTAATCACCAAGTTGGATAACATATAAATAATATTGGGTCATCAGGATCCCATTATATAATAAACTCTAGGCCTACCAAAATTAATCTTCAACCATATTCTAGATAAATTTTCAATTGATTGATTAACATAATCCAATCAATTGAAATTCTAATACCAAAAATACCATTTGTACTATCCAGCTTTCCAAGTGAAATTTTACTTCAACCGTATCTTTAAAACATCTAATATCATGCAAGTATAACTTTGGTCCTATCTCTTTCATATAAATCTTAACCATTTACTTTTCGATCAGATTAACGCCTCCTCTCTATACTATTTTAACAAAATAAAATTTAGACTTATTCTCTCTAACCAAAATATGATCTCCATATCCTAACTCGAAATTCTCCTATCCAACTCCCGATTATATTCTAGAGTCATATGCTTAAGTGGCATGTCAATGAGCGTGATGAGTTTTATCTATTCGGAAAGGAAGATCGGAATCTTCAACGAAGACATATGGGGTTCTTATGTTATATGATGGACAATAACTCATTATCGTAGGACTATTGAGATCATGACAACAAGACCGTTCCTGGTCCACTACTACTCATCCATTCCATATTCTTATCTCCATCCAAATCTTTTCATAATGATTCATCCAATCTACTTGAAGATCAACGGCTATCCTAATAGACTCAGTACATATGTGTCACTAAAGGACTTTGCATTGTAAATAACAAATTTCAAATCATGGCAATCAAAGATAAATGGTTTGATCCTCTGGATGAATTCGACACTACAAAAGATTTAAGCACTTTATGATGTTTAAGGTCTAAACTATCCACTATAACAATCTAAATTCAGAAGCAGCAACTCACCTTTAGTTTTGATCTAACTTTTTTCTCCACAATAGATAGTAAAATTAGATTGGTAGTTAGAATAGCTTTGAGCTTTGAGTGCATATGCTTTAATAATCCGTCCTTCCTTTTGTAGAGTTGGGCAATTATTCTTGAAACGACACATTTGTTCACAATTATAATATTTGGTCTTTGAGAGGTCTACTCTACAATGTTTGGCCATGTGTCCCTTCCTTTGGCACTTACTACATACAATCATCTATCTCTTACTCTGTCCTCCTTAGGATCCATCCTCCTTGTTCTTCTCCTGATGATTTTGATTCTACTTAACCTCCTTCTTTGGGGTATCCTTAATTACATCTCCTTTAATAGTATTTAAGAAGGATGCCTCCACTAATCATTCTAAGGTAGCTCCAAATGGAATCTGATTCAGTGCTAATTCCTTGAGCGGTGAGTTTAATCTCTTTGCAAATTTCATCGCCTTCTTGTCCATGGTATTTATAAAATCAAACCCGAACCTTGCATGCTCATTAAACTGATTTACATATTCACCTACCATCATGTTCCCCTATTTCAGGTGAATGAACTTCTCCAAAACAATCCTTTTCTGCCCTTGAGAAGAGTTTCGTCTTAGACTTCCTTTTAAACACCCCCCAAATAATACTTTCCTTCTCTACTTCTGTAGTGCCTATTTCCCACTAATTTGCTTCTTCTTCCTAGATATGCGAGAGAGCCAACCGTCTTCTAAAAATATAACTTAAACCTAAAAGATTGAAGATTCTCTCGCATGTTCTTAGTCTCAGCCATGCCAACGTCACTGCATAGGATTCAATCCATAGGGTGTACCACCCAAACTTGAGAGGTCTCTACACAACTTTGGGAAATTCACAATTGATGGTGGTTGGACTGGGAGCACACCTTGGTTAGCTGTTGCATGTATTGTAGGGTCAACACTAGTTTGGCTCATTACTTGCATACGCAAATAGGAACATTCACGCTTGGAATTTCCACTATATCCACTCTAATGCCATTTCAAGGTCTGGTTTCAACCCCACCAGCATTTGCCTCTATTCCAGTCTCGATCGAGTTATTTTTTTCAGTTATATTCAAATGAGATTTTTAGCAACCCCACAATAGATAGTTAACTCAACTGGAAAAGAAAATGGTGTATCCATACGTATTCAATTCTTATGTAATATATATAAGCTTATGAAATAAAAATATTCTCTCTCAATACATCCTAATCCTTAATATAAGGATAAGTTTTTCTTTGATACCGAATGTAATAACTGCCCTTTTCGACCCTCGAATTTAACGCTCGAACCGACACTAACATCCCAAAAAAAAGTCACTGGGATATGACAATAAGAAATAAAAAAATCTAACTATATCTTTCTGAACTCGCAGTGGAAGGAAACAACATATAATATAAAATATCTTTAAAATCAAATCCAATCCAAATATATAGTCATGTCCGTACAAAAAATCCCCATTCACACATCACATAATACTTTCAGATGATATATACAATATTTACAATGGGAAATGTATTTGTCATCCACACCTTCTTTTATAAGTATATTAATTTGTTTAATAACATATTAAGTGTATTAGTTTATTATTTAATCAATTAATTAATCACCTTAATTTCCTTATTTTTCCATTTTTCAATTTATTCATAAGTATCCAAATTGCATGGGAAAAATTCTTAAAAATACAAAATTTTATTTCCATCTCATATAAAATTTAAAGGAAAAAACAATTATTTTCCATATTTTAAATAATTAAATCCCATACGTACATTATTTTCCTTCTTTGAACAATTGTAGAAAATTTATATTACATTTGAAAATTAGAAATTTAAAACCCTTTTACATTTTGAAGTTATAAATAACATGTAATAACCCAAATTTTAGGGGTAATTGATAAAAGTTCATAACAGTAATTTAATTGATTAAAATGGATTTGTAAATATTAAATAAGAATAATTTTTTAGTTTTATTTAGAAATATTGTAATTTAAAGATAAAATAGTTAGTGATGAAATTAAAGGTTTTGAGAATAATTATTTGTTTAACAGATTGTTAAATAAATTAATCAGGAAATTAATTAATGAATGGATTTAAAATGTTAATATTCGGTATTTAAATTTAAATAAATAAAAAATAGAAATAATTTCTAGAAAATTTTATAATGTTGGGTAAATAAGTAAGTGTTATAGAGATAAATTTTATTTGGAATTTTATTGTAATTTATTTTCAATAGAATATAATTTATGAAAGAAATGAAATAATAAAAAATAAATACACATAAACAAATATATATTTTCTTTTCAAACTCAAGCCCATATTTTCAGGCCTAAGTCCAAATTCTAATATCTTGATCATTCTTGTATCGAGAGTTTTCTATATCCAGATCTTTCTCTTCATTCGTCGATTATCGATTCATGTTTACTTCCCTAAATCACTCAATCTCTCCTCATTAAAACTAAAAAGCAAGAATCCTCTTCGTTTAGAAAATCAATTCAAATAAGGTAAAGTGATACAAATTCCCAATTTTGAATCTACACACCTCAACATGAATCAACATCTACTACTATATAGGAATCAAGATTTCGATGGAGAGTGAGATGCTGGATTGTGCACAGGGAGAAGAATAGGCACTGCAAGCTTCAGGTGAGTGTATGCACTCACATTTCTATGTCTAGATCAACTAATTCTTGGTATATGTTGTGTTTGAGTTATTGTATGGTAGAATATGTTGTGTGTGCATCGAATTGAAGGAGAAATAGTCGAAGAAAGAAGATGAGAGGGCCTAAAATGGTCCGAGCAGGTCGTTGGAAGGTGAACCAAGGAGGTGGTCTAGCGGCCGACCCCCTAAGCTCCAACCGGTTGACTGCTACATGTCGACTGGTGGTGGTACTGCTTGAACAAAAGTAAATGTGGCACAATGGTAAAGACTTGTGCCTTTCAATCAACCCACCCGGTTTCTATTAGTCCCATTTTATGCTATTTTTTTGTAAGCGTATATTTTAAAAGCATATAAATTATATTTGCATTGAAATAAAAATGAGTTATTATGTAATTTATATAATTATTTATGAAGTAAAGTTTTATTAAAAAAAGATAGTGTTTAATTATATTCAAAGTTATTAATTTATTGTAGAAAAATCCGTTTTGATTATAAATAATTATTTACTTGTATATAAAAATTCTGGAAAACAAGGAAAATATTCTAATTAATATTTTAAGTATTTTAAAGTGTATTATATGATTAATTTTGTTTAATTAAGAATAATAAAAATAATGTTTATATATTTAATTAAAGTAAATATGTATTTAATAAATTAAATTTTATTTAAATATCTAATTTAATTTTAGCATTGTCATTATATGTTTTGACATTCCTTTTCTTTGTTTGTATTTTGTAATTGATGTAATTATTTAAGAATTATTAAGTGTGCTTTATACATCTGAATATATCATAAATTTTGTTTAATTATATTATTCTAATTTCTCATTATTTTTATATATTGATAAGGATTGACATGAATGATTCACCATTGATATTGATTTGATTGGTGACTTTGACATGATAAAGTGATGATGCCCTTCTTTATGATTTCATGATATTTAATTTTGTGCAACGAGGAATTTGATAAGATGGAGTTATAATACCATCTGGTATGGGACTTTCGATAATATTTCTTCAGTTATTCTTTAGACTCGTTATAAAGAATATTGTGAAGATTGATTGTAGTTTATGAGCATTGAAAAAACGATTGAGCATCACGTGATAGTATGGGACGTCGATGTGATACTTATTCAGTTATTCATTGTAAGTAGATGTCACTTAGTGATGGGAACTAGGATATTAGGATTATACTTACATGAGGTGATGCTCAGTGTAGAGCAAACTCATAGATGATTGAGTTATGGGGGATTACTATATATATACATATATTCATATATATTATCTACTTGTCTATCATGAAGTGCTCCAAGATATGATTAGGAGTTAGTGGGAATCGGATGGCCAATGTCCACCCTGGTGGCTTGAACGTGGGGTCGTGCCACAGATCTATGACACATTTATTATACATTAGATGCACATCACAGGATTTTAGTAGAGGGTGGTTAGCTTTTAGAGCGGAGTAGCCTTAGCCCCCTTTTGTTTCTTAATCTAGTAGTCTATTACTGTAGGGGTGTGATCTTGGTCATGATTAGAAGTCCTCATGTTGAGAGCATATTAGGTGGATATAATCATAATATCAGGGAGGTAACTAAAGACTGTAGGAGCAAATCCAGGCGGGTAGTCCTGGGCTCCTAGAGTAGGCGGGTAGCTGTTAGTCTCACTTCTGGTTCTACATGGAGTGGTAGATAAGTATATATAATTTATATACCTTACCTAAGTATTAGGAGCAAAACCGGGTGGATAACCAAGGTGCTCTTGGAGATGGAGAAAGCTATATTGTGATTTGACTCTAGTTGGGACCTTCTGTCTTTCGTACAGTCAATTCATGTCACTATTTATTTCTATATGAGGAGATGAGATTATACTTGTGATGTGATAGATGTCCAAAGTATAGTGGATTCTCGTATCTTTTATTATATATGATTTACCCAATAAGCGGCTTATGTATATATTTTACATTGATGTTTGTGTTATATTATTTAAGATAGAGAGATATATTTGGGTAATGCTATATGTGTGACAACCCGGAGTTTTATAACGATTTATTTTCGTCTAATGACGATAAAAATTGTTGTTAATCGTTGTTTGGAATTTTAAAGCTGTTGTTAAATTTTTTAAACAATTTGTTAAATGATAGAAGTGGGCTTCATATGTTGACTCTAGCCCACATTTGCATTGCTTAGATGCTGTTCCCTTTTGCTGATTCATAGGAAACCCGACCCCTCCATTTTTTCCATTCTAAACCCTAAACAAAATGAATCGAACGAAGAAAAAATGGTGGCGACTCGTTCTTTCGTTCGTTCCCCTTTCCTGTAAAAATTAGGGCTTCGATTTCAACTTTGCTCGATTCCTTGTTTGGCCACGACGTCGACTCTGGATGGATCGATGGTGACTTCGGCCGTTTGATTGAGTTCGTTTCTGGGCTTCGCTCGATTCGTCGATTTCGTGCTCGTAAGTATAAGGTGAGTAAGTTTTATTACTCACATCTAATTCAAGCACATATATCTGTGAGTTGTGATTTCCACTGCTTTGAATTCTTGGGTTTTCGTTTGTATACGAACGTTTGAGTTCGTCTTGATTTACCTTGGCCATTCTAATTTGATTGAATACTGAGATGAGTTCTCTGACTTTAGCAGTTTGTACAAATTAATGCCTGATACTCACGGAGTTGATTTTTGTTTGAATTTCTGGCTTTAATGACTTTTGATTTGAGTTTGACGATGTTGTTTGTTCGACTTTGGCCCTCTGTCATCTTCGGCCACTTGATTCTGTAAAAATTTGTACACTTAGACTGGACTTTGTGCTTGACTTTTGTTTGCGAAATTTATTTAACATTGGCTTTTGTTCGTAGCTGATTTGGTGAATTTTCATCGGCCGTAACTTGATTTCGTTCTTTGACTGGAATGATGATTCCTTTTTGGATTGTGGCTTTGAGATAAACTGTTCATTTGTCTGCACTTGTTCAGTGCAGTTTCATGGTGACTTCGTTTTGTGACTTTGTTCTTTCATGATTTTCAGACTTTGGCATGTCGGTTCAAAACTGCTGCCTGATTTTGTTATAACTGATAAATGCTTTTAAATCTTCTCTGTCTTTTTCGAACTCGCTGTGCCACTTGCTGGCTGCTACTGCTTCACTTGATCTGGAGTTGTTTTGTTGCATTCACCCTCCACTAGTACATGTTGCCTCGAGTACATGCTTTCATTGTGTATATATAACACTGCTCGGTCTATATGCACTTAGTTAGTTCTCATAGGTACTGATACATTGTATTTGCATTTGTTGTTGAGTCTGGGCACTGCATATGTATGTTTCACTGTGTTCATTTGTCAGCGCTTGCATTGTTCACTTTGGGCTTTGACTTTACCATTACCTGACTTCAGCACTGCCTTCATGTAAATGCAACGAAGTCTGGGGTAGATATACTGGTCACTATGTACATAGTTGGTTTTATATCCCTGTAAGTTAATTTTATACATATGTGATTATACATTCATGTTACCCTGACCTGTAGTATGCATTGCCACTCTGGTTATCCACTTGATTTGGTGAAGCTAGCACATGTTGTCACGCTAATCTGATCTGGCCATCATGTAGTTGCACTGTATAGAGTTCATGTTGTGCCATACACTTGAATTCAGTTGCATTTGTCTGGTTCAGTCTTGTACTACTTGCTGACATTTTCTCTGTTCATTGATGATGTGGCTATTTCCACTTGTTCAATATAGGATCTGGTTCAATTAGGTTATGTGCAATGGCTTGAGTCTTGTATATATGTAGGTTCAAATTTATATTGCCTGCACTTGAAATTTATTGAGCTTGGTCATCTTATTACCCTCCCAGTACGGTCAGTTTCATGTTCATGCCGAGCCTTGGTAAACTTACTAGTACACTATTTGGTTCACGTTGCATTCACTATTGCATACATGTAAATTTTATGTTAACATTGGCTTGTCTCAACTTCACTTGATTTCAATTCTCTGTTGTATTTCTTGAAGTCTGCATTGCACACTGGAAGTCCTATACTCTGACTTGATTGAAAATTCGTGTACATACTTATGGAGTTCCTGCTCTTCATGTAACTGATCTCATCCCTGCATTGTCTATTGGTGTTGGCAAGCCTTTCATTATGTTAGATCCTTAGTGTAGCCTGGTGCATTTAGATTTGATGATTGTGGTTGATACAATCGAGTCTGGAACCTTTTGTAACATTGAGTTGCACTGCACTTGATTTTCATGTGCAGTTTAGCTTGATTTATGGTTGGAGTAGTTTTGCATAGTTGTGGCTATACATTTGTGGTCACTGCACGTTGTCCTAAGCTGATCATCGAAGTGCATTGCCCTGCCTTTGTACTTGGATG
The DNA here is from genome assembly GCA_030737815.1 of Allium fistulosum. Classification (NCBI taxonomy): domain Eukaryota; kingdom Viridiplantae; phylum Streptophyta; class Magnoliopsida; order Asparagales; family Amaryllidaceae; genus Allium; species Allium fistulosum. The sequence continues at coordinate 119,088,003 of CM060901.1, read as the reverse complement.
ATTTGCAGTTACTTTTCATTTGATCTGAACCGGTTAGTCGAGTCTTCACAGCACATTCTGGTTTTAACATATTGCTGTTAGTCGAGTTGCATCTATGTGGTTACTTTGAGCATGCTACATTTGTGCTCGAGTTGGTGACATCTGTATATTCTTGGTCGAAACTAGTCATTCATGTTTTAGTTGCATTGACCAGTTTGTAGTTTTGAGTACTGTAGTTTACTTTGATAATCATGTTGCCATATTGGGTTGTTCATTTCTTGTTCACGTGTTTCTGGTAGAGTAAATTGTTCTTGACAGTTTTATGTTACACCTGAGTTGAATCCAGTTTAAACGCTCGGGTTTAACCTTGTGTTTGTTTGTGATTTTCATTGAGCTTTCGTGTATTGCATCACGGCAGTGGCGAGGCAGTGCACGCGTGCGTGCACTGCAGCCACACTGAAATTTGATTTGGATTTGCTGATTTGTTGTTAACACCGTTTAGTGTTATATTTGCCGTTATCCGATTCTCTTATCGAGGAGTTGGATACACGAGATTTCTGTGACTGTCGCCTATTTGATATTTGATTATTATTGCTTCTGTGCATTAATAACTGAGTTTGAATTAAACTGACCCGTGTATTATTTTCTTTTGAATTTAATACTCGGGTCAGACCCGAGTTATTTCAGGTTGTAGATTTCCTGCTTTGAGTTGCTGTTTGAGCTATGAAGACTTTTCACATCTTTTGGAGTAGTCGTGTCATAGTATAGGGTGATATGTATTCATGTATATTAGTTGATAATGTACATGTATATATATAACCTCCAGAGTCGACAGTTGTAGTTGTATCATATGTATTGTGTCAAATGTATTGTAACTGACATCGGTTATATATATATATATATATATATATATATATATATATGAGACTTTTGTTATCTATGTTCCGCATCTTTTTGTATCTGTGTTAGTATTATATATATTGTCCTAAACCATTATGAACCATCGTAGTTCGTTTTATACTGGAATTGGGTATGTCGATGGGAGTGAATTAATAAGAGATGAAAATTTTAAAATATATACCACTCCTATCAAGGTAACCAATACTAGTGTAAGGCCAACCATGGATGGCCGCTCCTATCCAGCCTTATTCTTCATAATAACAGACAGTATTTCTTCTAATACTCTTTGTTATTGTGAGTATAGAGGTGGGGCGTTACAATATGCTAGCTTGATTATTCTTGGTGATATCTCATATATTGATGATTTCTGGATTTTGGTGATGCTTTCTAGATATGGATGATTCACCCATTTGATGTTGATTCCATGATTTCTAAGTTGACACGCTTTTATATAGGTGATGACATCTTTATGTATGGTTTTGTGTATTCTACATTATATGACACTTTTGGGCTTGTTTAAGTTATCATCATTATACACCATGCATACATTACTATATATAATGATGTTATGATTACTGTTATGCATTATTCTGTTGGTGTTATCATATTATTATTGTATCCAATATATACTGAGTTCCATACGTATATTGAACCATTGATTTAGACATAGCCTGACTGAGTGTTATTTATGTAATACTCGGGTCAGTTCGAGACATTTCAGTTCAAGGACATTGAGACCAGCCTGTGTTTTTGGGCATAGAGGAGGCTAGTATTTATTATAGAAGCTTATCATCTTGTATTATATAGTTTCTTGTACGTATATTCATATGATATATATCGGACATACCATGTGTATTCAGTATTATACATTATCGCTGCGATTCTGACTCTGTGATCTTTGATATTCATTATATGTTGTGTATTGTTCTATTCTGGAGGAACATGTGTTTATTACTTAATGTCGATACTATGTACGTATAGGTGAGAAATTTATTCGATGTTTAAAATATGCACTAGTGTTAGCCCAAGGGAATATTCACGTATGTACCCCCATATAGCCTCATTCTCCATATTACCCGACAATATTGCTTAGTTATTCTCTTGGATAGTATAGATATAGAGGTGGGGTGTTTCACAACATATCAAAATTTTAACTAATTTAGAGGTCATTGTTATGGTATTAAACTTAAAAACCCCACTTTTGTTTTCATTACTCAACATATAAATTCATTGAAGCATTATACTGACTATACACCCATAATCTATGTTTTTATCAACCTAAAACATTGCACTTTCAGCCATAAATAAAAAAGAAAATATAAAAACAAGATGGGTGGTAATATTATTCACCTTGAGTTGTTTAAGAATGTAGAGATGTTCCATAGCTCTTTTTCTTCAAGGTTTTAAATACTTCTACCTTAATGAACTGATGATTTAAAGAGAGGAAGCCATAAACGAGGTTTTTCTTTTCATTTTTATAATAATGAAATGAGAATTTTTGAGAGTGGAAATGACATAGATTTCTTGTGAGCTCTCGGTTCCTTGGCAATATATATCATCACTATCATAGTAGAATAACATTGTATTTTCAATCACTGGAACCAATCCAAGATCTCATATAATATTTTTTGCTTCCATACTAACTATTTTGCAGCATCATTTAAGGTGATGTACTCGATCTCTATAGTGTAATCTACCACACCTTCTTATTTCGAACTTTTCCAACTAGGACATCTTCATTGAGGATGATATAAATCTTAAAACCAATTTTTTATTATCTACATCGCTCTACAAGCTCGAGCCATTTACCCCTCCATAAGGATTTTATTTTCTCCATATATTAGAAACAAATCTATAGTATATCGTAAATATTTGAGAATATTCTTTACAATAATCTTGTGGTTTGCATCTAGATTGGATTGTTATTTGGTCTTATGCATAACATAGCGTATATGATGGATTCTATTATGTATTCATGGGGAATCCTTCTCATATGCTCGCACTCGTCATCCATGGATGGGGAGTCCTTCCTTGAAAAGACAATTCCATGTCATATAGGAATATTTCCTCACTTGGAATTTTTCATACTAAACCTTCTTATTATGGTGTATATGTACACATACTGGTACAATCCCAACATCCTTTTAGATCTATCTCGACAAATTTCCATACCTAGTATATAGAATGCTTCTCCCAAATCCTTTGAAACAACCCGCCTTTTTTGACCCTTGGATTTAATGCCCGAATCGACGTTAACATCTCAAAAAATAAAAAGAACAAGTCATTGAGATATGATAACAAGAAATAAAATAAAATCTAACTATATATTTCTAAACTCACAGCGGAAGGAAACAACATATAATATAAAATATCTATAATGTCAAATTCAATCTAAATACATAGTCATGACTCCATAATCCATCAACCTATTAATACATGTGTAAAATCAAAGGGTGGAGAGGGTCAAACATATGCTTGCATGAGAGCAATAAATCTACTTTGTCGAATACTATAATTAAACCCAAAAAATGGGATCCCAGCAGGTCCAGCCAATCGACCAGTTGGCACAAACCGATCAGCCGGTTGTTGGCCTGTAGCCAAACCACTTGTGCATTTTTTATTTTCTTTTTCTTTTTCTTTGATTTCCTTATTTATCAATTTAAACCCAAACTTTTGCATGCTATTTTCATATCTTATTACTTCATTTTAACATTGGTTCCATACAAAATTTATTTACATTTATTTCATGGTTTGTAAATATTTATAAATTAACTTTATACAAATTAAATACCCCTCTCTTAAAAAATACATTCATAAATACTTTTAAATAATATTAAATTTTGAAATAAATCACCTTTATTCTCTAAAATAAATATTTTTCATTACTCGCTAATTTTCAATGTTTTAACATTTTTCTACGTATATATAAAATAAACATTATTTTACTATATAATCATACTATTTCTTTTCTTTAACCACAACAGACTTATACACTAAAATATATTATAAGTTTGTTATTGTTTACTGATTACCATATAATATTCTAAGAAATCCATATGGTTACGGCCAAATTTTCCACGTTCTTGGAACAGACTCAAATAGATAGTATGGACTTCAGAATGACTCCAGAGACTTGGAGAAGAACTAGAACGATGATACGAAGAAGTACAAGAAGATTGGATGAGTTTTTAACAAGTCAAATCATGCCAGTATACCGAGATGATTTTGGAACATAACATGGAAAACTTGGAAAAAGGTAGCCCAAGCTACGAGAAAAAGATGAAGATGGGTTAGCAAATTCAAGTCGGTACCGACATGAATTAATATCAGTATCGAGTTAATTTTAACTTCGAGAATTGTGCCATTTGACTCGATCTTTATGCATAGCAAATCAGATCTGGAGACTTGGGACTTCTTCTAACTTAGATAACGAGATCTAAACTAGGATTGGTCTATAAATAGCAAGCTACATATATCTAGAAAGGGGATTTTCGGCACTAGAGTTCGAGGAAGCTATCTTCTTCCACCATTAACTTACATAACCCTATCAATTATGAGAATTACTTGATTTTGGTCGGATTTGTGTTGTATTCATTGTATTCTAAAGAGAAACAATCAAATAATAATATTAAAGTGGACATGGGTCGCAGTATTTGCCAAACCACGATAAAAAGTGCTTATTTGTTCTTGTTTTTCTTCATATATTACTTGCTAGATTCGGATTTAATCAACTTTGGGGTGTTGTGCCAACTTTTAGCATAAATATTTTGGGTTCTTTCACTGAGAATGAGCTTGGATCTAAAATTTGGAAGAGATAAAGAGGCCTACTACCAGAGCTATTGCCGAAGGAAGCCACCAAGTATACAGAGGCAGCCAGTAGGTGTCTTCAAGTTCTAATCCATCAGTCTATGTAACTAGAGAAGAGATGAAGAGAATGATGAGAGAATGCAAGATAGGGTGACTGCTCAACAAGATCAAACGCTTAATGAATTTTTCAGAAGGATAGCACAACAAGGAACGACCGGAGCAGCGGGAACTCAAAATCAAAGGCCAAAAGGCAAAGTAGGAGCATTTGGAGTTAGAGTAGACAAACTGGAGCCGAGCCCCTATGATCAGAACAATACGGTATCGACCTAGATTCAGGTTGGTACCAACTTGAATTTCCTTAGGGCCAGGTTGGTTTGGGCCTTGGACAAGCTGGTATGTCAGGAATGGAAAGTGCTGGAGCTAGAGATGTGGACCAGACTGCGAATGCACAAAAATAGGAGTTGGAATCAGAATCTCACCATAGAAACGGGGGCGGAACGAAGCTATGGATCAATGGCTACCATTGGATGAAAAAGATGGAATCACTGAAATGATTAGAAGGATACTGAGAGGTGGACCCCAATACCAAAATTTGGAGGACGTGTATAGGAATCCATTAACCTCTAGCATTCGGTATGCAAGGTATCCACCCAATTTCAAGCTACCAACGTTGGAGATGTACAACGGAAGGACAAATCCGACCATTCATTTGATGAGATATATCTGACATATGAAGGTGTTGGGTGCTTATGAGAAAGTAATGGGATAGTGTTTCTTATTATACTCGATGGAGTCAACAACGATGTGGTTCAAACAGCGGGAGAACGGATCCATCAGCACATGGACCAAATTAGTGGAAAGATTTATAAACCGGTTAAGAGTTCACATTTCTCAACCGAAGAATGTATGTCGCTTTCGAGTGTAAAACAAAGAGCAGGTGGGATCCTACGTAGTTATTTGACCATATTCAACCCAATGGAAGCTATAGTGCATAAGCCGAATCCATCAATAGTATTGATGGCAGCGGTCTCTAGAGTCGCGAATAAATCATATTTCAATGTGGCTCTGGAAAGGGATCCACCGATGGATCTTGCAGAATTTTACCATCAAATCGAAAGATACTTGCATCAGGAGGACGCTAAAGCCAAAAATGTTGAAGTTAATGTTGTGGATAACAGAGGACCGTCCGGAGCAGGATACAGTAAGGATAAAGGAATACAGAAAGTAGATAATGGTTTCAAAGGATCGAGGTGGCAAACATGGGAACCAAAATATTCCTCCAACATAGATCTAACCGAAACTCTAGAAAGGATGTATTTAGATACTAGGGTCAGATTCCTTACTGGAAGCCAGCTAAGAGAGAGCCAACAGATCGAAAGAATCTGGAAGCTTTTTCCTTTTCCATGAGATGGTTGGGAATGAGATGAATGAGTGCCGACGCCATAATGATTTGATAGAAGAGCAGGTTCGGAGCAACCGGCTACAATAACATGCAAGGAACCAAATTGCAGTGGTGCATCAGGAGCAACCACCATCTACAGCGAATGCATCAAGATATGACCGTGGATCTAGGTTGAGAATGATTATCGTATGATCGAGATGGAGTAGAGTCAGGTTTGATTTATGTACCTTTTCCTTTGCTTTGAATAAATAAGAAAATATTACTCTTAGGCCACTTTCACGTGTATGGGTCCTCGATTGGTCTCTAGGCATGCTCTGAGTTGGATGTTTGGAAGTAATCATTGATATGATGGATGTTTAGGTGTTTGTTTGTTGCTTGGATTTGAATTTTATAAATGAATATTTGATTTTGAAAATCATTTGAATATAATAACCGATACTGGTTACAGAACACCAACGGAGATTTAGAGACCCCCCGAAAGTAATGTATAAACCGATTGGACATGGTTCTCCCAACCGGAGAGATAGGGCAACGAACCATAAGGTGCAAGTCCCTTTGGTAGGGAGCGAGTGGATGGACTTGTACAAGATAGTAAGTCCCCTCATCGGAGAGTGAGCGAATGGACTTGCTCGGATGTTGGGTCTCCTCGCTAGAGAGTGAGCGGATTAGACTCAATATGGCATACAATCTAGAGATATAGACTAAACTTTAGGATTTGAATGCCATATGATTCGATAGCGATTAATGATTGTCATTACCTCAATTTGATTGGACTTATTTATAATGGGATGCTATGCGATACTAGATGACTTATAAGTCATGTTACAATCGGTGGCAATGCTCCGCTATGATTATTAATGCATGATATATAATTAACCTAAGATAGAAAAATCCCAAATCAACATAGGACGATATGTATATTGATTTATGCTAACCTAAATCCTGGGCGAACATGAGATGAGATTGATATGTGATAACTTAATCCTAGGTGAACACCGTATGACATTGATAATGAAATATGATACGATAACTTTGATTTATGATATATGATATGATAATTCCAGAGGAACACGTAATGGTTACGATTATAACTAACGCCTGAGCAAGGACTAGAACTGTTATGGTCTGGAATGACCTTTGATTTGCAGGTGAATCCGGAGAAACCTGATGATTCACCAGAACTTTGATCGATGGATAGCCAGAGAGCTCGACTACCAATGGTTGTTCATGCTTGATACTTGTTCTTGAGCAAAGCACACCTTACATGCATAAGGCATATTTTAGGGGGCAAGTGTTATGGTCAAATTTTCCACGGTCTCGAAATAGACTAAAACATATAGAATGGACTTCAGAATGATAAAGGAATGACTCCAAAGACTTGGAGAAGATATAGAATGATGATACGAAGAAGTACGAGAAGATTGGATAAGTTTCAAATAAGTCAAATCATGTTGGTACTGACATGACCCAGTCATTACCAAGATGATTTTGGAACGTGATGCGGCAAACGTGGAGAAAGGAAGCCCAAGCTACGAGAAAAAGATGAAGATGTATTTGCAAATTCAAGTTGGTACCGACATGAATTCAAGTTGGTACCCAGTTGATTTGAACTTCAGGATTGTGCCGTTTGACTCGATCTTCATACCTGATTAATCGGATCTGGAGACTTGGGACTTCTTCTTACATGGATGGCAAAATCTATGCTGAGATTGGCTTATAAATAGCAAGCTACCAACATCTAGAAAGGGATTTTTAGCACTTCAGTTCGAGGAAGTTATCTTCTTCCACCATTAACTTAGAGAACCCTATCAAATTCGAGAACTACTAGATTGTGGTCAACTTTGAGTTGTATACATTATAGTTTGGAGAGAAACAATTAAATAATAAGATTAAAATGGACGTAGGCCGGAGTATTTGCCGATCCACTATAAAGTGTGCTTGTTTGTTCTTCTTTTTCTTCATATATTACTTGCTAGACTCAAATTTAATCAACTTTGGGGTGTTGTGCCAACTTTTGGTGCAACACATATTATACCCTTTTGATAACATTTTATTGTATTAAATTACTATACAATCTAACCATACCTTTCAATGTTTAAATCACCATTCCAATTCATAAATCGAAGTCGGAGTTTCTAATACCTAATTTAATTAAGTCGAATTATAACTCATCATAATTATCATTTCATTTTAGTAACTAACATTCTAATCCCTAAAATTATCTTCCTAATCATAGAAACCATAATATCTTAAGAGTAAAATCAAGAATGAGTCAATTTAGAAGAGCCACATCCGTAATGATCTGATAACTCCTCAAACGCCCATTGTCCAGGATTGATTTCACCTCCAAATCCAATTATTTGCTCTAGAAATTTGTATTAGATCATAACCCTCGACTTTCTCTTTGATTTAATATTTAATTTGTAAATTTTAGTTTAGGTTTGAGGTTGAATTAGTTAATGGAATTAAATTGGGACTCTGAATTCCTGAGAGATGAGAGAAAGAAGAAACAACGTACGTAAATGAATTAGTTTCTCATTTAGAATCCTGATGGCCTACTTAAAGTGAAGTGTCTATTCAATTAGGTTGGGCCTGTTAGTCCTTGAGATGATGGTTTTGATGACAACAACCTTAGAATAGATTATAAAATAGAAATACTAACATTACAAGTTTAGATATATATGTATTTGCAGGATCTAACCATGTAGGTATCAAGAATGAAGACTATACAGTATAGAGATTCAAGATACAGAGATAGAAGACTCATGAGTATCAAGATTATCAAGAGTTCAAGGTTAAGTCTGTTTTATTAGGAATATTTGTTAAAACTCGTAGAAAAGCACCGGCATCTTAATATCCAATTTATTCGTTGAATGGAATCCACTTCGAGCCCGTTAAAGGGATGGAACCCTAAGTAGGATGGAACCTACGAAAATCTAGTGGGACATTGTTTTGTATCCACTAAATTTAATTCAAATGATTTTACAAAATTATCTTGTTTTCAAAATGATTTCAAAACTTTCCTTTTAAAAGATTCAAAACTCCCTATCCTGATTTTAAATAATTTTAGCCTCAAAACATCTTTAATTTCAAAGTCAAAATACTCCTATTTTTAAATATCTTTTCAAATAATATATTTAACTTTTAATATTTATAATTAGATTTAAATATAAAATTAGTTAAATTATGTATTTATTGTTCTTTATATTTACTTATGAATTTCAACTATATTCAAGTATATTTATAAAGTTTTAAATAGTTTTTATATAAGATAAATATTGTTTTTATAGAAATTCAAATTATCATTTTTTGCTGAGGGATGTCGACATGCCCCTAGGTAGTATGTCGACATAGTGACAGTTGAAGTTCAAATTCAAATTTCAAAAGAAGTGTCTATTCGCCATAACTCTTCATGAATGGTCATGGCTGTTGGTTTTCTATAAATAGGGGTCAGTTTCAACGAATTTTTAATCACTTTTTTCAGGTTTTCACTCCTCTTCATCTTCCACATTTCTTATTACAAAATCATACCATTACTCTGCCGAAATCAACATCGAATCATACTCGATTACTTCTAGTTTGATTCTACATCACTATCTCTACAAGGTTCTCAGTGCTATTCAGAGTTATAGACTTCTTTGTAATATATTAGCGAGAAAAGGTGTGATTGTAGCCTTTGAAATCAATCAAGCAAGAAAAGGTGTGATTGTAGCCTTTGAAATCAATCAAGCGAGAAACGGTGTGATTGTAGCCTTGGAAATCAATTGGGTGAACTTGTTGCCCCGGAAATCAAGTATCCCTACCCAGAGGATTGATATTCTGGAGGGTGTACCTCGTAGCCTTGAAATCGAGGGTTGTAATTGTTGAATTGCTTTTGAAAGGAAATCTGTACTTAGTTGTGCGGGACTGGATGTAGGGTAACTCCAAACCAGTATAAAATCCGGTGTGTTCTTTCCTTTACTGCTTTTACTTTATATTTGCATCTGTGTTTGATTCTGTGTTCATATCTGTGTCTGATTAGTGTATACATTGTTAATAAAGTAAGATAAACTCAAAAAGATTAACAAAATTCTTAAAACACTATTCACCCCCCCTCTAGTGTTAATTCTAGCCTTAAGATCTTTAATCCGCATTTCTCACATTTGGTATCAGAGCATTAGTTTTCAAAAGTTTCATAATCTGATTTTTTGAAAAGCTTTCAAAATGGCTACCAACACTGGTACTATTTCTAACACTAGTTCATTTGTAGAAGGTCAGTCTACTGCTAGACCACCACTTTTTAATGGCAGTAACTATGCATATTGGGCATGTAGGATGAGAATATATTTACAATCTGTAGGATTAGATACTTGGAATATCACACAAACTGAATATTCTGAACCCACAACTAATTTTGCACAGTGGACCACTGAGCAAAAGACTGTTGCATAAAATAACTCTAAGGCAATGAATATTCTGTTTTGTTCACTTGAAAGAAATGAATTTAATAGAGTGTCAGTTTGTAAGTCTGCATATGAAATCTGGAAAACTTTGCAAGTAACTCACGAAGGAACAAGAAAAGTTAAACAGACCAAAATTTCCATGCTCACAAATCAGTTTCAGTTATTTAAAATGAATACTAATGAGAATATTTCAGATATATATAGTCGATTTCAAGATATTGTGCATTCTTTAATATCTTTGGGAAAGGAATTTTCGGAAGAAGATCAAGTCAGAAATTTTTTAAATTCTCTCACTCCAGAATGGGATCAAAAGACACTTGCAATTGAAGAGGCAAATGACATCAGTACTTTAAAGATAGAAGAATTGATTGGAAATCTAATGTCGTTTGAAGTTCAAATGATCGGGAGAAGAGAAAGCAAAGCATCTGAAAAGAAATCAATGGCATTCAATGCATTGACCGATGGATCAGACTCAAACAGTGACAATGATGAAGAGATAACATTTATGACCAGAAATTTTAGGAAATTTATGAAGTACAGAAAATTGAATAGTTCCAAGAGAAACAACTTTAAGAATTCCGGTAATCAGACTACAGTACCAAACTTTATCAAATGCTTAAATTGTGACGAACCAGGTCATATCAAAAAGAACTGTCCGTATCCATAAAGGCAGAATCCTCCTATAAACAATGAACCAGCAAAGAAACGGAAGCATGCATTTACTGCTACTCTAGATGACTCAGACTCGTCCTCAAGTGATGATGATCAGAAGACGGATAACTCGAATTTATGTTTCACTGCAGTTCACGACTCCGACGAGTTCAAAGAAATGGACTCAGAAAAAGGTACACATTTACAATCTAATTGGTTGAAATTGCTTGCATAGAATTAGTTGCTTGATTGTTTGATTGATTGATTTTGAATTGATATGTTTTTTGAATTTTAAAAATTATTTTCCATTTTTACTATTATTTTATTATTATTTTTATTATTTTTGACACATTCTGAAATATATTATAAGTAAAATAATATTTCAGAAATATAGACATTAATAATAATATTTATATATATGTATATTAGATATCTTAGGAAAATCATATCATGAAAATTCACAGGCACATGTCGACATGGCCCCTACCACGATGTCGACATGCCTACCTGAATTTGAATTTCAAATTTTGAATTCAAATGTTTGAATTTCCCTCCACCTTTTCACTTCATTTATTTCTCTGAAAAGATACCTTTTGACCAGAGAATATGTCCTTTGAAAGTCTATTTATCCACTATCTTTTATCATATCTTTTCACTTTCATTTTCAAATTCAAACTCTCTCTTCATATCTTCAAGAACTCTACTCTTTACTCTAATGGCTTCTTCAAGCAACCCCTCAACCATAAGAATTTCCAGAAAAATCAAAGAGCAATTATTCAATGATCCGGAGGCAATTAAAGCATACATCAATTATGCTAATTATGCCAAAGTCCATCCCGAAAAATTTGCTATTTTTCAAGATTTTTCTTCTTATGAAATTGATTCTCTTTTTGCAAACAATGGTGTTTTAAGTCTTATTGACTCTTCTCAAAACAATTTTGTTTGCTATCCTAACATTGTCAAAATCTTTTATGCTAATTTAAACCGTGGTTTTTATAATGGAAATGAGAATGAAATTTGGAGTAGTGTCAAAGGCACTCAAATTGTTTTGAATTGTGATCTTTTGGGTACCATTCTTAATTGCAAAAGCACGGGAATTGATCTTTCTAGTTTTAAAATTGATGAACATGATCGTGAGACATTTCATCATATTTTTGAAGGAGATGAAAACTTTGAATTTAAAAACCGAAACTTTCGTCCTAAAGCAAGGATTGTCAATCTTCTTTTGCAACATACTTTGACCCCAAGATCTGGAAACTTTAACAATCCAACCTCAAAAGTGTGCAAAGCACTTTTTGGTATTTTCAGAAATTATGACATCAATTGGGCGCAAGTTATTTTGGATGAACTTCGTCCTAAAAATTTTGAAATGGGAGAAAACACTTTATATCATGGAATTTACCTTACTCGGATTTTTAACTATTTTGGAGTGGATTTCAAAGGTGAAGAATTTGTCTCTAGAAAAGTTTTTAATATCTCAAACATTTCCCTCATGAAAATCCCATATGTTTTTCAACCTTATGAGACCCTTACCGAAAAGGAAGAGCGTTTGGCTCATGAAGAAATGGAAGAGGAAGAAGAAGAAGAAGAAGAAAGGGATGAAATGGAAATAGAAGAAGAAGAAGAAGAAGGTGAAACATCCTTAGAAAGTATTGAATACCCTTCCAATCCATCCAACAAAACCCTTCTCAAAAACCAAAAGATAATTGTGGAGAATCAACGGATTGTAAAACGATCCATTAGTAAGAAGTTGGATAACATGTCTTCGAAGATGAATAAGTTCTTTTCAAAAGTCAGCAAGAAACTTGGACTATCTTCATCATCTTCATCTTCTAACTAGTTTTATCTTTTAGTATCTTACTGTATTTGTCTTAGTTTATTTTATTTCGAATGTTCGTGTAGTTCCTTATGTTTAATCATTGTATTATCCAATTATGCAATGAAATTGAATTTCCTTCCTGTCATCTAGCTTATTTTATATCTAGAATAAATGTTAGTATATTATAGAAATATATATACATCATTATTCACAAAATAAAATTATCATCAATTTTCACTGAAGTATGTCGACATACCCCCCTTGACCATGTCGACATGTACTGGTCAGAAGTGACTATTGATTTTGAATTTGAAATTTGAATAACTACCAAATGTCTGTTCATTTCAAACGAATTTCTACACCTATATATACCTTTGTCTTCCAGAAATCTTCACTGAAATTTATTTCTCATTATCTATATCCTTTATTTCTTTCTCTAATTCAATTATGGCCAATCCTATTCATAATCTATCTGAAAATCTTGAAGAAACACTCAATTCATTCAAGAATATTCTCTCTATCATCCTCCGTAATCAGCGTCACTTAGAATTAAGTCAAATGCAGATGATCAAGGAACAAGAGAGACACTTCGATGCAATTCGATGGATGATCTCCTCCCTGCACAAGGATGATAACGAAGCACATCCTCCTGTTTCTCTATCTGTTGATAATGAAAATTGGGATGCCATCAAACAAGACCCTATCTTTGGAGAAGAAGGATGGGTTGATGTTCCTCGTAACGTTTAATTGTCTTTCTTTGATTTGTTTGAATTAATTTGTTTGATTTGGTTTGATTTGATACTTTGTGTGGATTGATTTCATTTGGTTTGAAGTTTGCTATGTGAAACATGTATATATATACACTAAAATTAATATAGTTTTTAATTAAGTTTATTATGCTCATAAGTATCATTATTTCTTAATCTATATAGTATATATTTCGTTGTATAGTTTATCAATGCAGGTATTGAATTCCAAGAATAAGGGGGAGTAAGTTTTTGTTGATGACAAAGGGGGAGAAGTATAAAATAGGGTAGTTAGGCATAGATTAAGGGGGAGTTGTTAGTTTTAGGGGGAGTTATTAGGATAGAAGGAATATTTTATAAACAAAGGTTGTCATCATCAAAAAGGGGGAGATTGTTAGTCCTTGAGATGATGGTTTTGATGACAACAACCTTAGAATAGATTATAAAATAGAAATACTAACATTACAAGTTTAGATATATATGTATTTGCAGGATCTAACCATGCAGGTATCAAGAATGAAGACTGTACAGTATAGAGATTCAAGATACAGAGATAGAAGACTCATGAGTATCAAGATTATCAAGAGTTCAAGGTTAAGTCTGTTTTATTAGGAATATTTGTTAAAACTCGTAGAAAAGCACTGGCATCTTAATATCCAATTTATTCGTGGAATGGAATCCACTTCGAGCCCGTTAAAGGGATGGAACCCTAAGTAGGATGGAACCTACGAAAATCTAGTGGGACATTGTTTTGTATCCACTAATTTTAATTCAAATGATTTTACAAAATTATCTTGTTTTCAAAATGATTTCAAAACTTTCCTTTTAAAAGATTCAAAATTCTCTATCCTGATTTTAAATAATTTTAGCCTCAAAACATCTTTAATTTCAAAGTCAAAATACTCCTGTTTTTAAATATCTTTTCAAATAAAATATTTAACTTTTAATATTTATAATTAGATTTAAATATAAAATTATAGTTAAATTATGTATTTATTGTTCTTTATATTTACTTATGAATTTCAACTATATTCAAGTATATTTATAAAGTTTTAAATAGTTTTTATATAAGATAAATATTGTTTTTATAGAAATTCAAATTATCATTTTTTGCTGAGGGATGTCGACATGCCCCTAGGTAGTATGTCGACATAGTGACAGTTGAAGTTCAAATTCAAATTTCAAAAGAAGTGTCTATTCGCCATAACTCTTCATGAATGGTCATGGATGTTGGTTTTCTATAAATAGGGGTCAGTTTCAACGAATTTTTAATCACTTTTTTTTGTTTTCACTCCTCTTCATCTTCCACATTTCTTATTACAAAATCATACCATTACTCTGCCGAAATCAACATCGAATCATACTCGATTACTTCTAGTTTGATTCTACATCACTATCTCTACAAGGTTCTCAGTGCTATTCAGAGTTATAGACTTCTTTGTAATATATTAGCGAGAAAAGGTGTGATTGTAGCCTTTGAAATCAATCAAGCGAGAAAAGGTGTGATTGTAGCCTTTGAAATCAATCAAGCGAGAAAAGGTGTGATTGTAGCCTTGGAAATCAATTGGGTGAACTTGTTGCCCCGGAAATCAAGTGTCCTTACCCAGAGGATTGATATTCTGGAGGGTGTACCTCGTAGCCTTGAAATAGAGGGTTATAATTGTTGAATTGCTTTTGAAAGGAAATCCATACTTAGTTGTGCGGGACTGGATGTAGGGTAACTCCGAACCAGTATAAAATCCGGTGTGTTCTTTCCTTTACTGCTTTTACTTTATATTTGCATCTATGTTTGATTCTGTGTTCATATCTATGTCTGATTAGTGTATACATTGTTAATAAAGTAAGATAAACTCAAAAAGATTAACAAATTTCTTAAAACACTATTCACCCCCCCTCTAGTGTTAATTCTAGCCTTAAGATCCTTAATCCGCATTTCTCACAGGGCCAAGCCCGTTAAAAATTTGAAATTCCAAATTAAAAATACGTTGATATCTCCATCATACAGGCTCTGATTTGGATAAACAAATATATGGCGCAGATAATAGAAATGAGACGGTCATAATGGCCCAAGTCTCGTTGCAAAATTCAATCACTTGTAAAATTACCATTGTGCCCCATCGTTAAAATTACTAAAATTACCATTTGTAAAATTACCCTTGTTTAATTTAATTATCAAAATTACAAAGTGTTACATCCTTTATCGAAAATTATGTTGAAAACCATGCTTTAGCTTATTACAACATGAGTACATTGTTACCAATTAGTAATAGGTCATATGCATACAATACTATTAATGTTTTAGCGCATTTCTCTTTCTTCTTATAAACATTCACTTCTTCTATGATTTGATATAAACCAAACTATTTGATTACCTTATCAAAAAAATTGTTCCAACTTCTAAATGCTTGTTTAACACTATAGATCGATCTTAAGAGTCTACGAATTTTGTTAGAACTCCTACTGACCACGAAACCCTATGCCTCTAACATAAAAATTGTTTCTTCTAAATCATCATCTAGAAAAGATGTTTTAACTGTTGGATCAAGTGCATTGGCAGCGGGGCTAAAAGGGTAAATTTCAAAAATTCCTTTTATTAATTTGCACAATATCATATTTTGTGTCTTTATGAATAATTTTTTATACTAAATCATATTTAGTATTAACTAATAAGAGAGTTTGGGGTATAACTTTAATGTAATTAATTGGTATACTAAATTATTTATTTAATTATAATATTTTATTATTAGTTTTATTTAATTTTAAATTAATTGTTTTTTTGATAATTTAATATGCCTGTATTTACAATACAAACGTTATAACTGTATTAATAACAGAGATCAATCCAAGAAGTAACATGGGAACATATTAAAGGAACTGAGCCAGGTCATAGCGAGTTAAAAGGGTGAATTTAAAAAAATATATATACATTTTTAGATCTTTATGGGGCCTATGAAGTCTAATTCATTTTAGATCCAATCTACAATATTTTAACTAAAATCTTTATTTTATTTGTTTATCAAAAGGTTTATTTAATTTATATAAGTTTT
Organism: Allium fistulosum; assembly: GCA_030737815.1. Taxonomy (NCBI): domain Eukaryota; kingdom Viridiplantae; phylum Streptophyta; class Magnoliopsida; order Asparagales; family Amaryllidaceae; genus Allium; species Allium fistulosum. The sequence goes on along the minus strand of CM060901.1, from coordinate 119,071,210 downwards.
AGCTTATAAGTATATTAAATACACTTATATGTGTATCATGCAAGTGCAACATATAAGAAGTGTACATGGCTAATATAACGGTTTATAGATGTTAATATTTATACTGCAACAGACATATTTATCCATTTATACATACATTTCTTGCCCATAGTTTTGTTTGAATAATATATATGTGTGTATATAAAATAATATTTATAGTCACTTTAGTTATTTAAATATTTTGACCAATTCAAAATAATTTGAATTAATATATAAAATATCTTATGTTAATTTTTAAAATTTAAAAACAGATCTAGATAAATATTTATTTTAAATATAAATTCAAAATACAAAATATTTATAATGATGTTTGATGTGTTTTTTATTTAGATAATTTTGAATGTATATATTTTTGTATAAGATTAGAAAAAAAACATATATAGAACTTGATGTCCTTCAACCTAAATTATTTCCAAAGTTTTTCCTTCTGCCTAACTCCTCCACATATAAATTCGTAACAATAATTAGGATCTAAACAACATAGATGTAATGAACAACATATGTGATTACAAATTAACAACAAAATTAAAATTACTACCAAATTCTATAGCCTGTAAAATGCATCTTGAATAAAGAACAAAACACCTTAGATCTGATCGAAACACCTCTAGAAATAACAGCAGACTAGATATGAACACCACACTTTTATTTTCATTATGATTTTATTTTTTTAGTAAATTTAGTAGCTACTAACCTTTGGAATTTTCGGTTGGGATAGCGAGTAAGAGCAGTGCAAAATGAATGTGGATGAAGATTCTAAATAGGCATTTTGGTGGAGTAAAAAGTGAAGATCGGATCTCCTTTGTTTACTTAATCCTTTCTACCAATTCAAATAAACATTTGAGCATTTAAAAACTCCACACCTCCTTTCAATGGCTAGCCATAGCACGGGCATAATGGGCCCACAAATATTTCCAAACTCACTTAGAATTTAATTAATTAACATCAAATTTAACTATTTATCGATATCATATATCGATATGTACATATATTGATTTTATATACGCACTTTACTAAATACTAACGGTATTCAAATAAATCAAATAAAATTATAACTAATATTTCATAAATATTACTTAATTTAATTAATTCATAAAAATTATAATTAAATTAAATTAGGTGGTATTTTGGAGTATTCAACATTGCGGTTGTGCGACTCAAAGGTACAAAATCAATCAGCGATTAATATTGAATAATTCAAATATTAACGTTCACACATCACCTTAGCTAGTAGTATGACAGTTTGGCTGAATTTATCACTTACACATTATTTGGTAAAATCTAATTTCACTATTTTAAGAGGTACTTGGTAGTAACTATTATTTACACCAATTCTCTCTTCGTCAAAACTATATCACTTTAGGACTTAGGGAATTTGGTTTTGGTCAAAATTCTGATATCGTCCACATTCAACTTGGTTAGTCCAAACACAAAGTCTAGTGAATGAGTACAAGTTTAATATATGATGATTATGTGCAGTTGAGTTTAATTCTACTCTATGTGTGTTAGGGTGCCTTATAAGTGTCCATGTATTCCTAGGGTATTTTACCTAGTGGTTTTTCATTTATCACAAACTTACACTACTAAAATGTGCAGGCTACTACAAGGATCAAACTACGGATCGAACCTCGATAACTAATGATCGACCACCGCTCCTAGAGCTACTCAATATGAAAACATCACTACTAGAGCTACTTGATATCTGGGCACCGCTATTAGAGCTACTCGATATGGAACACCGCCACTAGGCTACTAGACATGGAAACACTACCACTATGTTACTAGACATGGAAACACCGCAACTAGGCTACTAGACATGGAAACACCGCTACTAGGCTACATGGGAACAAATTTCCCATAACTACGACTACACGTAACCTAACTATTCATCAAGGGGAGCCTGCAATGTTAACTCATTGCTGTGTCTCATCGTTTGCATCTGTATCCCCTTTCGACCGTAGTATACGCCTCTTATTGCATGCACTGGGCTCTATCTACCACACAGTATCATGCATACCAAGGAGTCCCGTTGTACCGGGCCTACGTACTTCATCAGGCATCAGTCAATGTTGTGCGTCAACCATAGAAACTCATACGAGTGCCATTTGCAATAAAATCGCCCCCAGTCGAATAATCGACCCATTGGGTAAAGTACATTTACCCAAATCCACAATGTCCTAGCTTCATCTCATAGGAAACTAGCTTCCAAACTGGCTCTAACATCCACATATATGTATACAATACACTTATACAGACAATTTATAACTTTAATAATTTTATTACTAACGTGGGCCTTAGGTTGAGGTTTAGATTCTGCATTTCGGGCCTCAACTGGTCGACCGGTCGACCGCTACACCCTATCGGTCGACAACACTGGTCGACTGCTCAGGGTGGACGGTTGACCAATCACATAGTAAAATTTAGGGTTTTTGATTTTTGATTATCCGATTTTGATTATTAGTTAATTTCCCAAATTTTGCATTATACAGTGAACCCTAAATAGTGACCAATCTATATTTCTAATTCCTAGATTTATATAAATTTAATTACACTTATTTAATCTTGGGTTAACAAATTTTTGGGTTTAAGTTGGGTTAAAATCAGATTTTGTCAATATACACCAATTTCAGTTTCTAATTTAGAATTCAGGTTTTATAATTAGGGTTTACTATTTAATTTCTAACATCCTAGATCATATAGAATAGGTTAAAATTAACCGTAAATAATCAGCTTATTAAACTTGTTCCCACTCACCTCGGATCCAAGCTCTAACAATTTATGCTCTGTCGAAGAATTATCACCCATAAGCTTGCCCCCTCCATGATCCGATCTATTGGAGCTTTCTTACTTCGATTTTAATTTATTTTTGAAAGAGAGTTTGTAAGTTTAGAGAAGAAATTTTGGCAAAGTTTCAATACTGTAAATTTTCTAATGAAATTAGGGTTACCATAGGTGTTAGTTTATAGAGATTAGAAATTGATTTGGAGCGTCGGATTCATCCTAGAGAATCTTTGTGCTCATCTCAACCATACATCAAAAACTTGGCAGGAAAGAAAAAAAATTCGATTGATCATAGTAGTCCAATTGCACACTCCATTTCATGACAATTACATGCCAACAGTCGACCATCTATGGTGAACGATCGGCCACTATCGGTCGACTGTCGAACCCGAAGGGTCGACCGCTTGTAGTGTTAATTTTGGGTAAGCTATTATTTTTGGTTTATTTCATTTTCAAAGTCCGTAACTTCTCCGTTCTAACTCTGATTTCAAAGTGTTATATATGAAAATTACTTTGAAAATTACTATGAATGCAATGGTGCAAGTTTTGTAGCCAAATTTAGACATTTGTGAAAATTTTATTTTATCCTTGTTTTATTTAGATTTAGTTTTTCTTATTAAATTTTCCGCTATATTTTTGGGGTGTTACACAACCCTAGAAACCTTTTAGATCTATCTCTAGAGATCTTAATATAAAGTATATAGGATGCTTCTCCCAAATCCTCCATGGAGAAGTTCTTGGATAACCATGCTTTCATTGATTATAATAACACAATTTCGTTACCAAGCAGTAACAAATCATTGACATACGAAGAACATTATAGCAGTTCTTGTTTAATCCAATATACGCACGCTTCCTCCGTGTTTTGATAAAAACCAAACTATTTAATTACTTTATCAAAACACTTATTCCAACTCTTTGAAGCTTGTTTAAGTTCATAATTTGATCTTAACAATTTACATGCCTTTCCCTCGAAACCCTCGAGCTGCGACATGTAAACGGTCTCTTCTAAATCACGATTTAAAACGGACGTTTTCACATCCATTTTTCATATTACTAGTCATAGAAAGCGACAATGGCTAGCATTATCCCAATGGACTTAAGCTTGGCTATGGGTGACAACGTTTTGTCATAGTCAACACCTTGAATTTAAGGAAATCCTTTCGTAATTAGTCTTGCTTTATAAGTCTCTACTTCTCCATCTGCATTTAACTTTTTCTTAAAAATCCATTTGCAGCTGATGAGTTATATCCCTTTGGGTATGTCAGTCAAAGTCCATTTTGTTGTCATACATGGAATCCATTTCGGATTTCATAGCTTCAAGTAAAACTATCGAGTCCTTACTTCGTAGTGGTTGTTAGAATAAGAGAGGAGTATCATCTTCTAAGGTGTAGTCCTCTTTCTTGTCATCCACAAAAAAATTGTAGTATCTCTCTGATGCACGAGATTCCCTATTAGACCTTCTAATAGGTTGCATGTTTTCATATACTAGTGAATTTGACCCTACTAGCTCAACCTCTGTGTGGTTTCTCATATCTCATCGAAGTCTACAATTTCACTATTAATTTCTTTTGACAGAAATTCATTTTCTAAAAAGACTGCATATTGTTAAACAATAACCTTTTATTCCTCCTTATTGTAGAAACTATATATGTTATACCATAAATTTTGCTTAGTAATATCTCACTTTTAAACCATAAGTTGTACTCTATATTAAGTTTCCCATGATTATCAAATGTCAATGAACATCTTGTATGTACTTTTGCATAGTCCCCTCCGGCACATCAAATCGAAGGGTAAGTCCCTATGTTGAAGTATAAACAAGTATCTGAGAGGAATGGTCACTCGACCAACCGAAAGCCAAGGAATTAAAACCTCAAGGCAGCACTAAATGAAAGCTAACACCAAGGCGAAGCTATGCCGAAGATCATTTAAAAAGAAACCACGATCAATGGCTAAGATATCCCCCAAATGCATTAATGGCTCAGATAATTGAAGGTATATGTAAGATGTACAGATTGCCACATTTCAAAAGCTATATATAAAAGGCTAGGTCAAGAATCCACATCAATTGGTAAGCAATCCAGATATCAACATGTGTTCCAATCTCAGCCTTATAGGCAGGCTCAATCATCAATCCAAGAAGAAAGCACTCCACCAATGACTGCATAACAAGATGCCTATATATAGGCATGGGCCCTAATGCACTAGGCATCTTTTGGCGCTTGCATATTTCAGATACTAAGTAAACTGTACTTTCCTATATTAGAGCTTATACCAAAACTTATTAATCGCAGATTTGGCCAACTCATCATTGCAACAGCTACTTGGCTATATAGTAGAACTCTAAAGCAGGAAAGTATAGTGGATACTGGAATTTAACCCGAACCATTATTATTCTCGGTGTCTTTACTTTCTACACCTTTACCTTTGAGTTTATTCATCAAACTAAGTTCCGGCATAGTTTAATACCTATTCTCCTTGATATCAACCCATAGAAATTCAACCTGATTTCCAACATTCATATAAAATCTTCGGTACCCAGCCTACCGAAGTATTTAGAAAACATGATAACTGAAGCTTGTTTTCTTCGTGGTGTTGATGTGTGACGAAAATTCTAACCAACGTTTTTTGTGCAAAAGGAGGGCCTGAACCTCCATCTCTTTATTTCCCCTCTTATAAATGAACCGCTCTTCCCGAATAGCCGTGTCAAACTCCAGCAATGAAAGTAATAGTGCAGAATTTAACTCAAAATTGCCCGTAAACCTCCAAATTTAGCTTATTGAAGAAAACAACAACGAGCGTCCTGTTACTTTAGTCGCAGAAAAAGATAAAGGCAGAGAATATAACCATGTCTATGAACTTGTGACTTTTCAAATTAGGCAGCTTTAAGGATATCTCCATCAATCCCTTCAGGAACCAGTGCAGCTTTGGTATATGGTTAAGGCCATGAATGATGAAATTAGAGATCTGGTGTTAAGTTGATAATCTATGAAGATCTAGCCCGACATGACAAAAGGTCTCATCCCACAACTCCAACTCGGAAGAAGCTCAAGAAAGACAACATTCTCACCTTGCTTAATGAAAATTTATCTTAAATCTTTCAGAAAACTCATAAAAGACTTTCCTACCTTAATTACCCTCTATTAAAAAGAGATAGTCCAAAGGGAGAAAAGTATTGCATTTACCATCTCACAAATGGGCACAAGACCGACGAATGCCGAAAGCTATCATATGCCATCGAAAATATGATTAAAAATAGGGCACTTTCTGAGTTTATTAAGGAGTAATTTTTATACATTGGTTTAATATAGTGTTTAGTCTCATTGTTGTTATCTTTTCAGGAAAGATCTTATGCTAAACTCTAATATTTCAGTGAATGAATGAAATATAACTTTTATCGATACAAGATTTATTTCTGATGATATGGACTCAAAACTAAGACAAAGCATTAAGTTCCTTCGAAAAAGTTTTAAGCCTTTAGAAAATAATCATTCGGTTTTGGCATCCTCAACATCCTATAGTTTACGTGATAATTTTCTCAAATAGACTTTCAATATTCTTGGGTTTCTGAATATCGTCCTTGGGAAATTGTCTCTTCTACTAAGTTTATACTTGGGGGCAGAATTAGAGTTTTGATAACTATTTTAGAATTCTTGGACTTTTATATATTGCCTTGGGCAATTGCCTCTTCTACCAAGTTTATACTTGAGAGCATTATTGATTTTCTTATGTTGGTCTTTGGAATTCTCCGACTCCTATATATTGCCTTAGATAGTTACCTTTCTACGTAGTTTATACTTGGGGGGTACTATTAGAGTTTCTTCATTAAACCTTTGGGTTTCCCGAAGATCTCATTTTATGACTCAAACAAAATGGGTATTGTCCCACCTTTTAACCTCCCATTCTTTTCTCTTTATGGTTAGCCTTGTGCTTTGTTTCATGCAACAACTTTGTAAAATTTCTTGTAAAATGAGAGCTTTGATCTTGATTACAAGTCATCCACCAACATAGCCTCAACCCAAAAGGCTTTCAAAAAACAAAAATGTTTTAAAAAAGTACTCTATTGAAGTACTATTTGTAAAGATTTTTCAAAAAAACCGAGATATGACTTCTCCGCCGAAGGATTATTTCTTTTATTAAAAAAATCTTCCCTATTCCGTGCAGCGTGGTAGCGAAAAGTGAATTACTCTACCACAACATAATAAATAGTAAATAAAAATTATTTCAAAGGTTAATTCCCTTCATAGGTGGATGTCTTCCATTATTATAACATTTTTAAAAGTACCACGACCCCAGCCCTTTTCACTCAATCATAAGATTGGCTCAATGACCTCAGCGAAGAGAGGGAAGACCTCTGGAGGGATTAGTTCCCCACATACCCCTACAGTGATGCGCCCAAGCAACATTCTTACCACTACTTGTAAGAGACCACCATATCACCTGGGTTTCATACATGATCAACAATGCATGCAAGAGAAATCCATGGTCAAGTAGTACTATGCACTAAGAGAAATCTTGGGGAGAAGTCCCAAGTTCTAGTCGGTAGAGTCCTAATCCAGTCAAAACTCCTAGCAGAAGATTAGGTACTTAGTGGATAAGATTCCCATCGAAACTCCTAGCAAAAGAATAGGTATTGTAACATCCCGGAATTTTATTGTTTTGATTTTGAATATTTAATTAATTTTAAATATTTAAATAATTGGTTTTTAAAGTTTAATAACTTGAATTCAAATTAGTGAATACTTAAATATTTGAGTGCTGAATTTAATATTAATTAAATGGACTTAATGGCCTTATTTAACTCCTTTTAAATAATAAATAATTATGGTGAATTCATATTATAAATTTATCTACAATGATAAATAGTTCGAATAAATAACAAGAAAATCAAATGTTAATAGAACGACTTGATTTTTATTGATGTATTTTTAAATCAATTTATTGAGTTTTTCCATAATTTTTAATCTGGAAAATATTTATATTATCGTTTGACGTATTTTACGACAAACGATGGTATTTCTATGATTTTACAGAACACAATAACCAGTGTATATTATTGTCGATTTGTGAGCGTGCCGTATTTTGGTGCACGATCGTATTTTTATTTCTGTCGTTTGCAGTCCATACGCGAACGGAATGTTATGTAACGGAATACCACAAAAACCTTTTAGAAATTCAATTCAAATTCAAAATTTTCAACCAACCATTAATATTGATTTGATTTTGAGATAAGTGGCTTGAATGTTTTGTTTAACTTGATTTCTTTGGCTAGCTTGTGATTTAAGGAAAGAATATTAATTTGTTTATAAAATGAAAATAAGGTTAACACTTAGCTTATTTTTCAATCTTGCACTTATTTTCCCTCTTCTTAGTTGCTCTTTCATTCTTCATTCCATTAAAGTAAAAATGGCCGCTTTTTTCAAAATCCAAATCAAATTACTTAGTTAACTAAAAATCACCAAACAAGTTCCATTGAGTTTGTTTTTGTGATATCTACAATCCTACATCTAGTTTGAGGCATGCAGTCGAGATTTGTCATGATCCAAGTGTTGCCGTCGAACTAGGGTTTCATATCAATGGAGATTGAGTCATCCATGGATAAGTCGGAGGCCGCCAATGAGTTTGCCTTGTCGAGAAGCACCTAGAAGTACTAAAGTTTGGAGGTCCGACCCTCTGGAGTGATCATGACTTGGCACTGTCGTGTTTGGTGGCAGCAGGTCGCATCATGGATGGGGAAGCCGAGTTTGGAATAAAGGATTCATTCCAAGTGATAGGAACTGATATCATTGAGAAACGAGTGAGAGAGGGGGAGGAGAAGGATCGACTAGAGATGGGTGTTCCATGCATATCTTGTGCCTGTGCACATTTGCTAATTTAGGAAGAAATGGTTTAGGGAATTTTAAGGGTAATTAGTTAAATGTTTAAGTAACTAATTAAATGATTTAATCCAACAACTTCTAAAAATCAATATCTTGCTCGTACGAGGTCGGATTTCGGACGCGGTCAGTTGCGTTGGACTTGTAGGAATGTTAGCTACGCAACGGAATTAGTTTGGTCAAGTTTGGAGTAAGAGGGATATTGAGCTAAAATCAAATGTCGACCAAACTGAAATTCGAAAGCGTCAACTGGAATTTCGGCGAGTTAACACACCTTTAAATAAACTATTTGATTCCTGTGTTGTTATAGGTTGCTGTTGAATGACTGGATGATCATTGATAATTTTAATGAAATATAAATTAGTTATAAAAGTATAGTGATTAAATTTAATTACGCTTAACATAGTTAAATTAGTTATTATTCGTTTGAGACATCTTTTTAGCAGAATAAAACCACGTTCTGCTATAATTAAATTGAATTGATTATTTGGACATCTATCGAGTAAAATAAATCACCGTTCTATGCTTGCAAAGTAAAAAGATTATTATTATTTGATTGTTTGTTCGGATTTGAATTCCCTCTTGATAGCGGATGAAATAAGTAACCATTTTCTTACGGGGACAAAAAGAAGAAGTCGCAGTGTTTTCGTCGCGGATTGGTCGCTACGGGACACTTCAAAGTGCATATATATGTAAGGTTACAGAGGACTTTTACAGAGAGACCCTAAGGGGTTTCTCACCATAATTAATGTACCATTATACGCATTTTATTTATATTCTTTTATTGCTTATATTGATGTTTGGTTGAAATATTTGTGACATACTGTTCGAATTGTATGAGTGTCGTTATGCAATTGTCGCTACACCGTCACTTATGAAATATCACCTTTTGAAACCTTTGTGTGTGTTGAACTTGTGTTTGTATTAAAAAATAAATGTTTGGTCACATTTTTGCACTTGGAAAGTTGTTTAAACTATATTTTCAAATATTGGGAATTGTGGAAATAAAGGTTAAGTATTGATTAAAATTTACAAAAGAAGTTATAAAGTTGATTTATTATCTTTCGGGATATTTAATGTTGTTTTAAATTTATAAATTATTATAAATTTGATTTATTATCTTTTGGGATAATTAACATTGTTTTAAATATATAAATGACTATAAATTTGATTTATTATTTTTTTGGATAATTAATGTTGTTTTAAAGACGTAAAAAGATTATAACTTGATATATTGTATTGATTAATAATAGTTTATAAATGTGGAAATCTTTAAAAAGGAATGTTTTAAAATAATACAAAGTGTAAGTGTTTATGGGTTTAGAGTAAAATATAATTTTCCCTTTTAAAAGAATATTTTTAAAGAGTGTTTTTGAAGTGTTTTACAAATATTTATGATGTGAAAATCAAGCATAAGTAATAATCAAATGTTTTAGATCTGGATTCGATTATTGGTGACAAGTGTATGCGATCTAATTCCCATTTGCAATCATTCATTTACTTTTGATAGTTGATTTCTTTAATATCAATTTTGATCTCATTCTTTGTTCTTCGTCAATCTAAGATGATTTATCGCTCATTTCGAACACTGGCATCCGACACTGTGGAAACTAAAACCAAAGAGCGAGTGGGAGCCAAGCCATGTGGGTTGCACCCACTAGGATATATTCACATTTATCTAAAAAGTGTTGGTAGAATGCATGCATTGATGTAAGTATATTAAGATGCTTATGTGAGGCAGGGTCCAGCTTGGAAGTTCCCGAGAGTGATGCGTGTTTGGCGTGGGCTCTCAAGTATATTCTATCTAGAGGTTTACTTTCAGTGTAGGGGATGCACCCTTCTATTAATATTGGATAAATTCATTCTCCATGTTTCGATTTGAACCTTGGTGTAACAACCCAGGTTTTTGAGTAAAATAAATAAATAATGATTTAAATTAGATAAATAAAATCATTGGCTTGAAATTTATAGACTTTTGTAAAGGATAATTTGCTTAAAAATGATTAATTATAAATCATTGTGAAATGTGGAAATGTTAGTAATTTCAAAATGTTAAAAATCACTTGAATACATTATTGATATTTTATTCCAAATATAATAATTTGAGAATTTAATTGTTGATTTTGGTTTTTATTCTTAAGTTATGGTTGAAAAGAGTTTAAAAACTTTCAAATATAATAAAAGTTCTTTAGTTAACTAAAAAGAAATTAGTTTTGCTATATAAAATGTAATAAGTTCTTATTGAGATTTTATTTCCATTATATAAAATAAAAAGTTAATTGTATGTAAATTAAAAAGGGTGAAAAGCCTTAGTTTAAATAGATATATTCTTCCTATTTTTTTTAATGGATTGATTTTTAAACCAAGCCTATAGACTAAAGAAGCCAAACCATTGATTCCTTCTCATCATCATCTGTACGCTCATTTTCAACCAGCAGTAAACAAAAATTAGCCAAAACTTCTCAAGGTCATAAGAAAACCTAGGCTAAATCAAATCAAAGAAATTCTTAGAAAATCAGAAAAAATCAAGGTAGCATCTTTTTTACTTTATTTCAACATTTGGAACCATCAAATTCGATTTTTGATCATTGTTGTAATCTGATGTATGTTTTTCGGTAATTTTTGCTTTAGGGTTTTGGTAAATTAAGGAAGAAGCTGTTGTAATCAGTGTTTTATCTATGAAGAAAAGGACATAAGGTGAGTTACCACTCAAACAATCTATCTCTAAACTTATATGTTGCTGCTTGTTGTTGAATGAATTGATGTTGCACTGTTTTCAATTTGATTGAGATATTGGTAGGTTGCTTTGATCTCCGATAACTAAAACTCTAATTTAGTGTTTAACGACGAAATTTCTATCGAATTAGCAAACCGTCGAAAAATTTATAATAAAATTTTACCACAAGCGCACGACATACAAAAGTTAGTATGTGACGAATACAGGTCGATCCACAAGGAATTGTTGATTTTAAATCTCTATTCAATCAAATTATACCAAAGTCGAAAGTGAATTAAACTAGAAATGTAAGAAAATTAACAAAAACTAGCAAAAGAAAAATAGATAAAAATATGAAAGTTAAATGACAATTTAGAGATAATTTCACTCCTAGATCATATAGTTCAACAAAACATGAAATTATGATCTCTCTTTTTTGGTCATAAGTGAATTTAAATGATGTGTTTATCATAAGTATGACCTATTTGTGCTATTAATTAGCTCAACATAAGCCATCAAACTATAACGCAACCCTTAAACCACTTTTAATTCTCATGAAAAATAACAAGAAGTTGAAAATGAAATCTATTTTAAGCATGGCCTATTAACTATTGATTAGAAATATAAACCATCAAATTTTGATTTAATTTCACTTCATTGCCATAATCATGTAGATGAAGAGGTAATTTGCGATTCATATGACTAAGCATAGCCTATTTGTTTTGAACAACATAGGCTATCAAACTCAATACTAAATACAAAACTACATAAACACCATTTTTCCAAGAAGCACAAAAAGAGAGCATTAATTATCAAACTATGTTGAAGCCACATAATTAGCGAGCTTCATTGCCCCTAAATTGAAGGGGTTTAGCCTCTCATATTTGTTATCAAATCAACAAATGTAGCTTGCAACATTAAATGAAAACAAGAGGAAAAAGAGAGCAAAATGAAAAGAAAAGCTAAGTAAAGAAATAAACACTAATCTACTTGCATGAATAAATGAAACTACACTACTAGCATGAAAGGAAATAAACAAGAAAAAAGAAGAACATGTATTGAAATTGCATAAAAAAGAATTACATAAAAGAAGAAATGACTAAGTAGCCATGAAAAGAAAGAGAGGTCTCATATTATTTTTGATCTAAACTAACTAAGAGAAGAGAGCCTAAAGAAGATACTAAAAGAAGAGAGATCATTACATGAAGGTAATGGGTATTTATACATGTATGAAACCCTAATTCATTTTTTTTGGGAATGCCCAAAATACACTTGAGGTAGTGTGGGCACCAAGTAATCATTAGCTTCAAGTAATCATCCATTAAGTGTGCATGAAGATTTAATGGCCTTTTAGCATGTGCATTAGCTCCTAAGTGTACATTAAGGTAGGTGGGTAAGTGGGGTCCTTCATTATCATCACTTTGAATTATTTCCATCTCCATTCCTTTGTATCTTCTTTGTGCATGCATATATCTTCATGAAACCACTTGTATATGAAGCCAAATTCCTATAAAATAATATAGAAATTTCCAATTAAATTTTCTCAAAATAACATATGCACAAAAATGACCATTTTGCCCCTAGATGAAGATGAATATGTGACGATTTGAAATAATTTGAATTTTGGTTTAAACAGGTTAAAATACCCAATATGATCATTTATTAAATTTAAATAGATTAAATATGGTGGTAAAAATATGCACATTTATGTGCACATCAAATACCCCCACACTTATCTTTTTATTCGTCCTCGAATAAAGGAAAAAAACTAAGATAAATCCATTTTCGTAGGGAGCACGATTGCATTGAGCGTATGCAACAAGCCGTTAAACCTCTGGGTGTTCCCAGTAGGATGAGTGTAGTCTCGTAAGGGTTTTCAGCGGATACTACCCACAAAATCCAAATGCAATATGAAAATATTTACAAAATGCAAGATTTATTTACAATGATATGGATGCAAGTTTTTTTGAAAATATTTACAAACGAAGGATTTAGTTTTAAATCGACACAAACAAGTTAAATATAGGTTCTGGTTATTATCTTGAAAATTTAAGTCATTTACTCGTTAAAACATCCAACAAAAATCAAGTTATCATAACAAATTGACTATAGTTTAACTCGTTTTTTCGGTTGATAACACAGTGTAACTATGAAATGGATCCTCAGTTGATTATCAAAGTTTATCAAAGTGGTCTTTTCATTTATTTTGAATAACAAATCGAATCAAATAAGTTAAAATAGTGCTTGGATTTCAATTCCTTACTCTCTCTTATTTGAAAAATTATTGATATTAACAATATTTACATATGCCTAACTCAGAAAACTGAGGCCAAATATATTACCCATGCACTGCCTTGCGGACTTATGTGAGGGGAATACAGAGAGTGGCGAGTGAACACACGAATGTGAACACCTATCGACTGTAGGCGTTATTAAAAAGAATTTATATATATATATACACACCAAGATCGGGTAAACTGAGACCAGATATACCGATCATGCACTGCCTTTCGGGCTTACGTGAGAAGGGTACAGAGCATGGCAAGTGTACACATAAGTGTGTACACTTATCGACCGTAGGTGTTAATAAATATATACAAGAAATATTTTTTGTTTTCTTTTATTTTGTTTTTTTAGAAGAGAGAGTTTCGCACTATCATCTTAGCTCCATTTAACTTAGAAGACAAAAAACATATTATATCTTTACTTTAAATCAACCACTTTTTAAAACAAAGATTTTCAATTAGGATGTATTTCATAATTAACACGTATGAATCTTCTTATATACTAGTTAAACCATTGTTATTTGTAATCAAACTTCATTTTTATTTTTGTTAAAACAAATAAATTTTCAAAAATTTCAATTTAAAAACCAAAATCTTATACTTATCATATAATGTTTCTTTAAAAATAAATCAAAACGCTTTAAAAAAAATTGAGATTTTTTTGAGTTTTTTCTTTAGTTTTGGAAAGAGAATGCAAAAATAAACCATGAAAAATTGAAAATGAAAATGATGAGATTCCCCCCACACTTGATTTTAACCGTGTCCCCACAATCAACCCAAGTGAAAGAAACGTTTATTATTATTTACATGAAATGTATTTACACGGCATCAGAAGATATATCGTTAAAAAGTAAATGAAACGGTCTTCCAAAGACCGATTCATTTGTCTCGTCAAGTATGCGAGACACAACTCAAGCGCAGAAAACCAAATCGAAAAGATTTCAAAATTGGATGTTGATTTGGAAAAACAAATATCGTTTTATTGAAAATCGTACGAATTGTTTTATTTTCGATGATTTTTGGGGTAGATAGAACGATTTGTTGAAGTTCAAGTTTATTTTCGCCAAATTGAAATTCAAGCTCTTCATTGAAAAATTCTTCAAAATCATCGATTTCAAACTCAAGATGGTGATTTAAATCTTCCCCGTTAGAATTCGACAACTCGTCTTCGAAAAGTCCAAAAAATTCATGTTCATTAAATTTGTCTTCCTTTGTTGGATTATCAACAACTTCATGCGTATATCGTTTTCAATATCAAAAGTTGTTTTATTCGAATTTTCAAAATCGAAGAAAGGAAGATCGAATTTCAAATCTTGTTCCACACCCTCAAAAGAATTGAAATCTGACTCAATTACTGTATTTTCAACAACTTCATTAAGATTATCATTTTCAATTTCAAAAGTTGTTATTTGAAAATCGTTGATTTGGGTAAAAGTTGGATTATTGTTTGACTCGTCATACGTTGGGATTTGGTTTTGTTGTTCATGTAATTTTTTGTATGTTTCAATCAAAAAATCTGTGTGATCATCGTAAATTTCGTTCATTTGTTCAACAAAATCCAATTTATAATTATTAACTTGAGAATTTTCGATTTGGACGTGTTGAGAAGAAATTTTTTCACTCGCATCGTCACTACAACAAAAAGGACTTTTTATAGCGTGTAATAACCGCTATAAAAACTTTCTATAGCGATTCTATAATCGCCATAGATCAACATGTTGTAAAAAGTCTGGTAGATACTATAGCGTGTCATACTTGCAATGGAAAACGTATTTTTCTTGCCATCTAAAATAGGCCATATTGGTGCAACTGCTTTTCTATAGCATTATGAAACATGCTATAGAACTTTTTATGACGCATTTTAGTTGCTATAAATATGTCGACATGCTATATTATTATAGCATTTGAACGCGCTATGGAATCATCGTGTCAACCTTTTATGACACATTGAAATGCTATAGAAAATTCATTACTATCTATTATAGCATCGTCTTATTGCTATGAAAACTATTTACTCTTTGCAAAATATTTTGTATAGCACTAACATGATGTTATAGTATAACAAAGCTAAACAATTTTTCTTTTTATTGCATAGTTAGAACGCTATAAAAAATTTCTATTGCACATTTTTTGCTGCCATAACATTCAAAGCTTACAATTTTCAATTCTACTTATATATTATAACTCAAAAAACCACATTCATCACATTAACATAAGTACACAAATTGAGTCATAAGCCAAATCACAAAATATACATATATCCATAATATTTCATACATAAAGAATTAAACATAAATATTTGTGATAAAAATTAAACATAAGTACACAAATTGAGTGTAGCATACCAAAACGATACATACTAAAAATATTTTAATGACCGTCGATAAGCATGACCGATTTAAAGGAGAAAGAGTGCGACATCATGTATCAACCTCAAAAGCATCATACAACACCTGTGAAGAAGAAACACAAACATACATATGTTAGTCAATATATATACAAGTATGTATAAGTTGGAGAATGAAGAACATGTAGAAGGCATGGGGAAGACATGCATTGAGATGAGAAGGCATGGTGAAGACATGCAAGACAGTGAAGTGGAGTGTATTTCTAACTCCGTTTAACTGAACAAAATTTTATTGGTAACTAAATATATGAGAGGTTCTCAGATTGGGTCGTGTGTCTGCTAATTCACTAGCAAGAACCGAATTTGATTGCCAAATTACCTTAACCAAACATTGATTCCCAAGTAGTGAAGATCGAATTGAGTTAAACTTGAGATAACATGAAACATATTATTATCTCTCTCATGTACTTATCATGGGCAGTAGTAGCATTTACGTTTCACAAGATTACACTGTCTGAATATAATAAAAATTAATATAAAGAACATATAAATTATTTAAATAAATAGATGTTAACAACTTACCATTTGGATGGAACATTTGAGAAACAAAGCGCATTATTGGTGACATGTTTGGATAATCCTCAGTAAACTGAAGTTTCAGTTTGAACGTACCTGACATAGTTATAACCATTTAAAAGAAAAATTATAGAATTTCTAGCATAATAAAGGTGTACTGTTATGAGAAACTAACATATTTTAATTTTTGCAGGTAATGAGTAATGACAATGGTGGAAGCAACAAGCAAACTATACAACACAAGTGCAAAAACTTTTTATGCAGCATTAGCAATTCTAAATCCTCATCAAGTTATTACCAAAGCAATAGAAACTATTAACTTTAACCAAGCATATGCAAAGAGTTACAAAAAAATCCCCTGACAAATTCTTTTAGAGAATATAACTACATAATAGCTTGCAAATGATGCTATCTATTTAAATTATATTTTGAATATTTCACAAATTCTTTTTAAACTATACCAATGGTGAGGACTCAACTTTTCAAATTGAATATTTTGCAAATTCTGTTTAAACTATATCAAAGCAAAAGAATCAATCAAGTAGAGCAAATATACATTGATGGATGCTAAATTTAAAACATATATTCGGATAACCATTTTAAGCAGCATAGTTGGTATAATCCAAGTTATTTTCCTGATATGCTTTGCTCCAAACCGATTCATATGTTAGACATAGTTCACGTAATTGGTATAAGTTCAATTGCTGAGTTTAAAAGCCTAATTTTACAATATACACAAAAAACTGCTCAAATTTTGCTATGATAACATAAACTGTTTCAGATCACTATTTGGAAAAATTTTGTGTGAAGAATACGATCGTACTTCCTATAAGAGTAAAAATTAGACATCGTTTGTCTTATAATGTCAACATACCTGAGGGCGAGGTGTGCCGGCATTGAATAAAGTGGGAGAAGCATGTGTGAACCATCTTTCAGACATTAAATGGTAGGTTTTGATGGAAGACTCAAGATCATGTTTGTGAATCCCAATAGCAACTCTCATAAGCATGTGTCGAGGTCTTTCTACAACTACACCACATACTTTCAAGAGGTAAGATCTCTCCAGTGTCTTGAAACCAAAATAGTCATAATCGAAGTCCTTATCATAAATTATCTCACAGTCTAAACGAGTTGCATTCTGCAAGAAATAACGATTAATGTTATAATTTGAAGTAATTACTGCAACACTTATTAATCTGTTGCACTAAAAGCAGCATATAAGTCAATATGTCAGAAACAATTACTTAGTCCTGACCTATTCCAAAATTTTAAAACTGAATTTTGGCACAATTTACTTATCCAAACACTTCTATGTTTTACTACTCACTCAAGAGGTCTTCCAATCACAATCAGCATACATGTGCAGTTGCCTACACTTGCTGCAAGATATGTTGAATCCAGATTTTAAACTTCTACATAAATCTAAGAGTGGGCCTTGCTACTAATACCCTATCCAATGACAAAGAAAGTAGCAGTTCAGTTGCTCTCAAGCAACAGCAAGTATTTCTACTCACTCTAGTTAAAGTTAGTATACAGAACACTTTCAAGGAGATTCAGAACAAGCATGTTTCTAGTTTTATGGATATTTTGGTAATATTTTTGCTAAAGCAAAAGTTGTATTATTACATATATTTTATAAAAACTTATGCATATGTTAAAATTTCCTTTTTTTCTCTTTTATTAATGGATCAGTACCTAATCGTGTATATCTCAGACGTTAATGCTTCATATTTATATATAACTCTTTTGAGTCGTAAAAGATGACAATGAAAAGAAAAAATTGAATACCACCGGTATGAATGTGATACAATACAAGAATATAATTGAGTACCAACCAACAATTTACTTTCAATTTGCAGTGTATATCCATTAGGTCAATATTCAATATATGTCCAATAATAAAATGGCATAACTATGAGTTAAATCTCTTCTTCTTAACATTCTGACTAAATATTTCTTTTAATGTACATAATAAAATGGAAATATTGCTATATGGCATGGTACCTATATAGCAAACTAAAGGGAATAATTAGGGTGCAAATAAGAGTTTTGTGATTATGCAAAAGGTGCGGATACCAATATTATTTATCAAGTACTATTTGCACACTTAGAGATAGAGCACAAGTTATTCCATAAAATGAGCGAAAAATGAGCTTGATGATAATTTATGTCTTCTAGTCAGTAATCGCTATTACCTATCATTCTCAATGTTCCCATACATATACCACATATTCTCAATACCGACTACATTCTGCTAGTTGGATCAAATTACAGATGCTAGTTGGATCAACAACATATGATGCTGCTTCATAATCTACAGATGTTAATGTAACAGAACATGTATACATAGTTTCTCTTGACATGCATACTAACAATAAGTTAGTCATATTCTACATACAAGTAGGAAAATTATGTATGGGCCAACAATCCATATGGATCTCACATGTGAGTTTCTCTCTTGTTTGTAGAATCTACCAAACAATTAGTAAGCATGGCAAAGCCCTTGATATGCATAGCAGAAACACATAGATCAAAACAATTGGGTAATTTTTGTAAAACTTAATAAATTTTTATAACAAATTAACAATGATTTCAAAATAGAGAACACGATTTTTATAAAACTTAGGTTTAGTTATCTTAGTTAATTTTTATAACAAATTAACAATGATTTCAAAATAGAGAACACGATTTTTATAAAACTTAGGTTTAGTGATCTTAGTTAATTCTTATAAACTTCGTTAATTTTAATTATTTTAATGTAATAAAACTTAATTAATTTTAATTTTTATAATTATTGCGAAAATATCAACTTTCAAACAAATAAAGATGAGCCTACGGGTTCGCCTTGAGATCTGAAGATCTAACACGGGATGGCTTGCCGAAGTGAACTTGTCATTGATTTATGAATTTGTTTATGAGATCTGAAACTGAGGTTTGCCAGGTAGTCGTTCCCTATTCCGAAAATAGCGTCTTGAGTTGCTAACCGCCGAATTTGCAATGTTAATTACCTTTGTCGTTGTCTCTACAACTGCAGTTTGAGCAGTTCTAGCTGCAACAAACAAGTTGAAAGTGAAGCTTTTTCATTATCTTCAACGTTGGAAACATGGTTCTTTGTAGGTTTTATTTGTTCTGCTTCATTTTATATAGCTCGTTGTGTTTATATTGCTTTATAGTTGAAAATGCCTTTGATTTTGCTTTCTTTGTATAGCTTTGTGTGGAGGTATCAGATCCATGTAGTTGTTTTGCGTAATACTAAGTTGCAAGCAAAATATCTATGAGCATCCTTGCTATAAAGGACAGTAATAGCTAAATTTCTTTATCATATAATAATCTGCATATTTAATGGTGTTTTGATTGAGTAATAGTTTATCTATCAACCATCCTACTTAATTTGTTGCAAATTTTTAAGAGTAGTCCCCATAACTTGCAGAGAAACAAGTAGTTTAAACAGCAAATTGCTGCTCAGTTGGAGTTCATGTCATGTCCAACATGGCAGCATGTGTGACGTGTTTGACAGGATATTTTCTAAGGATAATTCATCATTTTATTTTGTGAGCAGGATAAAAGATCCATGTATTTGTTTATGTGCGAACAAGTTGCAAGCAAAAGACTACTGTATGATTTGGATATGAAAACTGCTGCTAACCGCCGTGTCTAGATTGTGTGAACCGGATATGTGTGAACTGTTGTATGTAGGAGGGGATAAGCAAAGGTATAACCGGCTATTCAATACATCATATGACTGGAGAGCGAACAAATTCAAGAATTTTTTTATAGAACATATAAAGGGAGATTTGAAATTCCTCAAAATTTAGTTATATTTATAGAATATATAAAGGGAAATTCCTCAAAACCGGCTGTTCAGTCATATATTTTAAAAGAGGGGAAGGAGATGATTAAACATATAAAGGGAGATTTGAGGAATTTTTTCATAGAAAACCCACGTGCAATGGAAAAAAATTCGAACAGTCAGGTGACGGAAAGTAGGCATGGTATACATGCTTCAAAGAAGACATACATTGATAAGATAATTATATAATACATAGTTACAGAAGAAAAGTAATAATTACCTTCCAAATATCCTTTGGTTAAGGTCATCACCTCCAATCCTAGTAGAACCTAGACTACCACCCAGTCATCGAGGTCTCTAGTTAGGGATAGTTCTTCCATGCTCGACGCCAACAAGACCTCTTCTATTATCTAGCTTCCTCCATTAGCTTATTTGTAGACAGCTGCATCATGTAGAAAAAATTATGAGCGCTTGCTTTTAAATTGAGGAGATATAGCATGTACGTCCAAAAAACTGATGATTGAAGCATTACAAAGCCATAACATGTTTTCAAATGTTAGAAACTTATAAAAAGAGAAATATAATATCTGAAATTCCTGCCAAATTGAAACAATGATCAAATTAAAGATGAGGACTAAGAAGATACTCGCCAAAATCCAAGAGCATAAAAAATTGAAACTTAAAGAGAAATAAAACTAGCAAGCTCACCTATCATGTCTCTTGTATACATGTACTAAATAAAGGCATATCCCCTAGGCTTATTTGTCTAAACATCTGTCACCAAAATCGAAGAGCATAAAAAATTGAAACTGACAGCTGGCATTGGAAACTGCTGCTGCTAATTCCTTATGGAATGCTTATTACTGCACATATATACTTTAAGCACCTTCCATCTAAGTTATACGCGTCATCTTGCCTCTGTAACCTCATCCTAATCTTTCAGCAAACGCGGTAATTTTATCTTTCAGCAAAGGTAGTCATCTTGCCCTATGGATCAGAAGTAATAATTGACAGTAAGAAATTTGAGATAAATAAAGAAAAGTAGATAAAATGTAAGAGAAATTAAATTACCTAAAACTGCAGGAGAATGGTGAATCTAGGGTTTAACACATGTGGTAACTTAGTCGGAATTAGGATTCAGACTCTATAGAATATACTGCTTTGGCTTGTTTCATTACAAACTTGTTCATCTTTAAAATATTAATACAAACAAAATTGTTAAGTAAGCATTAATAGGTACCTGAATCATAGAATTGGTATGCAAAGAACTCCCACAATGGCATATAACTTTAACACCTATCCCCTTCAAACCCAACAGATGAGAACCATTTGCATCTTCCCTTGGTTTTACATGGTTAGCATCCGAGCTAGTTTAGCTTCTTGAAGTCACCTCAGTCGTCCTTTGGAGTTTGCATCTTTCTGCACAACCGGAAAATGTTCACACAGAAATGAACCCTTATTCCATCTCTGATAATAAATGTAAAATTTACTCAAGTCTTTTAGAACAAAGAAATCGTTGATTCATGTATTAAATTTAGTATGACCTTATCAAGCTCTAAGAACCGATGCACTTTTTATGAGATGGACAAATTGTAATTATGAACTATGAACCAATTGTATCATACACCCATGCACATCTCATACTCTATAAGTTGAACCACTTATTCCACTTAACATATCAGTATGCACTAGCATTTTTCATTTATCCTACCACAAGTTTCTGAAGTAAACTCCATAAACACATCACAGTGCTAAAATTAAAATGATTTTAAGGCACTGAAGTTCATACCTAATCTTTCACATCCAACTTAGTTAAACACCATTTCATCTAACAGATTTTCTATGCTAAATGAACTTTATTTTGTATCATTTTATAACTTTGTGTAAACGTAGACTTACAATTAATATAGAATCAATTTTGCTTGTGCTTTTAGATGACAATATTCAAGCTGCAAGGCATTATAGAACATCTCGGCAACAAATATTTTTTGGAGTTAGCAATTGCAGAATAGTAATATACACTAGAAATATCAAATCAACAACATGATAAAGATTACTGATTACTGAACATTTTTTGATACTTTCATTTATTAAAATCCTCATTTTTAGCTTTTTATTGTACAGCTTTAAAATATTTGATCTCACATATTTTATCTATACACGGAAGAAATCTAATAGGGATTCTAGAATGGAATTAGTACTACTGTACACATCTGATTCTAATACTAATGAAAAATTCAATATTCATCTCGCTGATGATGTTATTCCAGTCATGGAAGATGTTTAATGTGTATCGATTGAAGTAAAAAAAGCACCGTTTATAGTGGTGTGGTAGAATGAATACACATACAGATACACAATATATTATTATACATAGAGGGAAAGAAGGGGATATTCACATAAATTTGAAACAAGTGTTGTGATCCTAGATGTGCCATTTTAACCACCACAAATATTACAACGCCCAACATGAATGTTCATGGGTTTAGTGTGATATTCATAAGACATTAGTTTTGGTTTAATATGCACTGCACATGAAAAGGCTCATGTAGAAAAATTAAAATCCACAAGTTCATAAAAATGCATTTAACATCGCTACTTGACTCTGTAATTTTAAGTGGGTTTCCAAATAGATTTAAGTAATTCAATGAAGTACAGATAATCTACCTTATTCAACACGATCAACACCCAAAAAGCAAAATGATGGGAAACAAATCAATTCTTGGCTGAAGTACAAAATAATATCCCCTTTTTCCCACTGAATTAATTTATTATCACATATGAACATGGATCTGAGCCTTAAAATAAGCAAGGTGGGTTTAATAAAAGTTAAATAAATGGCAAAAACTGTGGATGCATGGTTAGAAAAATTATTAGAACATCAGTTGATATTATTGTAAAACATACGGTATGAAGAAATTAGAGTTTCTCAGTATACCAGAAAGAGGCGGAGGTCAAAATTAAGAAACTAAGGTTTCTCGGTATGAACAATCGTTCGAATTTACATCGATGAACGTAAAATCACACAGTAGTAAGTAGTTAACATGAGTTCATACAAATATCCAAAGTAAGTTCAAATCGATAAGAAATAAAAACTAGAAAACAAAATTAGTTTACCTAAAAACGAAGAACCATTGGCCAATGAGAACCCTAAGGTGATGACATGGAAGTCGGATCAATGAGAAAAAAGGAAATTAGGGCTTTCTCTAAGCGAAGAAGAGGAAGTTTATTTCTCCAAGGGAAATTAACGTTTCAGTTAAAATATTGGAGAAGTGAAAATGAGAAAGACGCAAATTTTTGCCGCCTTTACATTTTTTTTCGTTATATTCACTGTAGAATACAGCGTCTAAATTAACTATTCCATAAACTAAAATAACAAAAGACAACACGTAGTGTTCTGATGCCATCCACTCTTGCCATTAAAAGCAAAGTTTCTTGTAGTGATCGTAGTCGAGATTATTCCCATTGCCAAAATTATTTGAAAAGTTGTTTCCACTTTCGTTTCGATTTTGAAATTCATTTTGAAGTTCGAAATTGACTTGGCATGAGTTATACTCGAAATCATTTGAATTTTGAAGTGAATTCAAATTTTTATTGTTTTGAAAACATTGATTTAAGTTATCGCATAGATATGAATTACACAACTCATTTATCTCTTGATTTTGTTGTGTAAAGAGTTCAAGTAAAGAAGAAATCATTTCAATGCTTTTTTCAAGATTTGATGGTTGATCATCATTTTGAAAATTTTGTTGTTCGAAATTCGAATTGTTTATGCAAAAGTTGTCGTTAAAATATCCATACGAATTTGGAGTGAAATCATATAGATTATATTGATTTTCACAATTATTGTAAAATTCAAGTGAGTATGGAAATTTAGACATTTTTAAGAATGTTTTTGGATTTTTTTTACAAAGGAAAAATATTTACATATAGAATTTATTTTTCAAAAGGATGTTTGTTTGGTTTTTTAGTTTTTCAATTTTTTTTGTTTTATAAAAGGATTTTTTATTTTATTTTTTTTTGGATTTTTTTAATTTTCAAAGGAAAAGGATTTAAAAATTTCAAAGGAAAAGGAATATTTACAGTTTTTTTAGTTTTTTTTTGTTTTTAGTTTTTTTTTGTTTTTTTTAAATATGCATGAACTAATGCAACTAAATGAATGCAAGGGCTTAATTACAAAATATCTACCCTAAGTAGCTACTAACACAAAATTGTATAATCACACTTGTCTTAAATCAACAAGATAGTTCTCAGCTGGGTAACGGACAGGATTTATCGGTGCACCACGAATCACCGTAGCAATGCAGCCGAAGGTTTAAGTACCTTCAAAGGAACAACCACTATAATATTTATGAATCATCGTAATATTTATAAATGGTTATTACTCTGTCGTAGCCTAGACACCAAGAAATTAAATTGTTCAAAGAAGACAATTTATCAATATACAATTAAGTGTTATCGATGTCTAACCGTTATTATTAAATTCTAGGATGAAATGCATAGCAGAAATTAAACGTGTATTAAGAATGCAACTATGAATGGATTTTTGTTTTTGATTTAATTTTTTTTTTGATTTTTGAAATTTTTTTTATATACAAATGCAAATGCAAGCAACCAACAATGCAAGACAAATAAAAGAGATGAAAGCACAATACTAGAGTGTGCAGAATTATTGAGCAATTATTTCAAAGCAGCAATTTTTTAAGCAAGCAAGCAAGCTATTTTTATAACAAGTAAAACTAAGCAAACTAACGAACAAAAGAAAAATAAATTATTTTTTCTATAACAAGTAAAATTAAGCAAGCAAACAAACAAATTGGAAAAACAAATGGTTTTTTTATAACAAGTAAAACTAAGCAATTAAAAAACAAAAGGAAACAAACTAAAGGAAAGCCCAGCCCAAAAAATGAATTCCTTAAAAAAAAATTGTTAGCACTAAAATTGGTCACTAACACCCAAGAATAGATTTGTGTAGAGAGATTAATGAAGATAGTAAATTAAAATAGAGGAATATTGTAACGATCCCGGATTTTTACTAAGTTTAAATTGATAATTAATTTAATTTTTGAATAAAAATTGTGAAATTAATTGGTAAATTGATTTGAGTTTCTCCAAATTCAAATAAATTATGTGTTAAATCATTTGAATTTAAATCTTGTATATATATGTGAATATATATGTATATGTGAATATATATGTATATGTGCATATGTGAGTGGATTTGAATTTATATATATATATATATATATTGGATTTGAATTTTAATTTTAAGTCAATGGTTCAAAAATAATTTGAATTTATAAAATATATCTTATTAATCTTAAGTCTAAGTATAAAAACAAATTTGTGTTTAAAAAATAAAAATAAGTATTACAAAGTAAGATAAAACACATAGATAAAAACTAACACCAACTTAACTATGGAACTTCACTCATATTTCAAAGTAATATACATATGCAAGTAATAAAACAAGCAAACAAGCAAACAAGCAAACAAGCAAACAAAACATTCATGTTCAAGTAACCTGCATAATAAAGAAAAAATATATGTAAGGATGTAGGTTTGCAAAGGAAGCCACTAGATTTTTTCTTATGCAATGTACAAAATAAAATAAAGCAAAATAGTATAAGGTTGTACAACTAATTAATGCAGCCACCAAGCAAAAGGAAGGAGAAAAATATCTCTGTTCAATTTTGTACAAAATATAAACACTGTTGTACAAACTTCATATCAGCTTTCCTCATTTTTAGTTCGTCCATCCAAACTGTCAAATCTGAAAATGAGCATCATTCAAACCTTAAACAAAATTCAATTTAAACATCTCAGTTTAAACAACATACAACCCAGATCGATCAGAGATCAAAGAAAGATTCCAGCTTGAATTTCAAAGCCAGTGTCAAAGAAGTGCTCTGTTCATTTTTTTGGAAAATCAATGTGAGTAACATCACTTTTTAAAAAAAAAGTTTAAGTATTTGAATAAATATGGTTGCATGCTATTTTCTGAATATATGTGGCATTTTCCTGTGTATATATATGAATGTTTAAATGTGTGCATGTATCTGTGTTCCTTGTTTTAGTTTCCAGGTTCAAATTTTACTCAAAATTCAATATCTCTTGATCCAATTACTGTTAGGACTTAGGATTTAAACTAAAGTTGTTTGTTCCATCCTAGCTTAGAGTTTAAATTTTATTTAAGTTGAAATAATTTTGTATATTGCTCTGGAAAATTAAAACAACAAAGCAAACTTGAATAAGGGAAAAACCCAAACATTCAAATTTATAAATTTAGAATCATGAGTTGAATCCTTAACTTATAACATGATTTTTAAACCAAACATCATAATTTCTAGTTTGGAATTAAGGGAGTAATTCTGGGTTCATCAGAAAATGGGAATTTGTGATTTTCTGGTGATCTACTTGGATGTGGAGGTCGGGGTTCCTCCTGGAGGTGGAGGAGTGATCAGTGGCTCTGAGAAAAATAGTGTGATGGTCTGTAGTTGATCGTCGTGGCGGCGGTGAGCGTTTAAAATCTGTAAACCTAGTTTAGTCGAGGCTATGTATTTTGTTGAGTTCGTCGTCGATAGTCGACCGAGTGCCACGTGGCTCTGGGAAATGATAGAGGGGATGTTGTCGAGTTCGTAGTCGGAGTCGTAGACCTTCAGGTGGTCGGAGCGACGAGCACGAGGCGATGACAGGTTTGAAGGGGTGTTTGCTGTTGTGTTTTCAGATTTAGGCATTCGAATTCGAATTGATTTTCGAGGCGTTGACGAAGTCCAGGTGGTCGCGAATGGATCTGGAGGTGATCGCCGATGTGATGAAGGTGTGGGTGATGGCTGAAGTTGGTCAGAGTCACGGTGCAAGTGCACCGTGCACTTTTCCTTTCTGGTGAATTTTTGGATGTGAACAGAGGAGGTCGAACTCGAGTAATTCGAGTATTTACTCGAAGTAGAGAGGAATTTGACTCGGAGTTTTAGAGATGGGCTCGGGTAAACGTTTTGCCCAGGGTTTAAAAACAGAAGCCTGTTCTATTTTGAAATTTTTAAATTTAATTTTAAGATTTTAAATCAAGGTTTAAACTTGCTTTATATAGATTCTTTTGTAAAAGGATTTCTTAAATATTGAATAAAAAGTTAATAAAATTTGTTTAACTTAAAATTTATAAGTTAAATAATCAATTTATTTTTAAAGCTTGATTTTAAATAATTAGATAACTTAAAATCTTTTTCTTATATAAGTTTCCTATATAAGAAATGAATGTCCTATACATTTATTTTAAGATTTACAAAGTAAATTTTTTATTTGATTAAAGTTTAAATGGTTAATCATTTTGAATCCTAAATTCAAAATGGAACTTAAATGTAAGTTCAAAAGTAAAATGTTTGAAATATATATGTTAATGTTAATTAAGTCATAAATAAAGGAAAGGAATTATATTAGAGATAATTAGGATTTTAAATTGACTAAATCAATGAGGTAATTAAAGAATGATCAATTGATTTAATTTAATTAATTAATGATTTGGATAAATTAAATAAGTAATTAAAGGTTTAAATTAATTAATTAAGGGTTAAAGATTAATGTTTAAGGAATAATTAATTTGTAAATTAAGGATTTTTAATTAGATATTAATTAATGATCGAAGTTGTTTAATCAAGTGATTAAGCAATAATTAATTTAAGAGTAATAGGATAAATTGACTTGGCAATTGATTGGAGAATAATTTATTTATTAAAGGTTAGTTGATTAACGAAAGTGATTAAGAAATAATCAAGGGTTAATTAAGGATTAATTTAAGGATAATTTATTACAATGTTGTGTAATTAATTGATTCTTAATTTACCATGACTAGCAAATTTATTCATAGAAATTAATCTGATTTAAGTTAATCAGATAATTAAATTGATCCTACTTATGGATGTTTGGATTGTATTGAATGGTTGAATTTTTTGATATCCCTGATATATGATGCTTTATGATATATCCTGATTTATGTTGTGATCTGTTTCTCTGGGATGAATGTAATTAATTCACTGTGATGCAATTTATTATCTGCGATATATATCTATATGTGATCTGTGTATGAAAGATAAGCGTTATAGTTTATACCACTTATCAAATATATTG
The DNA here is from genome assembly GCA_030737815.1 of Allium fistulosum. Lineage (NCBI taxonomy): Eukaryota > Viridiplantae > Streptophyta > Magnoliopsida > Asparagales > Amaryllidaceae > Allium > Allium fistulosum. Next base: position 119,042,673 of record CM060901.1, on the reverse strand, counting down.
TTGTATTTGATCTGTGACGATTGAATGCTGTTGCACTATTGTGTTAAACCCCTGGACTACACCATATACACACAAATATGGATTTCACGAGGAAATCGGTTAAGTCACAGATTTTTAATAATTTTAGAAATTGAGTTCTTGAGTTCAAAATAGTTTTGGAAATTGGAACTGAGTACTTTTGAAATAAGTTTCAAAAATAAAAGTAATTTTAAATAACTTAATAGAATTTGAAATTCAAATAATTTGATTTAAATTTGAATTCAATATTGGAAATTGAATTCAATAACTTGGGATTTTGGGTCTAAAAGATTGTACAAGTTATAAAAGGTGTTTATCTGGGTTTGTAACCATTTAAAAGTGTGGTTTTGGAAATCTAAATTTAAATCCAAGTTTTATACTTGGATGGCTTTAACCTATGTAATTATAATCAGTTTTTCAAAAACGAAAACTAGTTGTTTCAAGTAATAACAGCTTTCATAAAGGAAAGGGTTTCCAATTTGTATCGAAACATTTCAAGTTGAAATGAAATTGTAAATAGTTTGAGAAAACTATGAATTAACCTTTGTGACGATGACTAAATTGTGTTTTGAAAACGGGAAAAAAAGATTTAAAATGGTGTATCTTTTATATTATGAAAGATTTGAATTGTGAATTGTTTTGAAAGCTATCAGTTAAATCTTTGGTTTGAAGATTGAATGGGTTAATTCAATTTGAAATTGAATTGGTTTGAAAAGCTATAAATTGAACCTTTGTGGAAGATCGTTAAATTTTGTTTTGAAATTGGAAAAGTATATCTTTTGTATAAAAGATTTGGAAATTGAAATAGTTTTGAGAACTATGAATTAATCTTTGTGAAACTGGGTGAACTTAGTGAAATGAATCTTTTTGTTTAAAAGATTGAAATGGAAATTTGTTTAGTTGTGACTTAATTGAAATCTCATTATCCATATGTTTTTAAATATGCGCTCGTTATTCGGTTTAGCCGGGAAAGGACCTTTGTGTCATATAACCCATTCCGAATAATGATACGACGTATATGGATAGCATTTGAAGACCGATGGTGAAGACCGGATACTTTCGAAAACGAAAGGATTACCATCGAATGTCTCTGCATCGGCTGATCCTCGGTATAGAGATTTTAGCGCCATTTCTGATGGGAAGTCCGGACGTGATTAGAAATTATCCGGATTTGCAAGGGCTTCTTTCGAAGTGCCTTCGGTTCTGTTCAAACCCGGAACAGACTTGTATGGTTGTATGTCTGACATTACAATTTGAGATATAAAGCTGGTTTCTTTCAAATACATTTCTATTTGGTGGCGGAGAATTTATTCTCTTAGCTTAACACCCTTCTCTGAGACGTATGAGCTCAGAGGTTATATAGTTGAAGGTTATCAGTGATATACTCCCAATTTGGTAGTGTGGCAAGCTAAGTGTTGTTGTGTGTTGCTGATCATTTGTTGATCAAAGCATGGCTTTCGTGTAAAGCGTAGCTTTGTAGACGAGACCTCATCGGACCTCACACCCCGGAAATGGTCAAAACAGGAAAGATGCGGCAAGGTTACAGGGGTAGCTCCCCTAGGGTATGTCCATTCCTTCTGGAAAAAGGTGGTATCATGGTATGGAGCCCAGATATTTACCTGTGTGGATGCTCCAATCTCATTTACTGTGTGATTGTTGCTTTGTGATAGAGGCACCTCGGGTAAAGGTCGCAAACCACCGGGGGTGGCATATCTCAGGTTTACTACCCGGGAAGGGGGTAACCGGCCTTGTGTTGGCAGAGAGCAGTTGTCTCTCGGGGCATCCCTCCAGAGGCGTTCCCATGTGGCATAGGAAGTTTCTTAGCCTGACCATTTGTTGGAAAATCCAAAGAAACAATACGAGCCTTGTACGGTTTTAGTTGTAAAACCTGCCATTTAAAATGGTAGCTATAGTAAGCATAGTATAATGGTACCTATGCTGGCTAAGATTAATATTATACTTTCAAAATGTTTTCTGCACTATGCACTAATAATAATATCAAATGATTTTGCGTAGTAAGCATGTTTGACTATCATAAGGAGAAATCTCCCCCATGTGTGCGATTGCATTGTGTTTGTGCCGGGAGGCCTTATGGTAGTTTCATTTTCCAAAAAGCATTGCGGATTTCAATGTTTAAAATTCTTTTGTTGTTTGTTTTAAAGATAAACTATTTTTGTTACTCACACCAGTCCCATGACTGACCTGGAGTTTATTGTTTCCTTCCTAAACTCTGGGTGTCCACAATTTTCCACACGGGCAGTCTAGAGTTGGGTTTTTCAAATAGTCAGGTTTAATAAATGATTTGGAGCTGGTTCAGTTTTTGGAGTTCACGACTGACGTAGCTTATCTTGGTGCAACGTGATGGTGGTTCGAGCTTGATGTTGGAGTTGTTGGACTCATTCTCTTTTTCAGATCATTTGGAGTTATCAGTTCTGTTGTTTCCGCTGAAACATTATTATTTGTCTCTGATATTGTTGTATCATATTGATATCATTGTTGTATATCATTCTGGATATTGTATTCATTGGAGTTGTATATGATATCATTCATTTCTTTCTTCCGTTGTGTTGTTATACTTACTGTGTTATAAGCTCCGGCGAGCCAGATTCGGCGTTTGAATCTATGGCATTCGAGTACAAGTGAAGTACGAGTGTCGATTTTCAAAGGCCGAGTTAGGATCGCTACATTTGGTATCAGAGCTAAGGTTAAACTTTAGCTCAGGAGTATAACACATTAAGTAGCTCATAAGAGATAGGGTGAAGTATACCCTAGAATGAGTATCCCTAAGTTATCCGTCTGTATGCCTAAGTAAATTCTCTTACTATTCACTGATAGTAAGTATGAGTGCAAGAAGAGGATGAGATAGGGGACAGGGGAATATGACTATAAATGGTTAATACCCTGTAACAACAAGGAAACAATATTTTCTCTATCAACCTCTTTTGTTCATCATCTTTTCTCAATTCTTTGATAGTTCCTGATAAATCCAGGAAGAAGATTTGATATATTTGCATAGGACATAAACTCCAAATAGGTCAGAATTGTTCGTTTGGATGAATTGGTTGCTTTGGTTGCTATGGTTGATAGGTATACTTTAGTTTCTAAACTAAAAGTTTGTGTAGTAGTATCCATATATCTATCTATTCTTTGGGTCCGGATATGTTCTACGAATGGTTAGTTATCCCTTCGAATTAACCAATGCCCCTGCATATTTCGTAGATCTGGATAACCCGAGTATCTTGAGAAAAAAATTAAAAAGATTCGTTCTCATATCAGTTATTGATATTCTGATTTGGTAAGCCAAATGCATAATAGATGTTCAGTTAATTTGATGAAATATTCTTCATTTATCTTTATGTCTCCCTGGAAAATTTTGTGGACAAAATTTCTTAAGGGGGGGAACCTGTAACGATCCCGGATTTTTACTAAGTTTAAATTGATAATTAATTTAATTTTTGAATAAAAATTGTGAAATTAATTGGTAAATTGATTTGAGTTTCTCCAAATTCAAATAAATTATGTGTTAAATCATTTGAATTTAAATGTTGTATATATATGTGAATATATATGTATATGTGCATATGTGAGTGGATTTGAATTTATATATATATATATATATATATATATTGGATTTGAATTTTAATTTTAAGTCAATGGTTCAAAAATAATTTGAATTTATAAAATATATCTTATTAATCTTAAGTCTAAGTATAAAAACAAATTTGTGTTTAAAAAATAAAAATAAGTATTACAAAGTAAGATAAAAAACATAGATAAAAACTAACACCAACTTAACTATGGAACATCACTCATATTTCAAAGTAATATACATATGCAAGTAATAAAACAAGTAAACAAGCAAACAAGCAAACAAAACATTCATGTTCAAGTAACCTGCATAATAAAGAAAAAATATATATAAGGATGTAGGCTTGCAAAGGAAGCCACCAGATTTTTTTTATGCAATGTAAAATAAAATAAAGCAAAATAGTATAAGGTTGTACAACTAATTAATGCAGCCACCAAGCAAAAGGAAGGAGAAAAATATCTCTGTTCAATTTTGTACAAATATAAACACTGTTGTACAAACTTCATATCACCTTTCCTCATTTTTAGTTCGTCCATCCAAACTGTGAAATCTGAAAATGAGCATCATTCAAACCTTAAACAAAATTCAATTTAAACATCTCAGTTTAAACAACATACAACCCAGATCGATCAGAGATCAAAGAAAGATTCCAGCTTGAATTTCAAAGCCAGTGTCAAAGAAGTGCTCTGTTCATTTTTCTGGAAAATCAATGTGAGTAACATCACTTTTAAAAAAAAAGTTTAAGTATTTGAATAAATATGGTTGCATGCTATTTTCTAAATATATGTGAATTTTCTGGCATTTTCCTGTGTATATATATGAATGTTTAAATGTGTGCATGTATCTGTGTTCCCCGTTTTAGTTTCCAGGTTCAAATTTTACTCAAAATTCAATATCTCTTGATCCAATTACTGTTAGGACTTAGGATTTAAACTAAAGTTGTTTGTTCCATCCTAGCTTAGAGTTTAAATTTTATTTAAGTTGAAATAATTTTGTATATTGCTCTGGAAAATTAAAACAACAGAGCAAACTTGAATAAGGGAAAAACCCAAACATTCTAATTTATAAATTCAGAATCATGAGTTGAATCCTTAACTTATAACAAGATTTTTAAACCAAACATCATAATTTCTAGTTTGGAATTAAGGGAGTAATTCTGGGTTCATCAGAAAATGGGAATTTGTGATTTTCTGGTGATCTACTTGGATGTGGAGGTCGGGGTTCCTCCTGGAGGTGGAGGAGTGATCCGTGGCTCTGAGAAAAATAGTGTGATGGTGTGTAGTTGATCGTCATGGCGGTGGCGAGCGTTTAAAATCTGTAAACCTAGTTTAGTCGAGGCTATGTATTTTGTTGAGTTCATCGTCGATACTCGACCGAGTGCCACGTGGCTCTGGGAAATGATAGAGGGGATGTCGTAGAGTTCGTAGCCGGAGTCGTAGACCTTCAGGTGGTCGGAGCAGCGAGCACGAGGCGATGACAGGTTTGAAGGGGTGTTTGCTGTTGTGTTTTCAGGTTTAGGCATTCGAATTCGAATTGATTTTCGAGGCGTTGATGAAGTCCAGGTGGTCGCGAATGGATCTGGAGGTGATCGCCGATGTGATGAAGGTGTGGGTGATGGCTGGAGTTTGGTGCAAGTGCATTGTGCACTTTTCCTTTCTGGTGAATTTTTGGATGTGAACAGAGGAGGTCGAACTCGAGTAATTCGAGTATTTACTCGAAGCAGAGAGGAATTTGACTCGAAGTTTTAGAGATGGGCTCGGGTAAATGTTTTGCCCAGGGTTTAAAAACAGAAACCTGTTCTACTTTGAAATTTTTAAATTTAATTTTAAGATTTTAAATCAAGGTTTAAACTTGCTTTATATAGATTCTTTTGTAAAGGATTTCTTAAATATTGAATAAAAAGTTAATAAAATTTGTTTAACTTAAAATTTATAAGTTAAATAATCAATTTATTTTTAAAGCTTGATTTTAAATAATTAGATAATTTAAAATCTTTTTCTTATATAAGTTTCTTATATAAGAAATGAATGTCCTTTACATTTATTTTAAGATTTACAAAGTAATTTTTTTATTTGATTAAAGTTTAAATGGTTAATCATTTTGAATCCTAAATTCAAAATGGAACTTAAATGTAAGTTCAAAAGTAAAATGTTTAAAATATATATGTTAATGTTAATTAAGTCGTAAATAAAGGAAAGGAATTATATTAGAGATGATTAGGATTTTAAATTGACTAAATCAATGAGGTAATTAAAGAATGATCAATTGATTTAATTTAATTAATTAATGATTTGGATTAATTAAATAAGTAATTAAAGGTTTAAATTAATTAATTAAGGTTTAAAGATTAATGTTTAAGGAATAATTAATTTGTAAATTAAGGATTTTTAATTAGATATTAATTAATGATCGAAGTTGTTTAATCAAGTGATTAAGCAATAATTAATTTAAGAGTAATAGGATAAATTGATTTGGCAATTGATTGGAGAATAATTTATTTATTAAAGGTTAGTTGATTAACGAAAGTGATTAAGAAATAATCAAGGGTTAATTAAGGATTAATTTAAGGATAATTTATTACAATGTTTTGTAATTAATTGATTCCTAATTTACCATGACTAGCAAATTTATTCATAGAAATTAATCTGATTTAAGTTAATCAGATAATTAAATTGATCCTACTTATGGATGTTTGGATTGTATTGAATGGTTGAATTGTTTGATATCCCTAATATATGATGCTTTGTGATATATCCTGATTTATGTTGTGATCTGTTTCTCTGGGATGAATGTAATTAATTCCCTGTGATGTAATTTATTATCTGTGATATATATCTATCTGTGATCTGTGTATGAAAGATAAGCGTTATAGTTTATACCGCTTATCAAATATATTATTGTATTTGATCTGTGACGATTGAATATTGTTGCACTATTGTGTTAAACCCCTGGACTACACCATATACACACAAATATGGATTTCACGAGGAAATCGGTTAAGTCACAGATTTTTAATAATTTTAGAAATTGAGTTCTTGAGTTCAAAATAGTTTTGGAAATTAGAACTGAGTACTTTTGAAATAAGTTTCAAAAATAAAAGTTATTTTAAATAACTTAATAGAATTTGAAATTCAAATAATTTGATTTAAATTTGAATTCAATATTGGAAATTGAATTCAATAACTTGGGATTTTGGGTCTAAAAGATTGTACAAATTATAAAAGGTGTTTATCTGGGTTTTTAACCATTTAAAAGTGTGGTTTTGGAAATCTAAATTTAAATTCAAGTTTTATACTTGGATGGCTTTAACCTATGTAATTATAATCAGTTTTTTGAAAACGAAAACTAGTTGTTTCAAGTAATAACAGCTTTCATAAAGGAAAGGGCTTCCAATTTGTATCGAAACATTTCAAGTTGAAATGAAATTGTAAATAGTTTGAGAAAACTATGAATTAACCTTTGTGACGATGACTAAATTGTGTTTTGAAAATGAGAAAAAAAGATTTACAATGGTCTATCTTTTATATTATAAAAGATTTGAATTGTGAATTGTTTTGAAAGCTATCAATTAAATCTTTGGTTTGAAGATTGAATGGGTTAATTCAATTTGAAATTGAATTGGTTTGAAAAGCTATAAGTTGAACCTTTGTGGAAGATTGTTAAATTTTGTTTTGAAATTGGAAAAGTATATCTTTGTATAAAAGATTTGGAAATTGAAATAGTTTTGAGAACTATGAATTAATCTTTGTGAAACTGGGTGAACTTAGTGAAATGAATCTTTTTGTTTAAAAGATTGAAATGGAAATTTGTTTAGTTGTGACTTAATTGAAATCTCATTATCCATATGTTTTTAAATATGCGCTCGTTATTCGGTTTAGCCGGGAAAGGACCTTTGTGTCATAAAACCCATTCCGAATAATGATACGACGTATATGGATAGCATTTGAAGACCGGTGGTGAAGACCGGATACTTTCGAAAATGAAAGGATTACCATCAAATGTCTCTGCATCGGTTGATCCCCGGTATAGAGATTTTAGCGCCCTTTGTGATGGGAAGTCCGGACGTGATTAGAAATTATCCGGATTTGCAAGGGCTTCTTTCTAAGTGCCTTCGGTTCTGTTCAAACCCGGAACAGACTTGTATGGTTGTATGTCTGACATTACACTTTGAGATATAAAGCTGGTTTCTTTCAAATACTTTTCTGTTTGGTGGCGGAGAATTTATTCTCTTAGCTTAACACCCTTCTCTGAGACGTACGAGCTCAGAGGTTATGTAGTTGAAGGTTATCAGTGATATACTCCCAATTTGGTAGTGTGGCATGCTAAGTGTTGCTGATTATTTGTTGATCAAAGCATGGATTTCGTGTAAAGCGTAGCTTTGTGGACGAGACCTCATCGGACCTCACACCCCGGAAATGGTCGAAACAGGAAAGATGCGGCAAGGTTTCAAGGATAGCTCCCCTAGGGTATGTCCATTCCTTCTGGAAAAAGGTGGTATCATGGTATGGAGCCCAGATATTTACCTGTGTGGTTGCTCCAATCTCATTTACTATGTGATTGTTGCTTTGTGATTGAGGCACCTCGGATAAAGGTTGCAAACCACCGGGGGTGGCATATCTCAGGTTTACTACCGGGGAAGGGGGTAACCGGCCTTGTGTTTGCAGAGAGCAGTTGTCTCTTTGGGGCGTCCCTCCAGAGGCGTTCCCATGTGGCATAGGAAGTTCCTTAGCCTGACCATTTGTTGGAAAATCCAAAGAAACAATACGAGCCTTGTACAGTTTTAGTTGTAAAACCCGCCATTTAAAATGGTAGCTATAGTAGGCATAGTATAATGGTACCTATGCTGGCAAAGATTAATATTATACTTTCGAAATGTTTTCTGCACTATGCACTAATAATAATATCAAATGATTTTGCGTAGTAAGCATGTTTGACTATCATAAGGAGAAATCTCCCCCATGTGTGCGATTGCATTGTGTGTGTGCCAGGAGGCCTTATGGTAGTTTCATTTTCCAAAAAGCATTGCGGATTTCAATGTTTAAAATGCTTTTGTTGTTTGTTTTAAAGATAAACTATTTTTGTTACTCACACCAGTCCCATGACTGACCTAGAGTTTATTGTTCCCTTCCTAAACTCTGGGTGCCCACAATTTTCCACACGGGCAGTCTAGAGTTGGGTTTTTCAAATAGTCAGGTTTAATAAATGATTTGGAGCTGGTTCAGTTTTTGGAGTTCACGACTGACATTGCTTATCTTGGTGCAACGTGATGGTGGTTCGAGCTTGATGTTGGAGTTGTTGGACTCAATCTCTTTTTCAGATCATTTGGAGTTATCAGTTCTGTTGTTTCCGCTGAAACATTATTATTTGTCTCTGATATTGTTGTATCATATTGATATCATTGTTGTATATCATTCTGGATATTGTATTCATTAGAGTTGTATATGATATCATTCATTTCTTTCTTCCGCTGTGTTGTTATACTTACTGTGTTATAAGCTCCGGCGAGCCAGATTCGGTGTTTGAATCTACGGCATTCGAGTACAAGTGAAGTACGAGTGTCGATTTTCGAAGGCCGAGTCAGGATCGCTACATTTGGTATCAGAGCTAAGGTTAAACTTTAGCTCAGGAGTATAACACATTAAGTAGCTCATTAGAGATAGGGTGAAGTATACCCTAGAATGAGTATCCCTAAGTTATCCGTCCGTATGCCTCAGTAAATTCTCTTACTATTCACTGATAGTAAGTATGAGTGCAAGAAGAGGATGAGATAGGGGACAGGGGAATACGACTATAAATGGTTAATACCCTATAACAACAAGGAAACAATATTTTCTCTATCAACCTCTTTTGTTCATCATCTTTTCTCAATTCTTTGATAGTTCCTGATAAATCCAGGAAGAAGATTTGATATATTTGCATAGGACATAAACTCCAAATAGGTCAGAATTGTTTGTTTGGATGAATTGGTTGCTTTGGTTGCTATGGTTGATAGGTATACTTTAGTTTCTAAACTAAAAGTTTTTGTAGTAGTATCCATATATCTATCTATTCTTTGGGTCCGGATATGTTCTACGAATGGTTAGTTATCCCTTCGAACTAACCAATGCCCCTGCATATTTCGTAGATCTGGATAACCCGAGTATCTTGTGAAAAAAATTAAAAAGATTCGTTCTCATATCAGTTATTGATATTCTGATTTGGTAAGCCAAATGCAGAATAGATGTTCAGTTAATTTGATGAAATATTCTTCATCTATCATTGTGTCTCCCTGGCAAATTTCGAGGACGAAATTTCTGAAGGGGGTAACCTGTAACAATCCCGGATTTTTACTAAGTTTAAATTGATAATTAATTTAATTTTTGAATAAAAATTGTGAAATTAATTGTTAAATTGATTTGAGTTTCTCCAAATTCAAATAAATTATGTGTTAAATCATTTGAATTTAAATGTTGTATATATATGTGAATATATATGTATATGTGCATATGTGAGTGGATTTGAATTTATATATATATATATATATATATATTGGATTTGAATTTTAATTTTAAGTCAATGGTTCAAAAATAATTTGAATTTACAAAATATATCTTATTAATCTTAAGTCTAAGTATAAAAACAAATTTGTGTTTAAAAAATAAAAATAAGTATTACAAAGTAAGATAAGAAAACATAGATAAAAACTAACACCAACTTAACTATGGAACTTCACTCATATTTCAAAGTAATATACATATGCAAGTAATAAAACAAGTAAACAAGCAAACAAAACATTCATGTTCAAGTAACCTACATAATAAAGGAAAAATATATATAAGGATGTAGGCTTGCAAAGGAAGCCACCAGATTTTTTTTACGCAACGTACAAAATAAAATAAAGCAAAATAGTATAAGGTTGTACAACTAATTAATGCAGCCACCAAGCAAAAGGAAGGAGAAAAATATCTCTGTTCAATTTTGTACAAAATATAAACACTGTTGTACAAACTTTATATCAGCTTTCCTCATTTTTAGTTCGTCCATCCAAACTGTGAAATCTGAAAATGAGCATCATTCAAACCTTAAAAAAATTCAATTTAAACATCTCAGTTTAAACAACATACAACCCAGATCGATCAGAGATCAAAGAAAGATTCCAGCTTGAATTTCAAAGCCAGTGTCAAAGAAGCGCTCTGTTCATTTTTATTTGATTAAAGTTTAAATGGTTAATCATTTTGAATCCTAAATTCAAAATGGAACTTAAATGTAAGTTCAAAAGTAAAATGTTTAAAATATATATGTTAATGTTAATTAAGTCATAAATAAAGGAAAGGAATTATATTAGAGATAATTAGGATTTTAAATTGACTAAATCAATGAGGTAATTAAAGAATGATCAATTGATTTAATTTAATTAATTAATGATTTGGATTAATTAAATAAGTAATTAAAGGTTTAAATTAATTAATTAAGGTTTAAAGATTAATGTTTAAGGAATAGTTAATTTGTAAATTAAGGATTTTTAATTAGATATTAATTAATGATCGAAGTTGTTTAATCAAGTGATTAAGCAATAATTAATTTAAGAGTAATAGGATAAATTGACTTGGCAATTGATTGGAGAATAATTTATTTATTAAAGGTTGGTTGATTAACGAAAGTGATTAAGAAATAATCAAGGGTTAATTAAGGATTAATTTAAGGATAATTTATTACAATGTTTTGTAATTAATTGATTCTTAATTTACCATGACTAGCAAATTTATTCATAGAAATTAATCTGATTTAAGTTAATCAGATAATTAAATTGATCCTACTTATGGATGTTTGGATTGTTTTGAATGGTTGAATTGTTTGGTATCCCTGATATATGATGCTTTGTGATATATCCTGATTTATGTTGTGATCTGTTTCTCTGGGATGAATGCAATTAATTCCCTGTGATGTAATTTATTATCTGTGATATATATCTATCTGTGATCCGTGTATGAAAGATAAGCGTTATAGTTTATACCGCTTATCAAATATATTGTTGTATTTGATCTGTGATGATTGAATGTTGTTGCACTATTGTGTTAAACCCCTGGACTACACCATATACACACAAATATGGATTTCACGAGGAAATCGGTTAAGTCACAGATTTTTAATAATTTTAGAAATTGAGTTCTTGAGTTCAAAATAATTGGAAATTGGAATTGAGTACTTTTGAAATAAGTTTCAAAAATAAAAGTTATTTTAAATAACTTAATAGAATTTGAAATTCAAATAATTTGATTTAAATTTGAATTCAATATTGGAAATTGAATTCAATAACTTGGGATTTTGGGTCTAAAAGATTGTACAAGTTATAAAAGGTGTTTATCTGGGTTTGTAACCATTTAAAAGTGTGGTTTTGGAAATCTAAATTTAAATCCAAGTTTTATACTTGGATGGCTTTAACCTATGTAATTATAATCAGTTTTTCCAAAACGAAAACTAGTTGTTTCAAATAATAACAGCTTTCATAAAGGAAAGGGTTTCCAATTTGAATCGAAACATTTCAAGTTGAAATGAAATTGTAAATAGTTTGAGAAAACTATGAATTAACCTTTGTGACGATGACTAAATTGTGTTTTGAAAATGGGAAAAAAAGATTTAAAATGGTGTATCTTTTATATTATAAAAGATTTGAATTGTGAATTGTTTTCAAAGCTATCAATTAACTCTTTGGTTTGAAGATTGAATGGGTTAATTTAATTTGAAATTGAATTGGTTTGAAAAGCTATAAATTGAACCTTTGTGGAAGATCGTTAAATTTTGTTTTAAAATTGGAAAAGTATATCTTTTGTATAAAAGATTTGGAAATTGAAATAGTTTTGAGAACTATGAATTAATCTTTGTGAAATTGGGTGAACTTAGTGAAATGAATCTTTTTGTTTAAAAGATTGAAATGGAAATTTGTTTAGTTGTGACTTAATTGAAATCTCATTATCCATATGTTTTTAAATATGCGCTCGTTATTCGGTTTAGCCGGGAAAGGACTTTTGTGTCATATAACCCATTCCGAATAATGATACGACGTATATGGATAGCATTTGAAGACCGGTGGTGAAGACCGGATACTTTCGAAAACGAAAGTATTACCATCGAATATCTCTGCATCGGCTGATCCCCGGTATAGAGATTTTAGCGCCCTTTGTGATGGGAAGTCCGGACGTGATTAGAAATTATCCGGATTTGCAAGGGCTTCTTTCGAAGTGCCTTCGGTTCTGTTCAAACCCGGAACAGACTTGTATGGTTGTATGTCTGACATTACACTTTGAGATATAAAGCTGGTTTCTTTCAAATACATTTCTGTTTGGTGGCGGAGAATTTATTCTCTTAGCTTAACACCCTTCTCTGAGACGTACGAGCTCAGAGGTTATGTAGTTGAAGGTTATTAGTGATATACTCCCAATTTGGTAGTGTGGCATGCTAAGTGTTGCTGATCATTTGTTGATCATTTGTTGATCAAAGCATGGCTTTCGTGTAAAGCATAGCTTTGTGGACGAGACCTCATCGAACCTCACACCCCGGAAATGGTCGAAACAGGAAAGATGCGGCAAGGTTTCAGGGGTAGCTCCCCTAGGGTATGTCCATTCCTTCTGGAAAAAGGTGGTATCATAGTATGGAGCCCAGATATTTACCTGTGTGGTTGCTCCAATCTCATTTACTGTGTGATTGTTGCTTTGTGATCGAGGCGCCTCGGATAAATGTCGCAAACGACCGAGGGTGGCATATCTCAGGTTTACTACCGGGAAGGGGGTAACCGGCCTTGTGTTGGCAGAGAGCAGTTGTCTCTTGGGGCGTCCCTCCAGAGGCGTTCCCATGTGGCATAGGAAGTTCCTTAGCCTGACCATTTGTTGTAAAATCCAAAGAAACAATACAAGCCTTGTACGGTTTTAGTTGTAAAACATGCCATTTAAAATGGTAGCTATAGTAGGCATAGTATAATGGTACCTATGCTGGCTAAGATTAATATTATACTTTCGAAATGTTTTCTGCACTATGCACTAATAATAATATCAAATGATTTTGCGTAGTAAGCATGTTTGACTATCATAAGGAGAAATCTCCCCCATGTGTGCGATTGCATTGTGTGTGTGCCGGGAGGCCTTATGGTAGTTTCATTTTCCAAAAAGCATTGCGGATTTCATTGTTTAAAATTCTTTTGTTGTTTGTTTTAAAGATAAACTATTTTTGTTACTCACACCAGTCCCATGGCTGACCTGGAGTTTATTGTTCCCTTCCTAAACTCTGGGTGCCCACAATTTTCCACACGAGCAGTCTAGAGTTGGGTTTTTCAAATAGTCAGGTTTAATAAATGATTTGGAGCTGGTTCAGTTTTTGGAGTTCACGACTGACATTGCTTATCTTGGTGCAACGTGATGGTGGTTCGAGCTTGATGTTGGAGTTGTTGGACTCATTCTCTATTTCAAATCATTTGGAGTTATCAGTTCTGTTGTTTCCGCTGAAACATTATTATTTGTCTTTGATATTGTTGTATCATATTGATATCATTGTTGTATATCATTCTGGATATTGTATTCATTAGAGTTGTATATGATATCATTCATTTCTTTCTTCCGCTGTGTTGTTATACTTACTGTGTTATAAGCTCCGGCGAGCCAGATTCGGCGTTTGAATCTGCGGCATTCGAGTACAAGTGAAGTACGAGTGTCGATTTTCGAAGGCCGAGTCAGGACCGCTACAAATATATGCAAAACTGACAGCAGAAACAAGAACACCAGAATTATAGTGGTTCAGTGTAACTGCCTACGTCCACTGTTAATGTAATCTTTATTGCCTTTCTCAAAGACTTGAATACATATACAATCCATAAACAAACAACTCGAATACAAGTTTGAACTGAAAGAAGCGGGTAAAAAAAATGGCAGAGTATCCCTGGAGTTCTCGAAAAAAGGTTCTCTCCACTGTACCCCTGCCCCTCTATTTATAGACGAAGATAGGCTGGTTCTCCTATGTAGGCCTACGACTAAGGTAACTCGGCCCATATATGGTAACCTCGATTCGACCGGACCAGACATACCGAACGAATTTTGGCCATTCAATAAGTGCCGAACCAGTAATCCCCGAGCCATTATGGTTGAACCATGAGTTCCTCGTATACGACTCGAAGCGAAGTCTCCCATGACTCGGAGCTGCTAGTGATGCCACCCGAAGTAAAGAAAGGCTAGCCATACTGTCCCTATGGTAATCTGCTAACTCCCTGGGCCAAACGATGAATGGCCGAACCATGCTAGTCCTCCCTCCATGACCGAGCGACGAGTAGCCGAACCACGTTGGCCAAACGACTTTGACTTGTTCACCTTGACTATAGTCCAACACAAAACCATCCTGGCAGACCCATCTTGCTTTTCCTTCCTTGGCCGAGCGATACTTGTTGACCCACCTAGGCCGAACCGAATCCAGCCGAACAACCAAGGTCGAACCATGCCTACCCACGATGTTCGAAATCATCTCGACCAAACCACTTGCTCTTGCCAATCTTGGCTGATCCGCCCTGGCTTCACTTCAACGCTGAGTTGCCTTGGCCGAGCCAGTGCTAAACATACCAAGCCGCATATAAACCGGTCCGACCTCTAGTTACATTGCTCTCTTATACTTCCACCTCTTCCTTGACTTGAGTCTCGTCTAAGTCCAACCTCAAGCTCTACGACCATCGCTTGGTAGTCGGGCCAAAGTGCCGGATAACATCTGCACCCCAAAGCTCGTCATGTGAATCAACATGACATGCTTTGAATTAGCAACCAGTCCTCGCTTTCAGAAGTTAGCTCATCTAGAATGACAATCTTTTGTCATTTAAACTCTGAAGCGATTTGTATTTGCAAGCTATTGTCTTTTGGCCTTGAAAAAGTTTCAGATACCTGTAACTGAAGAAGAAGCAGACATGTAAACAAGAAACTGTAGTTACGGACACTGATTTTTCTTAAAATAGAAAAATAGAAGATGAAACAGAGATTTTGATGAGATTACCTGTATTAGATTAGGATTTATCTAATTTCACTCTTTGATTAACTTAAATTTGAAGAGATTTTAATTTGGAGAGTTTGCAAAGGAGGCCATTATTGTTTTTCTCAGCTTTCTTTTAGGTAGGAGAAGGAAATGAAGAATGAATGTACTGGTTTCCTCCCTTCAGATTATTCCAGAAATGGGTTTGGGATTGAACCCATTACCCGATAGCCTAAAAGATAATACTTAGTTAAATTTTAACCAAGTTAATTCATGTTAACACTTTATCTCACCATATTTTCACTTTAACTCACTAATTATATTTATACAACCATATTTCTATGTTTAACAAAATGTTTTACAATATATAAAAATATTTTAGCCATTAAAAATTATTTTCCATTATTAAATTCCTATTTTTAATTAAATGCTTTAATTTACACTTTTTTTTGCAAGGCAAGCGGGGTTGACTGGTCCCTTGCCAGTTTATTGAGAACAAATAAAGAAAGAATGATTATGAACATGCTCATAATCACCAAAAAACACTTAAAACCACACAAAGGCAAGATAATATGAAAAACACACAAAGGATAACAAGACAGGAAAAAGAAAAATGAGGAAAAACAAGGAAGACAAATACATGGACTGAAGCTAAAAATATAATTCAGTGAGATGACTACTGAAATCATAAAGGCTATCCTTCATTCCATTGATGATAACATGCTTAAGGGTTGCCCAGAGCTGGTCCATTCTCCTACTTTTATTTTCTCAAAACATCTTACATTCCTTTCTTCCCATACCAAATTCAAATATTTCTTAAAAGAGAAGAAATAAACAGTTCTATCATGCTTTCCTCCACCTAGTTGATTTGCTTATCATATCCCACTCAACCGAAGACAGACCATGAACATGATTGCTACTCATTCTTCTCACCAATCTATCCCATAAACTCATCAAGTCAGAGCACTCAAAAAATAAATGAGCAATTGATTCAGTATGCAATTTACACTATTATTTAAATAAAACAATATTTTTAACACTCAAAATTACATAAAATCATTTCTCTTGTTTATTTTATCCTAACAAACCATGTTAAAAATATTTTTACATCCAAATATTATTTTTAGAACAAAATTCCACCTTTTTATTTACAATGTTTACCATACTAAATTCTAATATTTCATTAAAATTAATAAAAATCAACATTTAGCAATAATTTCCAAAATTATTGCATTTTATCAAATTAAAACCATATAATGTTCATTTTTTTCCAAACTAACATAATAAAATTTTTAAAACTTTATTTTCAACATTTTATATTTATTTCAACAAACTAATGTTGAATTAAATTCTTTTATCTCACTTAATTAATTTTTTAACCACCAAATCAACATAATTCCATTATATTTTACCAAAATCCATTGTTTATTTAAAATAAACAATTTTAACAAATTTTTCATCTCTGATTTATTTTATTTCTCCATTATTAAATTATAACCACCGTTATAATTTAATATTACAGGTAATCACCAAAACCAGGGTTGTTACATTTGTTACAGATTTTCCTCATAGGAAATTGCGAGGATGCAATTCTATTAAGGGGAAGTCTGTAACAACCCGATTTTTTTATAATAATTAACTGAAGTTAATAATAGTAAGTTGATTAATTAAATTGGAATCTGGTGATTTATTTGTTAAATTGGTTTTGAATTTATTTAATAATCGAATTTACGTTGTGAAAATAATATGTTCTAAAACTGTTGCCGTTGAAATATAATATTGATTTGGTAAAGAAGTGGTTTTAAATGGAAATTAGTATTCATATTAAATAAATATAACTTAGTCCTTGAAAATAAAAGAAAAATAAAGTAGAGATATTTTAACCCAAGCCCAATACAAGGCCCAAGCTCAAGTTAAGTTTTCAAATCTATGCTCAATTTCTAGATTCCTCCAATTTGAGAATGTTCATCCTCTAATAACCATATTATATCACTTCACTTC
Source organism: Allium fistulosum (assembly GCA_030737815.1). Lineage (NCBI taxonomy): Eukaryota > Viridiplantae > Streptophyta > Magnoliopsida > Asparagales > Amaryllidaceae > Allium > Allium fistulosum. The sequence continues at coordinate 119,025,092 of CM060901.1, read as the reverse complement.
ATGATTATCTTCCATCGAAAGCAAGAAAAAACCACCAACACTCCTTTTAATTAACAGCAAATCTAATAAATTACCTAAAAAAATTCCTCAATTTCAAATATATAAATTTCCATACTTTACGCATCTATGGTGAAGAGAAAATTGTGCCTTGTTGTTGTTGTGGGGAACTGAGGTGTGCGACAACAAAGTAGGGGGTAGGAACGTGTACATGTAAGTATTATATTCTCCCATATCTATGCTAATCATCAAAATTTCTTACATAGCCTAATCTATATTATTGTATGAATGCTTGTTTGTGTAAGTGAAGTAGGCAAATCAAAGTGTGCGAGGAGCATGTGTTTGTGGCTGAGAAAGTGTTTGTGTATATATATGTGTGAGAATTGATATATGTGTGTTTGCACATGCTTTTATGTACCTGTGTGTGCGCTGCCTGGTTATACTGTTGCACCAGTTTGTTAACTTGTTGAACCTGTTTGTGTGTTGTTTTGTTAGCACTGCATAATGGATACACTTGCACTTGTCGAACCTATTTGTTAACCTTTTGAACCTGTTTGTGTGTTGTGTGTATTGCACTTCATGACGACTGCACTAGCACTTATGTTCACTGAATTTGTTTTGCTAGTTTGTGAAACACTTCCTAGCCTAGTTATGCTTTATTGTACTGACCTGATGCACATGTTGTTTAACTGTGCTTGTGAGTATGCCGTGTGGTTTCACTTTTGTGGGTCTATCTTTGAACTAGACCTATTTGTGCACCCTTATGTTTTGACCAGTGTGTGTTGGTGTGATTTGATCTATTCATATGTGTGTGTACATCCTTATGCTAGCTTGTGTGCATATGCATGCTGCTCTGCACTTGTACTCCTTGTTTCTGGTTTCACCTTATGCATGAATTGATTTTGGTTTCTGTTTTTGTACTTGTTGCTATGCATTCACAATTCACTTGATCCTTTGAACTTGTTGTTTAACTTTGTTTTGCTAGTGCACTTGTACGGCTGTGTGCCCCGTTGTTTCAGTTTTGCCTATTATTCTTTTATGCTGCATATTTGTGTGATATATGTATGTGTTGTCTTGTGTTGTGTGTGTACTTATGTGCTATGCCTATGTGAATTTCTATATGCTAGTGTTTATGTGAGAGTGTACTATGATTGATAGTGTATGAGTGACAATGCGTGTGCTAGTGTATTTGTTGTGCATGAGTAAAATTTTGGGTATAGGTTGTGTTAGTGTATTTGCATGCAAGACCGAGTGTTAACGGTTTGGTTTTTGTGTTTTCTTTTCCATTTTCATCATCTGTTTATGCCGCTACTATTTTTACTTTAAGGTCTTATGGTAAGGCAATGCAGGTTGTTTTCTTATAATATAATTTTTCGCTTCCAACTGATATTTTATTAGTTGAGCTACGATCAGTTGCAATATTCATGTTTGCACCAACTATTATTGTACGATACATATATAAGCAAATCTGAACCTATGTGTGTTTTGCTGTGTTTGTGTGAGAATGGGATTTCTAATGTAATTAGTATATACTAAATTTCTACTTAATTGTATAAAGATGGCAAAATTAATTATATATATATTGTAAACAAAATATTATAATTGTGTTTAGATAATTTTTTGATTAACTCTATGATATTATTTATTATTCATTTTTCACTCATTGATTTTTTTATATAAGATTAAATGTTGAGCTTGCCTATCAAGTATTGATTTGTTTGTTTATATATACTTATATGAATATGTATATATAAAAGTTGTTTAATCTATTCTATTTTGCTTTTCTGATTCTGCTTCTCTTGCCATATACATGAACCTAAATTATCTGAATGTAATAGAAATTTGATAAATTAATAATGCAAATTTAATTGTATTACTCAAATGGATCTAATAATTATGTTATAAAGCGTGAGAATTTAATATATAAATATTATCCAAGTTTTTGAAAAATTGTATTTATTTGATTGTGAAAAAATTTAACTAATTTGAATGATTTATAACTATTTAAAATAATAGTTAACCATAGTAAAATATGATGCATATATGTAATATTTATCTATGTAAACTATTTTAGGAGTTTAAAATAATTTTTTTGATGCTATTAATTAGTACATAAGAATCGATTAATTTTATATAATGATAAGAAATTAGTTATTTATTGTGATTATTAAACTATATTAAAGATTAGATAATTATTTAATCAATTCCAGAATATATATTTATTATCTATTTCTTTGCATTTATTTGGTTATATAAAAGTTGAATGTTGTAAATAAGTTGTTATTAAATATTAATTTGTTTATTTCATATTTATTTAAATCACTTATTTTTATATCAGTTTCCTAATTATTATTTTCTTGTATATTGAATTGGATTATATGAGTGATTCACTATTGATATTGATTTAGTTGATGAATTATTTCTTCTATTTGATTTGTGAGATTTCATTTCTATGTGACGAGAAATCTAAATAAGTGGTTTAGGGATGTCATCTAGTATGCGACTTTCGGTAAATCTTTTTTGGTTATTCATTAGACTTATTATATAGCGATATCTAGTGTCGATCGAGTATAGTTTATGATCCATGAATAATTATCTGAATGACATGCGATGATATGCGCACCATAATGTCAATTGTTTGAATATTCATTGTAAGTAAATGTCACTCAAATGGGGATTGCACTCATATGTATATGTAATACTTGGTGAGGAGTATCATATAGTCAGGTTTTGACTAATATGAGCTGTGTGTCAGCCCGCTACTATAGGGTCTGAGTACTACATGACCATCCACATTGTGTCCAGCTTTCTTTATATTTCGAGAGTGAACTAGATTGGCTAATATTCACCCCGACGGCCAGATTGTGGGGTCGCGCCCCAGATTCATGACACCGTTGTTGGTTATTATATTCGATGCGCATCATAGAATTAGTATTTGGTAGCCCCTTGTATCGCATAAGCCAACAGTCAGTCACCATCACAGGCAAAGTAGGGTCACGATCGAGGCTACGAATAGATGAGCCATTGGTGGATGGTGTCACGATATCCGTCGAGGTAACTGAAGTCTATATGAATAGACGATTACTCTACGGTGGGCGAGTAGACTTGGGTTCCTGGAGCAGGCTTGTGATAGGCGGCCATTAGTTTCCCATCTGGTTTTGAGTATGGGTGTGTAGTGGATCGGCATATATGTCTCATTCCTTTGATGAGTTGGCTATAATAGAGACTAGATGAGGCTAAAGTGTAGTCTGTCTTCGTATATCCATACTCTTCTAGTTTGATATTTTAGTGATAGCCTTGTTTAACGATTGTGATTTGGATCGTGATAGATTATCTTCGTGGTTTGTACAGCTTTGGATCTTATTTGGATGATTTGATAGGCTATCTCACATTATCTATCGATTATATGATTTTATGATATTATATTAAGGCATTGTTATATGTTTGCTCGATTCACTTGATGATTTCATTTTCTATAATGATGTCTTATGATATGTATGATTCACCCATTAATGTTGATTATGTAATTTTGATTTGATCCATTTCTAAATGGCCGATGACATTATTTGATATCAATGTCGACTGTTTCTTATGGATTCGAGTTATTTGAGTGATATGATGCTTTGACAATTATTTATGGCATTATGCATATAATTGTTTAATGATTTGATTATCAATGTTAACATTATCATATTATTATTCTATGTTTACTGTTTGCTCAAAATTTGGGTAAACACTTGTTAATCTGATTTTTAATTTAGCCTTGTTGGATTGTGTTTATCCCATGACTCTTTAGACGTTTCGAGTTATAATGAAATGATCCTTAGTAGATACCGACGTAATTAGAAAATTCAAGATTCAGAAAAGCAGATAAGGAAAGAACAAGTGACATAGGGTTTTTATAGTGGTTCAGCCAGAATGTGCTTACATCCACTTTCCATCTTATTATCCTTTCTTAGATTTGGTTACAAGTACAAGGTTGCTTGGAATGATTAGAGAAATTAGAATAACTAGAGTGATAGATCTCAACAGAGTTTCTCCCTCTCTTTTCGAACATCCGTCCCCATTGTTGTTGAGAAGCTCCGGCATTTATAGAGTGAGATTGTGAGGTGTGGAGGAGAGGTTATAGCTGCTTGGGTCTAGTTCGGTATTTGTGTCTGGGACTGGTGGCTCGGTAAGCTTGGATCGGCAATCTCCATCCTTTGTTTGTTCGGCAATCTTCATCTTCCTTTGGTTTGGCAATCTTCATCTTCCTTTGGTTCAGCAATCCTCATCTTCTTCTGGTTCAGCAATCTTCATCTTCCTTTGGTTCGGCAATCCTCATCTTCTTCTGGTTCGGCAATCCTTATCTTCTAAGGATCCTCTTTGTCGGTCCAAACATCTGGTTCGACGATCTTCATCTTCGGAGGATCCTTTTTTGCCGGTCCAAACATTTGGTTCGGCGTACCTGTTGCACCGAACCAAATGTTTGGTTCGGTAAAATGGTGGTTCGTTCCGGACCAAATATTTGGTCAGGCATACCAGAGAATGTTGGGCCAAACATTTGGTCCGGTACTTCTGAGGATGCCGGTCCAGATACTTGGTCCGGTATGCAATAGGGTACTGGACCAAATATCTGGCCCGGCATGCCGGCCCAAATGATTTGTTCGGCATTTTTTGCCGAGCCAAACGTTTGGTTAGGGTAGCTCTGGCTCTTGCTCCATTTTCTTGCCTTGGGCTTCTTCTTCCTTTGTTTTCCAAAACACCGACCCAACACTTGTCCCCCAAAGCATGTTAGGCATTTGCTCGACTTGCTTTGTTCTAGTCCGATTAGTAGCTCCTATCACCGAATGCCACACCCTATGACTATTCGTCTTCCCATCTTCTTCCTTAAATACCGCCTTCCTTCTTCATTCTCCTTCCTGCTTTCTCGATCGAAATTTCCTAACCTATCTCGTCCAGTTATAAACGGATTATAGGTTCTTCCATCACCACCGACCTTCAGTGCTTAAGTGTTTTTTACAAATCTGAGGTAAGTGTTTTCTCTATTCGGTACTAGGTTTCAAAATTCTAGGGTCTCGATGCTGGGTGACTCGATTTAAATCAACGAGAGACTGTAGTAGTTAGGTCCTCATTTTCCTAATGGTATTCGAGGTGTTGGGAGATTCACATTGGTTATGTGAGTGCATGTAATCATTCGCTTACAAAGTATTCGACCCATTGCTTGAATGGTTTGTCACTGGCAGAGACCATAGGGGTAGCACATTTGTTTGTCTAATTGTTAGGTGGAACCTAAGGTTTACCCTGGACCGGAAATCAATGTGTGGCCCTATCTGGTTCGCATTGGCTCTTGACAATGCCGGACCAAGTTCGCCGAACGTTTTGTCCATGGGTTTGCCAAGCAGAATTTGGTGAGGCTGGGGATGTGGAATTCTAGTTAGGCTTGATGATAGGAGATTCCTAGCATGTTTCTTTTTATTTAACCTCTATTCATAATTTGGACCTTCTTGCTGATGTTCGCCTCCCTTTTTTACAGGAACATGTCTTCTGGTCGTGAAACCTGTTCTAAGTTTTCAGCTTCACAGCCTGCAGGAGCGGGTTCTTCTTCTACGGATGTTCCGACTAACCTCCCTAAATAACCCAGCTCTGCTTGCTCACTAGTGGAAGGCTATGCTCCTAACCAGATATTGGCTAGTCCTTCTATATGTTATCCCAGTGTACTAACGATTGAGAAGTTAAACTCCATAGCTACCGCGTTCGGGATAAATCGTAGAAATATGCTATTGCTTGGCCCGGATGACAAAGCTGCCTTCCCTCCAGGCGGGTACATAGTGTACGGCAAATATCATTGCATGTGCGGAGCGATCTCGGCGTTTAATGCTTGGATTGCAGGCTTCGTCATTTATTTGAAGGTTGCTCCAATGCAGCTTCAGCCAAATTCTTATGCTATCTTGACGTCCTTATATCTGATATTCATGAAGCGGTATCAAAGGCCTCCAACTCATAGGGAGATTAGGTATTTGTACAACGTGAGGAGCTATAGGAGGTAGTGTAACGACCCGGAATTTTGGACCATTCGCATCCATTATAAGTGTATAGGTAGACACTCATGCCGGATTTGAATTGCTCAAAATACCGCGTTGTTAATTAAATTTGGCAAAACTGAACATATACAGTAAATAAATAATCACAGATCACAAACACAGAGTAATAAATGCAGCGGAAATAAAAGAGATAGTAGTTCATGAAGCTACTATATAAATGTATAAGATACATCAGAGTTTACAACAGAAGAGTAATACGATACATCAGAGTTAAACCAGATACAACGGAAGAGTAACACGATACATCAGATACAAATCAGAATACATCACTGGAATCATCGAATACTGAAAGCAGAATAGATGGCTGGATCTTCAAGCAAAGCTCCAACTCCAAAGGTGAGTCTCGAATACTGGTACACTCAGTCTGACCCGAGCGTAAAGCAAAACACAAAACACTCGATTCAGGATTAACATTCTTATATTAATAAATCCAACTCAAGTGAAATAGCCATTGAAATACAAGTAACTCAAAGGATGTTTGGAATAACCATCCTTCAAGGATCCGTTAAACTATCTACTAGGTAGTAATGTACGCTAAGTAGATAATGTCTATCAATAATATAAAGCTATCAAAATAGTATTAAGTCATGGCCCATTCCACCCTTAACACATTTTTATTCCCAAAAGCATATACAAGACCGTAGTTTCCCCAAAACCGGAAGTCACCAGAGGGAAATCCATATACTAAAGGTACAAACCAAAATCTTAGTGGTCGCGTGTAAAGGAATACAAGTATGACAAGGCACATGAGGCAATACCCAAGGTAGTGACACTACCGTTCGCCTGATCCGGACTGGTGAGAACGCAACGCCGCAGCGCCCGCAACACCGTGAAACAACACTCCCAAATCAAGGGTGCGCACCAATCAATCAAAAAGTAAATGAATAGTTTACGAAGAAGTGTGTCCACTTGAGGTAGCTAATCCTCCATTGGCCCGGCACGGCTATCCATTTAGTCATTATCGTTCACAAGTGTCAAGGCTATCCATTATCGTTCACTTTCTTCAGTCATCGCGTACATCATTCCGACCACTTCGTTCTGGATCATCACTCCGCGTATAGTTATTAAAGTGGTTTCGGTTTAGATAGAGAGTATATCCATAACCGATTCCGGTCTCTTTAATAACTTCTGTAATTATTACACTGATTCGTCGTTTAATAAATTTCAAACCAAATCAATTACAGTTTCAAATAAAATCTGTAAACCAACATTTCATTTGACTTTCTAAATCAATTTCCATAATTTACGTTTCAAAACTTTCAAATTACCATTTCAAAATCTTATAATTCAATTTCAATTCAAATATTGATTCAAGTTCATATATCAGTTTCATTTCAAAATCATTTAAATTAATTTAATTTAACATTCAAATCAATTTAAATTCATTTATCTATTTCATTCAATATTTGTTTAGCAAATTTGCAAATCAAAACAAATTCTATTAAATTTCCAATTCATTAAATCCATTATTTAAATTCAACTTCATTATATCAAAACTTACCAATTGAATTAAATTAAATTCGTCAAATCAAATTCTTTAAATTACAAGTCTTACATTAATTTCAAAAATATCACATTTTATTTCTTGTTAAAGAAATTCAATTTCACTTATTTACTTACTTAAATAAATTTCCAAAACTTAATTAATAAAGAAACTCAATTTCAATTATTTATGAAGTAAAATTCACTTATTCAAAAGTTCAGTTTTACTTATTAAAGAGTTCAATTCAATTTAATCATTAAATAATCCAATCTTATTTAATTATTAAATAATTCAAAACTTAATTATTAAATAATTTCAAAGTTTAATAATTTCAAACTTAATTATAATTTCAAACTTAATTATTAAATCATTTCAAAGTTAATAATTTCAAACTTAATTATAATTTCAAACTTAATTCAATAATTTCTCAAATTAAACAACATTCTTTCATCAATTTCATTTTTAATATTTTGTTTCAGATTATTAAACATTAACATTTTCCTTTCATTAAAATTCAAATTTCAACTTCATTTCAAAACCATATTATTTATTCAAATAAAAACTTCGTTTAATTTTTAAATCAAATTATTGACCAATCGGGTTTTATTTAATTTCCTATCCTAGGTCAAAGTTCAATTTGGGTATTTATCATTTCAACCCGATTCCATTTCAATCCAAAATCAAAACATAGCAAAGGGAACTTGCAGTGTGATAACTGGGATGGTGTCAAAGTAAATAAACAAGCAATAACAACAATCAATAACAATCCAATAATTAATTCAAATAATCCCGAAATAACCGTATTAATTCGCATTTGTTATTTGTACGAATTAATATAATTATTTCTAGAATCTACACTATCATTTCATGTAGATTAAAGATTATTACATTACGGTTTTCACTTGTCATCTATTACAATTTCATCCATCATCAATTTAACAACATACATTCAGTGGTTCAAGATGTAATTAAACAAATCCTACGTGTCAATAAATTTTGACAGTTAAATGGGTCATATTATACAAATGTCATTTAATCAAATTTAACATTTGACTATCTTATATCAATTTCAATTGCATACTATTTATCATTTTAACATTAACAATTTAACGTCCAAAATAAACATCAACAATCAATCAATTATCAGCCAAACTGTATTATCATCACATAAATAATTAACAGATAATGGTGTCAAATGTCATAGGTGAACTGATACAGGCAATAGCATATATAACAGTGTAATTAACTAACAGCAGCATATTTCAATTGTCGTTTCAATTGAAATCAGATTTAATAAATAAAAGAACGTTAATCGTGAGTGAGTGCTCACCTTTCGAGGTTAGGACGAACAGGAGATGATACAGATACGCACACTGATACGGGCACTGAAATTGAGTTACAAAGCAAGCACGACTTCCGAACAAGCTAGATTGGCACGAATTGGACGAACATGGCTAAAATCAAGAATTGATGAACTGAATCAGAATCAGTTTGATATATATACAGAATATTTGTTATTTTATTAAAATCAATATTAAATTTAAAACAAAACATATAAAATCAAAATATATATATATACACATATATATATCTCAAAACAAAATTCACTTTATTTTATAGTATCTACATTATTTATATAAATTAAACCCACATTTACATACTTAGAAAACCATATATATATTACAGTAACTTTAATATATATTTATATTTCTATAAATAAGAAAATTGCAGAACCCAAGAACCCAACTTGACATCTAATGTACTACCCATATTATATACTAGTTTAAACAAAACAGCTGTATGCAATTTCTTGAAACATGCGTGTAGTGTACAAAAGTAAAATCAAGCTAATATAATTACCCAACTTATATCGCCTTCGAGTATATATACAAAAGATGATATATTATAAACTTAATTAAACTATCAGATAATATATATATATATATATACAGCAAACAAACATATACATTTCAGATTATAAAGCTTGTACAACCAATATTTTGTAAATCAAAATATTACTTACAACTAGTAACAGCTTTATATATCTATCTGCTTAAAATACTTGCACAAGCATACAGTACTACTTATAAAGCTTTCAATTCAAAACATCCACATACGAATAAAGTAATATATATTATACCAAAACTTTTATACTTACAAAAGATATACTGTAACCATTTATATATATGTATAAGACCAAAATTAAACATATAAACAAGTTAATATATAATTATGGAACAGACTAAACAACTTTATCTTATATATTAAACAGATAGATCAAACAAATTTGTATACCTTTATAAACTTATGCATCATAACCAACAAATTTGCATATAATGTCTAATATATATAAGTTTAGCTACAAAATAAAATGCAGCCAGACCCTATATACAAACTGTTATTTATATATATTCTTATCCATATATACAACTAAGAATTATATGTATATATACCCTTTAGATCCCCACGAAAATGGACTTGTAATATAACATCATATAACTTATAAAATATATGCAGTTACTTTTATAACCCCTAACATTTCAAATATATGTAAACTATTTTATATACAGATTATACCAACTCACGCATATACTTATTTTATAAATAAATACATAATTGACTTACATATATATATATGCAACCGGAAGGGGAAGGCCAATAGCTGATATTGCCCACGAGGCAAAGGCGCAGGTGGCAGATCATCAAGGTGATGCAAGGCGTGAAGGGAGTGGTGACGCTGGCCGTGAAATGGGAAGAAATCCGAGGAGGTGGCGATTTCGGTAAGCAAGGCCAGTGACCAGGCCTTAGTGGTGGGAAAAATGGATGAGGCGGATGATTGTGCTTCTCGACTGGGCTGCGGGAAGAGATGTTGGGTGGTTCGGTGCTTGGGTTGGCGGGTGTGGACGCGACGGTGCATCAAAGTGAAGGGTTGCGTGAGAGAGAGAGAGAGGGTGAGCGGAGGAGAGAGTAGTTTTGAATTATACGAATCTCCCTTTTTTTCTCTTTCCGTTTTTTTCTCAAAGAGAATGAAGAGCAGGGAAGAAGAAACCAGACTGATATAATGAAATAAAAATAAAATATTATATTTAACAGAGAAGAAGGTAGAACGTTAAAATAGAATAAATGCAAAAGAAACCAACCCGAAATGAAGTGGCACGTATTGAACAGTTGAGAAGAGTGATAGGCACGACAATACAAGAATTAATAAATGCAATTAGCTGTTCGATTTGAATGGACACAGGGAAAAATTAAAATTAAATGGATTCCAATGTGGTTATCTGTTTCGCCGGTATTAACGCGTTCTGGACACCAAAACACACAACCGAATATATCACAGTGATCAGCACGATGAGACGATCAAAACGGTATATAGATATCAGTAATATGATTGAATTATAAAATTTCGAATTTTCTAATAGCTGAAAATGCAAGAAAAACGCTGAAAAATAAGATCGACAGAGCCAAAGATGTCCGAATTTGGAAAAACTACAAACTGACATCTTGCTCAGAAGATGGTTTAGAATTTTCTATGTAAAAATATTTAGGTTTCGGAAATATTTTATTTTCATCGCTTTTTAACTGATTGAATTGAAGTAAATTTACGCGCGAAATAAACTTTCATATTTTCGGACGAAAATTTACCAGTTGAAATGTTTAACTAGACGCATTCCAAAAATCAAATTTATATTTCAAAATTTTATCGTTTAAAATTTCACAAAATTTCAACTAATTACGTTATTTAAAACAGTTGAAATTTACGGGTCGTTACAGGTAGCCCTTTTATCAGTTTGGAGTCTGCACACAAGTTCAAACCCATCCTGGATTTGTATTCCAAATTTAGCATGTTCAAGAAGGAGTATATTCTTTGTTCATGATGACGTTGTGGCTCAACATTCTTTCACCTCTGGATGTAAGTAGATACTTTTCCCTTTCTTAGTTTTCTTTCGACTCGATTACTTACCCCTTCATAACTTCTAGGTTGCGTGAAAGCGGCGGAGGACGACGATTTAAAGAAGATGGCCAAGGAGATACTAACTATTCCAAAGGTCGAGCGAGAGGCCTCGTTCCTAATTCGTGATGCAGCCCTTCGGTTTTACAACCTGATTGGGCCCAGGCAATCCGTTTACAAGATTAGGCCGAGTTTGATTGAGAGAGAGAAGAGGGCTGAAGGAGACAAAGGGGATAAGGGCAAAGGTCCGGATGAGGAGGTTAATGCAGCTAAGGCCCCGAAAAAGTTGAGACATAAGAAGGGTGCGGTTCGCCCTCCTCGCTCTAGGAAATCCTTGCGCATTCAAGACGTATCCTCTCCTGGTGATGAGGATGTGAGTGAAGAGGAGGAAGGGACAGAGAGTGATTCCGAGGCGATGATAGGGGAAGCTCGTGCATCTCCAGATGTGGACATAATGGGTAGTAAAGGTCCTAGTGTGGATCCTTTAAAGGATGTTGAGGCTATGCGGGAGTGGTTCGAACAGCTGGAACGCCCTGACTCGGTCCCCGGACCGCTTCCTATTGTAGACCCTCCTCGAGAAAACGTGGCTCCGGGTGACTCGAGTGAAGTGTCGCCCCCTCTAGTATCTGGTGGAGTTTGCATTGGTGAGGAATTCGGGCTTTCCCCAGGTACTTTCGATTACTGTACGGATTTTGAGATTCTCCTTGAGAACTTTTTATTTTTTGACGGGTCTCGGCCCCTATCTAATTCTCAATCCAATGATGTCCTGTTGTCGAGAGTTCTCCCTCCGTTGAGCGGTGTTCTGTTTCAGAGTATTTCCCACTTGAGTGAGATCCTGCCTCGGCCACAAGATCGACCTTATTCTAAGGGTTTGTAGCAGCTTGTAGTGTCCCTAGCGTCTTAAGTGTTTTTGTTTCTTGAATTCTTTATGCTTCTTAGTTCTAATGCGACTAAGTATATTTCAGGGAAAAGGAGGAATTTAAGGAGGAACGAAGTGTCTAGGCGTTTGGAGCAATTTAAACGAATGAAGATGACTCCCATTCCTCCCTCGGTGGCATCTCAAGAGGAAGGAACCATGGTAGAAGAAGTCTGTAAGGCCTCATTGGGTTTGGATAAGGGAGAGAGCCATGGATCTTCCTAGAAACACGTGAGGTCCATAGAGAAGGAGGCCACCTCCCCAGGCTCTCAAACCTCCTCGCATCGTCGACGTCATTTCCCTATAGGTACGGAAATGCATGAAGTGGCAGATGAGTTGGAAGAAGGTATTACGAGCCCAACTTCTTCAGCTCATCAGTAGCGCATGCGGAATCCTTTCGGAAGTCATCCTGATATCAACCCTTATTATGGGGTTGTCGTACCGCGGATCTCGATACTGAGTTTCTTCTTCCTTGCAACCCCTTGGTCCGGATATTAGATGAAGCTAAATCTTTGGATTTTGCTAATCTGACAACTAGGATGGTTCAGATTACTGATGAGACTTGCAATATTATTGACTATCAGACTCGCTTGGCCAGAGCTAGTGAAGAGGTTGGGAGTGCCAACGTGCAGTTACATGTAGAGATGGAGGATCTCCGCAAGGCGCTCAGGGAAAAAGAGGCTGAATTGGCAATAGTTGAAGCATCTCGCGAGTCTGAAATGAGGAAGGCCAAGGAAGAAGCCATAAAAGAGGCCAAGGATGAAGCAATGAAGGAGGCTACTGCTATATGTCAAGCCCAGATTGATTTGGCCATCAGCTCCATGGATGAGGCCAGGGAAAAAGATATGGAACGACTTCGCTCCCTTTAAGGTAGAGTCAACCCTGGCTGAGCTGAAAGAGTCTAGGAGTGTATGGATAAAGGAGAAAGACTCCTATCGGGCTAAAATTGATAGGCTGAGGGCAGAGCTGGTACACTCGAAGTAAGATAAGGAGCTATATATAAACAAGGTGGTATCCCTCCAGACTGAAGCTGACAAGGTTAGTGAATTTTGCGACACTGTTAACCAAATGCTGAAGGATACGTATTACATGTTCTAGAAGCAAAAGAGCCTTTAGTGGATGGATGACTACCCTCAGGTGATGGCTGGAATTCATGCTCGGCTTATTAAAGAGGCCAAGGCTGCAGCTGCGCAGGAGGGAGGGGCTGCTTATGATGTTATGACTGTGAATAACCAATTTTCCTTGAAGGAAACCAAAGCCATCAAAAGAGGGTACGAGTTATTGGAGGAGGTGGAAGGTGATGATGATGGTTCTGATCTCGAGGGGCTTGGTGATCCGTCTCATGCTACCGTAGGTATCGCATCCTCCAGTTTTGTCATTACTTATTCCGTATTGAGAAGTTCGTGATCTTTATCATTCGTATTGTGCAGAGCATCTTTGGGATGAGTCAAGCCTTCAACGAAGGATACCGAAGGAAGTGGGCCAAGTGGCAAGGATATCCCCTCGTCTTGAAGAGGCTTTGTTCTCCCCTTTTGGTTTTTGGTCTGTAAGAAATGTATGGTTGTTCTATACCTGTAAATATGGATAAAAACTTGTGTATGTAAAAAGGTTTCTGATGTTTAATGTTTCAATTTATGCTTTTCACATGCTTGCAATTGTTTCTGTGATGCATGACTTTTATAGATTGTGTATGAATTGTTTATGACTTTTTATTCATTATCATGCTGAAAATCGTAATCGTGTGCTTTTCTTCACGGTCGATCGCTAACAACAACTACTCGAGCTAGCGCTCGTATCATGAGTATTATTCGATTTGTCGTTACCGGCGTAATGTCAATCATCAAGTGCGAACAACCCTTGGCTGCAGCCACGCTTTAATTAAGGGGTTTATAATTGGTTCGTAGTTGCTGACGAGCCGAATGCCAATGACGAACTGCCCATGCTACGAATCGTTCCTGATCCGTGGCTTATAATCGGTTCGTCATTGCCACCCTAGGTTTGCCGATCGTCAGCAATGAATTGCCTGGGCTTAATTCGTGCCCTTGATCATGGCTATCTCACTTTCATTGCTGCCGGCGAATGTCTGTGATCGCTCACAGTAGGGATTGTCATTGAATGAAAAAGTACGTAATTAATATAATTAACTCAAGACACCAAGATTTTTATAGTGGTTCGACCTAAAGTTGCCTACATCCACTGTCTTTCTTTTTATTACTTTATTCAATACATATTTCTTTACAGCTCAAGATAAATATCGGCGGAGGTGTTGGAGATTCCATGCCTTTCCGAACACCTCTCCATCTACTGTTAACAGGATGTAAGCTCCATTGTGAAGGTCTTTATGAACAATAAACGACCCTTCCCAAATTTGATCTAACACCCCAGGTCATAGGAATACCCGTTTGAGAACCAAGTCTCCCTCTTGCAGTGTTCGAGGCTTCACCTTGGAATTGTATTGCCTCGCCACCTTCTGTCTATGAGCGGCTTCTTTAAGGGCGGCATCATTTCTCTTCTCCTCGATCAGGTCGAGTGATATGTTTAATAGCTCCTCGTTTTCTTCCAGATTATAGTGTATTCTTCGGTGCGAGGGGACAGTTGTTTCGACGGGGAGCATGGCTTCGGTCCCATATGCCAGTGCGAATGGAGTGTGCCCTATCGTGGTTTTATAAGAAGTTCGCTGTCAAATTGCAGTCCGTTGTCTGATATGATTTTCTATGGCACCCCAACCTGCACAGGATGTTACGTATTAGAAAATTTATCACTTTGGTAGATGAAACCTTGTTTAAAGGTTCCGCTTCCACCCATTTGGTGAAGTAATCCGCTGCCACCATGGCATATTTTGCTCCTCCTCGACCCATGGAAAGTTCCTCGATTAGGTCAATCCCCCAGATGGCGAAGGGCCAAGGACTAACCATCTGGGTTAGACCAGCATGTGGCAGTCTTGGGATTTTTGCAAATCTCTGGCACTTGTTGCATTTTCTAGCAAACTCGGTTGCATCTTTGTTTAGTGTGGGCCAAAAGTACCCATAGCGCAGGATCTTTCTGGCTAGAGTTTGACCGCCGGTGTGGTCGCCGCAACTTTCTTGGTGTATGTTGTTGAGAATATCTTTCGCTTCGTTTCCTATGAAACAGCTTAGTAAGGGATTGGAAAACCCATGACGGTACAAGACGCCCTCCTAGATGGTGTAGCGGGATGCCTTCCTTAGGATTTTTCTGATCTCATTGCGATTTGCCGGTAGGATTCCTTCTTGTAAGTATTTGATGATGGGGGTCATCCATGTCTCTTCGCTACTACTGATGGGCGTGATCTGAAGACACTCGAAGCTTAGTGTGGCTTACATTATGATAGGGGTTTCCCCCAGTATCGGCTCGTTTCTCATGCTAGCTTCTTTGGCGAGGGCATCCGCTTCTCGATTCTCCTCCCATGGGATATGTTTAATTACATTGTAGTCTAGCTTGTTCAAGAGGGTTTTAGTCTGTTGAGGTAAGTGGCAAGTCTTTGCCTGCGAGTCTGGAATTTCCCAAGGATTTGGTTTACGATTAGCTATGAGTCATTGTGTATGCATATTGATTTGATCCCTATTTCCCTAGTGATTTCCAAGCCAGCTATTACTACTTCGTATTCAGCGTCGTTATTGGTTGCGATGAATTCTAGCCTCAACGCGTAACTTAACTTTCTTCCTCGAGGCATGATGATTACTATTCCTGCCCCCAAGCCGAGCTCGTTGGATGCTCTGTCCATAAACATATTCCACTCAATTGTTTCCTCTGTTCTGATGGTCGTATCCTTGTTCTGAATGGTGAATTCAGAGGAACAACCACTATAATATTTATGAATCACCGTAATATTTATAAATGGTTATTTCTCTACCGTAGCCTAGACACCAAGAAATTAAATTGTTCAAAGAAGACAAATTGTCAATATACACTTAAGAGCTATCGATGTCTAACCGTTATTATTAATCAAATTCTAAGATGAAATGCAAAGCAGAAAATAAATGTGTATTAACAATGCAACTATGAATGAATTTTTGTTTTGGTTTTTGTTTTTGAATTTTTTTTATAAAATGCAAGCAAACAACAATGCAAGACAAATAAAAACAATAAATATAGCAAGCAAGCAGTTTATTTTTTTTGCAAGCAAAGCGAAGCAATTATTTTTGGCAAGCCAAGCGGAGCAAACAACTCTTCCAATCTGCTTTGCCAACCTGAAAATAAATAATATATATAATTTTTTTTGATCGATAAAGAAAAATAAACAAAACTAAAACAAAGTAAACAAAAAAAATAAATTAAAAATATATATGTTTTTTTTATCAAAGAAGAAGTAAAACAAACCAAAACAAAACAAATTGAAATCCTCTTTGTTCTTTTTTCTGTTTGTTTGTTTTTTTTAAGGAGAAAAATTAGCAGTTTGGACAAAGTTTTAACATAATTATTTTTAACAAGAGAACAAAAGAAAATAAACAAAAGCCAAAAAAAGGTTCCTCAGGCCAACAACGTTTACCCTGGCCCAATTAAAAAAAAGAAAACTTCCCTAAACAAAACATCAAAGCAAATACAGTTCACAACCCAAATAAAATCCACCTCGAAATAAAATTAAAAATCGCTTTTTTCTCACAATAACCAAAATCGAATTCACGATGAAGACCTCGAACAGTGGTCGCGCCTTTGGTTCAGAGGATTGGAGGAAGCACTTTTGGGTTTGAATGGTTCGGCGAGGGGTGGCACTATCGTGGATGAAGGACTGTGATAGAGTTTGGGGTGAGGCACGATTGGGTTGGTTGTTTGTGAAGTGGAAAATTGGCGAAGTCGAATTGATGGTAGCAGAGGGTCGGGAAGGTTGGTATGGCTTAGTTGGTGGTTCGCGAATTGGTGAGGCTGATTGGTTGTGGCGTTCAATTCGTTTTGGTCGCGATTGGTTTTTGGGTTGGAGTTGATGTCTAGTTCGGTGGTGAATAGGTAGTTGAAGTAGAAGGTCATGGTGAACCTTGTTTGATATGCAACAGTAACAGACATTAATGTTGGCAAGGTTGGAGGGGACTTTGTCTTTGGTTGTGGATTTCAGGGAAGTGTGAAGTTGTAGAAGTAATAATGATGTTGCGGCAGTAGTGGCTGGAGCAGGAAGTTGCGATGGCAGTGATAAGGGTTCTCAAGTGTTTTCTGGTTGGTCAAGGTATGTTTGTTGCACTAGAAATTTGATGCTGATGCACACAGTTTTGATATGGTGACAGTTTGTACAGGCAGAGTTTTGTGATATATGAAGTTGGGGCAATGTTTGTTTTTGACAGTTGTAGGATGGTTTGAAACACGTGAACAGTGATATGTATGAAGTTAGTTTGAATGTGAAGTGTATGTTGGAGTAGACTATTGGTTGCCGTTCTATATGGATGTTGTTATATATACGTGGACAACACTAATGTCGGGATGAAGATGGTCTGTTAATGGAAATGAAGTGTGAATTTGTAGGAGGAGAATGTTGAAGTGGTTATGACTTGCTTTGAGTTGTGTCGCAGTGGAATTCGATTGCAGGTGAAGGTCGAGGCTTTGAGGATGGATGTGGTGAGGTTTGGAGAAGTCGTCGAAGCTTGTGGTAGGCAGGTCGTAGGTCGAAGTTGATGGAAGGCAGCAGTGTTTGTGAGTTTGTAGGGAGTGTTGTTGATGATGAAATGGCAGAAGTCAGTGATGATTGGCAGTATGAAGGTCGAGGGGAAATGGCAGTATGAAGTTGGAAGGTACTACGGTAATTTTTTTGTGGTTAGTTAGGAGCCGATGGTGGCAAGTCAGTGGATGGTTGTTTGTTGTGTTGTTTGAAGTATGGTAAAAGTGTGAGGCTTAAAGTATGTGCGAAGTTTGAAGTATATGTGAAGTCTGAAGTATGGCTGTGTGGATGTTACAGAGGTGGTGGAAATGCAAGGGTGTTATTGAAGTTGCAGCAGTATATAGTGACAGTAGAGGAGGAGTGACAATGGTTGTAGATGAAGTTTTGTTGAATGGGAAGGAAGTTGTGATGGTCAGGTAGATGTAGAAGCAGCTTTGAACTAGGGTGATTGTGGTATGTCGATGAAGAGTGAATGTGGTTCAGGCAGAAGCAAGGTAGAGGATGAAACAGTGGTGTGTGCAGGCTGATGTTATCATAGTTTGAAAGTGTATATGGGGTAAACAGTGTGTATATAGGGGTAGCAAGCAGCGGTTGGGGGGAAGTATGAAGAAGCAGTCAATTTGTGGAAGAAGTGGTTGAAGTTGGAGTTGTAGAGGTGATGTGGTAAGGGAAATTCGATGGATAATGGAACAGTGTGTATGCAATCAGTGATATTGGTTTTGGTCGACAGTGTGGTCAGTTGTCTGATGTTTTTGCGGATGGAAGGGTATTTGATGATGGCAGTGGATAGCTTCGGCAAGTTCTAGGTATCACTATGCAGCAGTTGCCAGTGGTCGAATTGATGGCCAGCAGTTGCCAGGAAGGATAGCAGGGTATTGGGTCAGAGGGGAGGTGAAAAATAGTGCACACAGTCTTGTGCACTTGCACAGTTTGTTTTTTAATAAATGCAGAGTAATGCAAGAAAATGTAATTACAAAAGAGAATGTAAATGCAAAAGTGTAAATGCAATTGTGATGCAATAATTTTTTTTAAATGTGGATATGCAAGAGTAATTTAAATGACAACAAAAACAGTGATGGAAATGCACAAGAACAGTAAACAAAATACAATGCAAAATCAGTATAGAAATGCACAAAAATAAAGTGAACAAGAAAGATGCAATGCAAATTTTTTTCAAATATGCAAATGCAAATCGAAAACTAAAACATGAACACAACAAATTGGAAACAAAAATAAAACAACAAATACACAATATTTTTTTTATAATGTAAACACACACAAAATAAAAACACACAAACATCAAAAGAAAATAATTCGAAGAATAGAAAATCAAAATCAAAACAAATTCCCCGGCAACGGCGCCAAAAACTTGTTTAATGGCGGAAATTCTATCGAATTAGAAAATCGTTGAAAAATTTATAATAAAATTTATACCGCAAGCGCACGGCGTACTATCGTAATACGTGGCGAGTACGGGTCGATCCGTAGGGAATTATAGATTTTAAATTTCTATTCAATCAAGTTAAACCAAAGTCGAGTGATTGTTAACTAACTAAAAAAAAGAAGTAAAAACACACTAAAACTAAGGAGAATAAAAATATGAGATTAAAGAGAAATTTAGAGGCAAATCCCCTCTCATGATCACATAAATCAACATAATGAAATTATGATCTCTTTTTGGTCATTTGTGAGTTTAGTTGATGCATTTATCATAAGCATGGCCTAATTGTGTTATTAATTAACACACTTAAACCATCAAACTTTAATGCACCCTCTAACCTACTTACTAACTTCAATGAAAATGATATGAAATTAAAAGTAGAATCTATTTTAAGCATGGCTTATTAACTATTGAATTAGAAACATAAACCATCAAATTTTGAGTCTAAATCCACTTCCATTACCATGATCATATGTAGATGAAAATGTAATTAGTGATTCATATGACTAAGTATAGCCTATTTGTTTTGAACAACATAAGCTATCAAACTCAATATTAAACACAAAATCACACAAACATCTAACTTTCCATTAAGCACAAAAGAGACATAAATGAGAAATTATGTTGCATCTACATGATTCAAGAGAGCTTCATTACCCCTAAATTGAAGGGATTAGCCTCTCATTTGTGTTATCATATCAACACAAGTAGAAAGCAACATGAAATAAACAAAAACAAAAAGAAGAGTAAAATGAAAGCTAATGGAAAAGAGAACTAATCTAATTGCATAAAATAAAATCTACACTATTAGCATAAAAGAAAGAGAGCATGTAAGTAAGATGAAACACTAATCAACATTGCATAAAAAAAAGGAAAAGTACATGAAATAAAAATGGCTAAGTAGCCATGAAAGGAGAAAGGGAGCTTGTCTTTTTATTTTTGTTCCTAAACTAAAACTAAGTGAGTGGAAGAGAGGGTTACATGAAGATATGGGGTATTTATACAAGTTAGAAACCCTAATTCATTTTTTAAGGGATGCCCAAAATGCCCTTGTAGGAAGTGTGGTGGCCAAGTTATCATTAGCTTCAATAATCACCCATTAAGTGGGCATGAAAGTGTAATGGCCATTAGCATGTGGATTAGCTTCTAATATGTACATGAAGGATGGTGGGGTCCTCCATGATCATCATTTTGAATTATTTCCATCTTCATTTATTCTCTTCACTCTTGTGCATGTATATATCATCATGAAACCACTTGTAAAAATCACTACATTTCCTACAAAAAAACATAGAAAATTCCAAGTAAATTTTTACAATTTAATAAATGCAAAAAAATGACCATTTTGCCCTTGAATGAAGATGAATATGCGACGATTTGAAATAATTTGAATTTTGGTTTAAACAAGTTAAATACCCGATATGATCATTTATTTAATTTAAATATATTAAATATGGTGGTAAAAATATACACATTTACGTGCACATCAGCGGCCAACAGTCTCCCCTCTAGTTCAGGGTATGTGTGTTTAGTGGATTGACATATATGTCTCGTTCCTATGATGAGTTGGCTATATTAGAGACTGGTTGCGTCTAAAGTGTAGTCAGTCCTCGTATATCCATACTCTTTTGGTTTGATATTTTATAGATAGCCTTTTAACGATTGTGATTTAGATTGTGATATATTATCTTTGTAGTTTGTATAACTTTGGATTTCAATTGGACGGTTTGATGGGCTATCTCACATTATCTATCGATTTTATGATATTATATTAAGGCATTGTTGTTTGTTTGTCCAATTCACTTGATGATTCATTTTCTATGATGATGTCTTATGATATGTATGATTCACCCATTAATGTTGATTATGTGATTGTGATTTGATGTGTTTCTACATGGGCGATGACATCTTTTGATATCATTGTTGACCATTTCTTATGGATTTGAGTTATTTGAATGATTGATGTTTTGATAATTATTTATGGTATTATACATATATTCGTTTGATGATTTGATTATAATTGTTAATGTTATCATATTATTATTCTGTGTTTACATTGTGTTACCTTTATTATATAACCTTGATTAGACATAGTCTGACCCATACTCGGGTTAGTCCAAGACATTTCAGGTACAGTGACGATATGACCAACATTTGTTTTATTGGGTTTAAAGGAGTATTATATTAGGATTGTTACATGATATATGTATGACATTGATTCACTATATATATAATTGACATTTGAGTTGTATTGTATTTTTAAAACATCGTTGTATTATATATTGTATGTTATCGTTGCGATTGACTATGTGTTCTATGTTATTTGTTGTATATTATGTATTGTTCTGTCCTGGAGGCACACGTGTATTTTGCTAGTACTGAGATCGTGTACATAATATATTTATTCATTGTTTAAATACGTATCGGTGTTAGTCCGTAGGAATATTCACGTGTGTACCCCATATAGTCTCATTCTACGTATTATCTGACAGTATTACTCGGTAATACTTTGGGATAGTATTAGTCTAGAGGTGGGGTGTCACACTAATCCCTTCTTTTCTACCTTTGGCCCTTTTTGTCTTTTTGAAAAGGGGAAAAATTTATTTCCTTATCAACCCGAGCCTTCTATCTTAGACTCCTCCTCTTGGTGTACTTGAATCATACCTTCTTATCATGTCTACCACTTCATTGAATGGAAGTGCTAGATGGGCCATTGTGTTATCACTTAGCCCTTGCCTCAGCCCCAAAATAAACTTCTCTACCTTCTTCTTTGGAGTTCTAAGAAGATTAGCCCCATACTTAAATGAGGCATTAAACTTCTGCACATTCTCCAATATAGTTATACTCCCTTGTTGTAATTTAACAAACTCCCAAAACATCGTTGACAACGCCGACCCAGGAATGAAGTGTTCTTCGAGCATCTCTCTAAACCTTTCCCAAGTAGCTTCATGCTTAGAAATCTCCACCCTCACTGTATCCCATCAGATACTTACTAGTCCTTTAAACTACCTAGGTAACAACTTCATTTTCTGGGTATCTGTAAGCTCCAAATCTGATAAATCCGATCACACATCCCCAACCAATCACTTGTCTCTAATGCTTATTTTGTCCCATCAAACATCTCTCCTATCAAACCCGGAAAATCCTTGTTCATCTTAGAAAAGTCCACCATAATCAGCTACACTAGGCCTCTTAGCACATTTAAAGTCTGTAGTGGTACTTGCTGCTGTGACAAGTTCACCATGAGTTGCTAGAAAAAACAAATTCATGCTCACATTTCCCTTAATCTGTGCCGATGTTGGCTCTCCCACGGCTACTCCATTATTGGGGGCCACCTCCCATTCTTGTCCATTTGTTTGCGGTTCCTCTACTAAAATTTTCTCTTACTCGTCCCAACATAAAACATCCGGTTCACATTTCCATTCCTGTTTTCTACGGAAGCAAGTGTTTGTAACGAACGGAAGTAAAGAGAGTGAGAGCAATAGTAGAAGGATAGATATATCCATTTATATATCTATGTCAAAATACAAGTATGTTATTTATATAGCATATACCCTTTCCTAAGTTGTTCATTTTCTAATTACCTGATTTAAACTTACTTTATTTTACTTAAGTGTCCCCTAACTATATGATATTTAATTGTAACATCCACTATTTTTTGACTTAAAAATGAACGTCAATGATGCTACAATCATCATCAAAATTATTTTCAAGTAACAAAACATAAATAGTAGTATCATGCCTGACATATGAAGATGCCGACATGAACACTTAACTAGTTATATACCATGGGTTTACAACAATGGAATAAAAATAATTCTTATTAACTACAAGCCTCCTACTTCATCTTCGGAGTCTTTATCTACCCTTCCAAAAGAAACGTGTCTAATCCATAAACTCAACCTACTTGAGTGAGAACCAATGAGTTTATGAGAAATAATAAAAACATAGGTCATACATAGAGCCTAGTATGAGTAATACTTTAGCCTAAACAAATATATCATATAGTGAGACCATGCCACTAAAGCACTAAATGGGTTTTCCCTAACTAATTCAATCAACAGCTATTACATCATATCACGTAATAAATCATCATATCAAGGGCATACTTATAACATCAATTTAAACATACGTGTATACTTTACTCTACACATTGTATCCCGGCTAGGTCCTATAGTCGATTTATTTAGATTGCCACACAATCCATGTTCTTACTACTTTTAATGTCGGGGTTGGACATTTTAGGTTTCCACTCAAGCATTTATATTAATTTTCCAATTATATTATGAATAGATAATTAGGTTGCTAGTAAGGCCTTAAACCAATGTTTATGAATACCATTTCATGTTTAGACATTGTGTTGCCATCAAGGCCTTATACAAACGTTACCTAATACAATGTTCTGTTTAGACATTTGATTGCCACTATGGCCTTTCACTAATGTTGCTAAATAAAATTTTGTTTTTGGTTGCAACTAAGGCCTTACAGCAACATTACCAAATAAAATGTCATGTTTGGACATTTGGTTGCCACTACGGCCTTACACCATGTTACCGAACACAATGTCATAATTCAAATGGCACTACTTATCATCTCTTAGCTTTCATAAGCTTAGGTTCAATTTCTATATTTAAATAAGTTATTACATTCTAAATTATTCTTTACTTATGGAAATTTCTAACCTATAGCTATAAAAATCCTTGTTTTCTTTTCAATCAAGTGTCTCAAATTAAAGTTATCGCATGTCACAATTTTTAAAGCTATTGAAAGTCTCGAATTTTAAGCTATCAAAGGCCAAACAATCGCATGCCAGCCTATCTCATACCAAGTTGTCACATGTCACAAATTAAAGCTATCAAGGGTCAAGCTCTCGCACACCAAGCTATGGCATGCCAAGGTATCGCATGCCACAACCTAAATGTAAAAACTTTGCTTTCTACGCCGTGATAGTAAATTAATTTAATTAAAATAAAAGTGGTCGAATTCGATTTGTGATAATTAAAATTTCAAAATTAAATTTTTAGTTAATTAAATTTTATTTAATAAAATATTTTGTTTTAATAAATTGGAATTAAGTTATAAGTTCTTTTTAGATAATATTTTGTACGCGAATAAGATATTTTGGCAAATATAAGATATTTCCAAAGTGTAATAATTTTTATACCATTAAAATATTTGAAAAATAAATAAATTATTCTACGATTAATGCAACAAATAATTAAATAGAAATGAACAAATGTTAAACGGAATAAAAATTGTCCAGTTACTGAAATATATCTTGTAAAATGAAGTATAAATTAATTTGAATTGGACTGAAATATTTTTATAAAAAATGACAAGGATTAAAATTTTAACTTGAGGTGTGAAGGGAATTAATTAGAACTAAATTAAAATTAGAATACAAGGCCAAAACAAATCAAGCCTAAAGAAAATAATCAAGCCCAAATCCAAACCTCTCTCCATTATTCGAGATCTTTCCCTGTCTTTGTTACCTAGCTCGAATTCCCTTTGTTCGATCGGGGAAAACTTAAAACCCCTAAAAAAGTGTGAAAGAAAACAAAATCATGCGAGCCGAAAATGATCGACATCGAGTAGAGGAAGGTGTGCAAGAATGACAATGTCGTTCAGGGGGAAGTTGTGATCATCGGCTGCTGGTGCGAGGCTTAGAAGAGGAGGCGATGTAGAAACTGGACTGCGATGAAGAGAGGCTGCGACTGGGAGAAGGAAGACGCATGATGGAGTGGTTGTTGCTACCGTTCTAGTTTATGAGTGCAGTCCTTTGTTGCTGGCTATGGCAGGGTGGTGGCATTAGGAAGGCATTCTGCTAGGGATGATATTTGTCGCTGATTGGTAGTGAAAGCATTATATTGGTGAGATTTTATACTCACAATTATATCTATTTCACCTTGCTCATTATATACATTCATCACGTTGATTAATTGAATTGCTTAGGTAAGTAGATTGTGATTACTGATTGAATTGTTAGGTTGAATTGTTTGTTTGGTATTGTAATGAATTTGGTTGCTATGGATGTTGTGTGATTATTGCTCGATTATTAGTTGGAAGTGTCGATTTATAAACGGATCTCTGTCCATTTGTGAATTGAACTAAATATTTATTTGTACGTCGATGTGTGAATTTTATGAATAACCAAAGTTTGATGGAACTCGACTCAGGTCACACGATATTTATTGTGATGTTTGTTGATATGTTTATGGAGTAATTTTACTCCATATGTAGGTATTTATTATTTCTTGTTTAAAAGAATGTTTGAAAAGCTTAGAAATATTATTAAGGGTTCTAAAATCTTATTAAAGGTATTTAATGAATATTTTACTGAATTTTATTTAGTTTAGCTATTTTCAAATTTAAAAATATATTTTCGATTATAAATATAAACATAGTCTCTTTTTGTAAACACTTTTCTTTTAATAAATATTATATATTATAAGTTCTAAATTATTTTAAAGATACAATAGAATATGACGCTATTTTATAAAGTATATTATGAAAATGATCATTTTGTTTTAAAGAGATTTTCAATACTAAGGTTATTTAAATATTATTGAAAGAGTATATAGTTTGGAAAAATATAGAATTCTTTTTATGAAATAATTAAATGATTTTGGATATGTTTTCAATAAATAAAAATCTCTTCTTTATAATAAGAGAATTTCAAATATGGAATGATTTAAAAAAATTGTTTTACTTTTAATTAGTTTGGTATAAAGTGAAAATATTGGATTATATTTTATGGTTTGAAATTAATGTAATCTATTTTGGAGTTTATATATATATATATATATATATATATATTTGATTTAAATGTTTGAAGATTGGTTTTGATGATCTTTATTATTATTACATTTCCAAATTAAATTGGGATTTCTATGAAAGATTTCTATATTTTTTGATTTCTTGTTTTCCTTTATTGATTTCGATATCATGAATGATTCACCGTTGATATTGATTTGAGTTATATTTTTAAGATGATATGGTGATGACATCTTTTTGTTTAATTTACTAACATATACTCTGTGTGATGAGAAAAACTGATTAGTAATACCGTTTGGGATGGGGCATTCAATAATACTTTTTCTGTTATTCTTTAGACTCGTTATATAGACTAAAGAAGGGCGAGTGTGATGCGTGAGCACTGAATAAACGAACTAGTAACACGTGGTGGCATGGACGCCATTGTGACATTTATTCGATTAGTCTTTTGCTCATGGATGACACTCAATATGAGGGCTTGTTGTATGTGATACTGGTTGCAGTGAGTATTTGATAGTCACGTGGAGACTTATATATAGAGTCGTATGACGGCTATTGTATATATTCTATATGTCTATCTGCCTTTGTCCAGATCCTTTTATGATTCGAAAGTAAACCATATTGGCTAACATCTACCCTGACGGCCTGATCATGAGGTCGTACCCCAGATCCACGAAACCATTGTTATATATTATATCGGATGCGCATCATAGTAGATGGGTGGTTGCCCATAGCCCATTGTGTCTTTTAGGCTAGCAATCTATTACCTATAAGAGAAAAGCAGGGTCTGACTAAGGCTATGCGTTGACAAGCCATTGGTGCATGTGTATCATAATGTCCATCGAGGTAACTAAGGCTGTAGAATAGATCCGGCTACACAACATACAGCCAGTAAACCCTGGGTTCTTGGGGCGGGCATACGACCATCAGTCTCCCATCTAGTTTCGGTTTGCATGTGGTAGATAGGCATACGTAAGATGGGATTTACCTGAGGCTGTGTCTAGAGTATAGTCAACCCAGTATCCTTCTTTGGCAGACGACCTACTTATTATTGATTATATTCGAGCATTGTTGTGAACTGGCTCAAATCTTTCTTATTGATTTTAGTGATTTGATGATAATATTTTATTATATGAGATTAAGAGATATTGTGGGCATTGCTTTGTCACTGCCTGACTTTACTTAAGGATATCTTTGTTATTGATGATTTATGGATTTGATGGTGATTTCAATATATGGATGATTCACCCATTCGATTTGAGTTTTTATTTGATATGAGATATGTATCGATGTTACTTCAAGGGAATATATATGTGTGTACCCATATTGCTTCATTCTCCATATTATCTGATAGTATTACTTTGTAAACTCTTGGATAGTATGGGTATAGAGGTGGGGGTGTTATAGCTTGTATCGGAGCGAGGTTTAAAACAATACATTATATACAAGTGACATGAGTCAAGATCTTGGAGAGACCTAGAGTCCCTGTCCCCTCGAGTGTGTTGGGCAGTTATCTTATATAAAAAGTTATAATAAGAGTATATGATGATTACTGAGGTAATCATTAGGGACGTATTTGTTATTTTCACTACTATATATATATTTCTTATCTCTACCTCTTCTATTTGTATTTGTTTTCATGTGTAGTAGTAGTTGTTGAGGGAGGTAGAGAAGTAGGGAGTAGTTTTCCTGACGAGTAGTATCGGTATTGATGGTGAATAAACCTCTATGTAGCTTGAATATGAATGAAGTGATATGGTAGGGATAAGAGTGCGCAGCGGATGCTGATAAATAGCTTTCCGTTGAAGGTGTTTATTTGTTTAATGTGTGTATCTAGTTGAATTTATTTTTTCTTTTATTTGAACTAGTCTAGAATGTGGAAATTGAGTAGGAGTTATCACTCAAATATTTCTAAACTCACTTAAATCTGGACGAAGCCAAATATTAATAGAATCCACCAGTTTCTTCATTTGAGGAAGAAACATCGAGGGGATATGTATATTTTTTTTAAAAGAAAGGTAATATATATATATATATATATATACAACTAAAATATGGAATGCGAAATTAAATTAAACTAATAGAATATTGATTGATGTAATGGATATGTAATGATTTATATTTGTTATTAATGATTGTTGAATCGAATGTATGTATGAATTTTGAAATTTAAATATTGTATTCAAATAAGGAGATGATTAATAAAATATGAAGATTGTTTTGCATAGTGATTGAAAATATTTTAGTAGTTTATTATGATGTTAGTTTGTCCGTAGAATGTTTTAAGAATTCTGATCAATACGCCCAATCAACGTAATCGATAGAGATTCCAAAATGCTTACACGAGGTAGTCCAATATAGTATTTTGGAAATGGAAAAAATATTTTTATTTAAAATTTGCATTTGTTTAATGAAGTAACGTATATTATTTTAGAAAATGAAAACAGTAAATTTTTCTAAATTTAAGTATTTTGAACAACGTATGCAGCTACTGGATATTAGTGTGAAGTTGAGTCACTGGCGGAGCAGTGTTGATATAAAATCCTACGCAGTCAACATTGCAGCCAATAGGCGAAATGGATCGTTAAAGATCTATGGCACGGCAACATTGGTTATTTTAATACGGAATTGATTTATGGATTACTATATATACAAATATATATATATAGTTGTTTAAGAGTGTGTATTAAACGAATTTTCAAATGTAAAATATTTATGTTGAATTTTCAAATGTGAAGTATGTATGTTAGTTTATGGATGCATTCGAATTTTGATATCATATGTTGTCAGTGTTTGAAATATTGGTTTACATGTGTCCCATTTTCTTTATTAGAAACTTTTATAACATTGTTTATATATAAGTACTTTTGATATTTCTATTCCTGTGTTGTAGGTTATCATCATCACTGTCAATTTTGCATGCGCGATGCATTATATGAAAATCAGAGAGCAATTGACATGAATAATTATTTTATTTGTAGGACAATGGTGTAGGAATTTTTTTTTGAGATATTTGCAAATATACTTTTGCTGCTTTATGTTTCAACTCAATGTTAGTATTGCTCTACTGAGTTTTGCCCATGACAACATCAAAACCACAATATTTTTATCCAAAATTGTAAGAAGTAAAAGATTTATGTGTGTGCATGAAGCCTACATCACCATTGCTCATGAAGCATTAGACCATCAAAAGTTTTAATAAATCAATATATAGAATACAAATTCTCGATAGTAGAGAAAAGTGCTGCTCTCTTGTTCCACTACATATAAACTAATCTTAGCTTAGTTTGGTTCCTATGCACATTTGGGAAAGTTATTCCATAAGAATCTACACTAAAACAAAATGTTTGCACTTCCGGGCCTAATAGTTAAGCCGAATATGTATTTGTTCTATCAAAAATGAAGCCAAGGTATGTTAGATATATGTGTGTGTTGCTATGCTTGTCCATATATTGATTTTGCTACTACAGCATAGGCTGCTGCCATATGCAACAACGCATGCTGGATAGTACATGTAGCCACTCAAACGCTTGCGTTATTATTATTAAAAAAGTGTGCTTTACCTTATCAAACATTCAATAGGAAAAGTATGTTTCAATGGAGCTTTCTTGAAAGACGTCAAAAATTTTCCTCATAAAAATATGATTGACTTGAACCTTAACACAATTAAATTGATATTTCAAAAGTCAATTAGTTTCATTTTTTATAATGTTTGTAGACCCTTATTAGTTAATTGCATACCATATAAATGCATGATCATTTAAATGTTTAATATACGAGACTTATGTGTTTAAGTTGAGTTGAGTATAGGTACATACGAAGCATGCTTGGACTTTTTGGCGATCATGGCATGTGTTCGCTCGCTAAATAATAAGCAAATTTTCTTAAAGAAAATGCTAAATAAAGATACGTTTTTAAGGTATATCGATATATATTGTGATATTATCTTGTTTTCCCATGTTTCAGGACACCTTATGTTAGGATGCCTCTTCGAAGATGTATATTATATAATTATATTGTGTTTTGATTTTTTGAAATGCTCTCAATACAAAGAAGGCTCTATCGAAATTTTCCAGAAAATTCGATACTAATAAAATTTTCACAATATTTTTGTCGTATGCAAAAATAGAAAATCGTCGAATTAAATCTATTTAAATTGTAGCATACAATACGAGAATTGGAATAAGAGCCACATAGACGATTGATTAATTTATGTTTGATAGTAGATTGTAGATACGAAGAAAGTCAAGGTATGAGTTGTTTCATGTTTCCTTATAAGAAATTGCAAGGATGCAATTTTCATAGCAGGAGTTTGTAACAACCTTGCTTCCTACTCCATGATAGTAAATAAATTTAATTAAAATAAAAGTGTTCGAATACGATTTGCGATAATTAAAATTTTGAAATGAAATTTTTATTTATAAATTTTATTTAATAATTTTTTTTAATAAATTGGAATTAAGTTATAATTTTTTTTCAGATAATATTTTATAATCGAATAAGATATTTTGACAAATATAAGATATTTCCAAACTGTAAATAATTTTTATATCATTAAAATATTTAAAAAATAAATAAATTTATTCTATAATTAATACAAAGAATAATTAAATAAAAATAAACAAGTATTAAATTGAATAAAAATTATCCAATTACTGAAATATATCTTGTAAATGAAGTTTAAATTAATTTGAATTAGATTGAAATAATTTTATAAACAAATGACAAGGATTAAAATTTTAATTTGAAGTGTGAAGGGAATTGATTAAAACTAAATTAAAATTAGAATACAAGGCTCAAAAAAATCAAGCCCAATGAAAATAATTAAGACCAAATCCAAACCTCTCTCCATTATTTGAGATCTTTCCATATCTTTACTACCCAGCCCGAATTCCCTTCATTCGATCGGGGAAAACCCTAAAACCCCAAAAAAAGATAAAGAAATCAAACTCACGTGAGCCGAAGATGATCAACATTGAGTAGAGGAAGGCGTGCGAGCACGAAGACATCGTTCAAGGGGAAATCACGACCATCAGCTGCTAGTGCGAGGCTCGAAAGAGCATTCGACGCAGAAGCTGGGCAGTGACGAAGAGAGACAGCGACTTGGAGAAGGAAGACGCAGTGATGGAGGTGGCTTCTGCTGCCATTCTAGTTTGTGAATGTAGCCATTGGTTGCTGGCAATAGCAGGGTGGCGGCATTAGGAAGGCGTTGTGGTAGGGATGATGTTTGTCGCTGATTGGTAGTTAAAGCATCATATTGGTAAGTTTTTGCACTCACAATTATATCTGTTTTACCTTGCTCATTATATACATTCATCTCGATGATTAATTGAATATCTTGGGTAAGTAGATGAGGGATAACATGTTTAGATAGTGCATGGAGCTGTAAGGAGTACGAGCAAGAGGCTACAGTTTCATATACCTATACCGTGGAGCGTATTATCACTTATATTCCGTTGTGTAGTGTTGTAGAGCTATACCAGCACTTGTAGTACTTTTAGAGATGGTTACAGAGTTTATTTTGGAGATTTGGGATGTATAAACTCTTTTATTTCTGTTTTGTATAACCTGTGAACCTATTACACTCTGATGTTCTTATTTATGGTTTATTTTATTATACCACTGTCTTGCCTATTTTATATCTATGTTATTATATTATATTTTGTCTGAGCATCATGAGATGTTCTATAAGTTCTGTGTTTGGATTTCCCTACTTTACATCCTTGGCTACCATCCTGCATTACCTAGTACCTTCACAGTGCACTCTACTTGTATATTGGGTACCGGAGTGTAAGACGATTGTCACATTTGGTATCAGAACTTAGGTTGCATAGATAACCTAAGTTGATACTTGGACCTGTTAGAGATAAGGAAGGAGCTATCGCTGTAGCATGGATCAAGCGATATATGAGAAGCATACTTATTATATTTTGGTTTTTTAAAACTATATAGTAGTATATATATAGTATAAGTTGCATTGCATTCACAAATACCACTTATTCCTTTTAGAGAGACTAGTCATTCTTATTACATCTTGTAAGAATGAGCTGGCTAAGGAGGAATGCTACTAGGAACACCATTTATTAATTTGAGGAGGAGGCGGGATCAGGGGCCGCTAACCCCGACTTATAGAACATGTTCGCTGAGATGGTGCGAAACTTGGTTCAAAATGCCCAAGTTGCTCCTGTTGTGACGGTTGGTGGTGGTGCTCTAGTGCAAGCGTTGAGGGCTGACTTTGCCACAATAAACAAGTATTACTTCAATCTCGGAGCCAAACTGTTCCTTGGAATGGAATCAGCCATCGAAGTGAAGAATTGGTTTGACACTTATGAGTGCATCTTTGAGGATATGGAGTTGGAGGATGCAATGAAGAGAAAGCCGGCATCTAGACAGCTTCAGGGATGAGATATGAGGTGGTGGAACGCCATAAAGATTACTACTCTTAAGGACTTGATCACTTGGGAGCAGTTTAAGGCGAGATTTGTAGAGAAGTATATACCGGCTGCTCAAAAGTCAGTGCTCTGTTGGAAGTTTGCTGATTTGAGACGGGGGAGATGTCTATTTCAGTGTATGTGGCCGAGTTCGACATGCTATCGAAGTATGGTATATCTTTTATTGATCCTCCACTCAAGAAGATGAGAAGTTTATTATGGGCTTGGACGATTATCTTAGAGAAAAGCAAGTATGACATATTGATGAGTCATTTGAGAGGCTAGTGGAGAAGGCTATTTGACATGAGAGTCTATATCCTAAGCCTAAGCCGGTTGTTGCTCCTAAGGACGAGCAAAGCTGCAAGCTAACAAGGGAGGCAAGAAGAAATGGAACAACAACAACTATATGAGGAAGTAGCTGCAGATTAAGGATGGCCAAAAGAAGGGCAAGTGGGAACCTACTTGCTACAATTGTGGTAAGAGGGGCCATCTTGCCAGTGATTGTAAGGCAGAAGGCAAGAAGTGATACAACTACAATAAGTTAGGGCATATCAAGAAGGATTGTCTAAAACAGCCAAGGAAAAAGCAGGTTATGTCTATTTACGCCTTTAATGATGTTCCAGCTTCGTCAAGTGGTCCATCGATGAAGGACAGGGGAAGAGCATCGTTATATAGGATTTTATTTCTACTTCTGATACACCTATACATTTTTTATTCGATACCGGGACTTCACATTCCTTCATATCGAGTGATTTGATAAAGAGATTGGAATTGAAAACCAAGATAGTTGACCGACTTTTAATTGTTACAAACCCTGTTGGAGGATCGACTAGCCTTTTCATGGTTTGTCAAGACTTAGCCTTACGAAGTCATGGATGTTTGTTTGCATATGATTAATTTATTTTGGGTTTCATGGGGTTTGGTATTATATTGGAGATAAACTGGCTGTATGTAACAACCTTGCTTTCTACACCATAAATAAACAAATTTTATTAAAATAAGATTATTTGAATTTGATAATTAGTAACTTGATAATAAATTTAGTTAATTAAATTATTTTTAACAAATGATTTAGATTTATAAAAATAATTAAATTAATTGATTCTAGTTCTTTTTTTAAATAATTTATTGTAATGGAATAAAAAACATTTATTGAAATATAAATTGTCGAAGGTGTGCGAATAAATGTTTATTTGATAGAAACTTATTTCAGGAATTAAAATTTGAATTTAAACACAAAGAACACTTATTTAAAACTAAATTGAACTATAATATAACCAAGCCTAACCATTTAAATCTAAAATCTCTCATTCTCTATAATATTCCCTTTACTTCAACAATTCAAGTCCAAAAACCCTGAGCTTTCCCCATTCGAAAATTTTCTACCTTAACTCTCCTCTAAACAGGAATCACGATTCTTTTATATACATATAAAAAAATGAACTAAAATTGCGGGAGCAGCTCATTCTTGGATTCATGGCGATTATTATGCTTCTGGGGGAAAGGCGCATCGTGGTATAGTAGGTGAACGTGATTTGATGTCACGACTGGATACCATGGAGTTGGGGCGACGCAGCCTGGGAGCATAAGTTCTGGCATCAGTTACTGGCAGCAATGGCGAGGAGTTGTGCGACAGTGAATGCGATGGCCGACGATGGTGATGTTGATCGTGGCAGTTTTAGGGGAAGCCGGCTTAAGCAGAAATGGGGATGGCATCTACTTTAATGTCGTAGAAAAGACAGGTAGGTTTAGACAAGTGTAGGTGGTTGATGTTGTTTGAGAAAGAGCATTAGTAAAGTAGTCAAGTTGGTTAAATGAGCTTCGTATTGGTGAGTTTTTCTTCAAACGCACAACTATATCTATATTGAGTTGAGCACACGTATATATTATCGCGATTGATGATAGAATTGCATAGTTCAATTGTTTATTTGGTATTGTGATTAATTTAGTTGATATTGATTGCTTGTTGCGATATTTGATGAAATTGAATTGTTTGGTTGAAATAAATTTTTTTTGTCATGGATTATTGATTGTTGGATCGAATTGATTGTGCGGAATTAGATTTGATTATGGATTGATTGGGAGATTTTATGTTAGTTGGATATATCAATTTATAAATGGAGCTATGTCCATTTATGAATTGAATAAGATAATATCTATAAATATTTTACTAAATTTTATTTAATTCAGATATCTTTAAATTTACAAATATCTTTTAATTATAAACATAAATATAGTTTTCCATTAGTTATAAAACTCTACTTCAAACCAATATGGTGATCTATTATAAGTTTTGGAATTGTTTTAAGAAAAATATAATATATTGATATTCTTATAAAATATAATATGAAATCAATAATATTATTTCTAAGTGATATATAATAGGTTATGAATATATTAATTTGTTTTGGATAGTATAATATTACTTAATACTAGTATTTGATTTTATAAAATTATGAAATAACTTTTATACGTAATATTCAGCTTTATAAACTATTTTGGGAATTTAAATTGAGTTTTCTAATGTTATTAATAAATATTCAATAATTAACTAAGCTTATATAAAATTGGGAAATTAGTTATTTATTGTAAATATTAAATTATATCTGAGTTTAGGTAATTACTTATTTACTTCTGGAATATGTAATTATTATTCATCTCTTAATATTTATTTCGTTATATAAAATTATATGTCGTGAATGACTCGTTATTAAGAATTGGTTTGTCTATTAATATTTATTTGAATAATCTGTTTTTTTATTAGTTTCTTGATCATACTTTTCTTATTTATTGAATAAGGATTATATGAGTAATAATTCACAGTTGATATTGATTTGAGTTATATGTTTAAGTTGATACGGTGATGACATCCTTTTATTTGATTTATGTGATTTTATTTTTGTGTGATGAGAAATTTGAATAAATGGATTAGTGATACCATTTGGTATGGAACTTTCGGTAACATTTTTCGGTTATTCATCGGACTTATCATATAGAGGTACCTAGTGTAGATCGAGTGTAGTTTATAAGCATTGAATAATTATCCGAATAACATGTGGTAAAATGGGATGCGGTTATGTTATTTGTTTGATTATTTATTGTAAGTAAATGTCACTTAAACATGGATTACACTCATATGCGTATGTGATACTTAGTGAGAAGTATCGTATAGTAAGGTGTTCATGTATGTGTATATGTGGTACTCGGTGTGGAATATCGTATAGTCAGGCAGTGACTTATGGGAGCCATGTATCGGCCTACTATTAGAGATTTGCGTAGCTATAGGGTATGAGTTCTATATATCCATCCACATTAGGTCCAACTTCCTTTATTTTTTGGGAGTGAACAAGATTGGCCAGTATCCACCTTGGCGGGCTGATCGTGGGGTCGTGCCCAAGATCTGCGATATTGTTATTATGTGTCCCTTCGATGAGTATTACAGGTCCCTTCGAGCAGTATTATATTATATTCCTTTTGATGCGCATCAAAGTATTGGTAGTAGTAGATGGGTTGTTGCCTATAGCTCCTTATGTCGCATAGGCCAGTAGTATGTTACCATTCGGGGCAAAGCAAGGTTGTGACCGAGGCTACGCATTAACGAGCCATTGGTGGATAGGATCATGCCCGTCGAGGCAACTAAAGACTGTAGGAATGGATGATACTCTATGATAGTCGAGTAGACCTAGGTTCCTGGAGCAGGCTTGCACTAGGTGGTTGCCAGTCTCCCTTCTGGTTTAGGGTATGTGTGTGTACTATATTGGCATATACCTCGAAGACTATAGGAATAGGTGGTTACTCTGCGGTTGGCGACTAGACCTATGTTCCTGGAGCAGGCTTAGGTAGGTGGTTATCAATCTCCCATTAGATTCAAGGTATATGTATGTAGTGGATTGGCATATATGTCTCTTTCCTATAATGAGTTGACTAAACTAGAGAATGGTTGAGTCTAAAGTGTAGTCAAGTTCCCCGTATATCCATACTCTTTAATGATTTGGTTTTTTTGAGATAGCCTTACTTTATTATTAGTTCTTTGGTTTGTGGATGATTTATATTGATGGTTTGTAAGATATTTGATATGGTTTGGATGATTTGATAGGCTATCTCACATTTTATATAAATCGATTTTGATGATGATTTCTAAATATGTATGATTCACCCATTTGACGTTAATTTCATGATTTTTGACTGGTATTCTTTATATCAGTGATGACATTTTATACCTGGTTTTATGGTGTCCTATGAATATGATATTGTGATTATTGTGATGAAATTATTATATTTATTTATACCCAGTATAGATAGAGTTCTATGTGTTATTGACCTTTGATTTAGATATAGTTTGACCTGTTTATTATTTATATAATTTTCTAGTCAGTCCGAGACATTTCAGGTACAGGAACAGTGAGACCAGCGTGTTTTTTTTGGACATAGAGGAGACTAGTAATTTGTATTTTTAGATTATCATTTTGTATTATATAGTCTCTTGTATGTATATCATTGTGACGTGTATTGGACACATATTGTATATTGTATATTATCACTGCGATTGACTCTACGATCTTTGATATTTCTGTATATTATGTATTGTTCTATCCTGGAGACACATGCGTTTATTGCTTTGTGCCAGTACTGCGTACGTTTAATAGTGAGTATATCTGATGTTTAAATATGTACCGGTGTTAGCCCAAGGGAATATTCACGTGTGTACCTATATCGCCTCATTCTATGTATTATCCGACAGTATTACTCTGTAGTACTCTTGAATAGTATGGGTATGAGGTGGGCGTCGTAACACTGTAGAAATACAAAGTAATTGTGGATTGTGAGAGTTCGTTGGTTAAGCATATTTTATTGGCGTAGGTTGGAGATAGGCTGACTACTTGACGATGAGATGATGGTTAGCTTTCTATACTCGCTCGAGATCCCGCATGACAAGTTGTCATCTATGCCTACAGCGAGGAAGTATCCAAACATATTTGAGGAGGTGACCGGATTACCATCACCCAGAGAGATCGAGTTCCATATGATTTGGTAAATGGTGCCAAACTAATTGTTATGCCATTAAGGCATATGGCGTCGAGATAGCGGAAGGAACTGGAGGTGGAAGTGAATGACTATTGCAACGAGGGTTCATTCGACAAAGTATATATGAGTGGGGAGCATATGTAGTGTTTGCCACTAAGACAGATGACTCTTTGAGATTGTTTGTAGATTATCACGAGAAAAATAAGGTGACAAAGAAGAACAAGTATCCACTCCCGCATATTCATGACTTGTTCGATCAGCTTCATGATTTCTAGAGCTTTCTCTCTATTAGACCTTGTGAAAGGGTTTCATCAACTGAGGGCGACGAAGAGAGTGTGTCGATTATAGCATTTTGTATGCCATATGGATTCTATGAGTGGTTGGCTATCCCGTTTGGGCTAGCTAACACACCGCATACTTTGTGAATCTTACGAATCATGTTTTCAGGGATCAACTAAAGAAGTTTGTACTAGTGTTTGTGGATGATTTTCTTGTTTATTCAAGGATTAAGGAAGAACACAAGGAGCATTTGAGGATTGTGCTTGAGGTGTTAAGAAGACACCAATTGAAGGTGAAGTTTTCAAATTGTCATTTCTAGAGTAGGGAAGTGCAATTCTTGGGTTACATTTTCTCTTAGCAGGGCATTGTTGTAGATCTTGCAAAAGTGGCAGTAGTGCGGGATTGGGATTGACCTAAGACCACTACAAACATGGAGTTTTCTTGGATTAGTGGAATACTATAGATGTTATATCAAGGACTTCTCTAGGATAGCATAGCTGTTAACCAATTTACAAAGAAGAATCTGAATTTTACTTAGGACGCAAGGTGAGAGCACACATTCGTGAGTCTGAATAAGAGGTTGACGAGCACACCGATGTTAGTCATTCTGAGCAGGAATAAGGAGCTGACAGTATACACAAATTCCTGTGGTACTGGACTAGGTGCGGTGTTGATGCAAATAGGAAAAGTTGTCGCTTGTGCTGGTTAACAACAGAAACCGCATGAGAGAAAGTATCTGACTTGTGATTTGGAGTTGGCAACGATAGTGTTCGCTCTAAAGATATGAAGCCAATAGTTGCTTGGGGAGAGGTTATGAGTTATACACAGACTACAAATCGTTGAAGTATCTCTTCTCTCAGAAGGATCTTAACCTTCGTCAACAACGATGGTTAGAGTTCCTGACCTCCTATGACTTTAACATTTCCTATATGCCCTGTAAAGGAAATGCAGTCGCTAATGCTTTGAGTGGTAGACATATTAGCTTGGGAGCAATGTTCCAAGAGTGGAAATAGTTGGATTTTATTGCTGGCTATGATTTTAGGCGTCGATGTGGGCTAGAACCAGAAGTGTTAGTTAGCTTGACGATCATACCTACTTTGATTGAGCGGATTAGTACTAGTCAGAGGCAAGATGCTAGAGTTGCGGAGATCATGGCGAAGATAGAGGAAGGAGTGGAGCCTAAGGAGATAAAGCAGTATGGGTGTAACGACCCATTATTTTGGACCATTCAAATCGACAATAAATCCACACATGTCGGACTTGAATAATTCAAAACAATAGATTGTTAATTTAAATTTGACAAAAAACTCAGCATATACAGTAAATAAATCAATCACAGAATCACAGACACAGAGTAATACAATAATACGCAGCGGAATAAATAAATAGTAGTTCATGAAGCTACTATATAAACATCAGAGTTAGAAATAAAATACAATAGAATATCTCAAATGCAGTGAAGTCTTCAGTACGAATAGATGACCTCTCTGAACAAATCAACTGGAAAAGCTGAAAGCTGAATCGATAGTTGGATCTCCAAATGAAGCTCCAAACTCCAAGGGTGAGTCTCAAATGTTGTATCACTCAGTCTGACCCGAGCGTAAAGCAAAACACAAAACACTCGAGTCAGGATTAACATTCTTATATCAATAAATCCAACTCAAGTGAAATATCAACTGAAATACAAGTAACTTAAAGGATGTTTGGGATAACCATCCTCTAAGGATCTGCAGAACTATCTACAAGATAGAAATATACACTATAACACCGTGGTCATTCCAATTTAATTTATACTTCAAAACCAAAATATCATTTCATTTCAAATATATCTATTTCCAAAATAGTATATATATATATAGGTTAAATGATTTAAAAGTAAAGTATTTATAATTTCCTCAAGTCCCACAAATTGCTTCACATCCACCCAAATTCCAAAATCAAATTTATTCAAAGCTCAATTCATCAATTCAATTCAGTTCTAAATATACCATTTAAATTTTCAATATATTTCAAAGCTTTAATATTCAACATTTTTCAAAGTTAAATTTAAGAGT
Source organism: Allium fistulosum (assembly GCA_030737815.1). Lineage (NCBI taxonomy): Eukaryota > Viridiplantae > Streptophyta > Magnoliopsida > Asparagales > Amaryllidaceae > Allium > Allium fistulosum. The sequence continues at coordinate 118,985,058 of CM060901.1, read as the reverse complement.
TTCTTATAGATCTTGATTTAACTTTATTGTTATTTAATCAGGGAATATTCACTTAATAAATTCAATATCATTAACTAGCCTTAAATTTCATTTTTACTAAATATTTCCTTAAATTTATTTAAACAAGAAATATTTATTAGATTACTTAAATCAAACCCAAGTTATAAATCATATCTTAAATCTCAATTTCAATAAGTTTTAAATCAATTTAATTAAATAAAATTCTTTACTAAATTCAAATTATCTTCCCAACCCTAAACTTATTCAAATTATTACTGAAATCTATATTTTGAAACATAAATTTAAAAACTCGACCATATTATATGTATTTAATCAATCTTAATTAAATTAAATATCATTATTAAATCTATATAAATCATTCCCATTTATATATAATAATTTAAGGCTCAACATTTATTAAAATCATATATTTCTTTCCAAAACCATAGAATTTATTTTCAAAATATTTATATATATTGACCAACGGTGTCTGTATATATATATATATATATATATCATATGGTTAAGTGATACGGATATTTATCATTTCAATCCGTAATTTTAAATACATACGGGTAGATATCATTATGACCCGTAATCCCAAATTCAAATCAATTGAAAATCGCTTGGGTCTATCATTTCAACCCATAACGATTTTCTCCTATTCTAAAGTCTGTTCGGGTATGTATCATTTCAACCCATAGTGAATTCTAAATTACAGGGAACTTGCAAAGTGATAACAGATAATATAATAATATAACAGGTATATATATGAGCAATAACAATTTTATATAAACAACAGGATATGGTGTCATATCCCATAGGTGAACAGTTACAGATAATAACATATAACAATTTAAACAACTAACAACATCATACTTCAATTGTCGTTTCAATTGAAATCAAATTTAATAAATATAAGAACATTAATCGTGAGTGATTGCTCACCTTTCGAGGCTAGTGAGAATAGACAATGAAATGAATTACAGATCCAAGCACGAATTCCAAAGCAAACAAGATCGGCACGAATTAGACGAACAGGGCTGATAAATTGGAATTGATGAGAACAAGGTATATCATATATAATTTAAATTTTCTAAAGTCAACATTCAACTTAAATACCAATAAAAACTATATTTATACATATATTATATCCATACATATCCTTCTTTAATAATTAATATAAAATTTTAAACTCATACTTAATATATATATATTTCTAAAGAGAAAATCCAAATATCAATTTTTATTATAAAAATTAACATAAACAATTTGATTTTAACTGTATATATAACTTATATAAATAAATATGTAAACTAATGTATATACATACATATTTAACAAACAGATTGCAACATAATTTCTCTTTTCTTTAAAACTGAATATAAACATAAACTGACAAAATGTATAATAGTAAACAGATATACTATAAAAACCAGATTCCAAAATAGATAACTTGTCGCACACTATATAAACAGCTATATATATAGACATACTTTACGTAAAATAGTATTATATACATAAAAGTATAAAAGAGAAATCTTTAAAAATCATAAATCTCTGACCACACTTCTCCAACTAGTAAGCAACCAATATAAAACTCAGATATTTTAAAAGTATATATATTGTAACCAGTTATGAAAGACTTATATACACACCTTATAATAAAATATATATAACTAGATAAAACATCTGGTATAAACTGTAGATATCATACCGTAACAAAACTATTCACTGTCTGTAAACTTATATATTTGTGCGAAATAAAATATATATGTAACATACTGCAACATTAGTTAAAATGGCTTATGTATACTATATCTATATATAAACATTGTATACTATATATTAACCGTTTCAACAAATCTATAATGCCGTCACGGCTGTGCATATAAACTATATTAAGATTCGGAAATCAATAGATATACACAACAAAACTTATATATAATTACTTATAATATATATACGTAAGGTATAAAAGTGAAACAGTAGATAAAATATTTTAACTTATGTATATACCTGCTTCTTTCACACAAATGCCAAAAAGGAATGGTGAGGAGGCAGTCGAACCGAGAGCGCAGGAAGGTGCTGCACTCGGCTGAGCTAGGGAGGAGGTGGCAGGCGCGTTTGGGGTTGTTAGTGGTGGAAGGCTCGGCCCGAGCTAGTGCGACAAGGAGGAAGGAGGAGATGTGGGGAGGTGCTACGGCCAGAGATTACGGGTGGAGGAACGAAGCGGTAGTTGCGGTGAGGAGCGTTGGGTCAGTTGCACGCGATAAGGTGTCAGGCGAAGTGGAGGAGGGGTGCACACGGTGGAGGAGATGGATGCGAGGCAAGGGTGGTTCGGCTTGGGTAGGCTGTTGTACGGAGGCGGGTCTTGTGGTGCGGCCGACATTGGACTGAGCTGAAGCGGCCATGGACGTGGTCTCGGTGGTGGAGAGGGTGAGGGGAATGGCCAAGCGTGTGGAGAAGTAGGCGAAGATGATGGGTTTGCAGCAAAACAAATAAAGGCTAGAGAAAGAATGGGCGAGTCAGAGAAGAGAGAGTGGAAATGAATTGGTCAGGACACGTGTATATTTATGGCAAGGATAACAAAATTCGAAAACTGAACTCAAATAAAGAAGCTTGAAGAGGAATAGGCTAAAGTATAAATGGCAACGGTTACTTCAAGCTGGAATGCAAAAAAAAATTAAAGCAATTATAACAGTGGGGTCCGTTGATTTAGTGCAAATGAAATTATTAAACCAATTGATTGATGCGCGTTTAAAATTTGAAACGCAAAAGAAATCAAATGGTCACGAATCTGGTACCGATACGATTACCGGTTTCGTGGATTCCGCTGTGTACCGGACTTCAAAACACAGATTGAATATACCGTAGAGATTAGCGCGACGAGACGATCAAAATGGTACACAGATATTAGTAGTACGGTCATCCGATCAAAAGTCGATAACCGGTACCAGAAATGGTGCTATTCTAACAGAAATAAGATAAACGGAGCAATAGAAGTCCAAATTTGATGAAACTGAAAATGGCGTCTCACTCAGAAGATGATTTACAAATTTTCTATGAAAAAATATTCAGGTTTGAAAAACATTTTATTACCATAAATTTTAACTGATTTGAATTGAAATAGAATTATACAATAAAATAAACTTCCATATGTTCTGATAAAAATTTACCAATTTCTATGTTTTTAAATACGTATCCCAAATATAAAATTTTAGTTCAAAATATTATATATAAAATTTCTCAAAAATTCAGTAAATTACGTTATTAAAACCATTAAAATTTTCGGGTCGTTACACTCTCCCCCACTCAAAACTTTTCGTCCCCGAAAAGGAAGGAGGTATGAGAACAGAAACAACCAGAAAGAAAAATAGATTGAAAGACAAGGATAAACAATTAATTTAAAACTATATAAATTTTTCTTGAAATATTCATTTGAAAACTTCATTTGCAAATCAATTACTTTAATACTTTTCAAAACCCATTTGTAAAATTTCTTACTTCCTTTATAAATACCATTTATATGTTTAAATAACACCTTTATAAATATAAAAAATATTTGAAAACAATTATTTACATCATTACTTATATTTACAAAGAAGCTATTTGAAAACATTCAATCCATAATTCATAAATTTATTAATTTATTTTTCTAAAGATACTTTTCAAATATTTATTAATGAATCAATAATCATTTACCTTAAATATGTTTTATTTAATTAATAACTTCTAAAATATTTATAACATTAAATTTTCTATTAAACCATGTAGTATATAAATAACAATATTTAAAATGGATATAGTCAACAAGGAAAAAGGGGGTTTTGGAAAACAGAATATAGGTGAATAAATAAAGCTGAGCAGATAAGGTAGATTCAAAAGAATAGCATCGGGCATGAATAGTATCGGGCAAACCATAAGAATTTCAATTTCAAATATTAATTCAAAATTTCTTTGTTGGAAATACTTTTATAATAAAATACCTTTATATCGAAACAAATTTCCTTTCGAAAATACTTTTATAACTCGATGTTTCAACAAGTTTATCCTCGTTCCTATAGACTCTGGCAGTGCGTTGATCAGGCGCAAAGCTAGAATTCTCCAAGTACTTAGTAGACTTGTTTCAACACCTAGTGAAAATACTGGAAAAACTTTTTTAAAACAGATATGGAAAGTACAATCCAAACAAACAAAACCTTTGTCTAACCATGGTTTGCAGATACACAATGATTACGCCTGGATCCCCCAGGAAACAATCCATATCCGTAAGCTTTCTCAGCCCTGCGAGTTACGCCATGATGACTAGTAGAATGCAGGATACACAATGGTTATGCCTGGATCCCCCAGGAAACAATCTGTACCCCTAGGCCATCTCAGCCAGGCAGTTTCGCTACTAATGCGACCTACATAGATGCAAGATACATAATGGTTATGCCTGGATCCCCCAGGAAACAATCCGTACCCCTAGGCCATCTCAGCCAGGTAGTTGCGCTATGCATCCGCGCTCGTAAGACCATGGGTAACGCCATGGAATTCGATGGAAACTCGAGTATCATATCCGGAAAACCAAAAATCAGAGAATATCGATAGAATGAATCCACAATGTGGCCACAAAGCGGATATCAAGCAGAAGGCACTTTCCATATCTTTACTTCGAAAATATGTATCATATAGTACCTTTTCAAATCACTTTCAAATATCATACTTATATAAAGTCCATTATATATAAGATTTCATTTTCAAATCGAATACTTTCCAAAATCAATAGTATATCAAATCACACTTATATAAACTTCAATTATATAAGATTTCACTTTTCAAATTGAGTACCTTTTCAAATCCATAGTTTTCGAATCAACATCATACTTATACAAATCAATTTTATATAAGTTCGATAACTTCCAAATCAGGTATTTAGTAAAAATAAGGTTCTCAAATTTCAATTTGTTTCAATATCAGTTCAGTTTCAAAATCATATACAATCCCACCAAATTATTTCTTCTCAATTTAAATATCTTTAGTTTTAAAGTTTCCAACATAATAAATTTAGAAAATAAATCCAAATTTCCAAATCAATATAATTTAAGTCAACCAATTCATTTCCAAAATCAAATGTTTTCAAAATCATCTTATACTTACATAAGGTCCATCTTATATAAGGATCAAATTTTACAAAATAAATTTCGTTGTATGAAGAGTCATATGGGATTGAATATCTTTGCTTTTATGGGTTATATATCTTTGTAATTTTAAATTGGAAATTCTCTTTTAGTAAGCAAAGATATTCTAACCCGACAGCTTTCAATTTCAGCGTCAAAATATATCAATGATATTAGAATATAAGATGTACATACATCATCATTTCGCAAAATCACATTTGATCGCTCGCTCGATCACACAAGTTCGCTTTCGAACTAGTATTGTCCATTCGACTTCCCTAATGCGGATTTCGATATGGTTTCTCGACTAGAAGCCATCAGTCTCCTTGCATAGCCATATAGTATGATAGAGAATTCTAGAATTTAGCCCAAAATCCATATCAAATATTCGCCATCAAGAATCGAATGAAAAATCCTAACTCGAAATGGTGTAATTCACCTCGAACTTGTGTACTCAAACTTGGATCAAATTAATTATGCGAATAAAACAGCATACGTACAACTTATATATTTATTCCAACTTGTTAAATATATAGTTCATAAAGATGTTACTAAGTTAAAACATTTAAACTAAATTTTATTCAAAATATTTTGAAGACCAAATTCTTTTCAAAACATTTCAAATCTAAATTTCATATTAGAAAAAATTGCCTTATTCATTTACTTAACAAAACAGTTTCAACTTATTTAAACCATATTACTACATACTTTAACATACATACCAAACTTATATACTTTATACTTTTCAAAATTTCTTAGCTTTGAAAAGTTAACCTTGATTTGGAAGTGCTCGAACCTTCAAAATAGTTGAAGAAATCATTTTCAAATTCAAGAGTTGAAAATCAGCAACAAATCATTAAATTAATTTTAATAGATAGGGTTATATCAAATCCAAAACTCGAGGACTGAACACCGGCTCATTTCAAATCGTTTCAAATACATTTATATATATCTTTCGAATATCAAATCATACTTCAAAATTTTGAAATCAAAATTGGTTTCGCAAAATCACTCGCTTAGCAATGCTACTAAAGTGGCCTCTCCCCCACTATGAAACTCGAAAATCAATGTCGATGATGCGTGCACTCATCACCGAAATTATTTTCCAGCGACATAAGTGAGTTTTGGACTTCTATTTTCTCAAACTTCTTTTGAAATTTCTTCGAAATCATTCGAAACTCATTAAAATCAATTGAAACATTTATTATTCGGAAATACTTTTAAATCATCTTAATATTATATATATTTCAAAATCTTAAAACCAATTTCAAAACACCAGAGTTCAATTCTTGAATTTCTAATTTAAAATCCTTCAGTTATAAATCATTTTTAGATAAATCAAATTTCTTATATAATTTTTCAAAATTTCAAATCCTTTCGAAACCTCAAATTCTCATTTTAAAAAGGGTATATAACCTTTATCGAAAACATTTCACTTTTATATATAGAATATAATCATACTTATCAAAATAATGATTTCGGTATATAAAACACTTTCTAAAAATACAACAAACCCGATTTTTCAAAGGATGATTCAAGAATGGATTTCAAAACAAAGATAGAGATTCAAATTAGAGGAACTCTAATCAAAAAAAAATTCTGATTCGAAGATAGGCTCCAACGAAGATGAGATAATTAAATTACAAAATAGAAGATGGATATACTTATATAAATCGCGGGCGACCTTAACCGGTCCATCGTGATTCCAAAATAAGATCGGTGCAGAATTCTGAGGCAATTCGTCATTCGATCTCCAGAAATAGAATTCGGCATAACAAGAGATAGCAGCATCTAAACCGAGGGATATATATAAATCTTCGGTGAATCAATGCCAATTGTAAAGGAGTTTCTCCCCTTTACAAATCATTCAAAGATCGACGGGATCGCCTATTCTTATAGAGATCATTCGAAGTGGAGTTATGGGATACTCCAAAATCAAAAGAATACAAATAGTGAGAGACAAGAATGAACTTTGGAACGTTCCAAAGTTCAAAGGAAATCGAGTCAAAAGAAAGAGATTCAAACTCGAACGAAAGTGATTCTGTAAATAAATTTACTATATATGCTAAGCTTTGCCTAGAGACAAAGCTCTGATACCAACTGTAACGACACATTATTTTGGACCATTCAAATCGACAATAAATCCACACATGTCGGACTTGAATAATTCAAAACAATAGATTGTTAATTTAAATTTGGCAAAAACTCAGCATATATAGTAAATAAATCAATCACAGAATCACAGACACAGAGTAATACAATAATACGCAGCGGAATAAATAAATAGTAGTTCATGAAGCTACTATATAAACATCAGAGTTAGAAATAAAATACAATAGAATATCTCAAATGCAGTGAAGTATTCAGTACGAATAGATGACCCCTCTGAACAAATCAACTGGAAAAGATGAAAGCTGAATCGATAGTTGGATCTCCAAATGAAGCTCCAAACTCCAAGGGTGAGTCTCAAATGCTGTATCACTCAGTCTGACCCGAGCGTAAAGCAAAACACAAAACACTCGAGTCAGGATTAACATTCTTATATCAATAACTCCAACTCAAGTGAAATATCAACTGAAATACAAGTAACTTAAAGGATGTTTGGGATAACCATCCTCTAAGGATCTGCAGAACTATCTACAAGATAGAAATATACACTATAACACCGTGGTCATTCCAATTTAATTTATACTTCAAAACCAAAATATCATTTCATTTCAAATATATCTATTTCCAAAATAGTATATATATAGGTTAAATAATTTAAAAGTAAAGTATTTATAATTTCCTCAAGTCCCACAAATTGCTTCACATCCACCCAAATTCCAAAATCAAATTTATTCAAAGCTCAATTCATCAATTCAAATCAGTTCTAAATATACCATTTAAATTTTCAATATATTTCAAAGCTTTAATATTCAACATTTTTCAAAGTTAAATTTAACAGTTTCATATAGCTCTTGATTTAACTTTATTGTTATTTAATCAGGGAATATTCACTTAATAAATTCAATATCATTAACTAGCCTTAAATTTCATTTTTACTAAATATTTCCTTAAATTTATTTAAACAAGAAATATTTATTAGATTACTTAAATCAAACCCAAGTTATAAATCATATCTTAAATCTCAATTTCAATAAGTTTTAAATCAATTTAATTAAATAAAATTCTTTACTAAATTCAAATTATCTTCCCAACCCTAAACTTATTCAAATTATTACTGAAATCTATTTTTTTGAAACATAAATTTAAATACTCGACCATATTATATGTATTTAATCAATCTTAATTAAATTAAATATCATTATTAAATCTATATAAATCATTCCCATTTATATATAATAATTTAAGGCTCAACATTTATTAAAACCATATATTTCTTTCCAAAACCATAGAATTTATTTTCAAAATATTTATATATATTGACCAATAGTGTCTGTATATATATATCTATCATATGGTTAAGTGATACTGATATTTATCATTTCAATCCGTAATTTTAAATACATACGGGTAGATATCATTACGACCCGTAATCCCAAATTCAAATCAATTGAAAATCGCTTGGGTCTATCATTTCAACCCATAACGATTTTCTCCTATTCTAAAGTCCGTTCGGGTATGTATCATTTACACCCATAGTGAATTCTAAATTACAGGGAACTTGCAAAGTGATAACAGATAATATAACAATATAACAGGTATATATATAAGCAATATCAATTTTATATAAACAACAGGATATGGTGTCATATCCCACAGGTGAACAGTTACAGATAATAACATATAACAATTTAAACAACTAACAACAACATACTTCAATTGTCGTTTCAATTGAAATCAAATTTAATAAATATAAGAACATTAATCGTGAGTGATTGCTCACCTTTCGAGGCTAGTGAGAAAAGACAATGAAATGAATTACAGATCCAAGCACGAATTCCAAAGCAAACAAGATCAGCACGAATTAGACGAACAGGGCTGATAAATTGGAATTGATGAGAACAAGGTATATCATATATAATTTAAATTTTTCAAAAGTCAACATTCAACTTAAATACCAATAAAAATCTATATTTATACATATATTATATCCATACATATCCTTCTTTAATAATTAATATAAAATTTTAAACTCATACTTAATATATATATATATATATATCTAAAGAGAAAATACAAATATCAATTTTTATTATAAAAATTAACATAAACAATTTGATTTAAACTGTATATATAACTTATATAAATAAATATGTAAACTAATGTATATACATACATATTTAACAAACAGATTGCAACATAATTTCTCTTTTCTTTAAAACTGAATATAAACATAAACTGACAAAATGTATAACAGTAAACAGATGTACTATAAAAACCAGATTCCAAAATAGATAACTTGTCGCACACTATATAAACAGCTATATATATAGACATACTTTACATAAAATAGTATTATATACATAAAAGTATAAAAGAAAAATCTTTAAAAATCATAAATCTCTGACCACACTTCTCCAACTAGTAAGCAACCAATATAAAACTCAGATATTTTAAAAGTATATATATTGTAACCAGTTATGAAAGACTTATATACACACCTTATAATAAAATATATATAACTAGATAAAACATCTGGTATAAACTGTAGATATCATACCGTAACAAAACTATTCACTGTTTGTAAACTTATATATTTGTGCGAAATAAAATATATATGTAACATACTGCAACATTAGTTAAAATGGCTTATGTATACTGTATCTATATATAAACATTGTATACTATATATTAACTGTTTCAACAAATCCATAATGCCATCACGGCTGTGCATATAAACTATATTAAGATTCGGAAATCAATAGATATACACAACAAAACTTATATATAATTACTTATAATATATATACGTTAGGTATAAAACTGAAACGGTAGATAAAATATTTTAACTTATGTATATACCTGCTTCTTTCACACAAATTCCAAAAAGGAATGGTGAGGAGGCAGTCGAACCGAGAGCGCAGGAAGGTGCTGCACTCGGCTGAGCTAGGGAGGAGGTGGCAGGCGCGTTTGGGGTTGTTAGTGGTGGAAGGCTCGGCCCGAGCTGGTGCGACAAGGAGGGAGGAGGAGATGTGGGGAGGTGCTGCGGCCAGAGATTTCGAGTGGAGGAACGAAGCGGTGGCTGTGGTGAGGAGCGTTGGGTCAGTTGCACGCGATAAGGTGTCAGATGAAGTGGAGGAGGGGTGCACGCGGTGGAGGAGATGGATGTGAGGCAAGGGTGGTTCGGCTTGGGTAGGCTGTTGTACGGAGGCGGGTCTTGTGGTGCGGCCGGCATTGGACTGAGCTGAAGCGGCCATGGACGTGGTCTCGGTGGTGGAGAGGGTGAGGGGAATGGCCGAGCGTGTGGAGAAGTAGGCGAAGCTGGTGGGTTTGCAGCAAAACAAATAAAGACCAGAGAAAGAATGGGCGAGTCAGAGAAGAGAGAGTGGAAATGAATTGGTCAGGAAACGTGTATATTTATGGCGAGGATAGCAAAATTCGAAAACTGAAATCAAATAAAGAAGCTTGAAGAGGAATAGGCTAAAGTATAAATGGAAACGGTTACTTCAAGCTGGAATGCAAAAAAAATTTAAAGCAATTGTAACAGTGGGTTCCATTGAATTAGTGCAAATGAAATTATTAAACCAATTGATTGATGCGCGTTTAAAATTTGAAACGCAAAAGAAATCAAATGGTCACGGATCCGGTACCGATACGATTACCGGTTTCGTGGATTCCGCTGTGTACCGGACTTCAAAACACAAAAATGAATATACCGTAGAGATCAGCGCGACGAGACGATCAAAACGGTACACAGATATCAGTGGTACAGTCATCCGATCAAAAGTCGATAACCGGTACCAGAAATGCTGTTATTCTAACAGAAATAAGATAAACGGAGCAATAGAAGTCCAAATTTGATGAAACGGAAAATGGCGTCTCACTCAGAAGATGATTTACAAATTTTCTATGTAAAAATATTCAGGTTTGGAAAACATTTTATTACCATCAATTTTAACTGATTTGAATTGAAATAGAATTATACAATAAAATAAACTTCCATATTTTCTGATAAAAATTAACCAATTTCTATGTTTTTAAATACGTATCCCAAATATAAAATTTTAGTTCAAAATATTATATATAAAATTTCTCAAAAATTCAGTAAATTACGTTATTAAAACCATTAAAATTTTCGGGTCGTTACAATGGGCTTGAACGTGATGGTTGGCTCCATAAGGATGAGAGTTATTTATTTTTGATGTCGATGGGTTGAGGGATAAGGTGTTGCGAGAGTGCCATAATTCGAGATTGACTATACACCTTGGCGGCAATAAAATGTACCGTGATATGAGACAGAAATCTTTTTGGGAAAGGATGAAGAAATATGTTAGGGCATTCAGCTTGAAGTGTATAAACTATTAGTTGGTAAGAGTAAAACAGAAGAAGCCGAGGGTTTGCTGAACCCTCTTGAGGTTCCTGAGTGGAAATGGCAACAAGTTTTCATTGACTTCATCAATGGATTATCGAGGACCAGAGGATGGTATGATAACATCTGGGTCATCGTTGATAGATTGACGAAGAGTACTAGATTTATACCTGTAAAGTCTAGTAGAACGACATCCAAATTAGCCGAGTTGTATGTGAAGTGAGTTGTACGACTCCACAGTGTGCCGAAGAGCATTGTGAGCGACTGAGACCCTTTGTTCACTAGTGGGTTTTGGAAGAGCTTACAAGTAGGGTTGGGGACAAAATTGCATCTCAGTATAACCTACTATCCACAAACCGATGGGCAAACTGAGAGGGTGAATCATATCTTGGAGGATCTCGTGCGAGCTTGCATTCTCGATTTCGATGGCTCGTGGGATGATTATTTGCATTTGGTAAAGTTTGTATACAATAATAATTATCAATCCAGCATTGGTATGGCACCATTTGAGGTGTTATATGGCCGACAGTGCCTTCATGTTGGTGGAAAGCGGTCGAGAAACTGAACTTGGGCGGCAAATGGTTTGGGCGACTTTGAAGAAGATCGAGATCATTCAACAATGAATGAAAGCTTCTCAGGATAGATAGAAGAGCTACACTAATAGGAGAAGATGTGAATTAGCATTCTCTATCGACGATAAGGTGCTTTTTAATGTTTCTCCATTGAAGAATGTTGTTCGATTCGGTACTAAGGAGAAGTTGGCATCGAGATTCATTGGTCCTTTTCCAATACTTGAGAGGATCGAGAATCTAGCATATAGAGTCGACATACCTCAGAAGATGGTGGGCATGCACAATGTGTTCCACATCTCTCATATGCGGAAGTTTATGGATGGATCGAGGGTGATAGTTGAATCAAATCAGCTTAATGATATTAAGATTGAACCAGAAGCCTGGAGACCCCGTAGGCCTATTCGTACCGTTGGATGTGATATAAAGTAGCTTCAAAGGAAGATGGTAGAGTTGGTCCTGGTAGGACTTTCTTTTTATTGCATTACTTTCACTTTCGATATCATATAGGTAGTTTAGTATCATGCATGCTAGAGTAGGCGTAGATATCATTTCTTGCTTCTGTATGCATGTTTAATGTTTGATATGTTTGCTTCTGGCTGTTAGATATGTGAGATAACTATGTTTGATTATGCCTTAGTTGCATTGGGGATTTCGAAGGCGAAATTCCTAGGGGGAATGTAATGACCCATATTTTATGTATTGGAGGATCGTAAAATATTATTTTCATATTCATATGACGTCGTTTGACTCTATAACTTTGGAAATTCCCACTAGTGACATGTTCTATCTTTAGAATGTTATCAGACGATTTTACCCCTTAAAACTTGTAACGACTATAACTTTAATAGAAGCCGAATTATTATCCAAGATAGCTTCCATTGAAAAGATACGATGGTTTCCCTTTCCTAGAGTGATCAATAGCGATTTGAACTTTCTGGCTAGGAAATATGGCTATTTGAAGTTTGACAGTTTCCGAAGAGCTTAGTGGGTAATTAGTGCAATTGGTGAGAGGGCCAATAACTCATTTCAGGTTTAGTTGTTATATTGGCTGAAATAAACATCCCTACAGTATCCCAAATAGATCTAAGTCTCCATTAACCCATTCTCCACCGAAAACGTTCTCTTTTCTCCTCCAAATCATGTTTAAATCATATATTATGGGTATATTAGAAAGTGGATTAATTAGCAATCTTCAAATCCACATTTAAGAAAAATTAGGCCTTCTGCCCATTTTTGGAATTGCCTTGATTTGTGTGCAAAACTTGGATTTTTTAGGGTTTGGGTGATTTATTATCTCTCACCTTCATATATATGTATCTATAGATTTTGACATGTTAAACTCAACTTTTAAAGTCAAAACCATATTTTGGGACTGTTTTATAATAAAACCTGAAATAAAAATGAATTTAAAAGGTTTTAAAATATTATAATCATGTTAATTTAATGTATGATTGCCTAAATGTGTGTTAGTTTATGTTAGAGATACATTATATAATGATTTGTAACGATATGCTGCACGTTTGTATGTTTGGTTGTTGATTGGTGCGTCTATGGTGTTTATGTATATGGTTGAATGGTTAAAAATGCTCATCAGAGCGAATTAGAGGAAGGAACTATGAAATCAAACTATGACGGATAAACCCAAGGATGATAACAGTCATATAGATGCATATGGAATGTATAAGGGTCAAAGAACGGAGCATAGCGGTGTAATCAACGCGAAATTTGAAATTGGAGCAACTACAGCATTTCTATTCGGCAATGCCTCGGGATGTGCTTTGGTCCGATGAAGGCTTAGTTTGGTGGTTGCTTCTGGCTGGCAAAAGGGGAAGACCAGACTTCAAACACTGTCTAATGGTGCTGCTATTCGATGATCGAATAAGAAGTTGGGTTCGGTGTTGACTTCGAGTCGCGGTCGAGGATTTGGGAAGGTTGCTCCAGTCAGCACCTGAGAAAGAATCGCGGTCCAGTGTTTTTGGCATTGCTTTAGGATAAGGAGGGAGCCACCTCTGGTTTTGGCCATAGGGACTACAGGCTAGGGAAGAACTCAAACAGGAATAGAAGTTGGGAAAATTTTCTTCGTGGTATGGCAATACTTCTTGGTTTCTTTATAGCGTGTTTCGAGGGTCTTGTGGGTGATGTTGACTGAGGTAGACAACTCCAAACGACTTGGGATGGCCTTGGATTTCATGTGGTAATTAGTAAAGCAATATTGTAGCTCTTCAACATGACAACGAAGATGACTCCGGACTTTGGTACGATGACTTTACGACTTACGGTGGGTGTCTAAAGGCGTTCTGAAGATGATGACTTAACGATGGAAGTTGTGATGGTGATCCACAAGGACAAGTTCAACGATAAGGGCTTGTGAGTTGAATTTGCGACTGTGGTCTACTATAGAGATAGCCAAAATGGAATGATGATTGGGTTCCATTATGGAGGCACATGCAAAGGGATTATTGATAATTCATAGGTTCCTAGTGTGCTCGTAAAGAAAGGGTATGTGGGGACGCCCACCTAGATTTGCGGTCGTATCCAGATCTTCGCGATAGTAGATTATCATGGACTTTTGTGATTGTGAGTCTAGTTCCTAGCCCTTTGAAGTGGCATGGATTCGAGTACCATACAAGTTATCATATATCCAACGCGTATGAGTGATGGTGAGGACTGTTTGATGGATGCTATGTTTGCCATGGTTGTTTATCACTCTATGGTGTCACACGATGTAGGTATTTTCGATCGTATACCTAGACACTGGATATTGTATTTCGATTGTAGTAAACTTATATGGAATGATAGTAGATTAGCATATATTGATTATTATGTGCTAACTCTTTGGATGTTGGGATAAGTCAGGTATGGTTCTTCATACCCTATGTTTGTTTTACTATATACAATTTTTACAGTATTTTTGAGATGATGTATCACTCACACCAGACTGTTGTCTGATATGAGGTTTTATTCTTTTCTTCTTATTATCTTGGGTACGCTTAAATGAGTTGATTAAGGATAATAGGTCTAGGTAGCAATATAGCTATACATAGTACAAGCAGAAGGCTACTATTTCATATATCTGTACTTAGAGCTTATATTGCTTATATTCTGCTGTAGAGTACTGTGGAGCTATACTGGAACTTGTATTACTTTAGAGACAATTATACAGTTTATTTTGGAGATTTTGGATGCATAAACTCCTCTATTTTAGTTTTTGTAATCTATAAACTTGTGCACTCTAATGTTCTTATTTATGGCTCATTTGATTATATCACTGTCTCTTCTATTTTACATCTATGTAATTATATTTTGTTTTTGCACTGTGAGATGTCCTACATGTTTTGTGTTTGGATTTTCTCTACTTTACATCTTTGGCTACCATCCTGCATCGACCAGGTACCTTCACAACGCACTCTACATGTATATTGGGCACCGGAGGTGTAGGGCGGTTGTTACAGCTAACTCTTAACTAGTTATATACCATAGTTTTAAAATAGCATAATAAAAATAACTTTTGTTAGCTACATGACTCCTACTTTGTCTTCAGAGTCTTTATTCGTCCTTCTAAAAGAAATGTGTCTAACCCGTAAACTCAACCTACTCGAGTGAGCTTCGTGGGTTTATGGGAAATAATAAAAGTAGGGGTTAGACATATAGCCTGGTATGAGTAATACTTTACCCTAAACAATCATATCATATAGTGAGACCACGACGCTAAATCATGGAACGAGGTTTCCCCTCACTAATTCAATCAATAGCTGTTACATTGTATCATGTATTAAATTATCATATCATGGACAAACTTATAACATTAATTCAAACATAAGTGTGTGCTTTACTCTATACATCATATCCAAACTAGGTTCCATAGTCAATTTATTTAGATCGCCACACAGGCCTTAATTTTACTACTTTCTATGTTGAGGTTGGACAATTTAGGTTGCCACTTATGCCTTTATCTTAAATTTCCCATTTATATTGTGTACAGATAATTAGGTTGCCACTAAGACCTTACACCAACATTTTTGAATACCATTTCATATTTAGACATTGGGTTGAGACTAAGGCCTTACAACAACGTTATTGAATATAATGTCATGTTTAGACATGCGGTTGCCACAAAGGTCTTACACCAATGTTATCGAATACAATTCGTGTTTTGACATTTGGTTGCCACGAAGGCCTTACTCAAACATTACTGAATATTGTGTCATGTTTAGACATCTGGTTGCTACTAAGGCCTTACACCATGTTACCGAATACAATGTCATGTTTGGACATTTGGTTTCCATCAACGCCTATAACCATATTTTATTAACAAGGAACGACTACCAAGTCCCTAGAATTGGAAGATGACGGAAGAAAAGTCCCTTCCGAAAAAGTTATGAAAATTTGGTCCCTATTTTTAGTTTTTGACTAATTTATGCTACTTTTGCCCCTGATTTCAATGCTGGACCGATTTTCTAGAAGGGGACAATTTGGTAAAAAATAACAAAAAAGGGACCTAATTTACATGGGTTTATTAGTAGGGACATTTTGTGCATGGGCTTTGAGAATAGGGACCTTTGGTCCAGAACCCCTTTTATTAATTCAAATGGTATTTCTTATCATCTCTTAGCTTTCAAAAGATTACCTTCAATTTCCACTTCTATATAAGCTATTACATTCTAACTTACTATTCTTTACATAGGGAATTTGATCATCTATAGCTATCACAAGCCCCATTTTATTTTAAGATATAGAGTGTCTCAAAGTAAAGCTATCATAAGTCACAATTTTTAAAGATATCGAGAGTCCTAACTTAAATTTATTGAAGGCTAAGCTTTCCGCATGCTAACCTATCACATACCAAGCTATCACATGTTATAACCTAAGTTATCGAGGGTTAAACTATCGCATGTCAACATATCGCACGCCAAACTATTACATGTCACAACCTAACACTATCAAAGGTCGAGCTTTAGAAGCTATCGCGGATCACATGCCAAAGCAATTGAAGGTCTAACCCTTTAGGAGTTAAGGTTAAGCTTTTAGAAGCTATCATAAAACACAAACCAAAGCTGTCGAAAGTCAAGCTTTTAGAAGCTATTGCAAGTCACAAACTAAAGCTGTCGAAGGTCAAGCTTTTAGAAGCTATTGCAAGTCACAAACCAAAGCAATCAAGGTCAAGCTTTTAAAGCTATTGCAAGTCACAAACCAAAGCTATCGAAGTTCAAGCTTTAGAAGTTACCGCGGATCATGATAAACACTACTGCATGACTATTGGCGGTCTTTTAATTTTCTAAAAGCTGATTTATTTCCTTTAAAAGTAATAACTTTCTACCTATTCATACTATATGTCAAATTTTCATTGGTTAACTTAAACATTTATAGAAATATTTTCAGGAAATTAGGGATAAGTTTTTCTCCTACACCCCATTATACTAACTATTTCCATAATTAATCGATTAATTTACCATTTATAATGGGATAGAAAATTCATATTAAATTGAAAATTGCTGGAAAAATTCACAAAAATTCATAGGAATTCAAAGACATCCTTATTTATATTTATTTAAATTTTTGGATCAAAATATTGTAATTAGTATTTTTAAATATTAAATTAATCCCGAAAATGCCTATTTTCCGCTTAGAAAATTCACACTTAATTATCTCTTTGTCCAGAATTATGAAAATTAAAGCCTACTTCTAATTTAATGTTAGAAAAATTGTGTTAAAATTTGAAAGCATTTAGAGGAGATTAATACACGTTTTTTCCCCTAAAACATGTCTAAAATCCATCCATTTAGGTATCCAAACATATGCAAAATCATTCACTGTCATCCGAAGGTATTTATCCTTTTTAAAAGTTAAAATACACCTCAAATCCGAACCCAAATGGGTTAGGAGGTAATTAGGGAGAATATTACTCAAATTGGTTTTTCATTTTTTATTAAAATCCTTCTTTTCTACTTAGAGATGAAAGGTCTTTTTTGATTTTATTTTCTTCTTCTTCTTTATGAAATGGTGGCCGAAATTATTTTCTTTCTTTGTTTTATTTAGTGTGAGCGAAAATGAATGTGCGGGAAGAGGAAAATATGCTTAAGGGCATATACAGTTGCCCTTACTAAAAACTCTCTTCATTCAAATATCAAATTTGATCTCCTTATACATATATGGCCAATTTTAATTACTTCAATTACTCTTTATCTATTTAATTAACCCTTTCAAAATATTCCTCACTAAGTTACCAAATCTCCCTTAAGTGATTCTTTTAATTTAAATTCCATTAATTATCACTTGATAATTTATCTTACTAATTAACTTCATCGTATGTTGGCTCTCTGCAATATGGGGTGTTATATGCTTATTTGAAATCAAATCTAAAAAATCCACATGCTTTATTATCGCTCAAACCGACTTCTATATACTTTGGCTATTGTGTGCAAAAAGTTTCCTCTAATAATTATTTAGAAGTTATGTTTCAACGTTAATGTGCAAAAACTCTAAGTCATATTGTATGATAATTTGCAAGTAGAATCTGAATGGACATAAGCAAGTTAATTGACAAAAACTGCTCCTCTAATTTGAACATCTAAATTCAATGAGGTCATTTCCTATCAACTTTACCATAACAACTCGTTGTTGAGAGTAACTAATTAAAAGTAATAATATATTTTTAAATTATAAATGGGTTTTAAATAATAAAATGTAAACAATTTAGGATTAAATTATAAATGTATGGAATTTGAGATGATTTGAAAATATAGAAATTTATTCAGAATTAAGTGTTGAAATATTTGAAGTTTGGAGATTCAATAATAAAATATTTTGCTGAGATTTATGGAAGGGAAAATTGGTTTAGAGAATTATATTATGGAGAATTATTCGATGAAAGGGTTATTAAATAAATTATTGTGATAGTAAAATAATTATTGTTGATATTTGAGAAAAAGGATAGTTGAATTAGTAGTATTTATTGACATTGGAAGAAATTATTTGTTAAAGTGATTATTAAATTAAATATTTTGATATTGAATGTTTTGAAGCTATGAATTATTAATGGATAGAAATTCTAGTTTCATGGTAGTATTGATGTTGTACACTTAATATGATTTTTAAAATAAATTTAGAATGATTTAATGATATTATAAAGTTAAATAATGATAAATAAAAGAGTTTTGGAATTTATTATAGTGAAGAATGAATTTTTACTCAATTATTAGTGTTATTGAATAGTTTTTATTATAATGGGCAAATAGTGTGATTTGAGTTTATTCTATTGTTAATGAAGAAATTATAGGAAAATAATTTTTTTATAAAAATATATAATGGTGATCAAACACTAGTATAAAATAAATGTGATTTCCATTTGGGATTTGGAATTATTTTGAGCAAGTGGAAAATTAATTTATAAAGGAATGAATAAGAGAATAACTGAAGAAATGTTTTATAACAAAGCCATTTAGCCCAAACAAAAGAAAAGAGGAGTAAATATGTTTTCTACACTTCATCTTTCTTGAGAAATCTAGAAATTTTGTTTATTTGTTTCAAAACCATCTCTTGAAGTGCAGTATCTCTTTTTTCATTATCCTTTACCAAAATTCTAACCCTAGCTCCACTTTTGAAAATTCGTAATATTTCAAATAAAATCCAAAAAATAATGAAACTTAGATATATGCTTCTCAACAAGGCTCTACACCCCTAATAGTTATCAAAGTTGGATTTGATCGATTTTAGAGTCAAGTTGCAATTTACAATAAATGGAGAAAATGATAAATGGTAGAGCTATAAAGTGCAAAGGATGGATTAGTGTCGCTAGAGCCAAGGTGAGTGATCTTCAGTTGTGAAATCTATGTTTAAATATTAATTATATTAGTTATTGCCTGGTTTGAACTGTGTTTGTGATTCCTAGTAATGGAGAATCCATTACTGTAAACACAACAACATTGATATAGCCTATATTCTTGATTTTGATGTTTGATTGCATGTGTTTATGGCATTAAAATGGGTTAGAATGTACTCATAAAGCTAGAATTGCACCTGGGATCAACTAAGAGAGTTTGGGGGAGTTTTGGCACATGTCCTAGAGCTTCACTGCTCTAGGTCATCACTAGTGAAAAACAAATTAAAAATAGGATTTTGGTAGTGGAAAAATGATGCATCCAAATATGAAATCATTTTTGTGAAAAGTTTTACTTTAGTTGAATATTAATTATCTAATTAATTGTGTTCAAAAAATAGCTAGAAACTGTTTTGGGCTATAAATAATTTACTAAAAATCATGTTTAATTTCAGAAAATTATGGAATGATTTATAAATGATAATAATTTTTTTTAAAAGAGTTTTCAATGATTTTTGGGTAAAAAGAAGAGATTTAAAATATATGCTATGGTTAAAGTAATTAGAAATTGATTTTGAGGCTTATAATTCATTTAGAAACTATATTCAGTTACAAAAATTATGGAATGATTTTGTAAATAATGTTGGGTAATAAAAGATACTTCTAGGATTTTACAAATATATAAAAGAGTTTGGAAATTATCTATAAGGTTTTAAATCCTTATTTTTGGGCTTAAATAAAGGTGGTAAAATGGTGTTTTTGACCTTTAAAGAATATAAAGGCTTTCAAAAGCACAATATATTTTTCTATAAATAAAATCTCTTTTTTATATGATGGCGTGATTTGCTTGATTATATTTTATCTGTGATGAGAATATTGAAAAAATGAAGTTATAATACCGTCTAGTATGAGATTTTTTATAATATCTCTCTGGTTATTCTTTAGACTTGTTACATCAAATATTATTGTATGTAGTGAATATAATTTATAGGCATTGAGTAAACGAGCGAGTAGCACCAGGTAGTATAGGACATCTGAGAAAATATTTGTTCGATTACTTTTTGTAAGTAAATGTCACTTATCATTAGTGGGTTAGAAATGTTTGCATCATCTAGAGGAGAATCTTTAGAGTTTGGTAGTTGAGAGGTTTATTCCTCTCTATGGACTACAAGTTGAAGATATATTAGGACTTATAGATCCATCCTCTAAGGACTAACTAGTTTAGTATTATTATTTAATCTTAGGGCTGGTAATCAAAGATTTATTATGTTGAGACGCGCTTATTGGGACTCACCGAGTCAAGATTATTGGTTACTACTCTCAATAGGATCCCCTGTGTCGAGAGTATTTATTGGGTATCTATGTCATAGGGTTCATGTCAAAATGGAGAGCGCATGATTAAGACCCACCAAATAGGCTAGTATTCATCCTAGCAGTCCTGGTTATGGTGTCATGCCCCGAATTAGTAATGTTAATTTGATAAGGATGAAGCTGAGAGATAATAGTCTCATTAGAGCGATTGTCCATATGTCACTTAGGGACTAACAGTCCTTGACCAAGGGCAAGTAGGAGTCATGACCAATGCACAACATAAACTTACATTATGTTTATGATATGCAATGGATATAAGTGTCATGATTTTGAGAGTAATTAAAGGACTGTAAGAAATGGGCTTGGTCATTAGCCTTTCTTAGACCAGTGTTGTAGTACGTGAGTCTCCCATTTGGATGACTTAGGTACATCCATTGTTGATGAGTTATTTGATGCACCTCACTAGAGATGATGATCGTATGATGTTAGAGACTTGCTACATACTCGTTTGTCATTTGAGATAGCCTAACCCTAAACCAGCTATATGACATTAGGGCCTAGCTATTTGCTTGTCTATCATTCTCTCATAGAGTCTTTTGATTGAGAGATATATTACTCTGCCATACAAGTCTATCTATTATGGACCATTCAATTGAGAGTACTTTCTCTCATTGGAACTATTGGTCGAGATAGTTTATAGTCTTTTATTGTGTGTATGTTATTTTTGTGTAATTATTATGAGCCATCATATCATACTGATTATATTTCTCTTAGAGCCATGCAATTGAGAGTTCTCGTCTCTTATTAGGACTGATAATCGAGATATACGTTATGTATTGGTGTATTTGATTAGTAGTTAGTTGTTTTGGTGTTCATCCATTTTATTCCTATGCCATTTATGTGTCGATTTGTTGTATTTATAGGTGATATTTTATGTGCATGGTTTTGAGATATGTTGATAACTAGAGGATGTTTATATATCACTTTGAATTACATATGATTATTCCATGTCAATTGTTATTCCATATTGACATCCACATTCTAAACATAGTCCGACCCATATGTTATTTATAAAATACTCGGGTCAGTCTGAGACATTTCAGTTTCAGGGACGATGTGACCAACTTGTAGCTATTGGGCATAGTGGTCGGCTAGTACTCTTATAGATAGCGTTCCATTATTTTGTTGTAGCCCTTTGTGTAGGTATGATAATGGGATTTACTTATTAGTTGTAGTTTGTACATTGAGCTACAGTACGCATAAGATTCTTATGTAGACCCATCTGTACTTATGTATTTCATCTATTGTATATTATTGCCGCGTTGTTGATTATGTGTTCTGTATTTTATGTTATATATTGTGTAATTTTTTATCCTAGAAGTGTACATTGCTTTGTGCCAATATAGGTTACATAGAGGTGAGTTGTTTATGATTTTGAAATATGTACCAGTGTTAGCCTAAGGGAATATTAATGTGTGATACCCCAATGTCTCCCAATCTCCATATTATCTGATAGTAGCACCTAGTAATACTCTTTGGTAGTATGGGTATAGAGGTAGGCTGTTATAGTTGGTATCAAAGCAGGTTTAGAATAATCATTATATAATAAGTTCTACGGGGTGGATCGTGTAGTGTATATGCAAGTATATGTGACAAAGTATATAATTTAACTAAAACAATATTAATCTAAGTAAATATAGAATAAGAACACCGGGATTTTATACTGGTTCGGACCTCCCGTCCTACGTCCAGTCCCTAAGCTCCCCTTCGGAATTCGACTATCAAACACCCTCGCTTCGCCCGGAGGAATAGGCTTGGTTACAATAAATTGTTCTTGTCAAATGTGTGTTCTATAACATGGATATTGACTAATTAGTACAAATGCTTCCAATATATATCTAGAGAGTATTGTCTATGAAGAACTGAATATTTGGAAGAATAAAATACAAGTATAGATTGCTAGAGATCAAGAGTATATGATATAGTATATAATTAGAGAGCGTAAGTAAGTAAGGTAATTTGTTCTCTTGATTCTTGATGATATATATAGTTGTAGAGAGGTTCCTTGAGTAGTTGCATCCATTTACAAGTGCTCTACAGTTGCTTCTATTGATGATGAAGAGTTGCAGCGAAGAGAAGCAGAGATGTCTATTCGAATGTGGCAGTTGAAGTTTAAATTTAAAATCCGAGTTCGAAATCAGACGTCTGGTATTTGTATCAGACGTCTGATAGTATATATTTTTTGTATATAGTAGATTTTCAGACGTCTGAGTGCATCTACCAGACGTCTGGTTCTATCTGTTTTGTTGTTCCAGAGGACTTTTTCAGACGTCTGGCTTGTGCACCCAGATGTCTGAAAATTGTGCATGTCTGTTTTATGCATCTTTCTTGTTGCTTCCTTGATCTTATCGACTTGTAGTCTCTTGTATCGTTCTTTGAGCCTTGTTCTTGTCTTTCTAGTGATGTTGCTCTAGCAAGTAACTGTATATAGAAAATATATGCATATTCGATTTCTATTGTATAGTTGTTGTCATCCAAACCATACATTTGATTTCCTAACAATCTCCCCCTTTTTTATGACGACAACTATACAATGTACTTATATATAATTTTATAAATCCCCCCGAATATGTGCTTCTCCCCCTGAATATGTGCTTATTATGATCCTTATTATTTCTCCCCCTTTGGCATTATCAAAAAGGATATATAACATTTTAAATGTAGAAATTATTAAATATTTACCAATCGCAGAAATAACACACCAAAAGATGAATTTCATTAATAACATTAACCTAGTACATTCATAGATTTATATCATTTTTTTTATACATAAGATGGAGTCCTAGAAATCTAAGAGTCTTTTGGGGAAGTTTTCTCTTGATCATCTCCTTTTTCTTCATTTTTGGAAGAGCTAGGTTGCTTTGTAGGAGTTGTTGGAGCTTGTTCTAGAGGTTCGTTTTCTTCAAAAAGTTTGGAATGTTTCGAAGGAGGAGAAGATATTGGGGTTGGCCAATCTTCAGAAGGTGGTGTAGGACCACGAACCCTTTGAAGAACCTCTTTTAGAACCGATAATACAGTTAAAAGTGATGTTTCAACTGTGGCCAGGCGTGTAGCAAAGGATGTTTCAATACTGTCAATGCGCTTAGCCAAAACCTTTTGATTTCGAGATAAAATATGCTGATTTTGAAGAGTGAGGTCTCGAATACTTTCATTTGGATTCGTCTCTGTTCGAGTCTCCAAAATATCATCGTGGCACGTATAATCAAATGGTGCAGGAGGAGGAGGAGTTTCATGATGTTGTTCCACCTCTTGTGATGGTTCAGGGTGTGGTTGAGGTGGATGACCAGCTTATCTGGCTAGACGACGTTGCGTCCACTGTTCAAATGATATAAACTCTGGAGGATTTTCCGGTAGGTGCATTAGTGAGAAAAACTTTATGGAAGCATATTTCGGAGAGATTTCTTCAAACGTGGATAGATATAAGGGAATGTTGTGAGCTCGTAAAAGTCTCATGATATATGTAGGATAGATGATGGATGGGCGTGATCGAGTCCAAAAGTGTTTGAGCTCGTCAAATATAAATTTTGCCCAATTGACCCTTGTTCCATTGAATATAGCATATATGGCCTTGTGCTCTAGTTCCGTGATCTGCTCATGACTACCAAGGCGAGGAATGATAGTGTTGATAATCATTCGAGTTAGAAGTCTCGCCTTAGGTCATAGATATTTGGATGCGAATTTAGGCATTTCATCTTCCCACATTTGATGTGTTATGTTGTCTCTCGGTTTGAGACGCATATCGGGAATACTATATAAATCTTCTCCGGAGTCGGAACATCCGAGAGTTCTGCCTATGATTTCTGGAGTGAGCCTAATTGTGTTTCCATAAACACTAGGCCATAACCAATTATCCTCGTTTTCAGTGTTCCAAACTTCTTTGCTATCCAAATAAGCATAGAAGAGAAATATGGCCAACTGATCAATTTGGAGGTTATTGGGATTGAAGGATATCAAAGTGTCTAAGCCAGTAGTTTCACACATTTCGTCTAAATCATACATTAGAAACTTGAGTAAATTATAAAACGGACCTGTATGGAGTTTCTTTTTTTGAATGTCCTCGTATCTCTTGAGCGAATGAGGTACACGATTCATCCATCGTTCTATTTGATCATTTGAGCAAACCTGGGGGTTTGAGGAAGTTGATTGGTCTTGTTTGCGCTTAGAGATCTTAGGATTTTTTGTTTTAGGAGCCATCGAAATTGATCAAGTTTGGAAGAGGAATTATTTATGAGAATTAAGAAATCGATTTTGTAGCAGAAATAAAATGAACCGAAGTGAGAGAGGTTAAAAAAATAGACGTTATCTGGGCATATAAGAGTGTCGATTGAATTTCAGACGTCTGGTAGTAAAATCAGACGTCTAAGTTTACCTAGTTTTAAGACAGTCAATAGAATCAGATGTCTGGTTGGTTGCGATAGACGTCTGGTTGATTGATTTGTAAAATTTGATTGTCAAAGAGAATTATCAAACGTCTGTGTGTATTATCAAACGTCTGGAATAGGCAGAGTTTTCATTTCTGAATGACAGATAGTTTTCTCAGACGTTTGCATTAAATAGTAGACGTCTAATAATAAGCGAGCAGACATCTGGAATATTATATCAGACGTTTGATATATGCACGATGGTGTAAAAATTGTGTGATATCAGTGTGTCAGACGTCTGAAGGTAATGTACAGACATCTGGATTGACCAATTTGTCTAAAAATAACCTAATTTTGAAGGGTATAGCTTTTTTCTCGATTTTTTATAAAAACATATTATTATTTTTGAGAAACATAATTACAAATATACGTAGATACACATACAATGAGAATAATTTAATTTATAGAGATGGCGATGAAGTATTGTGCTCTTCAGACTTGTTATCCCTCCATGGCTTGAGTGGAGACCATATATTTCCTCGCTCGTGAGTTCTCGGAGAACCCCCTTGGTGAAGGATCCAACGGTGTACGATACGAGGATGAGGGATCCAAAGAACTGCAAGGAATCGGAAGTGGTTCATGTACATCATTCTTACGTGAATTACAAAATTTTATTGCTATTTGCTCCAAAAAACTTAGTCGTCGTGCCGTGACTTTTTGTTCAAAATATAATTCTCATTGTAGATCTATTTGTTGTTTTTGATAGTGATGCATCTCATCAATTTTCTCCTTGGTGTTAGGAGAAACAAATAAAGATCGTTTGGACTTCTTGTTGTCGGGAGTGAATCCCGTGTGATAGGAGGACCACCTATACGTCGGTTCCTGATTTGGTGTAGGGGTAGGAAGGCGTTGAGGTGTATCTGCTGAGCTATCCATTGTAGGTGTCGAGAAGGACATATGAGAATTTTCCGAAGACATGATTATATTGTTGTAAAAATATGAAATCGATATATCCTTTACTTCTTGTTTTGTAAAGATTTATATATAATTTTTAAAAATTATTTATAGATAATTTCAAAAAACAACCACCTAAAAATTTAAGGTGAAGGAGTTATTAATCTTAATTTGTGGATAAAAACACTTTTGGCTAAATATAGAATAAATGAAGATGTGGTATTAATTTAGAAGATCATTAAGAGAGAATATTCCTAATTCGCGTCGCAGTTTAACAAATGTTTGTTCGTTTAGTGGTTTTGTGAAAATATTTGCTATTTGATTCTCGGTATTTACGTATTCTAATGTATTAATTCCTTTTTCTACATTGTCACGTAAAAAATGATGTCGTATATATATATGTTTAGTACACGAGTGATTTACAGGGTTTTTTTGATAGATTTATTGCACTCGTGTTATCGCAATATATGGGTGATTTAATGATAACTTTGCCAAAATCCGTAAGTGTTTGTTGCATGTATATCACTTGCCTGATAAAGTGACATGTTCCGCTAGTACTCTTACGATTTGTTTTACATCCACCGAAATCCGCATCACTATATGAGACTAGTTCGAATGATGATCCCTTAGGGTAGCACAAACTGTAATCTCTAGTATTAGATAGATATCGTAAGATACGTTTAACAGCTCTTTGGTGAGATGCTTTTGGTTTTTCTTGAAATCGGGCACAAAGACACACACTCATCATAATGTCGGGTCAACTAGCCGTCAAATAAAGTAAGGAGCCAATCATACTACGATATTATTTTTCATCGAAATCTTTTTCATTATCACCTTTTTCCAAGTGAACACTAGTACTCATCGGTGTTGGTTTGCTTAAAGTTTTATCCATTTCAAAACGCCGTAATAGGTCGTTACAATATTTTTCTTGATGAACAAAAATACCATTTTCAAGTTGTTTTATTTGTAAACCTAAGAAGAAATTTAATTCTCCCATGTGAGACATTTCAAATTCATTTTTTATAATATTTGAAAATTGATTACAAAGATTTTCGTTAGTTGAACCAAAAATAATATCGTCTACGTAAATTTGCACAACTAAGATATCGTTATTTTCTCGTTTAATAAATAAAGTTGTATCGAATTTACCTATTTGAAAACCAGATGTAATTAAATGATTTTTAAGACGTTCGTACCAGGCATGGGGGGCTTGTTTTAAACCATATAAGGCTTTTTGTAATTTAAAAACATGGTTGGGATATTTTTCATGAACAAACAATGGAGGTTGTTCAACATATACATTTTCCTTAATAAAACCATTTAAAAAAGCACTTTTGACATCCATTTGAAATAGTTTAAAATTGTGATGATTTGCAAAAGCGAGTAGTGTACGTTTGGCCTCGAGTCTTGCTACTGGAGCAAAAGTTTCGGAATAGTCGATACCTTCTTCTTGATTATAACCTTGAGCAACTAAACGTGCTTTATTTCTGACTATATTTTTATTTTCATCTGCTTTGTTTTTAAATACCCATTTTGTTCCTATAACAGATTGATTTTATGGTCTTGGTACTAATTCCTAATCATTATTACGTTCAAATTGATTTAATTCTTCTTGCATAACTATTATCCAAAAGTTATCATTTGAAGCTTCTTTATAATTTTGGTTCAAAATTTGACACAAATGCTATATGACTTATTTGGTTAAGTTGATTTCTAGTTACTCTAGAATTGAGATCTCCAATGATATTATCTTTTGGATGATCTTTAAGAATTCTAGGAGATGATACTAGAGTATTATTTTGTACATTTGTCTCATTATTAGACGAGTTTGTTGTATTTGTTATAGAAATAATTTCTTCATCATCATTAGTATGATTGTTAAGGAAATTTTCATCAAATGAAACATGTAAACTTTCTTCAATTTTGTTAGTACGTTTATTAAAAATTCTATATGCCTTGCTACGATCCGAATATCCAACAAAGATTCCTTCATCGGCCTTCGGGTCGAATTTTCCTAAACTGTCTTTTGTATTTAATATAAAACATTTTGACCCAAAAGTTTTAAAGTATGATACTTTAGGTTTTCTTCCAAAAAATATTTCGAAGCAAGTTTGTTTAGTCATGGGTCGTATGGTTACTCGATTCAAACATAACAAGCTGTGGCAATAGCTTCAGCCCAAAAATGTTTTGGTAGACCACTATGTTTAATAGTGTTCGTGCACATTCTTGTAATGTACGATTTTTTCTTTCTACTACACCATTCTGTTGAGGTGTGCGGAGAAAAGAAAAATTATGACTTATACCTTTTTTATTACAAAAATTAGTAAAAAGATCATTTTCGAAATCTCCACCGTGATCACTTCGAATATTTTTAATTTTCAAATCCATTTGTGTTTTAATTCTTTTAGCAAAAAATTTAAACATACCAAAGGTGTCACTTTTATGTTTTAAAAATAAAGTCCATGTATATCTTGAAAAATCATCGACTATTATGAAAACATATTTATTGTGATTTATAGATCGTACTTGAGTTGGACCAAATAAATCTAAATGTAATAATTCTAATGGTTGTTTTGTAGAAATATTATTTTTAGATTTAAAAGAACTTTTCTTTAGTTTTCTAATTTGACAAGCATCACATAAATTTTCTACTTTATAGTTTATTTTAGGTAAACCTCTAACTAGTTCATATTTTGCTAATTTATAAATATATTTAAAATTAATATGACAAAATCATTTATGCCACAACCATGGATCGTCATGTTTGGCGGTTAAACACAAATTTGAATTTCGATTTAGATTCATGTTTAAAACATAAATATTTTTGTTTCTAAAACCCTCAAATATAAGTTGTTTGTTATTGTCGAAAATATTACATCTATCTTTTTCGAAATTGATTTGAAAACCTTTATCGCATAATTGACTAATACTAAGTAGATTATGTTTTAGATTTTCTACTAATAAAACATTTGTAATAATAGGAGAGTAAGAAATACCAGAGTTGATGACTTCTCCAATGCCCACGGCATATCCTTTTGAGTTATCTCCAAAAGTTACCATTCCACCATCGATATATGTTATATTTGATAACATTTTTGCATTTCCGGTCATATGTTTGGAGCATCCACTATCAAGTATCCATTTCTCCTTATTTTTTATTTTGGGTACCTACAAAATAAAAATGATTTAATTGGTATCCATACACTTTGCTAGGGTCCTAGATGTTAGAAGAAGTAGGTAGCCACACCCAAGAAGATTTGGTACCTTTATGAATATAATTTTTATTATAGACTACGTTATCTAGGAAATTATTAATATGTTTTTGTCTAATCAATTTATTATTTGTCTTAGGAATCCAAATTTTTATATTTTTGGTATTTGTAATAGACTCAGGTGATTTTTTAGTCTTTTGATAAATATAGCTATATTTCTTAATATTATTCCCTTTTTGTTTAGGAATATTTTTAAATCCTATTCCATTTCTATTACCTGATGGTTTTGAAGTTTTGATAAGATTTTCCAAATCTTGTTTTCCTTTATTAAATTTTGAAACATTATTTGTAATTTTATCCAATTTTTCTTTTAATTCTAAATTTTCAATTTTCAATGTTTCAATATTACTTTTCAAGTTGATATTTTCTTTTAACAAGTCATCCTTTTCTAGTCTAGTTTCAATAACTATAGTTTCATTTTCAATCAAACTATTTTTAATTTTTTCTTGAGATAATTCTAGTTCCTCCTCTAAAATAATTTTTTCATCTTTTAACATTCCTACTTCAAGTTCTAATCTATTTATTTTGGCTATATGTTCTTTGTTTAATTTTTTAATTTGTCTAAATTTATCATCTAATTCCATGCTAAGTTGTAATAATTCATCATAACTAATTTCGGGACATACCTCATTAGTTTGTGCCATAAAACATACATTAGCTTGTTCTTTGTCACTATCGCTGTCACTTTTTGATGATGATGATGAAGAATCCGATTCATCCCATGTTACTTTGAAAGCTTTCTTCTTTTTGAATTTTTCAAATTTGTTCTTCTTTTTGTCATTGTTGAGCTTGGGACAATCTTTCTTCATATGTCCAAATTGATCACATTCATAGCATTTGATTGACGTTTGATTTGTTGAGCTTGATTTTCCTCCTTTCTAAAATTTGGTCATTTTCCTAAACTTCTTGAATTTGTTGTAATTTTTGGCAATAAATACGATTTCCTGTTCGTCTAAGTCGGATTCTTCATTTGTTGCTGGAAATGCTATGTTTTTCTTCTCCGAATTTTGTTCTTTTCTTGCCTGCAAATTAGCTTCATAGGACATTAAATTTCCTATCAATTCTTCAACTAAGAGTGTTTAGAGGTCATTAGCTTCTTCGATAGCTAATACTTTTCTTTCCCACTCTGGAGTTAAAGAATTGAGTATTCTAGATACTGAGTCAAAATTTGTGAATTTAACTCCTAGTGCCATTATATCGTGTTGAATAGTTTGAAATCTAGTACATATCCACTATAGATTCATTTTGTTTCATTTTAAATGAAGAGAATTGATTTGCAAAATTAAGATCTTAGTTTGTTTAACTTTGTTAGTGCCTTCATGTGTAACTTGTAAGGTATGCCAAATATCATATGCAGTGTTACATAACATGACACGTGAAAATTCATTCTTATCTAATGAAAAAAATAAGACATTCATAGCTTTGGCATTATTAGAAGCTGCGGTTTTTTGTGTATCATTCCATGTATTCATAACAGTAGTAGGTGCTTCATATTTATTTTGAGTGGCTGACCAAATTTCTAATCCATTAGCTTCCATAAAAATTCTCATACATGTTGACCAATATGCATAAATAGAACCATTAAACAGTGGGGGATGTGTTGTGGATTGTCCTTCTTGAAAAATACTTGCCATATTAAAGTGATTCAAATACGTGTAACTGTACTTTGATCAAACTTTGCTCTGATACAAATTGTAAGTTCTACGGGGTGGATCGTGTAGTGTATATGCAAGTATATGTGACAAAGTATATAATGTCACTAAAACAATATTAATCTAAGTAAATATAGAATAAGAACACCAGGATTTTATACCGATTCGGACCTCCCGTCCTACGTCTAGTCCCGAAGCTCCCCTTCGGAATTCGACTATCAAACACCCTCGCTTTGCCCGGAGGAACAGGCTTGGTTACAATAAACTGTTATTGTCAAATGTGTGTTCTATAACACGGATATTGACTAATTAGTACAAATGCTTCCAATATATATCTAGAGAGTATTGTCTATGAAGAACTGAATATTTGGAAGAATAAAATACAAGTATAGATTGCTAGAGATCAAGAGTATATGATAGAGTATATAATTAGAGAGCTTAAGTAAGTAAGGTAATCTGTTCTCTTGATTCTTGATGATATATATATATATATTTGTAGAGAGGTTCCTTAAGTAGTTGCATCCATTTACAAGTGCTCTACAATTGCTTCTGTTGATGATGAAGAGTTGCAGTGAAGGGAAGCGGAGATGTCTATTCGAATGTGGCAGTTGAAGTTTAAATTTAAAATCCGAGTTTGAAATCAGACGTCTGGTATTTGTATTAGACGTTTGATACTATATATTTTTTGTATATAGTAGATTTTCAGACGTCTGAGTGCATCTACCAGACGTCTAGTTCTGTCTGTTTTGTTGTTCCAGAGGACTTTTTCAGATGTCTGGCTTGTGCACCCAGACGTCTGAAAATTGTGCATGTCTGTTTTATGCATCTTTCTTGTTGCTTCCTTGACCTTATCGACTTGTAGTCTCTTGTATCGTTCTTTGAGCCTTGTTCTTGTCTTTCTAGTGGTGTTGCTCTAGCAAGTACCTGTATATAGAAATATATATATGCATATTCGATTTCTATTGTATAGTTATTGTCATCGAAACCGTACATTTGATTTCCTAACATATAAGAGACACGAGTTTTGGCCTAAGATGAGATCTAGAGTCCCTTTCCCCTTGGGCATGTTGGGTAGTCACCCTAGAGTAAAGGGATGGTATGAGTATATGATGATTGTTAGGGTAATCATCAAGGGATGTATTTGAATTTTCTTACCACATAATATTTATCTCTTTTATCTTATAGGTGTCAGACTCTATGTGAGATGCAATGTAGTATATAAGGCTAGTGAAGATAGACGTAGTGGACTGACCAGTAGTGTTGGGCCTTGTTGATTAATATTAGACCTCTGTATGGCTTTGAATGGAGTAACTTGATTCATTAGGGAATAGAGTGCACAACGGAAGCTCATGGATTGCTTTCCACTGAGCATCTTGGTTATTTGGTTGTTTAGATTGGCTTATTGATGTTTGTCTTTCTTTGTGTGAATTGTTGATTAATATATCTTTGTTGGATCAACCTCGAGTGGGGTATTTGGTAGGAGTTATCACTCAAGATAAGTATCGCGCTTAATTCTTGATATTTTGAACCTGGCAGTGTCTTCGGTGGTAAAGTTACCGCAAGGGATAATGGGAAATTTCTTTTAACATAAAATAAAATAATGTAAAAGGTGGAACCCAATGCATGAGGCTCTCGCATGATAGTGGGCTCTAGGAAGGTTGATAATGTACGCAGCCTTTCCCTCGCATTGCGAAGAGGCCGTTTCCGGACTCAAACCTGGGTGCTCAGATCGCTATGCGGGTGACATAACTGTTGCGCCAAGGCTCCACCTCATTAAATAATTTATTCGATACAACACCTCATTATATAATAAAATAATGTATTTATATAAAATTAAATGGGATTGAAATGAAATTAAATTGGAGACTTAATTATTGTATGCATGGATGGTTGATTAGTGATGTTTGCATTGTTGTAAGTAATTTATTATTTGATTGTATTCACATAGATTATCTATGAATGTTTTAACACAAATAAGAATACGTCTTAATTAAAAATCTCTTTGGTTAAGGTATATTTATGTCTTTATATGGTATTAGAAATATTTTGAAACAATAAAGCAATTATTTTTATAAAAATAAAGTTTAATAAGGTATGTATGTAATAAATATTAAAAGGAAATTTTTGAAGAAAACTTTGTGTTAGTTTGTCCATTGAGTGCATTATGCGCTTGATCAACATTACCGATAGGGATTCCTAAACATTAGGAGAAGACATTTGGACATAATGTTTTGAAAAGTAGTTCAATGTTTTGAAAACAATACTTTGAGAAATGTTATACATGATTTTGAAATGGAGAATTTTTGAAGAATTACTATATTGAAAAGGAGTGTAATGTTTTGAGAAAAGTCAAATAAAATTTTAAGTAATATTTCGAAGAAAAATTACATAAATTTTTTAGGGAAAAATTGTTTCGAAAAAGTAAGTATGTGCATTATCTGGTAAATTAAAGTATTATTTCGGAAGGATGTTTTAGTTAATGCTTTGATAAAATGAGCGAGTGTGTGTATGTATATATGTATATGTATATATATATATATGTGTGTGTGTGTGTGTGTGTGGCTGAAGTAATGAATTGTTTTGAAACTAATAAGGATATTTTATAAGTTTGTATATTTTATAAGACGATTGCAGCCATGAAGCCTTAGTGGATAGTTGAGATCGATGGCGAGATAATGCCGATCACCCCGTCAACACTACAGCCACTCCGCAAAGCTAGTCAATAAAATTTATGGCAAGACAACGTCGCTATGTTTCCTAGTATATGTGAATTTGGAATATTATGGTTTGTAATGTAGTGCTATATGTGTGGCATGATGTATGAGTTTATTGTGACTTGCGTGGGGGATATAGGTATGCATGTAAAATGGTACATTGTGATATAAAAAGAACATATATAAGTTTTCAATTAAAGGTAAGTTCGAAATATGAATATATTTCATATATATTTAGAGTGAAGTATCTATTTTCAAGGAAAAGTTATTTTGTGTACATGAATTATTTTTGGTAAAGTGTTTAGTAGAATGCGACTTTGTAACAATAATGACTGAGATTATATATATATATATATATATATATTTGGAAAAATATAGAAAACTAATTTTGTAAAGTTTAATATTGAAATGGAAAAGAATTATTCAAAGAACTTATGTATTATAACATTCACAAGTATTAATAAAGACTTTTCATTAAAGTGTGAATAGATGTGGTTTATGTAAAATGAGTTTTAAAGATATTTGTATGGTATACTGAAAAATAAAATAAAATGACCAGGCGTATAAATTTGATCTGTGGAGAAAAAAACTAATTTGTAGGGAAATGTTTTGGGGATTTTTGAGAAATTGGGTGTTTGAATTAAAGGATTATACTAAAGTTGTTTTGCAGATTTATTTGAAATAAAGTGAATATTTGAAGAAAAAACTTAGAAAGAGATTTAGCTAAGATGAAGTCATTTGGAGTGAAGAAAGCATATTGAAAAATTATTCTGAAAGAAAGTTAGAATTAATGAGAACTTTTTGAGATTAAGAAAGAGTAAGAAAACCATTTTGTTTTGTACACGGCTTTTTACTAAAAGATTAGGTTTATATAAATTTTGGTTTTCTAAAAGTGGATTTGAAATTAAACAACTTCGGTATAAGGTGATTTCACCCAGTTTCATAATTTTCAAAGTAAATAACCTTGGTGTGAGGCTATTTGACTAGTCTTGAGATTTTCAAAAGGAAACGTAGATTTGAATGGAATCTGAATTTTTGGATAGGATTTTGGTGACATTTTATTAAATTTAAATGTATTTTTGTAAATAGCAACTTTTATTTTAGATGCTATTAAGATTGTGAAGTTTTTAGGTGCTAAATATTTTGTTTATGCAGAAGTATATCTTTGTTGAAAATTTTCCAAGTTGAAGAAAAGACTTTTAATTCAAGTATTTTGTAAAACTTTTAGGTTGTTCTAAGAAATATAATTTTATGTGAGGGCCAGTTTGTGAATTTGAAAATTTTGAATATATTTAGGTCCTTCGTATTTTTTATATGTACTAGAAAACTTTTGGAAAGTAAGAAAAGTTTTAAAGAAAGAATATTTTTGAATCATTTTAAATCCATATTTTTGCAAAGTAATAAATAACTAGATGTTTTAAAACCATGAAGGTAATTATGGGATTTTGCAGTCATAAATAAAAAGGAAAAAAGGTTTTTTTAAAGCGGTGTTACAAATTTTTTATATAGTATATTTTGGTTGTGAGACTTTGGTACCATCCTAAATGAGTTGTTCAACCTATAGCCCATGACCACGGATGACGGGCAAGGATGATAAACCAATATTTGTGATAACTATCGTGAGGGTCTAATAAGTTGTTGTGGTTTTGGTTTTGGTTTTGGTTTTGCTTTAGAGGGTCGTTCACTTGATACGATGGGTAGAATATGCCTAAGTAGGGGCTAGAACCCAATCATCAAATATTTTGAGTGTTGTTGTGTATTGCCTAGGTAATATTTGACGGGTTGATGCAAATCACTCCATGTCCTAACCCGAAAATGTGAATATAGAGCTTTGTTTTATATTGATTTTGATAGTTATGATTTGTTTTGATGTTTGATGTTTTTGGTGTGTGTACTATAGATGGTTGTAGATAAGCAAGAAGTATTAGCTCGTCATAGATTTTCCCTAAAGAGAAATTACGAGGACAAAATTTTCTTAAGTGGGGAGCCTGTAACAACTCGTTGTTGAGAAGTAATTAATTAAAAGTAATAATATATTTTTAAATACTTGAATGGGTTTTAAATAATAAAATGTGAATAATTGGGATTAAATTATAAATATAAGGAATTTGAGATGATTTGGAAATATAGATTTTTATTCAGGATTAAGTGGTGAAATATTTGAAGTTTAGAAATTTAATAATAAAATTATTTTGTTGAGATTTGTGAAAGTGAAAATTGGTTTGGAGAATTTAATTATAGAGATTTATTTGATGAAAAGGGTTATTAAATGAATCATTGTAAGAGTAAAATATCTATTGTTGATATTTGGGGAAAAAAGATAATTTTAATTGGTGATATTTATTTATATTGGAAGAAATTATCTGTCAAAGTGATTATTAAATGAAATATTTTGAGACCGGATATTTTTGAAGCTATGTATTATCAATGAATAGAAATTCTGATTATTTCACGGTAGTATCGATGCTTTACACTTAAGATGATTTTCAAAATAAATTAAACATGGCTTAATAATTTTATAAAGTTAAATAATGATAAAAAAAGAGTTTTGGAATTTATTATGGTGAGAATGAATTTTTATTCAATTATCTATGTTAATGAATAATTTTTATTATAATGGACCAAATAGTGTGATTTTACTTTATTATATTTTAATAAGGATGAGGAAATTGTGGAAAAATAATTTTTTATTAATATATATACAATGATGACCAAACACTAATAGAAAGTAAATATGATTTCTATTTGGGATTTGGAATTATTCGATGGGTAGAAAATTTAATTTATAAAGGATAGAATAAGAGAATAAGTGAAGAAATGTTTTATAATAAAGCCTATTTAACCCCAATTAAAGAAAAAAGGGGTTAAGATATTTCCCCACTTCATCTTTCTTGAGAAGTCTAGAGACTTCGTTTATTTGTTTCAAAACCATTTCCAACAGTGCATTATCTAATTTTTCATTATCCTATACCAAAATTCCAACTCTAGCTATACGTTCAAAAATTCCTAATAATTCAAATAAAATCCTAAAAATAATAAAACTTAGATATATGCTTCTCAACAAGGATCTGCACCCCTAGTAGCTACTAAAGTTGGATTTTGATCAAGTTTGGAGTCAAGTTGCAATTTAAAGTAAATGGAGAAGATGTTGGATGGTAGAGCTATGAAGTGCAACGGGTGGATTTGTGTTGTTAGGCTAAGGCGAGTGATCTTCACTCACAAAATCTATGTTTAAATATTAATTGTATTGGTTGTTGCCTGATTTGAACCATGTTTGTGATTTCCTATGGTGGAGAACCCATTATTGTAAACACGACAACATTGTCGTGGCCTATGATTATTGATTTTGATATTTGATTGCATGTGTTTATGGCGCTAAAATGGGTTATAATATACTATAAAAGCTAGTAATGCATCGGGGATCGAATAAGGGCATTTGGGGGAGTTTTGGCTCATGGCCTGGAGCTTCACTACTCCAGGAAATCACTAGTGGTTGTCCTTCACTTGGGGGAGCTGTCGACTGGTGGTTGGCTTGGAGCAGTGAACCTTAGTATGTTTAAAAAAAATCTTTTTGAAAATAAATTAAAAATAGCAAGAAATTGTTTTGGGCCTTAAATAATTAATTAGAAATTCTATTTAATTCCGAAAAATTATTGAATGATTTCAAAATGATATTGATTAATTTTAAAAGAGTTTCCAATGATTTTTTAATGTAATGAAGAGATTTAAAATATATGTTATGGTTTAAGATAAATAGAAATTGCTTTTGAGGCTTATAATTCATTTAGAAACGACACCGAATTACATAAAATTATGGGATGATTTTACAAATAAACCTGGGTTATAAATTAGACTTCTACATTTTTACAGATATAGAAAAGAGATTGGAAATTATTTATAAGGTTTTAAATCTTTATTTTTGGGTTTAAATTAAAGGGGTAAAATTGATCTTTAAAGAATATAAAGGCTTTTGAAAGCTATTATAGATTTTTATAAATAAAATCTCTTTTCCATATGAATTTGCTATATTTAATTTTATTTTCTATGTAAGTAAATATCACTTATCGTAAGTGGGTTAGGAATTTTAGCAATCATCTAGAGGTGAACTTTTAGAGTTTGGTAGTCAAGAGGTCTATTCCTTTCTAAGGGCTACAAGTTGAAGATATATTAGGACTTATAGATCCATTCTCTGAGGACTAACTAGTCGAGTATTATTAGTAATCGAGGATTTATTATGTTGAGACGCACTCATTCGCACTCACCGAGTCAAGAGTATTGGTTACTAAATTCATAGGACCCTTTGTGTTGAGAGTATTTGTTAGGAATCTACATCATAAGGTTTAACCTACTATGGACAGTGCGAGATTAGGACCAGACATATAGACTAGTATCCATCCTAGCGGTCCAAATTACATGTTCGCTCCTTGGATTAGTGATTTCAATTTGAATTGAATGAGGTTGAGAGATATTACTCTCTCTAGGTCCATTACCCAAACGTCACTTAAGGACCAACAATCTGTTACCAAGGGTAAGTAGGAGTCATTACCAATGTACTGTGCAGACTTGCAAAGTGTTTATGACATGTTATGGATATGAGTGTCACGATTCTGGGATAACTAAGGGACTTTAGGAAACAGATTGCAATCATTAGCATTTTTTGGAGAAGTGCTGCGGTATGTCAGTCTCCCTTTTGGACGACTAAGGTAGATACACTTCTGATGAGTTATTTGATGTTATCACCTTACTAGAGATGATTCAGATAACATTAGATATTTGTTGTGTGCTCGTCTGTTATTTGAGATATCTTAACCCTAGACCAGCTATATGACATTAGGGACTAGCTGCATGCTTGTCTATTATTCTCTCTTAGAGTCTTTTGACTAGAGATCTATTATTGTGCCATATATGTCCATCTCTTAGGGTCATTCAGTTGAGAGTATTTTCTATCAACTGAACTATTGGTCAAGATAGTTTATAGTCTTTTATTGTGTGTTTGTTATGTTTGCATGTTTATTATGAGTCAGCATACCATATTGATTATATGTCCCTTAGGGCGACACAGTTGAGAGTTCTAGTCTATCATTAGGGTTGATGGTCAGGACGTACGTTATGGATTTGTGCATTTGATTAGTAGTTGGTTGTTTTGGTGTCGATTCACCCATTTTATTCCTATGCCATTTGATGTGTTAATTGGTTGTATCCATGGGTGATATTCTGTGTGCATGATTTTGAGATATGTTGATAACTCAAGGATGTTTATATATCACTTTGAATTACATATGATTATTCCATGCTAGTTGTTATTCTATATTTACATCCATATTCTAGACATAGTTTGACCCGTGTATTATACCCGGGTCGGTTCGAGAAATTTTAGGTTCACAAACGATGTGACCAGCTTATGGTTAATAGGCATAGTGGGAGGCTAACACTCTTGTAGATAGTATTCCATTATTTTGGTGTAGGCTCTTATGTATGTATGTTGATGGGATTTATGTATTAGATCTAATTTGTATATTGAGTTATAGTGGGCATTAGATTCTTGTGTAGACCAATGTAAACTTATGTATCTCATCTATTGTATATTGTTACTGTGTTGTTGACTATGTGTTCTCTATTTTCTATTTATATTTGTTTTGTTATACCCTGGAAGCATACGTGTTTATTGCTTTGTGCCCATACTGGTTACATAATGGTGAGTAGTTTATGATTTTGAAATACATCCATATGTTAGCTCAAGGGAATATTCACGTGTGATAGCCCAATATCACCTTATTCTCCATATTATCAAATAATATTACCTAGTAGTACTCTTTGGTAGTATGGGTATAGAGGTGGGGTTATGGTTAGTATCAAAGCAATTTTAGAACAATACATCATATAAGAGACATGAGTCTTGGCCTTAGATGAGATCTCAAGTCCTTGTCCCCTTGGGTGTGTAAATTATTTGAAGATGAATCGGATATGTTTATTCATGATTAATGAGACAATAATTTCTAATTTAGAAGAATTTTAAAATATTATATATATATATATATTGTTTTGAAGTAGCTTGGAAATCAAACATGAATTTATGTAATATTTGTCACTTTAGATATGTATTTTTCTGAAGTTGCTTGGAAATATATACATATCCAATATATGGTAAACACCATATAAAATGTTAGTGAAATTTTGTATAAACAATTTCATAAAATAAAATGATTTTTTTGGAAATTAAACATGAACTTATATAATATTTATCAATATATGGATAATTATTTACTTGGATAATAGAAAAGTTGAATATATTGATAAAAGAAAGTTACATCTCGAAATTATATAATAAATGGGTTTTGGACATTTTAGATATTAAAATGAATTTATTTCGAATTTATTAATATTTTTGTAACATTTTAAAGTGATTTGAGGTGGAGTTTATATTTTGGAAAATCTAAAAAACTTGATTTGCAAACTATGAAAAATGGAGAGATTTAGTGATGATTTTTATATGAATCTCTTGCTAAATCTAAAGTAAAATGATTTAAGAATAGTATACCAAAATCTGGAATCAAAATAAACAAGAATCAAATCAAAAATGAAGAAGAAAGGAATAAAAATAAATAGAGATAGGATTGCTTCTGTGTCTCGGTTGGGACCTACTGGGCCTGGTTAAACCTAGACCCAGCAGGACCTGTACAAATATGTGAATTTACTCAAGCTTTGTTTTACGACTCATCCATGGAATTAGGTAGAGCATTTTGGATAATATGCATTGTTGTTTAATGGATGTTATTGAGTGGTTTGATATATGTGATTTTATATGATACCGAGCATGTACAGATCGAAAGTATTGTGAATGATAGATACATATATTTGTTATTTGTATTCCCTATTGGTTATCATGGTAACACGATCACCCAGTATGAAGTGCATGTTGATATATGATAATGAGTTTGTAGGCAGTGTATGGAACTACGTCCATTCAACGAATAGGCCATGTGTTAATGCAATAGGGTGGGGCTAGGTTTGTACGTGGGTTAGACTATATCATCATCCTTGCATTTATTTACTTAACTAAGAACTTGTTTTCATGAGTTAACCGTATATGTTATATTATTTGATCAACTTGTAGGTTGCAGGTGAGACATGACTAAGGTATGATGTTTATACCATAATTACCAAAGTATCGTATGGGAATTATTGGAGTATGTGGTAACGTAGACATACATAACTTACTCGAACTGTAGTCCGACCCCTTTATATGTCTTTTCCTTTTTGTTCATCACCTAGATTGATAGAGTCTAGTCTTATTGATCATAGCATAGATGACAATGGCATCACTTGTGTATATAGTTATGTATATAAATAATCATGTGATATTGACAAATGTATATGTGTATTTGGATTTGGATTGGTTTTGTATAAGACATGCATAAATAGTTGGATTGGTTTTATTATGAAATAAAGTGATTTATTGTTTGTAGTATATATATGTACCCATCTGTTATGAGTTTTAGAAAAATATAAATAAAAGGTATATTTTATCTCTTGTTATCTCATCCTAGCAACTACTCCTTTTCAGTTTTTGGGGTTTAGACATTTTGGTTTTGTGTTAAATCATAGGGTCGAAAATGGTGGGTTGTTACACCTTGGTTCAATCAAATAAAATTAGTTGATTATCCAATTTACTCTAGCTAGAGATTTTGAATTTAAATTTACTATCAATTACGGTGATATTAACCTTTTATAGCGAAGGAGATGAATGCTCTCTTAAGTAGTGTTTCATTTCAAGTAGTTCAACATGTACCCAATTATGGTCGTAACATGGTCGATATGTCATGTGCTTGACCAAAATCAAAGTATAGCTTAGCTACTTAAGATCGACAGTACCCTCAAGTTTGAAGACTATTGCACATCGTTACCATGAGCTCTTCCATTTTAACTTAGTTGTATTAACATATAGAAGACTCTCATCAAGTTGTTCTATGATTGTTCCAAACGACCACAACTTCATAACCCTTGGTGCCCTCCAACATTCATGAGTAATTCATTGTCCATCATATAGAGCGCATTACGTAATGTTGGGTCAAAAAATGATACAATACCCGAAATCAATCAAAAATGTGAAAAACATATCTAAAACGAGAATGAAAGCTTGAACACACATAATTTTATAGTGATTCGACCTCAAATCAATTACCTACATCCACTTTAATTTTATTTAGAGGACTTTGCACAAGTACAGTCAGATTACAAAGTTTCAAATCTAGAAACTTAATTAAACTCGAGTTTAAAAGCATTTCATGGAAAAATAGAGTGAAAGAAGAGAAGAAATTCAAGATCCTTCTTTCATTACTGCAAGGTAGATATTTATAGGTGAATTCATCCACCAGAGTCGTTAGCATGCAAAAAAACCAAGTAATAGATCAGATCCATGCGGTATGAAGAATGAGTAAAATTCGTAACTCAAATCAAGTCGGTATCGATCAAATCACGTCTGCACTGACCAAATCATATCGGTGCCGACATGATTTTGTACCTTGTACCTTAACTTTTCATTCATCTCTATCTTCAAATTCTAAAGGTTCATTGAAAAATTGCTCCTACAAATCATGTTGGTACCGACATGAATTGTCTTATGTGAACCTTGTCATTTTCTGCCAAGTACACTACATCTTCAAATTCTACTCAATAGTGGGACCCTAAAACATGTCGTGCCGACAAGTTTGATTATTTTGGTGCAAATATGATCAATCATGTCGTACTGACATGATTTCACTTGCACAATTCTTGTTTTAACTTCTTGTTCCCCTATCATTTCATCATTTTGGACATCTCCTTGGACTCTTAATTCATTCCTTCATCATCTTGAAGTCTATATTCATCTAGAAGTTGCTCAATTCAAATGTTGGATAACACTTGCCCTCCCCCCAAACTATGATTTCATGACTAAAGCATGCTTTGGATCAAGATAAGCAATCTGAAATCAGTTGCATAAGATTCTGCAATCGATAAATAGTCATCTCAAAGCATCATGTCTATTCCTAGATCTTTTGTTCATTGCTTCAAATGGATGTCGTAGCATCTCTTTTCTATAGCAAAATTAGAGCCTTCGATTTTCAAGAAGCTATTCATATCTCGAACAGGTAGACTTCCTTTTATCCTCTCCATTTCTTCTTTTTTTAATAAAATTATAAGGAACAAAACATGATGGTATCGACATGATTTCTAAGAGTTATATAAATACATAATACTTTGAGAATTTTTCATATCTCATTTCCAGCTCTTAGCATCCTTGATTTCTTGAGCTTGCGATTTTTAGTCATCATTTTGCCTTCACCATCACTTCCATTACCTTGATCACTGCTACCTTGATTTTAGTGTCTCGCAATATTAGCTATTTTAGCAACTCAGCACCGAACAACTTAACGCTTTTACCACCAAATCTTGATTT
Source organism: Allium fistulosum (assembly GCA_030737815.1). Lineage (NCBI taxonomy): Eukaryota > Viridiplantae > Streptophyta > Magnoliopsida > Asparagales > Amaryllidaceae > Allium > Allium fistulosum. The sequence goes on along the minus strand of CM060901.1, from coordinate 118,941,270 downwards.
CAAGCCTAGGTGGTTTTCGATTTTGGCTCCATTAACACCGTCGGCACCTTGTCATCATTGGGTTATTATTGACATCATCGATACTTCACATTCAATTGCAAATTCATGCTCCACTTTCTCACCATGGCCGAGTTGAAATAAAGCTTGAGAATGGCTGCATATGGCTTAGAGTCGACTCCAAAATTTCTCAGGTTTGACTCTGAATTTTTCCTTTCCATTTTACTTCATGTCTACTTTGAGTATCCACAATCCCCACAATGAGTTTTTTCAAGTTTAGGCCTAACTCATTTAGATATGACAAACTTTCACAGATAACAAATAAGCGGTAACTTTTGTCGAATTTTGATCGAATATGGATTGACAACTTTACCTTGATGGGACAATTTCAAGAAACGGCCATATCGATCATGCTCCAACGTCCGATAGAATCACATGTCAACATTTCGAGTCAAACATCATTATCCCATGATCCCATAACGGAAAATTAATGTCGCTCCAAACAATAGTTCAATTATCATAAATTCTACGGTAGCGGATAAAATCCAGCACATAGTTCCATAGCATGACAGAGCTTGCCAACATGAGTAGGCTAACTACATAGAGTGTTCACATATACCATGGCATGGACACAGGATAGACACTACATAGATTGACACTACGCACTGGCCTCGGTTAATGTGCATAATATGACTAGTCGACACACGTCGACATTCGCTGGACTCTGTACATCACTACATGGGTTTTAATCATAGTTAAACACAAAAATAAAATATACCTGACCACATTCATCGTTAAATTTTTCAGTTTAAATGACTGACTTGAGACGATCTTCCTATCTACGAACCAGCTCTAGACCTTCTACATCTCTGTAGGCTGCCTCATCTACTGCCCAAATGTCTACTTCTACTCCATCAAGAGTAAGACATTTAATTACAGAAGAGCTTCAACTTCAATCCATTCCAGTAGCTCAACCTCATGGCCTTACCCCTCCAAGGGACATGTTGTTATGGTCTTGGATAATCCTCCAACCAAACACCTTCTGAGTTGACTGGTAAAGAGTTAAGGATAACCTGTCTCAAGCATGGGATTCCTAGGGACAAAGTTCTCCTTCTTGAGCCCCAACAAAGAGGATATCTTCCTTCCGTAGGCCACAACGCATGCAATAGATATATGTGTTCATCAGAAGCTATGCCCCTCTTTAACAAATTTATGAAATTCTTCTTTCAAGAGCTCAGGTTCAAGTGCACTCAAATGGCTATGCTCCGTTGAGTACCCTCTATATCGTATTGATGATGCACACGGCTTGTCCTCCCACTTTCAAAGAGCTGACCAACCTACTAAGCTTCAAAAAGTGACAAGACTCACCTTCTCTACTAATAGTCGAAGTTTTCAACTACTGCAAGGTTGTTTAGGAAATCCATAATAAGCATAACTATTGAGCGAATATTTCTTTGTTTGATGTCCTAAAGGCTTTAACAATTTTTGGTTGTCTAGCCTAAGTTTTCTCATCTGATACCCTCCTTGTACTTAGGCTTTCCTACCCTAATTATTTAACACTTCTTCATATTCCCAACAGATCTCCCCGAATGAGTCTCGAGCGTTGCTCTTGAAAATTCCCTATCATTCCTGCTGGGTATCGATATAAATTTTAAGAAGACTTCTTACCTCCTCAAAAATGTTCGTATGAGCCAGTTCCATCATTTGTACAATGGTAGGAGTGTCATCCCTAATCCAATGCTGACCAAGGTAAACTAAGCCACTGCTAGTCCTTTTTCCCTGGCTCATGACTTCGATGATGAAGATCAAGGGGATGAAGAAGGTTAAGGAATCAAGAATAATCTTGGAGAAGAAGAAGAAATTAGAGGATTCGATAATTTGGGGGAAGAAAGATTAGGAGGAGGAGAGAACATAGAAGAAAGAGGAGTCGAAAAGGAGGACGATTATAACGTCCCTCATTTTGAGGCTGAAACTAAGCACTACGGATGTTGCAGTCATCCATAGTATTAATTTTTGGTGACAAAATAAGATCAGTTAATTATATCCATAACATCAAGAGCATATGAATATGAAAATTTTCAAAATACATTTCATTAGTAACTTTGGTATTCGTTACATCTCATTACATAATCCCATCGATTCCACGTTCAGAGAAAATATAATAATTACAATTATAATCCAAGAGTAACCTATGAAGATGCCCTCTTGGATGATCAGTGTCTAACTACTTGACAGTTATAAATCCTATCATTACATCCATTCAACAAAGCAAAGGCTGCAGAAAAAACTCCTAATATTAGCTAGCTTGCCTCCTACTTGTTTTCGGAAGCTAATTCATCTAACCTGAAACTCCCTACTCCTGACCTACTCAATTGAGTACCCAAGAGTTTTGTGTGAAAAACAAAAACTTCATATCAGACAAAAAGTTTGGTGTGAACAATAATATACCATCTTGAACCAAAATATATATCTAGTGATACCATGCCACTGAGCGGAATGGGTTTTCCCCTCACTAGTATCTTAATGGGTTTTCCCCTCACTAGTATCTTATCCAAATATGTCAATCATAAATCATGCACCTGCATCAACAATGGTTAGAACAAAACACAACATGATCATATGCATGCATGCAACATGGGTAAGTCTGACTAGTCTTTCATCCTAGGGTTATGCACACCCACGATTTACCCTTACCAAAAATAGATTGTCTGTCTCAAATCATAGTTTTCATAGGGTCTTTATGAACCTAATGGTTTTGTAGGCCAACCAATAACCTATCGTGCTGACTCGAGACAAAACTTTTAACCAAATATTCCAAAATCTCTAAATATTGTTAGGAGTAAAACTAAACTGTCTACCGAATCAGAGGACTATCTATCCCTCTATCATTATTTTCCTAGGGTTACTATGAACCTACTAATTTTCGTAGGTTACTAATCAACCTTATCTATAATCCTATCTTTCCTAGGGTTACTATGAACCTACTAGTTTTGATAAGTAACTAATCAACCTTATCCAGAATCATGTGGACTATCCGTCTCATATGCATAGTTTTCCTAGGATTACTATGAACCTACTAGTTTTCATAGGTAACTAATCAACCTATCTGGCTGTTAAGTTCATGAGTCATATCTATTTGATCAGTTCAAGGCATCCCAACACAATTGATCTGCTTGATCTCCCGGATGCAACCCTACTCACTCAGGAGCTTAGTCCGACCATACTCACTACTGGAACAACCTAACTGGTAATTCCGTTCCTAAATCCCAAGATGCAATGTTAGGTAATGCAGATGTGAGTATGATAAATGATAAAATATGTAAATTTAACACATTATATGATAACAAGAACATAATACATCATTCATAAAAATATGTTTAGTCAATTGTCACATCCTTACATATCTTCTAAAACATTCGCTACCAAAACAGAGCTATTGAGCTTCTAAAATATGAGATCAAGAGTCTCTAAAATACATAAGCAATATGAGGTAAAGAGCCTCTAGATATGAGGTGTCATACCTCTAAATTATGAGGTAAAGATCTCTAGATATGAGGTGTCATACCTCTAAAATATGAGGTAAAGAGCCTCTAGATATGAGGTGTCGTACCTCTAAAATATGAGATAAAGATTCCCTAGATTTGAGGTGTCGTACTTTAAAAATATGTGATAACATTTCTATAAATAGTTTGAAAACTAAATTATTTCTTTTTAATGATAATATTTTGGGATAGTTTGGCTCACATCCCTAACAAGTTTTAAAATAGATAAAACATCCTTCACAACCAACATTTACGTTTCCGCTCCCTATTTTCAAATTCACGCACGCAAAAATACACAAATACCCTTTATGTTTTAAACTTTTCAAACGTGTATAACTTTATTTACAAAAACCTGATCAACATACCGTTTTCACCAAAAAATCACAAATTTTATGATCTTTAAAATGAGATCCATTGTTGATACCAAAAATTTATATTTGTATTAAAGGTGCAATTATTTCAAATATTTGCAGACAATTCAGCAAATATTTAACAGTTCGATTTTTTTTCAAATTTATAAAAATTGCACAAAATTGCAGATATTTCTGCAACTATATGGTATAGTTGCAGAAATGTCTGCAACTATTGGATATAGTTGCAGAAATTTATGCAACTATATTGTATAGTTGCAGAAATGTCTGCAACTATTGCATATAGTTGCAGACATTTCTGCAACTATTGCAAATAGTTGCAGAAATGCAACTATTGCAAATAGTTGCAGAAATGTCTGCAACTATTGCGTATAGTTGCAGAAATTTCTGCAACTATTGCTTATAGTTGCAGAAATAACTGCAACTATTGCAAATAGTTGCAGAAATGTCTGCAACTATTGCGTATAGTTGCAGAAATTTCTGCAACTATTACTTATAGTTGCAGAAATAACTGCAACTATTGCGTATAGTTGCAGACATTTCTGCAACTATTGCAAATAGTTGCAGAAATGCAACTATTGCAAATAGTTGCAGAAATGCAACTATTTGCAATAGTTGCAGAAATTTCTACAACTATTGCGTATAGTTGCAGACATTTCTGCAACTATTGCATATAGTTGCACAAATGCAACTATTGCGTATAGTTGCAGAAATGTCTGCAACTATTGCGTATAGTTGCAGAAATTTCTACAACTATCGTATATATTTGCAGAAATTTGTTGCGATTATTTATAACTGCAAATATTAAGAATATCATATTTCATAAAAAAAACTTGATTCGTCTTCAATTTAATTACAGTTTTTCATTTAAATCGAAAAATAAGAAGAAGAATTAGAGCTCGCACAAACGCAGGGTAATTTGGGGAATAAATTAGCGGAAAACAGAAACAGGGACGTAGAATATATATTCTTTATGACAGGGACCCGCTTTGAAATTAAGTTCCGTTTTAAGGATGCGTGACTAATTTTCACTAATATTTTCCACCAACTCTTGTCTTTTGTCAAATTTTTATTGGATAACAAAATTCCTTTTCGTATTTTTTTAGAATTTGCTGGTGGATCACATTCTACCGTCTTAATAACAACCTTTATAATTAATATATTTCATTTATATCAATTTAACACTCTTTTAGAATAATAAATTCATAGAAAATCATAAAGATTAGGGAAAATTCCTCAAAAAAGACCAAAAATCCGAATGTCCCTTTTCTTTTCTTCGTAAAAATTTCAAGACTAAAATATTAATTTAATTACTTTTAACAATTAAAACCCGAAATAAACGCCTTTTTCCCCTTAGGAAATTTGTAAAAAATTCATATAAACTTGGAAAATTATGAAATTAAAAAATTATCTCCAAAATAATTTTTACACAACATATTCAAATTTCAAGTCAATAGGAGATCAAAACGTAGGTTTTTGCCTTTAAAACCCACTAGAATAATTCCATAAAATTCTAATAAATCATCATTTAATCAAATAATGATATTATCAATCATAACATGACATATAGTCATAAAAATTTCAGAAATCAATCACAGATTCGAAATCAAGCATAAACAAATGAGATGGTTAACTATTTTTCACCTTAGATTGGATAAGAGAGACTGATACTCGATGTAGATTAATTTCCCTTAGCGTTTTCCTTTGAATTTCTTAGCTTTCCTCTTTTCTTCCTCTAGATTATGGCCGGCCTTCTTTATGTTTTATTTTGATTTAGAAAATGAACTGAGTATGAATGAGAGAGGAAGGGTTTAGGGAATGAAATAAGAGTTATTCCCATTATACCTCTCTCATCAATTCTATTCTATTCTATGTTTAAAACATTCTTATTAATTGATTACTTAAGGGATGACCTAATTAGTTAAAAAATCACATTCTTCTTATCACATTACATCACATCATATTATTCTATTTAATTTATATAATTAAATTTCTTGAATAATATTAAACAAAGATTAAGGGTGTTATGGGCTCCCCTTTAAAGAATTTCTTCCTTGAAATTACGATAAGGAAAATAACAAGCATATCAACCATGCAAACATGTGTGACAAACACATAATAACAATGCTAGTAAACCCTACTAGCTAAAAGTCTATATGAAAAATATAAAACATACCATCAAAACAACCTAGGATAAGTATCTCTAATCCTGTCCTCTTTCTCTCTATTACAGTCTTTCTCATTGTCACTCCACTGGAATTTCACTAACTTGACTGTATTGTTTCTTAATCTCTTCTCATCTCTTGCTACAACACGAAACGGTTGTCTGACAAAAGTCTTATCTGGTTCCACTTCTAAATCTTCCAATACTGTGGTGCGATAGTAGTCTCTGGATCATCCACATACTTTCTAAGATGAGAAGCATGAAAAACATTATGGACTCCTGCCAAACTATTCGGTAACTCTATCTGATAAGCGAGTTTTTCGATCCTTTCTATAATAGGAAACGGACAACCGTATCTCGGTGCCAATTTTCCTGACTTCCCCAACCGTACCATACCCTTCATTTGTGATACTTTAATAAAAACATGGTCTCCAATCGAGAACTCTAATTCATTACGCCTTTTATCTACGTAACTTTTTTGCCTAGACTGAGCTTCCTTCATCCTTGCTTGGATCAACTCAATCTTTTCTATAGCTTCTCTCACCTTTTCTGGACCAAGAATCAGCCCGTCCTTGATCTCTAGCCAATATGCTAGTGATTTGCACGACCTTCCGTAAAGCGCTTCGAAAGACACCATTCTTAGACTAGTCTGATAACTATTATTATAGGAAAACCCGACTAAGTGCAATGGTCCTCCCATGATCCTCCAAAGTCTAGTACACAAGCCCTTAACAAATCTTCAAGAACCTTGTTAACTCTTTCTGTTTTCCCATCCATTTGTGGATGGTAAGCGTTACTCATCTTCAGCTTGGTACCTAATACTTCTTGTAGACTCTTCCAGAATTCACTAGTGAAAAAAGTATCTCTGTCACTAACTATACTACTAAGAATCACATGCAGTCTTACAATACTCTTCATAAACAACTTCACGAAAGTAGGTGTCGTCCTTGTCGATTTAACGCGAATAAAGTGTGCTCTCTTGGTCAGTCTATCTAACCTTGGCAACCCATCGTTAAAATCCATGGATATAGAATCCCATTCAGAGTAAGGATTCTAAAGGTTGAAGCAATCCACTTGGTTTCTGATGCTCGACTTTTACTCATTGGCAATTCAAACATTGACCCGTAAGCCTACATCTCTCTTCATTCCATCCCATAAGAAATTCCTCTTCATATCCTGATACATTTTGGTTCCTCCATGATGAATAGTATATTTCAATCAACGACACTTCCTAAGAAATTCCTTCCTTAGGTTACCGACATGTGGAACACACAACCATCCCATATTCCTCAACCATCCGTTCTGGTCAAGAGTAAAATCTTTTAAACCATCAATTTCAGTTTCCTCTTCAAGTCTTCTAATATGTTCAGCTAGTAATGGATCAACTTTCGTTTATAAGTAGTTCTTTTAATCATTACTAGTCGAACTTCAAAACAAGATAACATTACGATATTCCGACTAGAACTAACCGTTGACCTTAACTACACACCACAAGTAGTCAATACTCTAAAAAAATTCCAGTTTGCTAACATAGCTAACACCACACTCTGATGTTTCCTGCTAAGTGTGTCTGCAACTTTAGTTTCCTTTTCTTGGCATATACTCAATATCAAAGTCATAAGCCATCAAAAACTCTAGCCACCTTTGCTATCGCATATTCAACTCCTTCTGAGAGAATAAATACTTCAAAGACTTATGATTCGTAAATAACTCAAACCGTTCTCCTAAAAGATATTGTCCCCACTTTCAAAGCAAAGATCACCGTTGCCAACTCTAAATCATGAGTCAAATACCTAACTTTATATGGTCGAAGCTGTCGAGAAGCGAAGGCAATCAGTATACCTTTTTGCTTTAATACAGCTCATACCGCATGCATCAGTATACACCACTAAATTTTCATTTCCATCTGGAACAACTAACATGGGCGCATTGGTCAGTAAATGTTTTAGCTTTAAGAATGCTTCTTCACATTTATCGATCCAAACATACTTTACGTCCTTCCTTTTTTGATAACTCCTTTTTTGAAACTACATGACTAAGGAAATTCACTCTTTTTTTCGAAAAATGACATTTTGAAAACTTCACCTTCATTTTATGCTGCCTCTATGTTTCTAGCACTATTCTAAGATGAATCTCATGATCTCGTTCATTCTTAGAATATATAAGAATGTTATCTATAAAGACTAACACGAATTTGTTCAAATGCTCCTAGAAGATCCGGTTCAACAAATCCACAAAGAAAGTAGGTGCATTGGTCAGTCCAAAGGGCATGACTAACCATTCATACGAAACATATCTTGATCGAAATGCCGTTAATGGAATGCTATCCTCCACCACTCTCAATTGATGGAACCCTATTGCTAAATCCAATTGGGAAAATAGCTTGGCCCAACTCAACTGATCAAAAGTTATCTATTCTTGGCAAAGGATACTGATTCTTTATCATCTTCTTGTTTACTTACGATAATCAATACACATCCTCAATGACCCTCCCGATTTCTTTACGAACATCATGGCTGCTCTCTAAGGTGAACTTCTTGGTCTAATAAAATTCTTCCCTTCTAAGTCCACCAGTTCCACCTTTAACTCTTCCATCTCAGTAGGTGTCAATCTACTAGGCGGTCTACTTATGGGTTTAGCTCTAGGTAAAAGATCCATTCGAAACTCAATAGCTCATTTCAGTGGCAGTCCTATAACTTGCTCAAAAACATATGCATACTCTCTCACAACGAAAACTTGATTCACCTCATCTTCCACTCCATTGCACCCTATAAAGCACATACATCTAAACTAGAGTTCTCTACCAAGTATATAATTTGATCGCGGCTATTAGGGTGTCTTAATAATATCTCCCTATCTTGGAAAAATATCCTAGCATCATATCTGCCTAACCAATCCATACCAAAAATAATCCCAAAACCCACAAAATCAAACACATGTAAATTTGCAGACAAATGCATGATATAACAGCTCAAATTCTAAATGGTCACATCTCATCCCAAGAATTGCATAACCTCCTATCGGATTCGCAACCATTAAGGAATAATAAGATATGATGGTTTTAGATTTAACTTATCTACCAAATATTGTGAGATAAAAGGATGTAATGAGCTAGTATCAAATAATACTTTAATGGGTATACCATGAATCAAAAGTGTACCTCCCATCACAGGCTTTCCTTTCGCTTTTGAAGTCGATCCAGAAGCTGGTGGTTCTGGGGCAAAAACTTTCCTTTTTCCAGCCTAGGCTAACTTTGGACATTCATTCTTGACCGGTTGTAGTTGAACCACTTCACATTTTTCTTTCCCACAACCTTCTTTCCATTACCGAATTGACACACATTAGTAAAGTTCCATTTTTTGTCACAATTATAACAAATTACATTAGCCTTTCCTTTCTTGGCAGCTCCACCCTTCTAAGCTCCATTCTTCTTGAAGAACTTCCTCTTCTTGCCTTGAGAACCTTGACTCTCCATAGTTTTGTCACTTCCAAATGTCAAAGCATTTCCTTTAACCAAACAAGCTGCAACTCTAGCTTGCACCGTATTTATGAAGAAGTGATTCATAACCACCATATCTACTGGTGGGGTTCCATCACTCACATTAGCATTGGTTAACCCTGATTTCTCAGGGTTGGGCCGGACATTTCCATTAATTATGGTGCTTCCTCCATCTAGATTCACTCTTCCATTTCCAGCTTCCATATCTTACTTACTTGAAATCTGCATACGAGTCTTCTAAGGTACAAAAGAATGGTCTAAGTGAGGAGGGAGAATAGAGATAGGGTATATACTTACATATATAGCAATAACAATTACATTACTATAGAGTTATCCCATAACCCAATCTTATTCTCTGATATTTTTGGATTATGTTTTCAAAACATGTAAATTTTACATAAACCTATGCTCTATACCAAGTTGTAACGTTCCTCAGTTTAAGGCACAAAACTAAGCGCTATGGATGCTGTAGTAATCCATAGTATTAATTTCCAGTGACAAAATGAGATCGATTAGTTGTATCTATAACATCAAGAGCATACGAGTATGAAAATTTTCAAAACATATTTCATTAATAACTTTCATATTCATTGCACCCTATTACATAATCCCATCGACTACACGTTCAGAGAAATTATAATAATTACAATTATAATCTAAGAGAGATATATGAAGATGCCCCCTTGGGTGATCAGAGTCTAGCTACTTTATAGTTATAAATTCTGTCATTACATCCATTCAACAAAGCAAAGGCTTTAAAAAACATAGTGGAAATAAACTCCTAATATTAGCTAGCGTGCCTCTTATACGTCTCCGAAAGCTTATTAGTCTACCCTGAAACACCCTACTCCCGACCTACTCAATTGAGCACCCGAGAGTTTAAGGGGAAAAACAAAAGCTTTGGGTTAGACAAAAAGTCTGGTGTGATTAATAATATACTATCTTGAACCAAATTAGATATCTAGTAAGACCATGCGACTGAGTGGAATGAGTTTTCCCCTCAATAGTGTCTTCTCCAAATATGTCAATCATAAATTATGCACCTACATCCACAATGTCTAGAATAAAACATAACATGATCATATGCATGCAACATGGGTAAGTCTGACTAGTCAGTCATCCTAGGGTTATCTACACCCACAGTCTACCCTTTCCAAAAATATACTATCTGTCTCAAATCTTGGTTTTCCTAGGGTCACTGTGAACCTAATGGTTTTGCGGGCCAACCAATAACCTATCGAGCTAACTCAGGAAAAAACTTTTAACCAAACATTCCAAAGTCTCCAAATACGGTTAAGAGTAAAACTGGACTGTCTTTCCGAAATAGAGGACTATCTGTCCATGTATCATATTTTTCCTAGGGTTACCATGAACCTACTAGTTTTCCTAAGTATCAAATCAACATTATCCAGAATCATAGTATTCCTAAGGTTACTATGAACCTACATATGGACTATCTGTCACATATGTCATAGTTTTCCTTGGATTACTATGAACCTACTAGTTTCATGGGTAACTAATCAACCTATCTGGTTGTTAAGTCCGTAAGCAATACCTTTTTGATCAGTTTAAGGCATCTTAACATAATTGATCTACACGATTCTTGATGCAACCCTACACACTCAAGAGCTTCGTTCGACTATACCAACTACTGGAACAACCTAACTAGTAATTATGTTCCTAAATCCCAGGATGCAATGTTGGGTAATGCAGATGTGAATATGATAAATGATAAAACATGTAAATTTAACTAATCATATGATCACAAGAACATAATACATCACTCATCAAAATATGTTCAATCAATTGTCACAACCTTACATAGCTTTTAAAACATTCACTACCAAAACAAGGCTATCGAGCCACTAAAATAAAAGAGCCTCTAAAATATGGGATAAAGAGTATCTAAAATACGTAAGCAATATGAGGTAAATAGCCTCTAAAATATGAGATAAAGAGTCTCTAAAATATGAGATGTCGAGCCTCTAAAATACGAGATGAAGCGTCTCTAAAACACTTAAGTAATATGCGGTGTCGAGCCTTTAAAATATGAGATAAAGTGTCTCTAAAATACTTAAGCAATATAAGGTAAAGAGCCTCTAAAATATAAGATAAAGAGTCTCTAAAATACGAGGTATAGAGCCTCTAAAATATGAGATAAAGAGTCTTTAGATATGAGGTGTCGTACCTCTAACATATGAGGTAAAGAGTCTATAGATATGAGGTGTAGTACCTCTAAAGTACAAGATAAAGAGTCAATAGATATGAGGTATCGTTCCTCTAAAATATGAGGTAAAGAGCCTCTAAATATGAGGTGTAGTGCCTCTAAATTATGAGATATATAGTCTTTAGATAGGAGGTGTTGTACCTCTAAAATATATAACGACATTTCTGTTAATAGTTTGAAAACTGAATTATTTCCTTTTAAATATAATGCTTTTCACCAATTCTTGCCTCTTGTCAAATTTTTATTGGATAACAAAATTTCTTTTCATATTCTTTCAGAATTTGCTGGTGGATCACATTTTATTTTCTTAATAACTTTACAAACCTTTATTGTAACAACCCTGCTTTCTACCTCGTCAAATTAAATAAATTTAAATTTTAAAAAAATATTCGAATTTAATATTTGATAACTATTATTTTTAAAGTAAATTTTTATTTATTTGTAGTCTATTTCATAATATATTTTGATTTATTATATTGAATTAAATTAAGGCATAAAACTATTTCATACAGGCCCAAAGCCCATTTAAGCTATAACCTCCTCATTCCCTTTCAAAAAAACTCCTGTTTTATTCAATTCAAGCAAAAGAACCTATATTCCCCCAATTTCAATTTTCGGCGCTAAAAGGGGGAAATCACATTCGAGAATATATATATGTATGTATGAAATGAATATCACGATCGTCCGGCTGAAGTTGACGAAGGCGGTTGACATAGGGCTTAAGGAAAGGATGCATGAGCACATAAGTGGAGGCGAGGAGGAGTACTTACATACTAGTAAAGGTGAACTCGTGATGAAGACGCAATACTATTTCTTGCGATTTCAGGTTGGGATCTGGTGATCGTTCAGGCAAGGTGGAAAAATTGGACTCGGTTGTGAGGCAGAAGGAGGTGTGTAGATGATGAGGTTGAGGCGACTGGGTTTGCACTGACCTGGATGTGGTGGAGTTCGATGCAGTGGCTAGTGGGGGTGGTCAGAGTGACCTGTTAGGTGACGCAAAGAGGTTGAAGTTGCTGTTTTAGGTAATTCAAGCATCATTTTGGTGAGTAAATTATATTTACTCACAACTATTATCTAGATACCTTATATGAAATTGTTTTTGTTGAATTTCGATGCATATATCGTTGAATTGTTTGGTTGAATTATATGGTTTAATTGATTGTTTAGGATGGTTTGTGTTGCGATTGTGCGTATGTTGAAATTGTCCAAAATAGACAAGAGATGCTGTCTGTTTGCATTTTAGTTTTGAAATTTATTTAAATTATGTGTGCATTGCTTGATGGCTGAAATTCAATGGAATTGGACTTGGCCACACAATAAAAAATCTATACTGATGATTGTTGATGGTTTTGGAGGATATTTACTCAATAATTCGTATTTTTGGACGTTCGATTGATTTTCTGGTTTTAAATATTTTTGAAAGCTTCGATAAATTGATTTTTGTATTTAAAATTAAATTGAAGTGTATTTATAAATAAATAAATAAGTTGGTAAACAAAACAGTTTCAAAGAAATTATTTTTGATATAAAAGTTGTCTTGAAAATGGAAAGTGTTGTTATTTCTATTTGTTAGAGTATAAAGTGATGATTTTGGATTATATTCTATGGTTTGAATTTAATATAATTTATAGTGTAACTTATAAATTTATTTTGAAATAGTATTTAATTATAGATTATTATAATTATAAAAAATTTAAAGCGATATTAGATGATTTTCAATATGAGCTATTGCAATTTTTTTAATATAATGAAGGTTTAAATTATAAATTATAATTTGAAATGAAAAGAATTATTTTTGAGATTTATAAATTTATTTTTAAAAGTATTATTTAGTTACAGAAAATTATGGAAAGACTTCTAAAAAAGATATTTGATTTATATATTGATCTTGAATGTTTTATATAAATATTTGAATATTTGATTTAATTGTTTAATGAAATATTCTGTTGAACTTTATTATTATTTCATTTTGAAATTAAAATTGTGAATTTATGTGTGATTTCTAAGTCTTCCGATTTCTCATTTTCCCGTACAGATTTCGATATTGTGGATGATTCATCATTGATATAGATTTGATTGGCGATTTGATATGATACGGTGATGATATCCTTCTATGTGATTTTGTGATGATCTTTATTTTATGTGACAAGAAATCAGGATAAATGGATTAGTAATACCATCTAGGATGGGGCATTCAGTAATATTTTTTTGGTTATTCTTTGGACTTGTTATATAGAATATTGAAGGAGCGAGTAAGATATGTGAGCACTGAATAAATGAATTAGTAAACGCGGCAGTATAAGACCCCGTTGTGTTATTTATTCGGTTATTCTCTACTAGTGGATGACACTCATATGGGGTATGTTGTGTGACTCACTGTGGTGAGTATATGTGTAGGCTAGATGTAACCTTAGATTAGATATATACTATGTGTTTGTCTTCCTTTTGTCCAGCTCCCTTTATGTTTCGTGAGTGAACCAGATTGGCCAGTATCCACCCTGGCGGCCTAATCGTGTGATCGCGCCCCAAATCCATGACACCGTTGTTATTTATGGTACTTGATGCCCATCACAAGATTGGTAGTTGGTTGCCCTTTGAGTCGTATAGGCCAATAGTCAGTTACCATAGGGGGCACGTGTCGGTAGTCATGGCCGAAGAGACTACACATTGTCGAGCCTATGCTGGATCATTATCACGATACCGAGAAGGGAGAGGTAATGGCAACCGATGACTGTAGGAGCCATGTTATATGGACCGCATATGGCTTCTGGAGCAAGCAGATGTGTTGCCAGTCTTCTGTCTGGTTTTGGTGTGTGTGTGTGTGTGGGTGGTAGATAGACTTATACTATGATAACATGTGATTATACCTGTGACAATGTCCAGAGTTTGATCAACCCCGTATCCTTCTTAGGCAGATGGCATATTCTCTACAGGCATATCGCCTATTTATTATTGATTATACTTATGAATTGCTATGAGGTGGCTCAAATCTTTCATATTTATTTCAGTGATTTGATGTTTTTATTTTATAATATGAGATTGAGAGATATTTTGGGCATTGCTTCGTCATTACCTGACTTCACTTGAGGATATCTCACTATCAATTATCTCTAGATTTGATAATGATTTCAAGATAGAGATGCCTCGCCCATTCGATGTTGATTTTGTAGATTCTGAGTTGACATGTTTCATATGGGTGATGATATTTTATACTGGGTTTTGTAATGTTTTATGTTATATAATATTTGGAATTGTTTGAGATAACATTATTATATTTATACCCAGTATAATAATGTTCCTTATGTTTATTGACCTTGGATTTAGATATAGTTTGACCCATTTATTATTTATATAATACTCCGGTCAGTCCAAGACATTTCACGTACAGGGATGATATGACCAACGTATGTTTTATAGGGCTTAGAGGAGACTTATATTTGACATTGATCCATTATATTTATACTATTCTGAGTTGTGTATTGATTACTCATTGAGATATATCGAGATAGCTGACATTTGAGATATTGTGTATCTATACAGACTTATATATTATCTATATTATATGTTATTGCTGCGATTGACTCTACATTCTCTATTATTTACTATATATTATGTATTGTTTTGTACTAGAGTCACACCTATTTATTGCTTTTTATCAATACTATACATGTATAGATGTGTTGTTTATTTGATATTTTAATACGTACCAGTGTTAGTCCGAGGGAATATTCACGTATGTACCCCATATAACATCATTCTTTGTTTTATTTGATAGTATTACTATGTAATACCCTTGGATAGTATGGGTATAGAGATGGGGTGTTACATTTATAATTAATATACTAAATTTATATTAATTTAACCTTTTCTAGAATAATAAATTCATAGAAAATCATAACAATTAGGGAAAATTCCCCAAAAATACCAAATATCCAAATTCTATATGAAATTAATTTCGGGACTAAAATATTAATTTAATTATTTTTAATAATTAAAACCCAAAATAAACAGCTTTTTCCCCATATGAAATTCGTAAAATATTCATATGAACTTGAAAAATTATGAGATTAAAAAATCATCTCCAAAATAATGTTTTACACAGCATATTCAAATTTCAAGTCAATAAGATCAAAAAGTAGGTTTTCTCCATTAAAACCTATTAGAATAATTCCATAAAATTCCAATAAATCATCATTCAATCAAATAATGATATTATCAACCATAATATGACATATTATCACAGCAATTTCAAAATCAATCATAGATACAAAATCAAGCATAAACAAATGAAATGGTTAACTATTATTCACCTTAGATTGGATAAGAGAGATTGAGATTTGATGTGGATTAATTTCCCTTAGCCTTTTCCTTTGAATTCCTTAGCTCTCCTATTTTTTTCCTCTAGGTTATGGTCAGCCTTTTTTATGTTTTGTTTTGATTTAGAAAATGAAATGAGAATGAATGAGGGAGGAAGGATTTGGGGAATGAAATAAAGAATTATTCCCATTATGCCCTTCTCGTTAATACCATTCTATGTTTAAACATTCTTATTAATTGATTACATAAGGCACGACCTAATTAGTTAGTAAATCTCATTCTCCTTACAACATCACATCACATTATATTATTCTATTTAATTTATCTAATTAAATTTCCTGAATAATGTTAAACAAAGATTAAGGGTGTTACAATGATGGAGAAGAGATTAAGAAGACGTGGACGATTAAGATGATGATGATGTTGCCGGTGAAGATGAATAATATGGGGAGACTTCCTCTGTAGAAACCATGGTCACAATGCCCCCAGGCCAAATCAATTAGTTGTCAAGTCTTCCCAACTGCCCTCAAACCACTTCTTAAACCTATTGAAGAGTCAACTACCCTAGCAAGTGCTTTCGATTACACCTTCGGTTCTATGAGTGATCTTCAAAACCCTTTCAATTTTCTTTTTGAAGGGTTGAATTTCGAAGATATTTTAAATACCAACCCCATGAATTTAGCTTCCCTTCAGGAGATATTCTCTGGACCGTCGAAGGTGACAAGACTCCATCCTTGGACCAGCTCGAACATGGTCCGTAGCTATCTAGGGAATGCTAACACTTTACACTTCTAAGATCACAAGCATAAACACTCTGCACTTGTTCTTAATCCATTAATTCAATCATGGTACGATCTATTTCTCTTTCTGGTACAATAGGTAGACGTAGGGGTATAAATTGGCCTAGAGAGCACACTAAACAGCACTGATCCCAGACTCCCGAAGCCTATTATTCGTATCATAGCTTTTATCAAGAGACATAGAGCAAGAGATTAAGAAGGAAAAAATAAGAATGGCATGATTCCGAGGAGATACAATTCCGTCATGATGAGAAAGGGGAATCATGCGACCGCTTTGGATGCGACTTCAATTCCCATCATCAAGAGTTATAGCACACTCAACCTTTCCAGCACTGACAATCTTCTTGCCACAAGCTTTCTCCATCATCTTGTCCTCCTTACCACTGCTACTTTAACTCCCTAACATTCAAAAAACTGTCAGCCCCTTCTAATCTCAGTAATCTCACAGGCTGGCAAAGAGACATCCTTACATCATGCTGCTCCTCCTCCACCCACAAGGGCGAGTCCACTACTATTACCACTAAGATGCAAGTGGTTTTTCTTAGATACTACCTTGAGAGGGTTAGATTTGACTGTAATGCCAGGGACTACCCATGCAGTTATGTGAATAAAGGCCTTACCAGACACAACAAAGTCCTCATGTCCAACATCTATATGTTCTCCCCTATGTCTCCTTCCTTTAGGTGCCTTGTTAGTTGTCACCTTAATTAGTCCCATATTTGATCGAGGGTATTCTCCATAAACAGCATCCAGCCTTTCTTGTTAAGAAAGAGTATTGCTTCGATCGAAAAGCGGGAGACCGGCAACAATGGGAACAAATCAAGTGAAAGAGACGAGACTAACTAACCGATCATCGGTACTTTCAAAATAGAGAGAGCCAACCATAACTGAATACACAAAGATTAAAAAAGGGAGTTGCCATAATTAAGAAATAATGGTATGAGAAAGCCAAATCTTTCAAGGATTCCCAACAAAGGCTATCAGAGTTGGCCAATGCCAGCCGAGACCTTGGTTCTAAACTCATATTTGAAGAATGTTCATGCCGGAAATGTCGATTTTGAGAAGAAGGTCAAGGAAAAAGAAAAAGAAAACATTTCTCTCTAGGATAAGGTCACGAAACTCAAAGCTAACCTAAAAGCAGAACAAGAATCCAAGGAGCAGGCTCAAGGTGAGCCTGTCGAATTAAAAATCAAGTTGTCCACTGTCTAAAAAGAGAGCACGGTGTTAAGGTCAAAGCAATCAAAACTAAAGCAGACACGAAAACCATTCTCCTCTAGTTTTTTCCAATATCATAGAGATGAAGAACCTCTAATGGTTGGAGAGTGACTATCTCGAGACTTTAGCGAAGGCCAGTGATAAAATCTTGAAAAGGGCTAGAGAAACTGGTAGTGATATTGATGAAGATGCTTAGAAAGGCAAGTTTCTAGATGAGGACTTAATAGCTTTGGAAGTGGTTTGCAACATCTTGGTAGCAGAGGCTATAGTCGAAGAATGGGTGCATACTGATACTCCCACTAATCCTAGATTCCCAGCTTATGCGGATGACTACACTCTGGCACAAAGAGAGTTTGAAATGGATATTGCCACCTCTACAACAACAACTCCAGAGGTTGTCGTAACTCAAACTCCCATGTCTGCAACTTTCGACACGAGTATATCTGAGGGTACAATCCTGAAGCCTTAGCCTTCACTCCTTTAACAGATCCCCTTGCTCAACCGTCACCCTATAAAACTCTTGAAGAAGTGGATGATGTTGGATCGTTTCACCCTAGATGTGGGGTGAATAGGGTCTACTAAATATAAATGCGGAATTAAAAATAAAAACAGAACAGAGAGTAATGTAGTAAAGATCACTCACAGTTTTACCCAGCTTCGGCAAAAACTTGATTACGTGTTGCCCCCAAGGTTTCTACTAGAAATTAAGTAATCAGTCGCTTACAAAAATACGTAAATTTACGATACCCTCTAACTCGATTAACTTAACTCTAAGCTCAAAACCCTGCCACAACTCAGCCACTGAGTTGCGAATTCTCAAACTATGCCCCATAGTTTGTACCTAGTTACACAACTAGAATTTGACTTAAATAAAAAATAAAAAACAAATAAAAGTACTAATAAATAAATACAAAACCCTAGTACACTATTCGGCCAAAATAAATAATAAATAAAATATACGGCCCAATTGAACTAAGATAAACTAGTTTCCCTTTTATGTTGCTTCTGGCTCATCCATGCCATATCATTTCTTTTTCGATCTAGAATTAGGGTTTAGTGGTGAATTGAAGCCGCCGCTAGAGATTCAAAATTCGAATTGTTCCCCTCCTTCATAGTTGCTTATGAATTTCGATTTGCAGTGCTTGATTTGTTTCGGTTGCTTCGTCGTCGAGTTGGATGATTTGAAAATTGGTACGTGATTTTTACTTTATTTTCTCTGTTGATTTGCTTGAACTCAAACGATGTGTTTTGCTGATGATGAAATTGGGTTTAAATAGGGATAAAATCCCTAAATGTTCGTTTCGTTTATTTTGATTTGGATTCTTCGTGATTTTATTACTTGCGTTGATTTCTGATCGAATTATCGTGTGATTTCTGACTTGTTCATTGATCAAATATATTTCTGATATATTCGAATTTGCTTAAATGTAGTTGAATTGGTTCTGTTCTTTGCTCCTACGACTTGTTCATCATTCGATGACTTGTTCACCATGATTTGCTGTTCCATTTTCTGAAATACGATTCCTTATGACCTCTGACTAAATTCTTTTGACTTGTTCTATTTTGATATATACGACTCTCTGATGTATTCATATATTCGAAGGTTCTGCATATATATTTCGAATATATTTCCCTGGTTGACTGTTCAAAACTGCTGCATATTTAGAATTTTGTCCAACTTTTCTACGTTGATGCTTTTGTATCCCAGACCATATGCATTGCAATTGATGTTTATACCCTTGTACTTGAAATTGCTTCCATTAAACTTCTATGCACTGTTTGCTTGGTTGATAGGTGAGTCTATTGGTATGTGTATATTTTGCTGAGGCAGTTGTCATGTTGGTTGGACCTGAGCATGTTTCGAACTGGTTGTTTGATTTCTTCGTGTTAAATTGATGTTTACCGTGTACATATAAGTGTGTATACTTGTGCAGTTCATGTTGACTGAACTAAACTTGTATTTGCCCTGACCATGTCTTATGCACTTGTATTTTCTGGCCATAATCACTTGCATATGCATATGTGTGTATTCTCTGAAGTATGGTATATGTGTATACATATATATGCATATACACATACATGTGTATATGTGAGACTGGTCTAGTTGAGTTGTTGTATGCTCTAATGCCTGGATGCTTGATTGCTCGAACATATTGTAAATTTTCATATACATGTTGAAACTGAACTTGATTTCCTTATGCCTTTGTTATTCATGTTGAAACTGAACTTGATTGAACATATTCAAGTGCTTGGACATTTTGCTGGGTTATTTGGTTGGTCTTCATATGTACATTTGAGCTGCTGTCTTGGTTGAGGCTTCACTTGAATGTTCCAATGTTTGTTGCATGCACCACTTTGTACATTACATGTTGATATTTTCTTTGTTCTTAGCCCTTGTACCATATTCATTGTCATTTGTGTTCATTATACCTTTGTACATTTTGTGGTCTGATTCCATATGATCTGGTTCCATTTTGCTCTGGTTCCATATTGACCTGCTGTCATGTTGTATGTTGCATTGCACTTGACTGATTCTTGAGATGCTGGTCTGTTCTTGCCTTTGTTATTTGGTTGGGTTTGTTTGTAAGTTGGTTGGACTGACCAGTTGAGTTATTTGCATGTTTGTACATATGAAGACTCTTACTTGATTTCTTTGACTGACCATTGCTGTGTTGAGTTATTTGTATTGCACCTGAGTTGAATCCAGTCTTGGCTTGGATTTGACCTTGTGCTCACCTATCCCTGCAATTTTAACAAGTAACTGTATATCGGTGTGCACAACTAGGTAGCATGTACAGTGACACACCGTGCATGTCACAAGTTGTTCGTGTAAGATGAGTTAAAAAATGATGACGAACAACCAAAATAACTGAGGCAAATAATATTTTCAAACCCATACTTCATTGTGCACTGCAAAATATTTCTTTTTCAATTTTACTGCGTCAGTGTTTATTTTGCAGATGGTTGAGATGCTGGATTCAGGCTGGAATAGAGTTGAAGATCAAAATATGAGTGAAGAGTGAATATGTAGTGAGGTGAAATATGAATGTAAAATTATATAGTGAAAATTGTGTTGTAATTGAAACTTGTATTTGGAATATAGTGAGAGCTTAAATTTGTACTATTTGAATTTGTAATAAAATATTTGTTTGAATAAAATATTTTTTAAAATATGAATTTCGAGTTATTTATTTTATTCAAAAAATATTTATTTAATTATGTGGAAAAATAAAATAGTACAATAACAAATACATTTAAACGAATATATATGTTTATTATCATCAAACAAAAATCATACACTAGTATATTCTATAGATGTTGTCAAATCTCCTTCGAAGAAACTCCAACCTCTCAAGGTATATCCTTAGTCTCCTGGGTCTTCGAGAAGCTTTAGTTGCTGCTGGAGGAAATCTCTAATTTTTACCTTTATATCTATAAACTTATAGGTCAACCATCATTGCCTCCTCCTCCACCAGCCTGTTGTGCCTTAAGTCTGAGCGCTGTCATGGCCGCATCTACCTCCATCACTACAACATCTACTCTTCCAACTATTCCATCCAGTCATGGCCTTGGTTCCAATGCATAGAAAATAGGAGCGTTGGAGGGACTGGAAGACATTGAAGTATCACTTGACGAGGAGGTGATGATAGCTAGTGCAAAGTGTCCTGACACTACACCCATGGCATATAAAAGCTGAAAACTGATTTTTCAAATATCAAGATGAAGTAAGAACCAGGCATGGTGAAGTCGTCTTTGGTTGTTATAACCTTTATTCTTCCTGTAGTTGGAATAACTATTGACACCCCCTAAATCTCGCACCGACTCTGATAATAATTATAACTGGGATGAAGACCCCGAAGGTCATCTTGCACCTTCAAAGGATGCTGACAGTTTAAAGAGAAAGTCTCCTTCCTCCAGGAAGGATAAGAAGAAAGCGATGTAGGGGAAGCATCTTTAAGGAAAATTCTTTAGGTTCGTCTGTATTTTGCTCCAGTTTGGCTTTTTATGTATATAGATTGTCAACGTGTGGGGCAGCCCTTTCAACCTTGGTAAAAAGGACTTATAATAAAAATATTGTTTTCTGTCCAACCTTTTTCTCATTTACATCGCTGCATCTTTTATTTCTGTTACCTATATAATTTCCTGCATTTATAATATAATCATTTGTAATTCAATTACTAATATATGATTCATGCATGTGTCTGTGATCTGTGCAATGCCAATATTTACTATAACTTCGTACATATAAATAATTTTCTATGATTGCTCAGGGTCGTTTCATTACTTAGTTTTGTTTAACATAGGCCAAAACATTTTTCGGTTTGGCTAAACAAAACTGCATAACTGCATAGCCAACTCCATTTATCTTCGGTTGGACGTATCTCATTCAGACGCAAATGAAGTTCTACTCGCAAAAAATCAATTTCATGCCGAATCCTATCTTTGGGAATCAGAATCTTGGATGCATGTCTATGGGCATTTGTCCATGATTTCACCTATCTCTGGGCGATAATCAAAAACACTTCATTAACCAACCTTGTCATTCATTAGCTAAATATATTGCATTGGGCCATAAATGAGGTTGTACTATAAATGACTCATTTCTACACCAACTTCTATCTTCGGGAATATGTGAATAGTGATGTCTCGGATGTCTGTCTCTGGACATCCATCTTTAACCCTATAACAACTTGTATTTTATGCATAAAAGGATCATAAAATATTATTATTTAAATTGTATTAGATTGTATGACTCTATAATTTTTTTAAATGACTTCTAGGGACATTTTTCATGCTTAGGATTTTTACCAGACGGTTTGGACCCAGAAATTTTTATAAAGCATACAACTTTTGATGAGGGTTAAATTAGGGTCTAAAACCACTTCCATTAGATCGAGATGATGGTTTCTCTTTTTGTAGAGTGGTCAGAATAGGAAAACAGACTTAGAGATATGTCCATTTTAAGTTTGGACTACTATTGACCAGATTAGTGACTAATTAATTAAGCCCAAACTTAAGCCCACTAACCCATTTCGGGATATGTGCCTAATTAGGATTGATGAGGCAGATCTAATTCATTTTTTACTTTCCATAAACAAGTTTAAACCTCCATTGACCTAAATTTCATCAAAAAGCTTCTTTTTTAATACTAAATCTAGCCTAAACCATCATTAGAAGGGTAATTAGCAACGGGTAGATCTTGGATTCACTTTTTGGTTGCTTTGAAATCCAGATGCTTGCTGCCCACTTTATATTTAGGGATTAAATTGGTAATTTTGGGTACTAGGTGAGGGGTTTATGATTCTTATTATCCTATGCATTTTTATATAGTTAAAGATGATGCTTTTAATATGATGTGTTAAAATATTTTTAAACTTTAATTCAACCTTCATATATGTTTATGGACGAATTTAAAAAGGTAGAAATGGATTTTAAATGGTTTTACACCTCTTTATGAATTATATTATCATTTCAGTATGAAACTATGATCTAGGCATAATCTTGTATGTTAGTCATGTTTGGGTTAATTATATGTTTGAACATATGCTTATGAATGATGGTTGCTATTTTATGTATTGGTTTGATATGTTTGTTGGTGCTTTCAGAGTAGTCAGGATGCGGTCGTCGATTTGGGCAAAATGAGAACAAAAACGATAAAAATCGAATGCGACTTGAAGGAGGGGTTCTAGAGGAAGAGGGAAGTCTACACTTCAGGTTGCAAATTGTTTGGAGCTGATTAGGATGTTCAAATTCATATCGGTACCGATATGAATTAAAGTAGCCAATCTAGGCCAAGCTGTAACATCCCATATCTGGAGGCCCGAAGCTAAGCGCTACAGATGCTGCAGTCATCCGTAGTATTAACTTTCGGTGACAAAATACGGTAATGTTGATGGTATCCATAATATCAGAAGCACTTGAATATGAAATAAAATCAACATTTTTCTGATTACATTTCAAAACAACATTCATATCCAAGTACATAATCACAATCGTTTCCTAGGTTCAGATTCAATATAGTTATTACAAAATACGCCAAGAGCGACATATGAAGATGCCCCCTTGGTTGACCAGAGTACTATATAGTCATAACTAACATAATACAACACAGTGGAATCAAAGAAAATAAAACAGCAACTCCTAAGTTGCTATCCATCAGCCACCTGCTCGTTTCAGGAAGCTTTATTTGCCAACCTACTAAAACCTAAAAATCCTCCACCCTCAACCTACTCAAATCAATTTTGAGCACCCGAGAGTTTAAGGGAAAAACCATAAACTTCGAGTCAGACATAAAGGCTGGTGTGAATAATACTATACATCTTGGTTATTTGATATTAAGTGAGACCACGCCGCTTAGCAGAACGAGTTTCCCCTCACTAATATCCTTTTAAAATATATCTTTTGCTAATCATAATCCTGCAACCAAAACTGGTTAAAACCGTAAAGCATTATCATGTAAACATACATATCAGGTAACAAATGGACTATCTGCCTGAACACTATAGTTTTGTTTGGCTAACTACTAACCTTTGGCTAACTCGGGCCTACCGGACGATATAAACAAATAATCTAACGTCTGTTAGATACTTCTCTTCTGGACGGTCTGTCCCTAACTTACTTCCTCCAGGTCAACTGATCCTAATGGTTTTGTGGGCTCACCAATAACCTATCTCTGTACATATATATTCCTTTCTGTGTGCAACATCATTTTAGTCTTACATGTGATAAAGCCCTACACACTGGAATTTTGGACTAAATTAGCTAAGGGCTAATAGCTAATTTATAGGGCGCGTCCCTATACCAGTCCCATCTGGTATTCTAATATCTAAGTGATTTTACTTAAGGTTAACTACCTATAAATTTTCCTTGAAAACCATTTCAAATTGATTTAAACCTTTAAATCATTCTTTAAACAGGGAAAATATACTCAATGCTTTACTCAAATCATCTTGCCATGTTATATATACTCTACACAAAACTTTGTTGGTGAAAACATTTAACCTTTGGAAGTACCCCTTTCGATATAAGTGAAACCTTAGGATGAAAGGCCAAAATGTATCCTTTCGAAACCCTTCATAATAACCCTTTCGAAACCTTTGAAAACATTACCTTCGAAAGCTTTAAAACCTTAGACATCCTATATTTAAAACACTAACATTGCCTTTCGAAAACAATGGGGAAAACCTTTTCTTTCAAACCTTTCGAAACCATTGGGGATCCACCCCTTCGAAACCTTCATTAAAACCTTTCGAAAGAATTAAAACAGCAAACCTTTCGAAACCATTTGGGTTCAAGCAAAACATGTAGAACAACCTTTCGAAACCACTTAAACTATCTTCTTTGAAACCTTTGGGTTCTACCTTCAACGGAGAAAAAGGGTCATATAGCATTTAAGTTGAAAGCACTCTTCCGAAAGCATTTCCTAAGTAAAGAAGTGATGGTGTCGAAACCAACCTTCCGAAAGCATTGGAGAAGCGGCTTGGGTTTTATAAAATAAAATAGCCCTTTCGAAGGCATCGCTTCGAAAGGTAGAAAGTGGCAGAAAAAGGGGTTTCGACCCCGATGGAAGCATTTACTTAAAAAAAGGCGCAACCTCTTAGAAACCATTCCTTTAAAACATTTGACCCAGTCGAAAGCCAACTAAGTCGAAAGCATTACTATTGAAAGCAAATCAGGCGTATTTCCATTTGAAAGCAAAGTAGCGCTTCGACCCCTTCGGAACCCCATGCTTCAACTTCGTACCTTCTGCCTTAGTCCAATTCGCTACGTACCAGGTGTTGATACTAGGCACATTGGTTTCAATGGCAATGGTGGCGGAAGTTGTAGAATATGCTAGTATATGATTTTTGTTTGATGATAATAAACATATATATATATATATATATATATTCATTTAAATGTATTTGTTAATGTACTATTTTATTTTTCACATAATTAAATAAATATTTGCTGGATAAAATAAATAACATAGAATTTAAATTCAAACGGATATTTTATTCAAACAAATATTTATTACAATTTTGAATAGTACAAATTTGAGCTCTCACTATATATACACATGTTAGCACCAAAATTGGTCACTAACCTCGTTCAGAAAGATTGTGTAGAGATATAAGTGATGAAAGTAAATTAAACAGAGAAGGCAATGCTAATTTAAATGCAGAAAGTAAGAACACCAAATTTATAGTGGTTCAGCGTAATTGCCTACGTCCACTTTGTTCAACTTTATTGATTTCCTTTATAGTTGATTACAAATACAATTCGTGAATCAAATGCTTGAGTGAAGTTGTTGAGTAGAGAAGATGAGTCTTGAAAATGGCAGAGTCTCCCCGGTGTTTTCTCTCAAAAAAAAGGATCCTTTCCACTGTGACCCTGCCCCTCTATTTATAGACAAAGATGGGCTGGACTTCCCAAGTGGGCTGATGGCCGAACACTCCAGCCCGAGTACAGTGGTCGCTGTATGCCGAGCAAGGTTTGCCGAACGCCGCTACGCCGAACCATTCCTTTTATGCCGAACGGTGTGTTGGTGTCGTGGGAAGTGTAGGATGGTTGTCTGTTGAGGCCGAACGTGCCTCCATCTCAAGCTCTTGAATGAACGGTGTATGCAGGCCGAACGATACCGGTATCTTGAGTAGTTGTGCATACTGAATGTCTTTTGGATGTCGAGTACTACGCCGAACACAATGGGATGCCGAGTACTCCTGTTGCCGAGTACTACGCCGAGTACCTTGGGATGCCGAGTACTCCTATTACCGAGTACTACGCCGAGTACCTTGGGATGCCGAGCGCTCTTGATGCCGAATGCTAGCGCTGAGCATTGGTTGTCGCCGAGTGCCAGTTGACGCCAAACACTGCTGGATGCCGGACACTATGGATGCTGTGTACTTCGCCGAACACTGCTGGATGCCGGACACTATGGATGCTGTGTACTTCGCCGAACACTCCTAGATGCCAAGTGCGTCGCCGAACACTGCTGGATGCCGGACAATCTGAGATGCCGAGCACTAGTTGCCTGGTCAAATCTCCAGGAAACACTTGCCCCCCAAAGTGTATCGCGTGGCCGAACGTGATGCGCTTTGAATCTGGTCCAATTTTCCTTGATGATGCTTTCTTAAGGAGGCCTGTGATGGAGGTGCGTGACGAACGTGGTTTTGACGCCGAACGGTACGTTCGAAGCCGGACAATGCTCATGTGCCGAATGGTACTTCGTTTCGATGCCGAGCACTCTGGTATTGACCGGTTCTACCAGGTATAGCCTTTTCAACTTCTACCTCCCTCTATATAACCAGGTCCTTCCTGTCCCTTCTCCTTTACCTTTTCGTTTCTGCCATTCTTCCAAGATTTCTAACCTTCTCTAGTCGAACAGATTTACAACTTGAACATTCCTTCCTAAGCTCCTAACTGCAATCTAGGTACCGCTCCTCGTATAACTTGAATAAGTTTCAAATGAGTCAAGTGTGTCCTGTAGGAAGTTTTCGAGTAGGTTGTCCTCATTGCCGAATGATAATGCGAGGCGAGGAGGAAGGATTCGAGGTGTTTGCACATGTGGCTATTGTACTTAGCTCCATCGCGTCGAACCAAAGTCAAAAATGAAGGAAAAGGAAAACGTTGGAGGTTGTAAGGGTGTTGGATGGCATAGCTATGGTTCGGCGTATGTTGTCATGCGCCGAACGATAGAGGCTGCCAAATAGTATTTCGTCTGAATGTGGCCGAACAGTCGCTAGAACGCCGAACAACAACTTAGCCGAACGAACTAAAACCGAACACTTACTAAAATGCCGAACAATAACTTAGCTGAACAATAACTTAGCCGAACAAAACCCAAGCCGAACATTCTTAGATGCCGAACAGTATCTTGGCCGAACGATACGATTGCCAAACAGAACTTAGACCGAACAATTTCAACGCCGAACAACATTCAAATGCCGAACAAACACATACATGCCGAACAGAACTTAGGTCGAACAATTTCAATGCCGAACAACATTCAAATGCCGAACAAACACATGCATGCCGAACAGAACTTAGGTCGAACAATTTCAATGCCGAACAACATTCAAATGCCGAACAACATAAATGTCAGACTACACTTAGGCCGGTCACTTTATAAATCATATGTTTCCTGCATCTGGAACTGTACTCACCTCAAGGCGAGCTTTTTGAGACGGTCAGCGATGACGGTCTTCGAAGGCGACTATTCGAAGCTAATTTTTATATCTTTAAAATCTTTAGATTCTTATCGCTTGTACACAATTGCTTGCACTAGTTCACACACCTCGTGGGGGGAAAACTCGTGTTGCTAATTCTAACGTTCAACGTTTTTTAAGTATAGTTTTCTCAAGCACTTAGCCAGGTTCGTTATTTATTGGGGATGTCGAGAAAATCTAGCTCTGCCACCATATCCGACAGGCCTGGGCCGTCATCAAGGCAAGGAGCCGCTGATATTTCTAATCCGTCGACTTCTCCTGCTCGCAACTTGGCACCTGATGCTCTGGAGGCAACAATCTTACTAGACAATCCGATCGATTCACAAGCCTCGAAGATCAACGAAGCTGCTCTGCGACGGATATGCTCCATTCACGGGATTCCTTTTGCCGACGTGTTAGTTCCTTCAAGACACGATCGCCCTCATCTGCCCCCAGTCGGGTACACTACCTGCAACAAGTTCATGTGTTGGATGGGCAGCGTGCCTCCATTCAACTTATTTCTCCGGGATGTACTGCAGTACATAGACATAGCTCCGTCGCAGCTGCACCCGAACGGCCATGCATTTCTATATGGGACTTATCTACTTTTCATGGCTGTCTTCTCCAGACCTCCAACCGCCGGTGATATCAGATATATTTACATGTTCAAGAGACGGAAAGACAGTCCTTCTTTTATGTTCCTTGAGCCATACCACAAATGCCAGATCTTGACAGGGGCCTGTAGCAAATTTGCCCTATACAAACAGGAATGGTTCTATGTGCGCTGCCCTTCTGGTTTCGCTAGGAGATGGGTTGAAGGCAGTAAGTATCTTTGCCGAGTCACTATTCGTATTTGATCGGAGTCATGCTTTTCCTGACTCTTCCTTTCATCTTTTCAGGTATCAACCCGCGCCCGAAAGGCCAAGGATATTCTGAGGCTGTCGATGCCATTAGAGCTCTTCCTGCCGAGGATCGAGACATCCGAACTATCATTTCAAATGAATCGCTGTCGGGGTTTGGCTTGCTAGCCCCTGGTCGTCGGATCAGCCTTCCAGAGGGTGTCATCATTCCCAAACATCCGTCTGGTAAAGGGAAAAAACAGGCTGGGTCGTCGTTGCGCCGCACTCCCGATACGCATGGAGAAGGCGAGCGCAAAGAAGACGAAGCCCCTGAGACTCAGGGCGAGAACGTGGGCCCTGCTTGGAATCCGGCAATCGAAGTTCAGGATATTGAAACATCATCCTCCCCTTCGAAGGGAAAGAAGAAGTTGAAATATACAGTTCAAAAGGAGAAAGTTGGTGGCACTTCAAAAGTTATGCCTACCCCGCCTGAGAAAGAGGCTTCTTCGCAGCATCTGGAAAGTTCCTTGAGGGGTCTATCGAACCTTTCTATTCCCGAAGACATACTTAATTACGGGTTTGATGATCCTGAAGCCCTCAAATTCTCTTTACCCGTGAAAGGCAATGCAGGAGTTCAACTTCCGGCCCAAGGAGATACCACTCCGATTAGCAAAGATAAACGAACGGGTCCGTCGGGGGGAATACTAGGACACACACGCACATGCGCATTCCATAATATACTTCAAGTCTTTTTTCCTATCTCGTGAATTTCCCTTAACTCGTTGTTATCTCCATTCTTTGCAGGTGATATGGGGCGTTCTCACGGACTCGATCGCCTTCAGGGGTCCTCTATATTCCATCACTCTGGACGGGATTCCGGTTCAGGCAGACGCAGGGACCGAGGTGATTATGAAGATAGGGACAATCGTCCTCGCGAGTCGTCTCACCGCAAGAAAGCACATTCTCAATCTTCCCAGTCCTGCGATCTTCCTCCTCCAACTGAGCCGGATAAAGAGAAGTCTTCGCAGAAGGGTTATCAGTCTGATGCTGCTCGAGAACAACATTCCAGTTCATCGAGTACGAGGAAAGTTCGAGAGCAACGTAAAAGAACGGAATTCTCAAAGCCTCCTCCTCCTACTCCTGTAGTGGACCCAACTGTTGCGGAAAAAATGGTCGACCTTAAGGCCAAGTTTCTGAAAATCTGTTTTGACGGCTTGAAATTCCTCCCAGCCATCCATCACATTCCTGGGCACGTGAAGCAAAGTGCCATTGCCTGCAACAATGACGTCTATGTTCAACATGACGCGTTCGTGCACTTGGTGGAGAAGATCTCGGAAGTGTCCGTCGAGCGTCAACACGAGATTGATCGCCTGAACCTAGAGGCTGGCAGCGATAAGAAAATCATCAAGCTCCAAGACGAAGAGCTTGCCTCGTATAAGTCGAAGCTAGAAGCCGCTGAACAAAGCGCAAAAGATACTACTGAGGCAGTTACTCGTTTAGAGGTGGCTCACAAAAAAGAGCTTGACGAAGCAGTCCAGCGCAGCGGTGCCCTCGCCCTAGAAAAAGACTCTGTCCAAAAGGAAAGGGACGCGCTCGCCACCCAAGTCAAAGAGCTGAAAGAATTACTCTCCAAGGAGAAGGAGGATAGGGTAGCTGCTCAAGAAGAATCACAACGATACTGCGATGAGATCGTTGCTACCCGACTTCTGAAAACGAAGCTCGATGACGAACTCGCTGGGGTCGAGAAAATGAAGGACGAGGCCCGTAAGGAGGGAAAAAGAATGGCTGTGGAAGAGCTTGATTCTCGCCTCGAGGCGGCCGCAGAAGCCGGTAGGGAAGAGGTCAAAAGTATGTTTGACCCGTTGATCGCTGAGTATGGAGCCCGCGTCCTTATGCACCGCGACTTAACATTTCTGGGTGACGGCTACCTCGAATCCCTGGCTGAGGCGTGGGAAACTCTGATAAGGATCAGGAAGGTCGAGTCGGGCTCCAACGAGGTCGATGAGGATGTCTTGGTGAAGGAGTTCCTAAGGGGGAATGAGCCATCGGACTTATCCGCAGCATTGGCACTTTATAGCAAAGGCTCTTCCCCTCCGAAAGAGAAGAATGACGAAGCTGGCCCGTCTGGGGCCGATGCTACTACTCCTCACATTGCCGCTCCTTACGCTGCTCAATCGGCCGGTCGGCCAACACTTGATCCATTCGAGCAGCATGCTAGTTATGATCCCGAAGATCCTGGGCTTGGTGTTCATGTGCTGTCACCTATCCTGGAGGGTGAAACCCCTTGTGCCACCGATAGCCAACCGGACCCTGGTAGGAAATTCTTCTTTCTCTAGAAATTGAAGAGATCCCGTCATTTTTCAGCAGTGGCTACTCGTTCTAATGCTCATTCCTTATGTTTTCGTGAAGGTTGCTCTGACGCCGAGCCAACTCCGAGGAGCGATGACGCCAAGGAGGAAGCAGAGAAAACAAGCGACGTTGCTCACGTAGGAGTAACTCCCGGTCCAGATGCTCAAGTGATCGGGGCGCTAGATGATGACAAACTTGATACTTCGTCTCCTGCCGAAGGAAGCGATGAAATTGAAATCACTGGCGCCTCTGAGCATACTTCAGAGATGAGCATGAAGGACCGTCTCGCCGACGAGGAGAAGAAAAAGGTCAAAGTCAAAGTTGAATCTGAAATACTGGAACTCACTGACCCGCGGAACAGACCTTTGAAAATCAATCTCCCGGGCAGATCCAAACCACTAGATGTTCCGTCTCCTACTCCTGACTCCGTTTCTCTAGCAAGCAAAAAGTCCAAGAAAAAGCGTGAGGGAGAGGAGTCGTCGGAAACACCAAAGGAAGACAAGAAGAAGAAGTCGAAGAAATAATCGATGCCCTTGTTCAACAAGTTTCCTGCTTAAGTTTTGTAATTGTTTTTATCTTCCACAACTTGTAGTTTGTATAGAGAGGTCTGAATTTTGTAGGAGTGATCATGTATCCCCATTTTGGACTTATTGAATAAGGTTTTTAGCTTCTTTTTCGCTTGAGTGATTCTCTTGTCTTTATTTGGTTTGCTAACACTGTGCTCCGGGGACTTGGAGACTTGAGACTGTTCATACTCTAGTCCGCGCTCCGGGGACTTAGAGTACTCCGCTCCGCACTTTGGGGATTCGGAGATTTGAAATCGTTTATACTCTAGTCCGCGCTCTGGGGACTTAGAGTACTCCGCTCCGCACTCTGGGGATTCGGAGATTCGTATTCGCTCATACTCCAGTCCGCGCTCTGGGGACTTAGAGTACTCCGCTCCGCACTCTGGGGATTCGGAGATTTGAAATCGTTTATACTCTAGTCCGCGCTCTGGGGACTTAGAGTACTCCGCTCCGCACTCTGGGGATTCGGAGATTCGTATTCGCTCATACTCCAGTCCGCGCTCTGGGGACTTAGAGTACTCTGCTCCGCACTCTGGGGATTCGGAGATTTGAAATTGTTTATACTCTAGTCCGCGCTCTGGGGACTTAGAGTACTCCGCTCCGCACTCTGGGGATTCGGAGATTCGTATTCGTTTATACTCTAGTCCGCGCTCCGGGGACTTAGAGTACTCCGCTCCGCACTCTGGGGATTCGGAGATTTGAAATCGTTTATACTCTAGTCCGCGCTCTGGGGACTTAGAGTACTCCGCTCCTCACTCTGGGGATTCAGAGATTCGTATTCGTTTATACTCTAGTCCGCGCTCCGGGGACTTAGAGTACTCCGCTCCGCACTTTGGGGATTCGGAGATTTGAAATCGTTTATACTCTAGTCCGCGCTCTGGGGACTTAGAGTACTCCGCTCCGCACTCTGGGGATTCGGAGATTCGTATTCGTTTATACTCTAGTCCGCGCTCCGGGGACTTAGAGTACTCCGCTCCACACTTTGGGGATTCAGAGATTTGAAATCGTTTATACTCTAGTCCGCGCTCTGGGGACTTAGAGTACTCCGCTCCGCACTTTGGGGATTCGGAGATTCGTATTCGTTTATACTCTAGTCCACGCTCCGGGGACTTAGAGTACTCCGCTCCGCACTCTGGGGATTCAGAGATTTGAAATCGTTTATACTCTAGTCCGCGCTCTGGGGACTTAGAGTACTCCGATCTGCGCTCTGGGGATTCGGAGATTTGGAATCGTTTATACTCTAGTCCGCGCTCTGGGGACTTAGAGTACTCCAGTCCGCACTCTGGGGACTTGGAGGTTTAATTTGAGAGCAGTCGTATTTCCACTCTTTAATTTGTATTCATCTACTGTATCGAGGCTAATGTCGTCGAATGAACAATCGAACCACGTTTGCTCACGGAATGAGATTCTGCCCCCCAGGATGAGGGACGAAATTTGAAAAATGGACGATCGATTCTCGTCCGCATGGTGATTATAGCTCTTCCAATCAAGTCAAGGAAGGAGGTATATGACAGATGGTTGAATCACATCCATGTTGGGTTAGATAGCCAAATCTCTTTCAATTTGCTCTGTATCTCCTTCTAGAAAATAAGGATAATAGATTGTTGAGTAGACAAAGTAAGTTGCATATGTTCCAAGGTGCAGTCGTGTCCATATATTGACAGTGATGGTTAGCGAGTACGCAGTCTACCATAGCTACTTCAAGTTGGGCTTTCGAACAACCTTTCGTGTTCAGGGTAGGATTTGATGTGTAGATGATCAAATCACGTCCACTTTTGACGGATCCCGGCGTCACTGAGCTTCATGAGGGGTATCTGTATTTTGTCGAACTTTGTTCTATGACTCGATTGGAGTGGATGATCGGGCCATATTCATTCCAAGCAGTTTAGGTCTCCAAGTCAAATGTGGAGATTGATGGATGGATGGTCGGTTGTTCGAATCGATCATAAGTTGATCATACGAACTCAGATCGTCTTGAAACTTTGGCTTCCCTGGCTTTGATTGTTATGTCTTGTTAATCGTGGCTCGATCCAGACTCGGGCAAAATCCATCGACATCCATAGTGAGCCTTTGTGTAACCGATCTCCAAGACAAACTGTCACTGGTTTCTAATCAAGTTCTTGGTGTCACGGCCTTGCCAAAAGGCGGGATAACATTTGCCCCCTAAAGGACGTCTTGTGTAAACATGACGTGCTTTGAAAAACCACAGTCTTTCATGCTGAATATTTCCGTTCAGTTGATTGCTTGACAGTCGTCACTCAATCGTTTCGTTGCAATCTTCTTTTAGACAAATGTTCAACTAGCATGTTTTGCTTTGGTTCTGCCCCCAGTTCTGGGGATGAGTATGGAGTTGATGTATGTTTATACTCCGTCTCGCACTCTGGGAGTACGGAGATGAGTAGATGTTTATACTCCGTCTCGCACTCTGGGAGTACGGAGTTGATTAATGTTTATACTCTGTCTCGCACTCTGGGAGTACGGAGTTAATTAACGTTTATACTCCGTCTCGCACTCTAGGAGTACGGAGTTAAGTAGATGTTTATACTCCGTCTCGCACTCTGGGAGTACGGAGTTGATTAATGTTTATACTCCGTCTCGCACTTTGGGAGTACGGAGTTGATTAATGTTTATACTCTGTCTCGCATCTGGGAGTACGGAGTTGATTAATGTTTATACTCCGTCTCGCACTCTGGGAGTACGGAGTTAAGTAGATGTTTATACTCCGTCTCGCACTCTGGGAGTACGGAGTTGATTAATGTTTATACTCCGTCTCGCACTCTGGGAGTACGGAGTTAAGTAGATGTTTATACTCCGTCTCGCACTCTGGGAGTACGGAGTTGATTAATGTTTATACTCCGTCTCGCACTCTGGGAGTACGGAGTTGATTAATGTTTATACTCCGTCTCGCACTCTGGGAGTACGGAGTTAAGTAGATGTTTATACTCCATCTCGCACTCTGGGAGTACGGAGTTGATTAATGTTTATACTCCGTCTCGCACTCTGGGAGTACGGAGTTAAGTAGATGTTTATACTCCGTCTCGCACTCTGGGAGTACGGAGTTGATTAATGTTTATACTCTGTCTCGCACTCTGGGAGTACGGAGTTGATTAATGTTTATACTCCGTCTCGCACTCTGGGAGTACGGAGTTAAGTAGATGTTTATACTCCGAGTTGGACCTTTCCCGAGCTGTCTCCAGACTGCTTCACAGCAATGTTTCTTTTTATTGACTCCTGGACAGGCCCTGGCACCTTATCTCGTCGTACCCACCTAGCTTCCTCTCTTCTTATGAACTGGTGCGCCTTAGAGTAGAAACGCTCTAGCGTAGCCGGAGGTTTTCCTGCTAGCCAGTCTCCAAACTCAGAGTTTGGATCCACACCTCTCATTACAGCCATCAAAATTGCATGGTCATTGGGATTACTGACTTCAGTTGCTGCTACGTGGAATCTTTGCAAATATTCCTTCAACGATTCCCCAGGATTTTGGATTACACTTGACAGAGACATCACGTCCATTGGGCGCGTAGTGTGTATCCTGAACTGCTCAATAAACTTCTTTGCCAACTCCTCGAAATTTGATACGGATCGCGGAGGAAGTCGGGTGAACCACATAGTAGCGATCCCAGATAGAGTAATCGGAAAGCACCTACACTTGGTGGCATCATTCGCTCTGGCTGAATCCATCATCCATTCGTACCTCATGACATGTTGTCTAGGATCAGTCTTTCCTTCATATGCGAGTTTAGTAGGTATACTAAACTTCCTGGGGTACGCCGCCTGCAACACGACATCCGTGAACGGAGTATGACTTCTTGACACTCCCCAATCGTCATTCGATAACCCTTGATTTTCCTTCATCAACTGCCTGATCATGGCTGTCAGATCTGGTGTCTGTATGGAAGGCGGAAGGTTAGTGTCTGTTCTACGCGCCTGACCATGCTGGTGCCTCCTCTCCTGGCGACCTGCCAATCGTTCGTCGTGAGGTCCGACATCATTAGCGTTTTGATGATCTGGACCTCCATCCTCCATTTGTACTCCGGTCTTGAAGTTCCCAGCTCTTGCTTGGTTACGGTCTACAGTCGTCTGAACATCAGCTTCTGCTCGTGCAGCTTCGGTCTTACGTCGTCTGCACCTGGGAGGTTCATCAGAGGAAGTTGAGCTGTCAGATGAAGAGTAAGGAGCGGGATTGCCCCTAGCATTCTGTTGCTGCTGTTGAGTGAGTTGTGCCATCAGGTTGGCGTTAGCTTGCATCTGCTCTCCTAGTTGTCTCCTGCTTTCCCTGAATTCTCTCATCAAGTCATTGAACTCTATTCTGGTGACAATTGGAGTCTGTTCTTGAGCGGCAATTCCTGCACTCGGAATCGCTGGTTGATTGCTAGGTCCTGCTTGTTGCACACTAGCAGTTTCGTGGGCATCCGCATTATGAGAAGCTGACCTGGTACGTGGTCCTGCCATTGTAGAGCTATTGGTATGAACTCTGAGTAGAATAAACGGATGTCCTATAAGTGAGTCGGATCTTCCTTGGGGGATTTGTTCAATCCAGTAGCTTTAAAGCAGATCCTTGAGGTCTGAGAATTTGATTCTCAGTGAAAGCACCAAAGTGTTAGCACCAAAATTGGTCACTAACCTCGTTCAGAAAGATTGTGTAGAGATATAAGTGATGAAAGTAAATTAAACAGAGAAGGCAATGCTAATTTAAATGCAGAAAGTAAGAACACCAAATTTATAGTGGTTCAGCGTAATTGCCTACGTCCACTTTGTTCAACTTTATTGATTTCCTTTATAATTAATTACAAATACAATTCGTGAATCAAATGCTTGAGTGAAGTTGTTGAGTAGAGAAGATGAGTCTTGAAAATGGCAGAGTCTCCCCGGTGTTTTCTCTCAAAAAAAAGGATCCTTTCCACTATGACCCTGCCCCTCTATTTATAGACAAAGATGGGCTGGACTTCCCAAGTGGGCTGATGGCCGAACACTCCAGCCCGAGTACAGTGGTCGCTGTATGCCGAGCAAGGTTTGCCGAACGCCGCTACGCCGAACCATTCCTTTTATGCCGAACGGTGTGTTGGTGTCGTGGGAAGTGTAGGATGGTTGTCTGTTGAGGCCGAACGTGCCTCCATCTCAAGCTCTTGAACGAACGGTGTATGCAGGCCGAACGATACCGGTATCTTGAGTAGTTGTGCATACTGAATGTCTTCTGGATGTCGAGTACTACGCCGAACACCATGGGATGCCGAGTACTCCTGTTGCCGAGTACTACGCCGAGTACCTTAGGATGCCGAGTACTCCTGTTGCCGAGTACTACGCCGAGTACCTTGGGATGCCGAGTACTCCTGTTGCCGAGTACTACGCCGAGTACCTTGGGATGCCGAGCGCTCTTGATGCCGAATGCTAGCGCTGAGCATTGGTTGTCGCCGAGTGCCAGTTGACGCCGAACACTGCTGGATGCCGGACACTATGGATGCTATGTACTTCGCCGAACACTGCTGGATGTCGGACACTATGGATGCTGTGTACTTCGCCGAACACTCCTAGATGCCAAGTGCGTCGCCGAACACTGCTGGATACCGGACGGTCTGAGATGCCGAGCACTAGTTGCCTGGTCAAATCTCCAGGAAACAACACATTTTCAATTACAATACAAATTTGACTACATCACAATTTTCAATTTACATTTGCACCTCACTACATATCACTCATTCACTCGTTTTTATCTTCAACTCTATTCCAGATTGAATCCAGCATCTGAATTATCTACAAAGAAAACACTAACGCAGCAAAATTGAAAAAGAAATATTTTTTGCAGTGTAAAATAAAATGTGATTTTTGAAAATATTATTTGCCTCAGTTATTTGGGTTGTTCGTCATCATTTAAATTTGAATTCATCATACATGAACAGCTTGTGACATGCACAGTGAATCACTGTACATGCCACAAGGCCGTGCACATCGATATACACTTGATAAAATTACAGGGACAGGTGAGCACAAGGTCAAACCCAATCAAAAGTCGGTTTCAACTCAAGTGTAATACAAATAAAGTCACGACACGAGCACAAGGTCAAACCCGAGCTATAAGCTGGATTCAACACAGTGAGTACACATGAATACAAGTTCTCAAGACACATAAAACAAGCCTTGACAAAATTTCATTTCAGACATGGACATATGAACACAAATGCAATAAAATGGTCGGGAGCAACCTAGACTTGAGCACACATGAAGTTCAAAGTCCAACCAGACCAAATTGAAACAGCAACAAAACTACAAACAGTTTTGAACACAATAAAGCATGGATTCCAACAGCAATGACCAGTGAATAGCAAGTGGAACAAGACCACCGAACCAGACTTCAACATGTACAAAGGATGATGTCAGGAAATGGACAGACCAACCTGAACATATATATATATATATATACATGTGTAGTGAAGAGCAGAAAATCAAGGAGCAACATCATGGATCTGTTCACATACAAGCTCAAACTAAAGTGAAAACAAGTACCAACTAAAATCCAAACAACATGAAGTTCAGAGGTACCAGAGCAATACAGGTTTAGTTCAATATGCAAGTGAAGCCACCAGACTACATGAATACATGGAGTAATGCAACAACCAGAGCATAGCACATATGGTCAAAGAATCAAGCTACAACATGTACATAATGACAACCAGGCAGCAAATAAGAATCGAGCTAACAATTAACATGGAATCTCAACAAAATGCCACATGAAACAGTACGTTGGAACTAAATATTAAAACCAAACTGCAATACAATGAACAAGTCAAGCAGGTTTTACAAGTTTCAAATTAGAGCTCAAATGCCAAAAATTCACAGCCATGGTGGCCAAGGTGATCGATCAAGTCAGAGTAAAAAACTTCCAGATTATCAAAAAATCGAAGTGGCCGAAGTCAACAGAGAAATGCACGGAACAGGTTCGTATTGAATAAATCAAAGTGTCTAAGTCACAGGAGAAACAAAATCAAAATCGAAGCCGTGTTAAACAAGCAACGAAATTATACGAATTGAAGAAGTCAAAGAAATCACCATCATTCAAGAATAATCTAATGGTCGAGCTAAAGTTATTAACGAATTCAAACCATATGTATACTAACGAAGGAATAGGAATTCGAATCCTATATAAAAGATTAATATCATCGGCTATGAAATCATTCGAGTTCAAGCAATATCACAGAGTACAGCATCAATTAGGAACTCGAATCAAAGTCGAGTATAATATAAATTGAAAAGTGGACAAACGTACTGATTCAAAGCATCGAACAATCTCGACTAATTGAAGTAGCCAAAAGCAAATTAGAGATAGAGAGTCGACTATCGAAGCAAAACAAAGCAATATCCACTGTAGTCAACCAACATCCAAGCGGCAACTTCAATTTATCAAAAGCCCTAAAAAGAAAAGAGGAACGAGCCATTTTTCACAGAGCAAACAGGCCGATAATAAAAAAAGAAAAGGGGAATCTTTTATTTAATTCTTCATTGGGCCGGCTTATATTTTGGGCTCTAGTTTTCTAAAATTAGGGTTTTTGTTTTTAAATTTTGTATTTTTCTTTTAAACGTTGTAAATTCTAGTCGTGTGACTAGGGGACGAACTACGGTGGTGTAGTTCGAGAATTCGCAACTCAGTGGCTGAGTTGTCGCATGATTTTGAGCGTAGAGTTAGGTTAATCGATAGCGGGTGTTGCGAGTTTACGTGTGTAAGCGTCCGACTACTTAATTTTTAGTAGAAACCTTGAGAGAAGCACATAGGTAGGGTTTTGCCGAAGCTGGGTAAATCTATGTGTTCTATTTTCTGCTTTTTAATATTATGCTATTATCTGTGCTGCTATAATTCTGCTATATCTGTGTTGCGATTATTTTATATACTTCTGTTTGATGTGTGTTTAGTGTTTGATGATAACAAAATATATATATCGAATTATAGATGTGTTTGCAGATTTTATTTTACACATTTTCAGATGTTATTTTACACATACAGGAATAAATATAAATATTGAATAATAATGCTATTGCACAAAATTTAACAAATTCAAACAGTATTTTTATTCAATATAATATTTTATTCAGTACAATGTTCTCAGTCCATACACTGATTTCATACATTACACAGATTTCATATTTACAGTTCACTCTCACTCATACATTTTCACATTTACATTTCTGTCCTCACTACATCACTCATACACTCAGTCTTCTGCATCTGCATTGTCTAGCTCCAGTATTTGTCTTGTCTCCTGTGTACCTGTATAATTAACAATCTACAGCAGTAATCTAAAAATAAAGAATTTAATTGGCAAAAATAAAAAAAAAAAAATAAAACTGTCTCAGATATACGGGTTATCGTCATCATCTTTGATTGTGTAATATCTCTGCATATCAGTATTCATATCAGGGACAGGTGATTACGAGTGGCTGCAGTACACACGTATACACGTGTGCACTGCCTCGCCAACTCGAGTGCACAAGGTCAAATCAAAATTAGATTCAACACAAGTGCAAATGGCCTCGACCAAAATATCAATGATTACTGCAACAATGAACTGTGCATGTACACAGGGAAATCAAATGTACATGAATGCACAGGTGAATCAAAACTACAAAGGCTACAGTAACCAGTACTCAAGTAATACAAATATCACAATCATATGTCAGTGCAACTGGACAACAAAACAGTAACTAAACAGAGTCAAAGTATACAAGTGAATCAACTACAGGTTAGACAACTCAAAGTCAGACTACAACGAAGGCAACAAGTTGATGTGTCAAAGTCAGGTTCAAGTGACTCAAGATCAAAGACCAGACTTATGAACATGTACAAGATCAACAAAGTGTACACAGTAAAGTCTACAGGCAAATGGTCAAAAGTACACAAGTGAATCCAGTGCTAACATGAACAGGTTCAAGTACCAAACAAGCAGCACAAGACAATATTCAAGTGCAGACTCAAGAGAACACATACAACAGCAAACCAGCCTCAAATGAACTCGACCAGTGAACAAGACTATCAAGGCATCAAGTATACACATCACAGTGCACATATGTCAACTACACAAAAGACTCAAGTAGACTGCAACTTAAACACAAAACTACAATTACTTCACTGACTCAACAAGGCAAAGGTCAGAATGAATAAACTCAAGTCCAGATGCTCAAGTGCAACTACCATCAGACCAGATATGATCATCAAGCTACAACATACATGATGAACCAGACAAGTGCACCATTAAAACAACAATACTGCAATAAACCCAATCAGACAAATCATATGCAGTGGCAACAAGGAGTTATAACAAAAGAAGATCAAAGTCAGGTGAGGTCAAGATAAAACAAAATCAAGTCAGCGGTATCATCGAGCAAGTGCAACCAGCAATATGAACATATAACAGTGGAACCAAAGTCAGATGGTCAGAGAGTATAAAGTCTACAACAGTATTGCATGTATACAGCAGTGAAGATGATCAGAGAAGAAGATCATCGAAGTCGCAAGTGAAACAGTGGAAGCGTGATCAACAGTGAAGACGAAGTCAAGAAAATTCAAGTCGAAGTCGTAAGGAACAGAAAACCAGAAAATGTCACAAAGTCAAAACCGTATATTTTAAATCAAGTTGAAACAGTCAAAGATTTATAGGAGGAAAGTTTCTGAAATATCAATTCAAAGAATCGAACGTTGTATAATAAAAGTAGGGCTGTTATGGTAACGGTAAATTTACCATTATCGTACCATTACCAGTCAATCGGTTACCATTTTAAAGTAAAGTCGGTATACCAGTATAATCGGTATGGTAACAGTAAATTTACCATTTTCTACGGTAAAACATCGGTAATATTTTTTCAAAACCAACTGTAATGGTAATTTACCAGTCCGTTCATAATACATTGATATTCATGTAAAATGTTGTATTACGGGCATTTAGAAGCAAGAAAATAGTTCAATTTATTTCAGTAATTCAACTCAAATGATGATAAATACATTTCTTTTCTATGTCCTTTATTAAGTGACCCAATGAGATATATAATGAAGCATCGTTTAGTGTAAAAATATGTCAACTTATTATTTTTATAAACAAATGGTAATTTACCATTATCAGTGTAACGGTTACCAGTTTATCGGTATACCAGTCGATCGGTAACGGTAACGGTAACGGTAAACAATTTTAGTTTACCAGTAAAAACGGTACGGTAACGGTATTTACAAAATGGTAACGGTAACCATTACCATAACAGCCCTAAATAAAAGCCGTGGGTACAACGTACTTTCCCAGAATAGCAAAACATAAAAAAGGAAAGAATCAACAACGTGAATATCACGTAAATCAAATCAGACGCCTATATAACAACCCGATCATCATCGACTAAAAGGCATCGAATTCAAGCAATCAATCGAGAAAGCAAAAGGAACGAAATACATACCAAAGTCAGAAGTCGAATTCGATCATCAAGCAGCAGCCGTGTGTAAGTCGAGAACAAGCCGAGAAATGGATCGATTGCCGAAGCATAATAGAGCGACAGCAAATTACATTCGATCAAACTACGAAAAGCGGCGACTTCAGCTCTAAATTCACGAGGCCAAGATCAAACTCAATCTCTCAAAAGCAAGACAAGGCAGAAGCCCTAATTCATAGCAACAGAGCATCGAGCCGAAGCCATTTGATAAGCTGTAAACACAAGGGCAAAGCCTCAATTCCAGAATCGCCAGCAAAAAGCCA
Source organism: Allium fistulosum (assembly GCA_030737815.1). Classification (NCBI taxonomy): domain Eukaryota; kingdom Viridiplantae; phylum Streptophyta; class Magnoliopsida; order Asparagales; family Amaryllidaceae; genus Allium; species Allium fistulosum. Next base: position 118,898,476 of record CM060901.1, on the reverse strand, counting down.
GAGACCCAAAGCCCTAATTCAGAAGCCATTATCAAAAAGGGGATCGGGCCAGAGATACAAGAAAGGGAAACGAGAAACCCTAATTTCTGAATTCCAGAAGAATGAACTAAGCTGCCATTTCTCAATTCCATCAAGCAAAGCAACCGGCTCAACAAAAATGAGAAGCGGGTCGATACAAAATAAAGAAGGGGCCGGCCTTGTTTAAATTTTAACAAGGAATTTACTTTGGGCCGGGCTTGTTTATTACTAAGGGTTATTTATTTATTTTAGGGCAAAATTGTTTTAAATTTACAATCTAATTTTTGCCCTTGTTTTTCTTTAGGTTTTAGTTTTTCAGTTTTTATTTTCAAAGTCCAGTTAGGGTAAATCACCACCTAGGGTTTAGGTAGTGTCAGATTGTCTAGTTAGGGTTAGTTCAGTGAGCAGGGTGTGAGCTCCGATTTCAAAATTTTATATATGAAAATTGATCATAAAATTACCACAAACGCAATGGCATAACTTTCATGGTCTAATTATAAAACTTAAAAAAAATTCCTTTTTAGCCTTAGCTTAATTAATTTCTTATTAACTTTTATGGTGTGTTACATTCCTCCCTCCACCTTAAAAAGGATTCCGTTCCCGAAACCCCTAAGGGACAGATAATGTAACACACACTAAGCATTTATGTTATGCAACCAAGTTATCTACACAATCATCTACTCAGCCAAAAGTGCAATGTGATTATGAATGCAGATATATTATAGGTGAGCTCAATCCTAGCGTGTATGCAAGGTCGTGACATTTAGGAATTTATGTAAACATACAAGATATGCAATAAGTTTCCTATATGAGTGCAAAAATGACAGTAAAAAGTGTGGCAACCATCCCCTACCATTCAATCTAGCAACCACGATGCCACCAAAACCTAATTTTAGAGAGAGAAAGTTTACCAATGAAAAGCTCAGGATGGGAAGTAATCATCTTCTCTTTTGTTACCCATGTGTTTTTCATCGGGTTATCTCCCCCTTGTACTCGAATCAGCTTAATTTCTTTCTTGCGGAGTTCCAAGTTCCATGCTGCACAATGCATGCGGTGGCACGGAATGCTATTGGCTCCATCTCAATATCTCTCAATTGATCAGGTTGTACCATGGCGCTTCTGCTATAAAGGCATCTCCTCAAGTGAGAAACATGAAAAACATCATGGACTCCTACCAACTTTTCCGGTAGCTCCACACGATAAGCAAGTCTTCCTATTCTTTCCAAAGTTTGGAAAGGCCCAACAAATCTTAGTACCAACTTTCCCGACATTCCAAATCTCATGACCTTCCTAAGAGGGAAAAATAAAAATACCATGTCCCCTACCTCGAAAACCAACTCCTTTCTTCTCCCATCCGCATAGGATTTTTGACGATCTTGTGTGGTTTTCATTCGCTGCCTAATCAATTCTACATCCTTCGAAGTCTCACGAACTAAATCTGGTCCTAGTAAAATTTTGTGGTGGTTTCCCACCAACAATTGGGCAATTTGCGTGGCCTCCCATAAAGCGCTTCAAAGGGTGTCATGCAAATCATCGCTTGGTGACTATAATTATACATAAGTTCAACAAAGGTAAGTGTTGCTCCTGGTGCTCTTTAAAATCCATGATGTAAGATCTTAACAAATATTCCAAGACCATGTTCATCCTTTCAGTTTAACCCTCATTCTATGGGTGGTAAGTAGTGTTAAGATTCAATGAGGTTCCTAAAGCTGTCTGCAAACTCCTTCAGAATTCGCTAGTAAATAAGGGGTCGCTATCACTAACAATGCTAACCAAAATTCTATAAATTTGAACCGCCTCCTTAATATAAATTTGCGCTAGAAATGCTACGATCATATTGCTTCTAACGGGAATAAAATGGACGCCTTTAGTGAGTATATCCACTATGGCCCAAATTGCTTCATTGCCTCTTGGCTCTTATTAAATCCATCTACGAAGTCCATCGATACATGCTTCGAGGTCCAAGTTGGAATCTCTAATTATAATAACAATCCTCTTGACTTTTCTTGCTCAGCCTTTATCCTTTGGCACGTCAAATATTTGAAAACAAATTCAGCTACCCACTTCTTCATCCCTGGTCAATAAAAAATTTGCTTCATATCCCTATACATCTTATATCCTTCAGGGTGAATGTTCATCCTTGAATGGTGACATTCTACAAGCACTTCATCTAACATATTATCAACCTTTGGAACATAAAGGCATCCATCTCTCCTTAAACATTCTTTTTCGTCAATTGCATATCTACTGACAAGGCGAAAATGTTCTCCTCTAATCAGCTTACCTAAAGTATCTACTATCTCCTCGTCCTTCTTTTGCTCAAGTCCAATGCAGTCCATCAATGCTGGTCAAACCTCCACTGCTGTTAAATAGCGTTGAGTGGGTTTTGTTGGCGGTTGAAAGTTGAAATTCGAAAGGAACTCCAACTGCTATGTAACCTCCTGAAATTTTCAACCATTCGCATCCGCACATGTCGGACTTGAATTGCTCAAAATATCAGATTGTTAATTTAAATTTGGCAAATCTCAGCATATACAGAAAATAAATAATCATAGAATCATAGACACAGAGTAATATAACAATAATGCAACAGAAACAAAAGAATAGTAGTTCATAAAGCTACTATATATATAACAGAGTTAAACAAGATACAACAGAAGTCACAAATACATAGATGTCTCAATACAATAGTCAAATACAAGATCTGAACACATCACTCGAATCAACTGAATACTGAAAGCAGAATCAATAGATGGATCTCTAAGCGAAACTCCAACTCCAAAGGTGAGTCTCGAATACTGGTAAAACTTAGTCTGACCCGAGCGTAAAGCAAAACACAAAACACTCGAGTCAGGATTAACATTCGTATATCAATAAATCCAACTCAAGTGAAATATCAACTGAAGTACAAGTAACTTAAAGAATGTTTAGGATAACCATCCTCTAAGGATCCGTTAAACTATCTACTATGTAGTAATATACGCTATTATAATATGTTTAAAGTAAAGTAAACTATTAAAATAGCGTTAAGGCTTTACATTATCCACCTTAACACAATTTATAATGCCAATAGTCTATACAGTACCGTAATACCCCGTAAACTGGAGCTACCAGAGGATACTCCATAGGTACGACACAAATCAAACTCGTAAAAGGCGCGCTAGGGTAGGTGACACGGAACAACTAGGCAATGGCAGGGTAGATATACCAATTACACTTTCGGGCTGGTGGTAACGGAGAGCCGCAGCAATCGCCCACCTCGAGCCACACTCCCGAATCAAAGGTGCGCACCAAATCAATCACAAAGTAATAGAATGGCATACCATGGAGTGTGTCCGATAAGAGGAGCTACCTCATTGGCCCGTCAATTGCTCCTGTTTTAGCCACCTTATTCCAACTCATGGGAGTCGGGTCCACGTATATACCTCATATAGGATCGTCGCCACCATCCTACTTCATTCTGGAATCTCCACCGCGTATACAGTTGTTAAAGTGGTTTTCGGTATCGATAGAGAGTATGCCCATATCTGATCCCGGTCTCTTTAACAACCAAACGTTATTATAACACCGCGGTCATTTCAAAATAGTTTATATTTCAAAACCAAAATATCATTTCCATTTTAAAACCAAATCAATACGATATCATTTCCATTCCAAATATATCCATTTCCAAAAATCATATCACTTTCCAAAGTTATAACGCTTTCGAAATCATAAGTCTTTAAAAATCAAAACACTTTGGAAATCAAAACCTTGAAGTTCATAACACTTTGAAATCATAGCTTTGAAATCATAACATTCTGGAATCCATAACATTTTCCTCTTAAATAGTTTGGATATTAAAAATAGTATATATAATAAAATAGTTTATAAAATAAAATAGTTTATATAAAATAGTTATAAGTCAAAATTAGATTATATTAAGATAATTAGTGTATTGAAATAGTTTATATTAAAAATGATTTATATTAAAATAGTTTATATTAAAATAATTTATAAAGTAAAATATATAAAGAGTTTAAATATAATTTAAAAATAATTTATATAATAAAATAGCTTCCTTAAATTTTACAAATCAATTCAAATCAACTCGAATTCCAAATCCAACTTAATTCAATCTAAATTCACAAATTTCAACTCAATTCAGTTTCTCAATAAACCATTTCAAATTATATCGATTTCAAATACAGATTTGAACCACAAAATAAACCATTTAATTTCAATATATTTCAAAGCTTTAAATATTCCACATTTCCAAAACTAAATTTGATAATTCCATTTATATCTCAATTTAACTTCATTAACATTTAGTTTTGAAATATTTATTTAATCATTTCAATGACATTTAAATAAACTCCAAATTACAAATTTAAATAAACTAAATACCCCATCTTAATTTATGTAAATTTGAGACAATTCATTTAAATCACTTTTAATCCAAATAAAGTTATAAAATCATAGCTTCCAAATCTCAAATTTAATAATTTCAAATCAAACTTATTTAAGTAATATTCTTAAATAAATATAATTTCAAATCAATTTCAAATTTATCTTTCCAACCTGAATCATTATAAACTCTATATTTGAAAATATATATATTTTAAATAAATACTTAAACATATTATACATCAACTTTATTAAATAAACTTTAATAATTTTTTTTTAAATTAATATTTATTAAAACCATATACTTCTTTTCAAAACCATAGAAATCAATTTCAAAATATTTATATATAGACCAACGGTGTCTGTATATAATTTTCTACCCTATGGTCAAGTGATACGGATATTTATCATTTCAATCCATAATTTAAATATATACGGGTATATATCTTTTCAACCCGCAATCCCAAATTTAATTCAATGAAAATCGTTTGGGTTTATCATTTCAACCCATAACGAATTTCTCTTATTCTACAGATCGTTCGGGTATGTATCATTTCAACCCATAGGGAATTTCTATACTAACAGGGAACTTGCAGAGTGATAACAGATACGATAATAATATAACAGGCATATATCATCAATATATATAACATATAATGGTGTCAAATGTCACAGGTGAACAGATAATGATAATAGCATATATATAGCAATGTAAATAACTAACAGCAGCATATTTCAATTGTCGTTCCAATTGAAATCAAATTTAATAAATATAAGAACGTAAATCGCGAGTGATTTCTCACCTTTCGAGGCTAGCAAGATAGACAATGAAGTTGAGTTACGAAATCCAGGCACGAAATCCCAAAACAAGGCAAGATTGAATGCGAATTTGACGACAAAGCTGATAAATAGGAATTGATGTCAACGAATCAGATCAACTTGATATAAATGGAAGATATATATACTATATTTCAAAACAATACCCATGACAATATATATATATATATTATTAAATCATTGTTAAATTTAAAACACATCAATATAAGTTTAACAGGTTAAAATATATATATAAACTAGATATTCACAGGATTACTTTTATAAACTTAATATTTAAATCTATATACATTTTAAAAGAAAGAATCAAATATTCATATATATGAATAATACATGCATGCAGCAGTATACTGTCTGGAGTAATAACACATACACAATACAGAATATATATGCAAACCCAAATAAAAATATATATGCATGCTACCTGAAACAACACTTAAACTGTTATATTATACTAATAAATTTATTTTTCTTGAACATATCAATACATACCTTTATATATTTAACTAGTATACACACTGTAGATGCCAAGACATACATATATTTTACTAATTTATATAATATATACTGTAACCTTTATATATAATAAACTATGATAAATCTTTACATTAAAACATAACAGACCACTATATATCATATATACATATTTTAAACTATAACAACTGTCATATACTATGGGATCAGCAATATGTCAACCAAAATAAAAGCTGGTAAATATATATAAACTTAGAAAATTTTCATACTTTATAATATACAACAACTTGAGATATGCAACAGTATACACTCATATACTTTATAACTTTATAGATTGCAGCATATATATCCTCATACTAGATCATAAAATAGTATATCAGCCATATATATATATATACAAACAGAATTTGTATACTATAAAAAAATATGTGTATATATATAAAACAAATCATGACTCATATAACTTTTAAAATTATATATATATATATATTAGTTTCTATAAAGCAACTGCAGTGGCTTAGTATACTTTACTACATAAATTATTTATACAAAACATGACTTAGTCTAGCTATATATATATATAAGCAGATAGCTATATATACAAATATACCTATACATAAGCATCGTCCAAGGATTGAATGACAGGAAGGCTCGGCATCAAGGCAAGAGGTCAGGGAAGATAGAAGTGCTGGGACTCGGCTCGCGATGTGGGCTGGCGTTGGGCTGTGGGTCGGCTTCGGAGAAGGAAGTGGAGGTGCAATTTCGGTTTGGATGCTTGGCGCGGCCGGAGGTAGGATGAAGGGGATCGGCTGACATGCTTTTTAATGGCTACAGGCTTTACATTCTTTTTTTTTATTTTTTTTATTTGAAGAAGAACACGAATTGAAAAGAAGGGACGAGGTTGAGAAAGGGGTGGGGTGAACAGCAGCAGGTTGGAATATAATTTGTATGTTTTATTATAAATTTTTTTTTCCAAAAAGACGCGGAACAAAGAAGAAAGGAAGTGAAGGAGATGAGGAGTTAACAGAGAAAGAAAGAAATGAAGAGGCAACCGGAAATTATAAATGAAATAGCTAATGAAAAATTTGAAAAGGGTGGAATCACCAAAAGCCTGGACCAGAAATTCAGCAAATAATAAAAGCTACTAGCCAATAAATTTACATGGTAAAAATGAAGGGAGAGAGTAATCAAAAGGTTTAAAATGATACCGATACATTTAGCCGTTTCATGGTTTCGCCGCAAACCGGACACCGAAACACACATATGAATATATTACGGAGATCAAGACGACGAGACGATCAAAACGGTATACAGATATTAGTGGTACGATCATCCTATCAAAAGTCGATAATCGGTACCGAAAATGCTGCTATTCTGTCGAAAATAAGATAAACGGAGCAATAGCAGTCCAAATATGGGAAAACGAAAGATGATGTCTCACTCAGAAGATGATTTACAAATTTTCTATAGAAAAAATATTCAGGTTTGGAAAACATTTTATTATCATCAAATATTAACTGATTTGAATTGAAATAAAATTACATTAGAAAATAAACCTTCATATTATGTGATGAAAATTTTCCATTTGCTATGTTAAAATAGACGTATTCCAAATATCAAATTTATATTTCAAAATTTTATTATTTAAAATTTCACAAAAATTCAATTAAATATATTATTAAAACAAATAAAATTATTAAAAATTTACGGGTCGTTACATGCTACCACTCATATATAGCACCTAAGGTAGCATGCCTCTGGCTAAAGGCGTCGGCGATGACATTCTCCTTTCTGGGGGTATGTTGTATCCCAAAATTATATGATGCTATAAACTCCATCCATCTCCGCTGTCTCAGATATAAATCTTTTTGGAAAAATATGTATTTGAGCGATTTGTGGTCGGGGAACAACTCAAACCTCTTTCCCAAAAGATAGTGCCTCCACATTTGTAAGGCAAAAACGATTGCCACTAACTCTAAGTCATGAGCTAGGTATCTCTTCTCATCGTCCTTTAATTACCTCATAACATAAGCTATCACCCTTCCTTCTTGCATAAGAATTGCTCCTAATCTTGTGCCACATGCATTCATGTAAACTGTAAAAGGCTTTGTCCTATGGAGAATGGTAAGTACCGATGCACTTGTTAATAGTTCCTTTAACTTCTCGAATGCTTCCGTACATCTTTCATCCCATGCAAAGACTAGATCCTTCTTGGTTAAGAGAGTTAGATGGACTGCTATTTTTGCAAGGTCTTATATAGTAACCTGCTAACCCGAGAAAACTTCTAACCTCCATGGTGCTCTTTCAAATCTTCCAACCTTGAATAGCTTCTACCTTTGCGGGGTCTACTGATAATCTATGTTCGGAAAAAATGTGTTCAAAAATCTCACCTCCTTCTTCCAAAAGTGACACTTCGAGAATTTAGCTTTAAGTTGATGCCATCTCAAAGTTCCCGTTATCCACTTTAAGTGATTTGCATTCTCTCCTTCAATCTTGAAGAATACTAAGATGTCATCAACAAACACTACAAAAAAATTATTTAGTTGTCCTCTAAATGCTCTACTCACTAAATCTACAAAGTACGCAAGGGCATTCGTCAATCCAAAAGGCATCACTTCCCATTCATAAATTCCATCCGTAGTGCTAAATGTGGTCTATGGTTTGATGTCCTCTGCTATCCTCAGCTGATGAAAACTAGTATCCAAGTCCAATTGGGAAAAGATTTTGTCTCCCACAAGCTGATCAAATATATCGTCTATTCTAGGTAAGGGATACCTATTTTTCTTAGTCAACTTGTTGAGTTCTCCACAATCAACGCATAGCCTTAATGAGCCGTCTGCCTTAGTGGCAAAGACAAGAGGGGCTGCATATTCTGAAGTACTTTAACAAATGAATCCTTTTTGCAATAGCTCGGAGATATACTTATCTAGCTCTCGCCTTTCTTTAAGGGCTGTGTGTCTTAATGACAGAGCGACTGGTCTAGCATCCTCCAAATCAATCCTAAACTTGATCTTCCTTTGGGGTGGAAGACTTGAGACTTCTCCAAAGATGCTCGGAAATTCTTAAACTAAGGTATGAATGAGAGCTCATCCTATGATAGGCTCATCGATTATACATAGCTTAACTCGACTAAGTTTTGTGGTGTACAATGAACATCTATATCTTGTTCCCTATAATTCTTTAACCGTATAACCCTCGTATCACATTCTAAGATAGCCCGTAGTACAACAAACAATCCATTGCTAAGATAAGTCCATACCCCTCAAAATTAAGAATGTACGCTTTGCAAATGAAATCGACATTACATATGTTCACGACTAGGTCATTACAAATTGAAGAATGATATGTCGACCTCCAATAGGATTGGATACTAGTATCGGGTTGGTGACAATTTGCGTTTTTAGACTCATAGAGTTAACTACATTCCTAACTATGAATGAATGTGATGCCCCTGAGTCAAATAGAGTACGAATGGTATTCCCAGAAATAAGAGTTGTACTTTCCATTGCAGCCTTTCCTTGATCTCTAGAGGGAGGTCTACTCAAGATAGGAATAGCCTCAATGAAATAGGCTTGCCTACTCTACCCTTCCTTCACAAGCTTCGAATAGTGATTCTTGAAGAGTCCCTCCTCGTGGCATCGTGGCAGTGGTAGCACTTTCCCTTAAAAGCTTCCTTCTACAGACTCATCCTCCAATCCTTCGTGATAAGTCCTTTCTTTTGGCATATTCGACATACTATACCCTCATTCTTGAACTTCCCTTTCGACTTCTTATTTTCCCAAAAACCTCCCATCTTAGCTCCTCATTGAATTTGAGTAGGTGACACCTTCTCCTTCTCTTTCTCCTTCTCTTCCGAGCTAACCATCTAAAGCAAATCCATCTCAACCAAGGTCTTATATGTAGCGTCAGTGGGTACTTGGGGGAAAAATAATTCCCTAAGTGGGGAGTTCAGGCCTTTGTCAAATGTCATGGCTTTTTTATGGAGGTATCAATCAAACTCATCCCAAACTTAGCCAGTTCTATGAATCTACTAATATACTTCTTCAAAGAATAGTATCCATGTCTAAGCTGTATAAATCTGTCTAACTGCAAATTCACCTCAGCCGTCGACATAAATCGCGACTCAAATCGGTTTTTGAACTCATCCCAAGTAATAATTATATCAACATTCTCTTCAGCCATAATCGTCCACCAATCTAAGGCATCCCCTTTAAGGTGCCATGCCGCCATTCTCCGCTTAATCTTGTCCTTCCAACCAAGCTACTGGAATATTCTCTTGTATTTTTTTATTCAAGCCTTTGTCTCCAAGAAACTTCTACTCCCGTATACAGCTTTCCACCCTTGTTTTGTAAATCCTTGCACATCTTGGGGAATTCTATGGGGCAGAGTGCTGCTTTAGTAGGCGGGCAGTGGATGTCGCTGGTGTATCTTGTTAAGGAATAGGAACTTGCCCTATATGCCTCAGGAATTGTCTAAACGATTCAGACATTCCTTGGATAGTGGGTATCTCTTGGGAGGGGTTCCCAGTCTCAAAAAAACAAATTTCAGCCATAATCAACTATCTGTAGGTCAAACTTTTAGTTATAATTTCCTAAGATAGTATTATATGCTGAAATAAAGATTTGTCTAATGTGTTTTCGTATGATCAAAAATAGTGTATACATATATGGTAGGGTTTTTGAAAAATACTTTCAAGATAACAAGTACACCACTCATACGTATATGTATCTCTATTGATCGAGTAACCTAAGCACTAATACCAAATGTAACAACCCACCTCAAAGCGGGCCTAATTCTCGACCCAGAAAAGGCCCATCGAACCTAAGATCTATTTCAAAGCAGGCTGTTGGTTGGTAAAATTGATACAAAAACAATACACAGAGCTACCTGTTTACACACTTATAATCTAACAGTGGAAGGATAAAATATAATATCAAAAATAGTACCCATTTATTTGAAAATTCAATTGGTAGAAACATATAACACAATGCTACATAACAAAGTAAAAATCCATAGTGCAATGTTACAAAATACACATCATGTCTCAATGGGTACATAAGAAATATAAGAACAACAAAAGTAGATAGGTAAACTACTGCCACAAGTCTCTATCTTCGCTACCGTCTCCGAAATCTGCATAATCTTCTCTAATATGTGTTGTAACGGGGAGGGAGTCAGAACAACAATGTCTGGTGAATAAAAATATTGAGCCTTTCTATAATAGTACTTGGATAATATAATTTAAATAAGAATATGTCTTACGCATCCTAGTTATATTCTATGTAACTTTCTCCGACTGCAAGTCCAATTCTATAACCTATACCTTTTCCAATCCAACTCACTAACCCATTTTCAAATGTAGGCCAAAGGCCATTCCCAGTCTCATGCATCTACCATAAAAAATGTCCAAACAATGTAAGAGATAGTACCTAAGTCACTTAATACCTTTTCAATGGAAACTAGGCAGACTCTGACCATTTAATACCTCATTTTAGGCAGGTCTCTGTCATTTACTACCTATCCTGATGTGCACGTAAATGTGCATATTTTTACCACCATATTTAATCTATTTAAATTAAATAAATGATCATATCGGGTATTTTAACTTGTTTAAACCAAAATTCAAATTATTTTCAAATTGTCACATATTCATCTTCATATAGGGGTAAAATGGTCATTTTTATGCATTTATTAAACTGTGAAAATTTACTTGGAATTTTCTATGTTGTTTTGTAGGAAATTTGGTGAATTTTACAAGTGGCTTCATGATAATATATGCATGCACAAGAGTGAAGAGAACAAATGAAGATGGAAATAATTCAAAGTGATGATCATGGAGGACCCCACCCACTTACCTTGATTTTCAATTAGGAGCTAAGCACATGATAAAAGGACATTAAAACTTCATGTACATTTAAGTGGGGGATTAGTGGACGTTAATGATTACTTGGCCACCACACTACCTCAAAGGCAATTTTGGCATTCCCCAAAAATATGAATTAGGGTTTAACACTTGTATAAATACCTCATATCTTCATGTAACCCTCTTCTTCTTAGTCTTTCTTAGTTAGTTTTTAGCTTAAAAATAAAAGAAAGCTCTCTTTCTCTTTTCATGGCTACTTGCCATTTTTATTTCTTGTAATTTTTCTTTTCTTTCTTATGCAATTCAATATATGCTCTTTACATTTACATGCTCTCTTTCTTATGTTGTAGTGTAGATTTCTTTTCTTTTATGCAAGTAGAATAGTTTTCCTTACATTTTGCTCTCTTTTTCCTCTTGTTAGTTTCATGTTGCTTTCTACATTTGTTCATATGATAACAAATATGAGAGGCTAATCCCTACAATTTAGGGGTAATGAAGCTCTCTAGTATGTAGATGCAACATTTTGATGTTTATGCTCTCTTTTTGTGCTTAATGAATCATTTGAAGTGGTTTAACTTGTTGTTTTTGATGTGAATTTGATAGCCTATATTGTTGACACCATATAGGAAATGCTTAAACAATCACAAACAATGATTACCTCTTCATCTACATATGATGATGGTAATAAAGTGATTGTTGAAATTAAAATTTGATGGCCTATATTTCTAAACAATAGTTAATAGGCCATGCTTAAAATAGTTTTTGCTTTCAACTTTGTTGTCATTTTCATGAGAATTAAAAGTGGTTTAAAGGTTGTGTTATAGTTTGATGGCTTATGTTGAGCTAATTAATAGCACAAATGAGCCATACTTATGATAAGAACATCAATTAAGCTAACTAATGACAAAGAAAAGAGAGATCATAACTTCATTTTGTCGATTTATGTGATCTAGAGAGTGGAAGTTGCCCCTAAATTGTCTTAACACTCTCATATTTTTATCTATTTACTTTTAGCTTGTTTTTACTTTCTTTTAGTTAGTTAACAATCACTCGACTTTGGTTTAATTTGATTGGATAGATTTTTAAAATCATCAATTCCCTGCGGATCGACCCATATTCGCCACGTACTACAAGTGTACGTCGTGCGCTTGTGGTAAATTTTAATTCGAAATATTTTCGACGGTTTTCTAATCCGATAGAAATTCCGTCGATTAACAAGTTTTTGGCGTCGTTGCCGGGGAGTTTGTTTTGATTTAATTTTCTATTCTTCGGATTATTTTTGTGTGATGTTATTTTGTGTTTGTGTTAGTTTTGTGTGTTGAGTGATCTTTTCATTAAAAAAATCATTAGTGCACTAGTCACATTTTGGTTTTCTGTTCTCTGCATTCTTATCTCTGCATTGTTATCACTGTATTGTTATCACTTGTCCATTGTGTTTGTTTGTGTGCGTCCATCACTGTTTTTTTTCTCTCCTCTCTGTTATATGATTCTATCTCTGTTTTCTACACTACATTCTACCACCTGAAACTCTTGCTCAAGGCAACATACATTTCTACTTTCATTATTGTGCTTTGGATCTGTTTTTTTTTGTTTTTTTGTAGGCCTTCTGTTGCTTTGGTTCTGTTTTGTTCTAGCTTTTTTTTAGTCTGTTTCATTTTTAAGAAAAAACAAAAACAAAATTGCAATTGAAAATGAAAAAAAATTCCATTCTATTTTCACTTACAATTTTCTTTGTACAAATTGCCTTTTCAACAACATTTCATTTACACTTATTTCCTGTGCAATTTTTGCCTGTTACATCTTTTGCTTGTTACATTTACAAGTTTCTTTTCTTTGCATTTTACTCCTTAATATCACTTGCCATTCTTCTCTGCCCCTACATCTTGCGACTTCAGCTACTTCTTGCAACATTCCCCTACATTGCCATCAAACACACAAGAGCCTGCATACACTTCACCACCATAAACTTGCTTCACCAGTGCACAGTGCATCCATACTTCAATATATAGTGCATATCACAGTTCAGCCATAAACCATCAATAAACAGCAGCTCCTATTCACTTCAGTTCATCCAACCTTTCTTCTCTGACCAACCTTCCATCTTCAAACAATAACCACATCACCAAATCAACTTCACACCCAGCCATCATTCCTACCTCCTCACCACTGTCTCTCAACAACAGTCAACCCAAACTACAGCCTTGCCTACCTCATATACAAGCTTCAACTGTTACATAACTACTCCGCAAAACTTCATCACACTGCCCACCACTGTCTTCACAACTGCAATCAAACCCCATTTCACATATCCACGTGACCACAACTTGCTCATCACCAACCTCTGTTGCCTGAAACAAACAGTGATACAGCTTCTTCCTCAACATATCAACACTGTCTGCCTGCCTAACTCCACATCAAAGCACAAACAGTTACCATAAACATCACCAACATCCCACCATGACAACAACCAACAGCGGTAAATTAATCCCACTTTCTACTGACAATCTGCCTCTTCACCATCCCCTTCATCCCGTACTTCTACAAACATACAACATTCAACTGCCACTCTTCCTACATCAGTCACTGACTGGCCACCATCCACTTTTCATCATAATCATTGCCATCCCATTCGCCCTCTGACCTATACATACTGCCTCCCCCTGTCTTCCACCTTACAACACTTCCACCCACCTCTCATACCACACAACCCTGACTGCACCAACTTGTCAACTTGCCTACCATCTGCTCAACTCACTCCCCCACGATACCAAAAAGACTTCCACTTGCTCTGCCATCATCTGCTCTACTACCAGTTCCTACTCCTTACTGCACTATTCACCAATTAAAAAAACTGCAAACATCACTTCTCAACAACCTGACAACAAACTGCTATATCCATTCATATCTTCCTCCACCCTCCCTATTCACAGCCTTCAACATCATCAGTGCTAGCACCATCAACCTATACATCCCCTCTGTTAACTCCAAATCACCACTTCCTGAACAAGTCTATCAATGCTCTACCTTCTATTTCAAGAATCACATCACCAGAAAGTTTTCCCGCCTACCGCCTCCGCAAATTACGAATTCCAACAACCTCCCGCAAAACATCACCATCATCTCGTCACCCACAATTGACATAACCCTTTGGCAATTCACTACCACAACAATACCCATATCCAAACCACTACAGTGCCTTGCTTCGACCACCAAATTACACTGTCAAGCATCCTTCGCCATAAACTACATATTGCTGTATTCCCCTCAGCTTGCCATTCACTACAGAAACCACTTCATCCAAAGTTCCCAATCGGCAAATCTAACCAGTTGCCTAAACTTCATCAACCACCTTCCAGCAACACAATCAAACTGCCAACATACTGCAACCGGGTTACCCAAATCCAATCAAAAACAACGCGGGACCCCATTCCAACCTCACCGCAACTTCCTCATCACCTGATATGAAACCAAGCCTTCAACCACTGCTTCAAAATCGCGACCAATCCTAATCGCAAATCCCCAATTGGCCAGAACGATGCCACAAAATCACGAATGCGAATCCTCTTCCCTCGACCAATTTCTACTCATGACTTCAATTTGCTCGATTTGTTGTTTGCTAAAATTCTATTTGTTGTGTTTTGTGAAATTGGTGAAAATTCGATTGATTTTTGGAAATGTTCTTGCTGTATTTTGGGGTATAAACGGTGGATGGTTTATATTGTGGGTTTTGGGTAGTGTGATATAAGTGGGCCGGGATAAAATAATAAAAAACGGGCCGTGTATATTTTTTTAGTTAAGTTTTAAATCTCTTTTCCAAACAAAAAAAAACAGAAAAAAAAAGAAATTTCCTTTGCTTTTGAATTGCTTGAGTTTTTGAATAATTGTATTGATTTAAAAAAAGAAGGGTTCTCTTTGCTTCATTTGTTTTATTTCGTTTCATTTGATTTTAATTGTTTTTATTTTCCATTTTTTTTAGACTTCCTTCTCTTTAAAAAAAAAATTTTAAAGTAAAACTTCACTTTTAAGTTTCCTTTTCAAAAAAAAGAGTCTCTCCCTAAAAAAAAGTTTTTCCTTTTGTTTCGTTTGTTTTATTTCTTAATAATTAATAAAAAAACAAGTTGTTTCGTTTTAAAATTTGTTTTTGTTTTTCCTTGCCAAAAAAAATATTTTACAATTTCAAAAAAAGGGTTGTTTTGAATTTATTTTCATTTATTTTGTTCTAGTTTTTCATTTTTCTTTGATATATATATATATATGTAACAACTCGCATATTTTACGATTGAATATTTAAATGTTTTATTTAAATATAGAATCGTTAATCGGATTGAAGTCCGAAAAGCTACTTTTTGTAAACAGTCGAATTGGGACTCGAGACCACCTCTATTGAGTCCAAAATGGCGTTTACAACTTTTTTGAGTATAAACATCGATATGTTTGGAGTTGAGTAAAAATTATGACTTTTTCACTTTGGGTTTGGGTTTGGGTTTCAGCCCACTAACCCATCTTAATACCCTAACTCAGCCCCTCCCTTCTTCATTCATCCTCGTTTCCTAATACATTCAAGCTTAAGTAAAAATGGGGAGAGGAATGGGAAATTAGAAATTCTTAAGCCTTAGTTTCTTTTACAAATCCAAGTGTTAGCTCCAAAATCAAAGAGAAGCTTAGGTAAGCATCCTCTTCATCTTCTCCAACTCATTCTCTCTTTAATTTCAGAAATTTCCTAAACCTAACTTAGGAAATATTCTTCTTTTAAGCTTAGATTCAAGCTTCTAGAGTTGAAGTTGAAGAGTAGTTGATCTTCCTTTGCTTTCAAACTTCTCCTTCATCGTTTTTGGGTTTAAAAGTGAGTTTTTGAACTCACATCTTTGTCTATTTCTATCATTGTTGTTAGGTATGAATTCCTAACATCTATTCATGCTCATTTGCTTTTGATTTGAATTGATTTGGTGAACATTTCAATTTTTGGTGTTTTGAAGTCAAAACTTTGAAAATCCTAGCTTTGATTTATTGTTATCCCGCCTTTTGGCAAGACCGTGACACCAAGGACTTGACTAGAAACCAGTGACAGATTGTCTCGAAGACCAGTTACGTGCAGGGATCGCTATGGATATCAATGAATTTTGTCCGAGTCCGGATCGGGCCACAATTGATAAGGCACGTCGAGCAAAGCCGGGGGAACCAACGTTCCAAATTTCGGGACAATCCGAGTTCGCATGCTCATGATATCGCCAATAGGAGATGGATGAAGCAGCACAGGTTCGAATCCCTCAGAAGTAGCACAGGTTCGACTCGATCAGAAGAAAGCTATGCTCCGAATCCATCTATCGCACATTGGTTCGCATCCATCCACGGCGCCATGGTTCGAATCCGTCCCATTATGCCACAAGTTCGAATCCATCGAGGTATTCCTGTCCTCGAATACCTCAAGAAGAGATCCTTCGAATCCATGAAGAGGACCATAGCTTCGACTCCATGCCGCTATTGTCTTCGAATCCCAAAGACAGAGGATGCTTCGTATCGATCAGTAACGACCTTCCACGATCGATACGAAGGAGCACGAATTCAATCGATTCGAAGGAAGCGCGTCTTCGAATCGATAGTCTCGCATCCACCTAGTCCACACAGCTAAAACCCCGGGTACGACTCAGTAAAACTCGAAGATAAAGGAGGGTTGACCCGAGGCATGCGTACCACGCCGTAGTATTCGCAAACAGGAGGATCGATTCGAACGAATCGATTCGAGCGTATCGATTCGAACGACTCCAGGAAACGAAAAACACCTACTTGAATCGATCATAACTCAAGTTCTACAAATCCAAATGCCATGAAATTTTCACAGAAGCTTAAACACATGATGAAGGATGTCCACACCAAATTTCAGCTCGATTGGACTCTTTCTTGATCGATTCGAACCAAAGGTCGAATCGATCCCAAAGTGGGCCCGGATCTCCAGATTTCGGCCATGCGGGCCCCCTCACGTGCCAGAACTGGTCTCCCCTCAATTTAGGCGAAATATCAGCCTCCTACACCTATAAATAGAGCCCCTGGTCATTCAGAAAAGGGGTCAGACAATTCTAAGTACTAAAGAGCGCCCAGATTCTGCCAGATTTACTCCAGAACACCACCGCTGCTTTAGATTGAGACTTAGCATATAATTTCAGTTGTACTACGTTATCAAGAATTGTAATTTTCAAGTATCGAGTAATAAAATCATCAAACTTCATAGTGGACGTAGGCAAAACGCCGAACCACTCTAAATCGCTTGTTTTTGCAATTTACTTTCTGTTACTTGGAGTTTTTGTTAGATAACCCACATTTTTAATTTTCATTCTTCACTTTTATCTCTTCAAAAACTTCCGAAGAGTGTTGTGCCCATTTTTGGTACAAACACTTTGGTGCTTTCACTGAGAACAAACCCGCTTTTTTCTCCTGCTCCTTGGATCCACCATCGATACCGGATTGTATAAATCCAAGACGAAGTTCCAGATCTCTAATTCATAATCCTTCCATTCTATTCAGATTTGCATAAAGTCTAGAAAAGGGATTCATCATTCAAAATGGTTAGCACAAGAACCACTTCTACAGCTGCTGGACAAGAAGGAAGGGATGGACAGAATCCTGCTCAACAGCAGCCATCCAATCAAGACAACGTTGCTCATTCAGAACCGTCTGGACCAGTCACCAGACAGGAGCTCCATATGTTGCTTAAAGAGCTAACTCAAAGTCGGCAACAATTGGCCAAACAGTTGCGTGCTAATATTGAATTAACAAACCAACTGAACCGCCAAGGCCGCAGAAGGTCCAGATGGGATGATATCTCCCGATCATCTACTGAAAGTTCCGCCTCATCGGACTACTATCACAGATCTACCCGTCCTCGATTAGACGGGAGTCATGCACAAACGGCCGGATATCAACCCGCCTTGACTGTTGGACAGTTGAGGGCAGGACCGTCAACCAGCTTTCAGGCCGGGCCCTCAACTCAAGGAGGCCCTACTACACAGCATACTGCGGACAATCATGCCGCAGCTGCCACAATAGAAACAAGGGTTGATACCCGAAATCTTTCAGAGCCAAATAATCAGCAACGTGGGCATACTCCTAAACCATACGTCCCAGAAGACGCTGAGCCAAGGAGGCGAAATTTGGACCGTCGACAGCGCCCGGTCCGAACTCGCGCTGTGGAACCCGACCACACCTTAGCTCAGCAGGCTCAAAATGTAGCAATGCCCGACATTTCGACTATGATACGTCAGATGATCCGCGAAAGCCAAGGTCTTACCAACGACGATTGGGGGATTTCTCGAAGTCATACTCCTTTCACGGACGAGATACTATACGCTGAACCTCCTCGGCGATTCAGAATGCCAACTCTCCATATGTACGAAGGAAATTCTGATCCCAATCAACACATTTTGAAATATGAATGGTCAATGAGCGCCGCAAGGGCCGACGATGCGGTGAAATGTCGAAGTTTCCCCATCTCCCTGGGAGGAATTGCAACAATGTGGTTTACAAGATTACCTCCAAGATCTATCTCTTCATTTGATCAATTGGCTAAGAAATTTGTTGAACAATTTCGCATGCATGTCGCTAGACCCAAAGATGTTAACACCCTGTCCAATGTTACCCAGGCTCGTGGGGAAACGTTAAGGCGTTACTTGGAGAGATTCCATGCGGCATGTGTGGAGATTAGTAATTCCAACGATAACTCAATTTTAATGGCACTGACTAAGGGAATCGATCCCGATTCTGAGTTTGGAAACTGGTTAGCTGGAAAACCACCCGCATCGTTGGACCGTTTCTACTCTAAAGCCGCTCAATTCTTACGGCAAGAGGACGCGAAACAGTCTAGGAAGCAAGACGATGCGAAGCCCGGAAGTGAAGGATTACAAAGCAATGTAGCGGTTAAGCAGTCTGGTGGCAATTCCGGAAAAGTTCAATTGAACATTCAGAACAAGCAAACTCAGCAAAGAGGTAACGATGGTCAGAATAAGAAAAGAGATCCAAATCCAGGCCCACGGCGTAGGGCTCCGATGTTCGAAAATTATACACCATTAAATACATCGCTGGAAAATGTGTACCTACAAACTTGCAACACTGAACAGTATAAAAAACCCACTCCGAAGCGGTCATCAGAGAGGCAGATTCAGACAGGGAAGTTTTGTAGATTTCATGAAAGTTATGGCCACAATACTAATGACTGTCGTCATTTGCAGGATCTCATAGAAAAGTTGATCAGGGAGAGAAAGTTAGATCAATTCGTGCGGGCACCGCAGTCTGGTGGTGCGGGCCCATCAAACCCAAACCGTGCGCAAGACCAAGAAAGACAAGAGGAACCCGCTCGTACAGGCGGGAGGCTAGTTATCAATACCATAAGTGGTGATCCTCATCCAGCGGACAGAAGCTGGAGGGAAATGGAGTCGTATGCTAGCTCTATCAGGCATGCGAGCTTCGAATGCTGCAGTAATTGTGAGGATGGAACCCCGGCTAAACAACAAAAGACAATGTCTGATGACATCATATTTAGAAGCAGAGATGCTGACAAAATCGAAGCCCCAACAATCGACCCACTGGTCATATCCGCCCAGGTCGGTCCTGCTTGGATGAAGAGGATCCTGGTCGACAGTGGGAGTTCTGTAAACATTTTATTCAAACGAGCTTATGATTTAATGAAGATGGAAGCAAAGGACTTGAAACCCTGCCAATCCCGAGTTCACGGCTTCAATGGGAGTGCTACGATACCCACTGGGATAGTGGAACTACTAGTAGAACTGGGGATTGGAGAACGCAGGAGAACCCGACTGCTGCAATTCGTTGTTTTAGACATCGCTTCACCGTATAATGCATTCTTGGGCCGACCAGCCCTTGCTGAATTCAGGGCAGCCATTGCCCCGTGGTGTTTGACTTTGAAGTTCCCAACTGACCATGGGATTGGGGTCATTCAAGGGGATCAGGCAGCAGGAAGAGCCTGTTACGTTGCTGAATTGCGTGAAGCGCAGAAGAAGGAGAAAGGAAAGGGCGTGGAGGAATCTCTCTGTGTTCGTTTCACCGATAATTGACAACTAGCGCCTGGGCCCCGGCCCGGGCACCACTACCAATTCCTTAAAGATCTTGACCTTAGAGATAACGAAGATAAAGATGAAGTTAAAGAGAATCAGGCTTCTCCAGCCGAACTGACTGTGGACGTCCCAGTCAATGAAGATGACGACTCAAAAGTACTAAAAGTTGGATCTCAACTGGGAAAACAGATACAACAGGAATTGGTTGAATTTCTCCAAGCGAATCTCGATGTTTTCGCCTGGACGCACTCTGATATGTGCGGAATCTCACCAAGCATTGCGAGTCACTCCTTGAATATTGATCCGCGACATGTTCCGGTCAAGCAAAAAAGGCGTGGTATGGATCCAGAGAGATCTGCCGCCCTTAAAGAAGAGATTGACAAGTTGCAATCAAATGGTTTCATACGAGATGCTCTATACCCGGAGTGGGTGTCAAATCCGGTAATGGTTCGAAAACCGAATGGGAAATGGAGAACTTGTGTCGACTACTCCGACTTAAACAAAGCTTGTCCAAAAGATAGTTTTCCACTTCCTCGAATTGACCAACTCGTAGACTCAACCGCAGGCCATGAATTGTTATCCTTTATGGATGCTTATTCCGGTTATAATCAAATACCTATGCATCTACCCGATCAAGAACATACCAGTTTCGTGACCGATCTGGGACTCTACTGTTACAGAGTCATGCCTTTTGGTTTAAAGAATGCCGGAGCAACTTACCAACGCTTGGTTAATCGAATGTTCGCTGACCAGATCGGGAAGACCATGGAAGTTTATGTGGATGACATGTTAGTAAAGTATCGATTTTCCACAGATCACGTCAGAGATTTAGATTCAATGTTCCGCATCCTACGAGAATATGGAATGAAGCTTAACCCGTTGAAGTGCCACTTTGGCGTTGCATCCGGAAAGTTCCTCGGTTTCATCGTCAACGCTCGTGGGATAGAAGCAAATCCCAAAAAGATCTGGGCAATAAGGAATTTGCAAACTCCAAGGACCATAAAGCAAGTCCAGAGTCTCAATGGGAAGGTAGCAGCGTTAAGCAGGTTCATTTCAAAATCCACTGATAAATGCATTCCTTTCTTTGATTTGATCCGAAAGGGAAAACAAAACTTTGAATGGACCATGGAGTGTGAAGGCGCATTCCGATCGCTGGTTCAACATCTCTCTACACCACCGATCCTGTCAAAACCGGTCGATCACGAACAGTTATACCTTTATCTGGCAGTATCGGAGCATGCAATCAGTGCCGCTCTGGTCCGAGAAGAAGATCGAGTGCAGAGACCGGTCTATTATGTTAGTAAACGATTGACCGGAGCTGAAAGAAATTACCCAAAGTTGGAGAAACTGGCTTATTGCCTAGTCATTGCCTCAAGAAAGCTTCGTCCTTATTTCCAAGCTCAGCCGCTTACTGTGTATACCGATCAGCCATTACGACAGGTCCTCATGCGGCCTGAGACGTCTGGAAGGTTACTCAAGTGGAATATCGAACTGAGTCAATTTGACATTACTTATGCTCCGCGGAAAGCCATTCAAGGGCAAGTCCTAGCTGACTTCATAGCTGAATTTACTGTTCCAGACGACTTACCCGAAACCAGCGAATCTCCTGAATATGTTTGGAAACTTTATACAGATGGTGCATCAAACGATCGGTGTTCGGGAGCTGGTGTTGTACTAGAAACCCCCGAAGGTCGATCCATATGCTATGCTTTGAAATTTGATTTTCACGCAACCAACAATGAAGCCGAATATGAAGCTCTATTGACTGGGTTAAGACTTGCCAGAGATCTGAGAATTATCGCTATAGAAATTTATTGTGATTCACAGTTGGTTGTATGCCAGGTACGGGGAGAATATCAAGCAAGAGACCGAAGATTAGCTGCTTACCTAGTCCGAGTTCAGGAAGCACTGGATCAGTTTGATTATTATGCCATTTACTATATACCACGGGATCACAATCAAAAGGCCGATTCATTGGCAAAATTAGCCAGCACAGGTGAGGCACAGCAAATGGGACTCGTCCCCGTCGAAACTTTGTCCTCCCCAAGCATTGATCAAATAAAAACGAGCGATGTGTTTGAAACCTCTCCCTACAGAGAATCATGGATGACCCCATATCGAAATTACATTGAGAGTGGGATGTTGCCTGAGCACCGAAATGAGAAGAGGCAAATTCTACGGAAAGCTTCGCGGTTCGTCATTCAGGACGGGATCATGTATAGAAAAGGTTATTCTGTTCCACTCCTCCGGTGTATCGCTCATGACGAAGTCAAACGAGTGTTACAAGACGTGCACGAAGGAGAATGTGGCGATCACACCGGTGGACAAGCACTTGCTAAGAAGATACTCCGATATGGATATTACTGGCCGTCAGTGAACCGAGATGCAGCCAACTATGCCAGAAAGTGCGACAAGTGCCAGAAACATGCTCGAATTCCAAGAGCCCCATCTACCGAGATAACTCAAATGGTCATTCCCTGGCCGTTCGCTATATGGGGTATTGATATCATCGGCGCTTTACCTCTGGATAAAGGAGGAGCGAAGTACGCCATCGTCGCTGTTGACTACTTCACGAAATTTGCCGAAGCTGAAGCTCTAGCAACGATCACAACGAAGAAAGTGATAAACTTTGTGGTTCGCAACATCATCTGTCGATTTGGACTCCCGCATACCATCATCACCGATAATGGGACCCAATTCGAGAGTTCGGAGTTCAAGAATTTCTGTCAACGGTTTCATATTCATAAAAAGTTCTCAGCGGTCGCACATCCACAAGCAAACGGTCAGGTCGAAGCTGTTAACAAAGTTATAAAATCCATCTTAAAGAAACGACTGGAAAAGGCTGGGGGCAAATGGGTTGATGAACTCCCTATGGCATTATGGGCTTATCGAACAACTCACAAGACCGCAACTGGACACACCCCATTTTCCTTATCTTATGGCTCAGAGGCCGTTATTCCAGTCGAGACAGAAGTATCTTCTCACCGCGTAACTTATTATGATCCAAAAACAAATGCTATATTACTCGCTGAATCTTTGGATCTATTAGACGAGAAACGGGAAGAAGCTGATTTGAGAGCGGCCGCATACCGAAGTCGAGTCGCCCGGTTGTATAATACCAAAGTTCGACCCCGAACCTTTGAACTCGGCGATCTTGTCCTCAAGAGAATCTATCCGGTCCCTTCACACATGAAACCAAATTGGGAAGGACCGTACGCGATTACAGAAAGACTTGGAGATGGCACATTCAAACTATCAACCGTGGACGGTCTAGTTTTACCAAGGGCCTGGAACAGCGAAAGTCTCCGTCGCTACTACATATGACAGGCTTTACCTATTTCATTATGTTTTTCATTCAGCAATTTACTTTCGCATTTCGAAATTTGAATTTGTAATAAGGCAACTGACTTTGCCATATTTTCTTATTTCAGCAATAAAATGCCATCTCTTCGAGCCAGAGCTGTGATTCATTAAATACAATGTACAACATCACGATGCACGAAGAGCTAAATTCCATCACATAGTGGAATTTATTCAAGTAGGGAGTGGCTATGAAGCAATCAACCACTCACTAAATGAAACCCGAGCTCGGGGGCAAGCCATCACATCAGGCCAAAAACGGGTTGATACACGACAACCCTTCATTTAACTCCGTACTCCCAGAGTGCGAGGCAGAGTATAAATATTCCTTAACTCCGTACTCCCAGAGTGCGAGGCAGAGTATAAACATTTACAAAATCCCAGAGTACTCCGAGAGCACGAGCTGGGTACAAACTTTTTATTTTTTAACTCCGTACTCCCAGAGTGCGAGGCGGAGTATAAACATTCCTTAACTCCGTACTCCCAGAGTGCGAGGCAGAGTATAAACATTTACAAAATCCCAGAGTACTCCGAGAGCGCGAGCTGGGTACAA
The DNA here is from genome assembly GCA_030737815.1 of Allium fistulosum. NCBI lineage: Eukaryota > Viridiplantae > Streptophyta > Magnoliopsida > Asparagales > Amaryllidaceae > Allium > Allium fistulosum. The sequence continues at coordinate 118,873,926 of CM060901.1, read as the reverse complement.
ACTTTTTATTTTTTTAACTCCGTACTCCTAGAGTGCGAGGCGGAGTATAAACATTCCTTAACTCCATACTCCCAGAGTGCGAGGCAGAGTATAAACATTCATTCAACTCCGTACTCCCAGAGTGCGAGGCGGAGTATAAACATTTACTTAACTCCGTACTCCCAGAGCGCGAGGCGGAGTGTAAACATACGTCAACTTCACACTTATCCCCAATACTGGGGGCAGAACCATAACACATAACAAGTTGAAGACAAAAGGGAATACATTCTCATTTCCACTATCAACAAAAAGAATCTGATTACAAAGTGGTTCAAAAAATTGCTACTAGTGGGAGCCGAATCCACATCTATACACGGCTATAGAAAAAATCAACAAAATACTACCCCATGCAACAGAAAATTAAAGAAAGAGTTCAATCTTTCTTCTTCCTTATTTTCTTCTTCGGGGTAGCTCCACCAGATCCGCTGCCTGATTTTCCCCTCGACCGTTTGCTCTTTTCGGGCTTGTCCTCCGGCAGCGACATAATATCAACGTCTTCCTCAGAGCTTGAGACGACGGAAATTCTTCTCAGAGGACGAGTTGAAGGCATGGGAGCAGTAACAGGGAGTGGGGCAGGAGTAGCTTCGATAACTACAGTACCGCCCGGTGAGATCACCATTAATGGAGCAGGCCCTGACGAATTCATACCAGCAGTCCCTGCTGCCATCTCGGCGTCGATATCAACAAAAACTTCGTCCTCATGAGATGCTTGGGCCGCATCAGATGCGACAGTAGCTGGCATAGATGAACTAACAGCCAGAGCAGCCCCACTCAAAGCATTGGACGGGTTGATGGAGGGATTGATGGGTTCATTAAGAAGCTCCGCAATCATTTGAGCGCTAAAAGAAAACATGTTTGCATCTCCCTCTTCGCCAACCAAGGTAGAAGTCGTAATGGCTTCAGTAAAAACAGCCCCTTGCGTTTGATATGGAACTGATAGTGCAAGAGGCGCAGAAACAACGACTTCAGTCACTGAAATGCGACAAAGCGAAGATTGTTAGCCAAGTGTGTTGCTTAAGGTTCTTCACAACTAAAATGCAGGAAGCGTTCAAATACCTTCCTTAGTCTGGACCGGAACATGGGCAGAATCATCGGCGGAAGATAATAGCGGTTGGTCAGGGTTATATGCAGGAACGGACGGAGGATCTGCCGCACCAGTGGTTTTGGGCAATGTTGGATCAACAACTTCAACACTTGCCTCGTGATGCGCGATCCCCGAGCCCTCGCTTGTCTCTAGAGATTGAACACCAAGCTTTTCTTTCGCCATAGAAATCACTGCCTCATGAAGGACCTTCCTCTCATCCTCGGTGAGCAAACGCATCTCCAGCTCAAAGTCATCAAGTATTTCATCTGGATGCGCTGCTCTCTTCTCATCCACCAGCCGGGTCCAGGCGTTGTACAGGATCATGGAGTCATCTCCCAGCCACGCTAAATTTCTGTGCTCCAGCACATTGGCGTTATACGTGACCAAGAGATCATCGAACTCGGCGTCCATCCTGGACCGCTCCTCCAAAATCTTTTCTTGAATTTCTGCTTCCGTAGACTTAGTCTTAGCCGCCACCGCCGCAAGTTCGGCTCTAAGAGATACAACTTGGTCGCAGGCCTCTTGGGCAGTGGTGTTTGTATCGTCCTTCTCCTTCACCATTTCGGCAAATTTGGCCTTGAGCTCGTTCAACTCCTTAATGGCTAAGTCTCGCTCAGCTGCAATAGTGGTGTTGCGGTGACCCATCTCTTCTACCGTGGCGCAATGTTCCTGTTGCATCCTTGCCAGTTTGGCCACGGCATCCTCATGTTTCTGAAGTGCTTCAAGCTCTGACTTCCGGAGCGTCTCCATTTTGGATTGAAGAACCTGAATAATGCGTTTCTGTTTAACAATGTCAGCATCACGTTCCTCAATGATCCTCGCCCGGTCAAAAGCTACCTTCGATGCTTTCGCTGCCGCTTTGTACCACTCATTGTACTGAGCATAGAAGTCACGGATATAATTATGAGCAATGTTCTCAGCATTCGGAGGAATTCTTTTAAGATTAGGAGGGAATACATAAGCATCCATACAAATTTCAGGAAAATCTCTTTTCATTTGCGCAAGTTTGATGGCTCCCTCACTTGTCAACTCAGCCGGAGCTTGTTCTATTATAGCGGCTGTTGTCGATTCCATTCTTGGCCGCTGAGTATCAGGCCGAGAAGATTGAGAAGGCGGCTGTTGCTGTTGAGAAGGCCCGGGAAGATCAACCGGGGCCCTAGGAGGCGGAGGAGAACAAGATCGGGATCGGTGCTGGTGCCCCCGATCTCTGTCAGAATAATCATGGCCAGAGCGGCCACGCCAATAGTCTCTATCCCTATCATGACGTTCTTGACTTGAATAGCCTCGCCCGTGATCCCTATCTGTCTCTCTCCTGCGGAAATCATAAAATGGAGAGGATTGGCGCACGTTCCGGAGCCTATCCAAAGTGGAGCCTCTGCCTGACATTTCACCTGCGATAAAAAAGAATTACGGATTAGGATCCGACAAAGCAATGTTTACTATGCAAAAGTCATGAAGTGCTGTGGAAGTGTGTGTAAATGTGTAAACCCCCAAACCGACCGGAAGTGTTGACCGCACTTAAAGGAAAGGGCTCGTTCATATTTAGGACATCTTGAAATTCCTCCAACCCAGGATTATGAGAAATCGATATATAATCTGGGATAGGAATATCGTCAAGCCCTTTGAAAGAATCTCTCGAATGAGAAGGGGCGGCCTCAGAAATCATGACTCCGGAAGTGGGAGGAGACACATCTACAGATTTCCACCCCTTGGACTTAAGTTTTTTGGAAACGGCGGCCTTGCCTTTCCGTTTTTCTCCAGACTCTTCAAAGTTTCCCGAGAGATCAGCCATCGGCTCCGAATCTGTATGGGTTCTTTCTTCATCACTCGCTTCGGTTATGGTGATTCCGAGCGGTTTCTTCGCCATTTTCTTCTTGGTTTTCTTTTTGCTTTCCTTCTTGGAGGCGGGCTTTGCCAACCCTTCGATAACTATACTTTGATTGGTTTCGATCAGACCAAGAGTTCTTAAGTTATAGTCATTCATCACCGAGTCGATATGTCTTAGCTCACTCGAAACTTCTTGAAGACTTCGGACTATACCCCTGAAGTACCCACCATCGGGTCTGGAGATAATGGCTGTTAAAGAAATAAGATGTCAATACTAACGCCAAAAAGCTATTGGTCAAGAGAACAGGTTAAGGCGCTTACGTCTAGACAACCATCGCCTAGCAAAACCCGGAGGGCATCGAACATAGAACCATTCGTTCTTGAAATAACTCAGTCGGGTCCAGGCTCCGACAACAACTTGGCAATTCCTAACTGCCTCCAGAAATGTAAAAGACGGGCTATCACCCCTACTCTTGAAGTTAAATATATGTCTAATCTCAGTTGGCCTTGGCGGGCGAAAGAGATAGTCCATAAATATGACAAAGGCACTGTTCAGCAACGCGTGCCCGTTGGGATGAAGTTGTGAAGGAGCGATTCCTAAATATGATAGCATCCCTCTGATATATTGATTGAAAGGAGGAAGAGTTCCGGCCGCGCAAGCATGGCGATAGAAAGCTGTATATCCTTCAGGCGGATTGTGCGGTCTATCAGCGGCACTGGGTAATAACACATCATCTATAGATATGTTATGTTTCAAGCAAATTCGACCCAATAAGGATTCAGAAATTTTAGATTGGACAGAGTCAACGGGGTCCTCGATAAATATAGCCTCTGGCAATTCATCTGGAGCTGGATCGATTACATCGGCAGGAATATCGGGAATCTCAAGCACCGGAGGAGTCAAGCTCTGTACCTCTTGTTGTTGGGAGCTCGAAGATTCCATAACTAACTAACTCATCATAAAGAAACGTTAAGTACATAACAGCCCGTGCATTCCCCGGTGTCAAGTGTGTGAACGTGTCGTGCAGTGTAAGTGCTGTGCGTTACTTGACAAATTCAACAAAACTGAAGACAAAATGCAAACTTCAGAAATCATGAAGTTGGTTAAAATGACCATCATCGCTGACCATCTTGAAACATATTACCCAGAATTCATGATTGCTTAGTTCAAATTGGTTTTTCAAAGTTACGGTTCCATCGACGAACTTCAAAAGGCAGTCAAACGTACAGTCTTACAGTCAAGTTCAAATTATGCGAGGCCGAAGCTCGTCGGAATTAAGTGTTCACGTGTGTTAAAGTTCATTAAGTTCATCAAATTTCAGCTCGAAATCGGCCGTAGTTAAGACACTAAAACGAGTCAGAGATATCGCGTTCTCCAAGTTAAGGACGAACGAATCGATCACTTCGAATCGAAGTCAGACGACTCGATGTACTTCGAATCGATCAGCATCGACTCGATGCGCTCCGTATCGAAATGGACATTGGAACGATGTCTTGTATCGATTAAGGAAACACTTCAAATCCATCAAGATGGCCTTCACATCAGTCAAGAACAACTATTCGAATCGACTAGGCCAGGTGTCTTCGAATCGGTCGTAGTGTTATGAATTCGAGTCGATCGATTCGAGCCGCCACGCCTCGCAAGCCTCGATTCGAAACCACATGCAATCAAGGTCGATTTGAACTATTCCATCCCGGATCGATACGAAGCATAGAGATGGAGCAATCTCTCAGACTCTTCTTCTCCAAGAAACCTCAACACATTGTCGTTCACGATCCATCGATTCAGTTTCGTTTGGATCTTAAGAAACCCTTCGAAACTGATCTCGGGAAGGATTCAACGATGATGGCAAATTCCAGTTTAATCGTCCCTGACTTGATTTTCATCCATTAACTACCTGATTTATTGTGATCGTGATTGAAAGATCAGAGTTTTCGATCAAATCGAGGGAGATTTTTTCTCGAGGTTTGGAAGATCGATTCGAAGACACGGGGAATCAGAGCAAAAGTAGAAAAAGTGAAAAATGAATAGGACCCCGGTATATATAGGGGAAATATGACGATTCGCATCCCGGTAGGAGTAACCGGCCATCCCAGGTCCACGATCACATCAATTCGAAGGATGCTCTCGAATCGATCGCTAAAAGGTTTCCATCGAATCGATGGAAACAACGGCAATCACCAGTCCAAGACCATCCTTCGCATCCATCAATTCGGTATACACTGGGCTCATCGATATGAAGTAGAAAGCAAAGATGTCCCCGAAGACGTTCGACCCCGTCAACTCGAACATACACATTCGAAACCATCACATTCAAACCATCACATTCAAACCCGTCGTACTCGAATCCATCAAAGCTTCGAATCCATTAAGGCTGCATCGTTACAAAGCTTAATCAACGCGAAGCTACATCGATTCGAGGCTTTCAACAAAAGCTAAATTAGAGTCGTTACGTCCCATCGATTCGAAGTGTTAACTTCACGACCATTAGCATGAAATGATTCAAAACCTATCGATTCGAACGACCATTTCAAATCCATCGGATACCAGCAATTCAAGCCATCGATTCGAACATTCATGACTTCGAATCCATCAAAGACCACCGATGAAAATGGACAAACCATTTCAATGTGAAAAATTGCTTGTCTACTCTTTATACCGATTCAGGAGAGGATCAATACAAGAGGATGATCACAGACAGTCATAAAAGAAATATTTTAACTCGAATCTCAAACCGGTCCAGGAGAGGACCGATGCAGAATCCAATAGCAAACCGAACTAGCAACGACTTGCGATCACGCAATGTTAACCAAAGTCAAGCTAACAGCCGATCACGGTCATTCAGCGGTCAATTGCAGCGATACAGGATCAAACTTTCGGTAAAGCATGTCATAGCTGTCCAATGAGAGACTGCAGCTTTTCAAAGCACGTCATGTTTACACAAGACGTACTTTGGGGGGCAAAATGTTATCCCGCCTTTTGGCAAGGCCGTGACACCAAGGACTTGACTAGAAACCAGTGACAGATTGTCTCGAAGACCAGTTACGCGCAGGGATCGCTATGGATATCAATGAATTTTGTCCGAGTCCGGATCGGGCCACAATTGATAAGGCACGTCGAGCAAAGCCGGGGGACTCCAGAGGCCAGTCGACTGACTCCAGAGGCCAGTCGACTGACCTGCTTGTTTCAGTCTATTTTGCCTATTTAGCTTGAGGTTCCAATTTTTATCGATTCGTGATTATCCGATTTATTGCTATCATTTATTATTGACTTTGATGGCTTCTTTTTCGGGATTTTTGAGAATATCCATTTTGATGGATTCAGTATCAATTTCTTTGGATTTGATTCACGTCTTCGTATGTGGATTTTGGTGATTGATTATTTCTACAATCATTTCTATGATTTGTCACTCTAAAATACGAAGGTTTCTATACTAGTAGTAAATATTCAAACTCTTTTACAAAGATGATTTTAACTCTATTTTTAATACAAAGCTCGTTTATAAAACCGTTTTCTAATCTATCAGTATATACAAACCTTTACCTCATTCATATGAGAAATCTAATTAAACGGCTTAGCAAAACAAGTGGTATGAAACGCTTGCGTTTACTTTGCCGGTTAATTCTTGGAGTTGTTCGATTGAACTCTTGTGACAATTTTCGAGTGGGAATCTACAATTTGTTCGTAAATATTTAATTTAAGCTAGTGGTTATGGGACATGAGGCTAAACTCATATATTTACTAGCTTAGTGTAATCGACACTTTTTATTGATCGATGATGATCATTTTGTGATTTAGACTAGCGATGTGCGATGTCTATTTGTTTGTGTGGGGATTACAATCCCCGTTTGTGGAACTTCGATTCAATTTGGCGGGGTAGAGACCTGTGGTCTTCGGGCCATTTGTGGAGCTTCGGCTTAAAATTTATGGTTAGCGACCATGGAATAGCGTTCCGTTTGTGATACACGTGTTGTGAGTTTTCATGCTCCCGTTTGTGATAGGCCTCCCCCTTTGTGATTTCTGGATTTCTAATTGATGATTTCTAGAATTTGTGTTTCACCTCTTTATGTGATTGGCAATGATATGTTTGTCAATATTTATGGTTTGGTGAATAAAATAAAGAATATGACATTCTTTTTGGTGCTTTGAGATTCTTGAGATAATGTATGATTTTGTTGTTGTTTAAAGCATACTTGTCACAGTTTGAAATTATTGTTATCATACGTTTTAGTTATATCTCTACTCTTATCTCATTTTATAAATGATAATTATAGTAAGACTGATCCGTTTATTATTTTCTTATTGAATAATACTCGGGTCAGACCGAGATGTTACAGGTGCTTCTGCTTGACTCCTTATTTGGGATCATCTTCTGACTTTTGCCTAACTACATTAGATTGGTAGTTTTTGTTGTTATACATTAGAGATAGAGGCTCCTTGATGTATACATATTCTTTTGTCTTGCGCTTGTATCTATTCTTTTGTGATATTGTGGATCTTGTTTGACCACTACTCTGATGTACACTTTTATGTGTTATATTCATATATGTTTTCGCCTTTGAGATATGAACATCTGTGACTGATTTATGTTATGCTTATTTCTATATTTGTTTCCGAAGGCCTCATAGCCACTGTGTGGTAGCTTTGAGTTTGTATTTGATATGTCGGATTTCCTCTTGAAATGAAATGCATGTTATACTATCTGATATATCAGTACTCGCACAAAGCAATTACACGGATGGTCGCTCCTCAACAGCCTTATTCTTCGCGCTAGTCGACGGCATTACTCCGTAGTGTCCTTGGCTAGCGTGAGTATAGAGGTGGGGCGTCACAGCTTGGTATCAGAGCCAAACTTCGGAACAATGTAGAATAATCTAGCAAGGATCATTGTCCTAAGTCTCTCTTAAGAGTCGTGCCATAGGATTAAATTCGAGTCTTCGTACCGTTCAATCCTATTTCTTTTTATGATACCTTGTTTTATCAATCAAGTTTGTTTTATATTCATTTCGTGAATAACCTTTTTCTTCTTTTCTTTCTTTCATAAAGAAGAGAAATGGTTAGACCAGGCTGTCCCAGCGCCGGTCAATCAAGTGCTACTCCTCAGGATGGAGTATTTTTGTCTGCTCGGCAACTTTTAGATCTTGTGAAAAATGCTCAAGCTGTCGGACCCATTCCAGAGCCCACTCATCCTAAATCTGGGTTTGCACGCTTGTGCAGTGGTTACACCAACTTGGGTGGAAAGCCATTCAAAGGTTCCGAGAGCGTTATAGAAGTCCAGGCTTGGCTTCGAACATGCGACCGCATCTTTTCTCGCATGAATCTTATTGATCTTCATCGAGTCCAAGTGGCTTCTAGTATGCTCCAAGAAAGAGCATTAGACTGGTACGAGCTTTTGATCTCTAAAATTATTGAAGCGGACCTTACTTGGGAGCAATTCCGGGAAAGGTTCGAGTTGAAATTCGTGCCGGAAGCTGAGAAAGTATCTTTAGCTCAACGATTCATTGACCTTGTTCAAGGTGAATCTTCTGTGACGGATTACGTCGCTTCTTTCGAATCTCTCTCTAAATATGGGGTCGAGTATATTAATACCCCATTGAAGAAAAATCAGAGATTTGTTTATGGGTTGAATAAGAACCTCAAAAAGCAATTACTCCTAAAATTGGAAGTTTCTTTTGATCAGCTAGTTGATATCGCTCTTCGACTCGAAGAGGCCGATAAAGAAAGTGATGTTGAAGTCAAACACAACATCAATAAGAAGAGACCTTTTAAATTCAAGCCTAATCCCAACAAGAAAGGGAAGCAAGCAACTTCGGTAGCAAAATACTCCTAACTCTCGTCATGGAGAATGTTACAATTGTGGTTCTAAGGACCATTATGCAAACAAGTGTCCGAAGTCTCTTTCTTGCCGCTATTGCAAGAGTTCGGGTCATACTATATCTTTGTGTCCCAAACATCAAAGCAAGAATGAGGGCAAGCTAAATGTTGTACAAGCCCCTACTAACACTTCTCATGGTCAAGGTATTTCTCATTCTATCCTTGATGGCATTATTATATTTCGTGATCTTCCTATTCGAGTTCTTTTTGATACAGGTGCATCTCACTCTTTTATATCAAAAGAAATTGTTGATGCTTTGTCTTTGAATGTTATTGGCTTGATGACTTCATTAAGGATTGCGAATCCGATTGGTGGATCCGCAACACTCAATTTACTTTGTAAAGATGTCGAAATTATTTTATGTGGTTATGCTTCCCGAGCTGATTTGCATGTTATGCGTTACCTTGGTTTCGGAATGATTTTGGGAATGGATTGGCTCAACCGTTATGAAGCCCATATTCTATGTCCTGAACGGACTATATGTCTTCGGCATCCTCAATCTGTTAAGTAGATTTATCTTGTTCTGAAAGATTCAGATTACAATTCGAAAGCATCCTTGTATTCTCTAAATCCTGATGATGACGATAATGATGATGAGGAAGATATTATTTCTCTCATTCACATTGTTTGTGAATTTCCCAACATATTTGAGCTCGTTTTAGGATTACCACCTAAGCGAGCAATTGAGTTCAGAATTAATCTAATCCCTGGAGCTCTACCTATTACTTGTCCTCCTTATCGTATGTCCAATAAAGAAAATGAGGAGATGCGCAAACAATTATCCGAATTGGAAGCGAAGCAATTTATTCAATCTAGTTCCTCTCCATGGGGACCTTCAGCTATTTTTGTGAAGAAATCCGATGGTACACTTAGGCTTTGCGTTGACTACCGCAAGCTTAACGATCTTACCATCAAGAATAAATAACCCTTGCCTCGGATTGATGATTTATTCGATCAGCTTAGTGGTGCTAAAGTCTTTTCACTATTAGACTTAGCAACCGATTTTCATCAGCTCCGTATTGTAGAGGATAGCATTCCTTTGACATCATTCCATACTCGTTATGGATCTTATGAATGGCTTGTTATGCCATTTGGTTTAACGAATGCTCCAGCTTATTTCATTGACCTTATGAATCGAGTTTTCAAAGACTTCCTCGATCGATTTGTTCTTATCTTTATAGATGATATTCTTATTTATTCTAAAACCGAGGAAGAGCATGAAAGACATCTTCGGATTGTGTTGGAAACTCTTAGGAGCAACCAATTGAAAGCAAAGTTTTCTAAATGCCACTTTTGGCAATCTCGTGTGAAATTTTTGCGGCATAACATTTCTAAATCCGGAATTTCCGTGGATCCTTCAAAGATTGTAGCGATTCAAAATTGGAAGAGACCGAAGAGTGTGACGGAAATTCGTAGCTTTCTCGGATTGGCGGGCTATTACCGTCGGTTAATAAAAGACTTTTCTAAAATTTCTGTTCCTCTTACTAATTTGACAAAGAAGGGAGTTAAATACATTTGGTCAGACAAATGTGAAGCTGCTTTTTAGAAACTAAAAGAACTCCTTTCTGTGGCTCCTATTCTTGTGATTCCTGAAGGAAACCAAGATTTTATTGTTTACACCGATGCTAGTCGTGTTGGTTTGGGTGTCGTTCTCATGCAAAGGGAACATGTTATTGCTTATTGCTTATGCTTCTAGGCAATTAAAGCCTGCCGAGACTAGATATGCCACTCATGATTTAGAGCTCGGGGCTATTGTTTTCGCCCTTAGAATTTGGCGTCATTATCTTTTGGGAGAGAAATTTGTTCTCTACACCGATCATAAATCTTTGAAGTATTTATTTTCTCAAAAGGAACTTAATTTGCGTCAACAATGTTGGCTCGAGTTCCTTGCATCTTATGATCTTGATATTCTTTATACTCCCGAAAAGGGAAATCGTGTTGCCGATGCCCTTAGTCATAAGCAACAAGCGGTTGTTTCCATGATGATATCCGAATGGAATGATCTCGCAACTTTATCCACTTGTGAGATTCGAGATCGTGAATCCAATTCATGTTCATCTCTTGTTTTATGTAGCCTTGAGGCTCATCCTTCTCTTTTAGATCGCATTCTTGAAGCTCAAAAGCATGTTCCCGAATTGGTTTTTCTTAGCCAAAGTTGTAGGGATAAAATTGATATTGAAGGTTTGAAAGACTTTGATATTGATGCTCGTGGCAGTATTCGAAAATTTGGTAGACTTATGGTGCCAAATATTAGTGATCTTCGTAGAGATATTTTAGAAGATTCTCATCGTTCTAAATTTACCATTCATCCCAGTAGTAGTAAAATGTACGCGGATATGAAGCGACTTTATTATTGGGATGGAATGAAACCCGATATTGCTAACTTTGTTAGGCGTTGCATGACTTGCCAACTTGTAAAGGCCGAGCATCAAAGGCCCGGTGGGTTATTGCAACCTTTAGAAATTCCAATATGGAAGTGGGATTAAATTTCCATGGACTTTATTGACGGTCTTCCCCGTTCTCGTTCGAGTCATGATAGCCTTTGGGTGATAGTTGATAGACTTACAAAATCCGCCCATTTTCTTCCCGTTCGGTCCAATCGGACCATACCTATTTTGGCTAAACTTTTTGTCAAGGAAATTGTTAAATTGCATGGAGTTCCTACTTCTATTGTGAGAGATCGTGATCCATTGTTTACTAGTGGATTCTGGAAAGGTCTTCAAAAAGCTTTGGGAACGAAGCTTAATTTTAGCACCGCTTATCATCCTCGGTCCGATGGACAAACTGAGCGTGTGAATCAAACTCTTGAAGATCTTCTTCGTGCATGTGTTCTAGATTTTGGTGGAAGTTGGGAAGATCATATTTCTCTTGTTGAATTTTCCTATAATAATAGCTTCTAATCTAGTATTGGTATGGCACCTTTCGAGGCACTATATGAAAGGCCATGCCGATCTCCTTCGTGTTGGCTTGAAGCCGGTGAGAAGCTGGTTTTAGGTCCATATTTTATCCGTGATGCCACAGAAAAGATTGACCTTATTCGTCATAGGATGAAAGAAGCTCAAAGTAGACAAAAATCCTATGCCGATAATCGAAGAAGGAAATTAGAATTTTCTGTGGGAGATTTTGTGTTTATCTGTGTTTCACCTATGAAGGGTGTTGTGCGTTTCAGTCGATCGGGAAAATTAGCACCTCAATATATTGGCCCATTTCCCATCACCGAACGCATTGGTTCCGTGGCTTATCGTCTTTTATTACCGGCTCAATTTTCTGCTATTCATGACGTATTCAACGTCTCTCAACTACGAAAATGCCTTCAAGATTCCGATTCTGAGCCCGGTGTTATTGAATAAATTGAAGTTTCGCCTAATTTGACTTATGAGCAACATCCTATTCGTATCATTGCTTCGGAGGTTAAACGCCTTCGAAATAAAGATGTTCCTCTTGTGAAAGTTCAGTGGTCCTCAAATCCTAAGGATTGCTCTTGGGAATCCAGAGAATTCATCGAGCGAACACATCCGGACTTGCTCTCTCATTCTCCTTAAGGTGAATTTTTATTTCAAATTTCTTCTTTTTATATAGATATGCTTTTATTGTTGTTACTTCTTATTTATTTCTTAAAGATTGCGAGGACGCAATTTCTTTAAGGAGGGGAGTCTGTAACAACCCGCATATTTTACGATTGAATATTTAAATGTTTTATTTAAATATAGAATCATTAATCGGATTGAAGTCCGAAAAGCTACTTTTTGTAAATAGTCGAATTGGGGCTCGAGACCACCTCTATTGAGTCCAAAATGGCGTTTACAACTTTTTTGAGTATAAACATCGATATGTTTGGAGTTGAGTAAAAATTATGACTTTTTTACTTTGGGTTTGGGTTTGGGTTTCACCCCACTAACCCATCTTAATACCCTAACTCAGCCCCTCCCCTCTTCATCATCCTCATTTCCTAATACATTCAAGCTTAAGTAAAAATGGAGAGAGGAATGGGAAATTAGAAATTCCTAAACCCTAGTTTCTTTTACAAATCCAAGTGTTAGCTCCAAAATCAAAGAGAAGCTTAGGTAAGCATCCTCTTCATCTTCTCTAACTCATTCTCTCTTTAATTTCAGAAATTTCCTAAACCTAACTTAGGAAATGTTCTTCTTTTGAGCTTAGATTCAAGCTTCTAGAGTTGAAGTTGAAGAGTAGTTGATCTTCCTTTGCTTTCAAGCTTCTCCTTCATCGTTTTTGGGTTTAAAAGTGAGTTTTTGAACTCACATCTTTGTCTATTTCTATCATTGTTGTTAGGTATGAATTCCTAACATCTATTCATGTTCATTTGCTTTTGATTTGAATTGATTTGGTGAACATTTCAATTTTTGGTATTTTGAAGTCAAAACTTTGAAAATCCTAGCTTTGATTTACGAACATGCTTTTGGTGGTGTATCGAAGAGCCTATAGGGCTGGGTTGTCGATTGGCAAAAAAACCCTTAAAGCCCATTGCTCGTATGATCGCAAATTGGGAGAGTTTGCTCTTCATTTGATAGGCTGGAAAAAATAGTTCCAATGCCAGCCAGTCGACTGGCCCCTGCAATCAGTCGACTGACTGCAGGAACTGAAACTTCGGGTTTCTGGATCGACTGATTCCAGAGGCCAGTCGACTGACCTGCTTGTTTCAGTCTATTTTGCCTATTTAGCTTGAGGTTCCAATTTTTATCGATTCGTGATTATCCGATTTATTGCTATCATTTATTATTGACTTTGATGACTTCTTTTTTGGGATTTTTGAGAATATCCATTTTGATGGATTTGGTATCGATTTCTTTGGATTTGATTCACGTCTTCGTATGTGGATTTTGGTGATTGATTGTTTCTACAATCATTTCTATGATTTGTCACTCTAAAATACAAAGGTTTCTATACTAGTAGTAAATATTCAAACTCTTTTACAAAGATGATTTTAACTCTATTTTTAATACAAAGCTCGTTTATAAAACCGTTTTCTAATCTATCAGTATATACAAACCTTTACCTCATTCATATGAGAAATCTAATTAAACGGCTTAGCAAAACAAGTGGTATGAAACGCTTGCGTTTACTTTTCCGGTTAATTCTTGGAGTTGTTCGATTGAACTCTTGTGACAATTTTCGAGTGGGAATCTACAATTTGTTCGTAAATATTTAAGTTAAGCTAGTGGTTATGGGACATGAGGCTAAACTCATATATTTACTAGCTTAGTGTAATCGACACTTTTTATTGATCGATGATGATCATTTTGTGATTTAGACTAGCGATGTGCGATGTCTATTTGTTTGTGTGGGGATTACAATCCCCGTTTGTGGAACTTCGATTCAATTTGGCGGGGTAGAGACCTGTGGTCTTCGGGCCGTTTGTGGAGCTTCGGCTTAAAATTTATGGTTAGCGACCATGGAATATCGTTCCGTTTGTGATACACGTGTTGTGAGTTTTCATGCTCCCGTTTGTGATAGGCCTCCCCCTTTGTGATTTCTGGATTTCTAATTGATGATTTCTAGAATTTGTGTTTCACCTCTTTATGTGATTGGCAATGATATGTTTGTCAATATTTATGGTTTGGTGAATAAAATAAAGAATATGACATTCTTTTTGGTGCTTTGAGATTCTTGAGATAATGTATGATTTTGTTGTTGTTTAAAGCATACTTGTCACAGTTTGACATTTTTGTTATCATACGTTTTAGTTATATCTCTACTCTTATCTCATTTTATAAATGATAATTATAGTAAGACTGATCCGTTTATTATTTTCTTATTGAATAATACTCGGGTCAGACCGAGATGTTACAGGTGCTTCTGCTTGACTCCTTATTTGGGATCATCTTCTGACTTTTGCCTAACTACATTAGATTGGTAGTTTTTGTTGTTATACATTAGAGATAGAGGCTCCTTGATGTATACATATTCTTTTGCCTTGCGCTTGTATCTATTCTTTTGTGATATTGTGGATCTTGTTTGACCACTACTCTGATGTACACTTTTATGTGTTATATTCATATCTGTTTCCGCCTTTGAGATATGAACACCTATGACTGATTTATGTTATGCTTATTTCTATATTTGTTTCCGAAGGCCTCATAGCCACTGTGTGGTAGCTTTGAGTTTGTATTTGATATGTCGGATTTCCTCTTGAAATGAAATGCATGTTATACTATCTGACATATCAGTACTCGCACAAAGCAATTACACGGATGGTCACTCCTCAACAGCCTTATTCTTCATGCTAGTCGACGGCATTACTCTGTAGTGTCCTTGACTAGCGTGAGTATAGAGGTGGGGCGTCACAATATATATATAATAAATTTGTATATATCGTGTTTTTTATTTTCAGGTTGCAGAAGTAGATAAGGAAGGATAAGGGGATTGCGCTGCTAAGCTTGGTAAAAAAAACTACATGCTTGCTTATAAAAAAAAATTTGCACCCTTATCTATTGTTTTATTGCTTTGCATTATTGATTGCTTGCATTTAAAAAAATCAAAATATTTCAAAAACAAAAATTCATTCGTAGTTGCATTGTTAATACACGTTTAATTTTAGTTTTGCATCTCATTTTTGATTAATAATAACGTTTAGTCATCGATAACACTAAATTGTGTATTGACAATTTGTCTTATTTGAACAATTTACTTTCTTGGTGTCTAGGCTATGGCAGAGCAATAATCAGTTATAAATATTACGGAGATTCGTAAATATTATACTGAATTGTTTCTCTGAAGGTACTTAAACCTTCGGCTGCATTGCTACGGTGATTCGTGGTGCACCGATAAATCCTATATGTTACCTAGCTGAGAACTATCTTGTTGATTTAAGACAGAGTGTGAATATACAATTTTGGGTTAACTTAGGGTAGATCATTTGTAATTAACCCTTGCATTCATTTAATTGCATTAGTTCATGCGTATTTTTATTAAAAAAACAATTTTTTTTCTTTTCCTTTGAAAGTTTTAAATCCTTTTTCTTTGAAATTTCAAAAATCCAAAATAATTTTAGAAAAACCAAAATCCAAAAAAAAAAAAATCTTTTCAAAAAAGCCAAAAGTTGTTTTTTGAAAATCCAAAAACAAAACAAAAAATCAATTTCCCTTTTGAAAAATAAATTTTATTTGTAAATATTTTTCCTTTATAAAAAAGAAAAAGAAAAAAAATCAAAAACATTCTTGAAAATGTCTGAATTTCCATATTTACGTGAATTTTACAATAGTTGTGAAAATCGATATAATCCATATGATTTCACTCCAAATTCGTATGGATATTTTAACAACAACTTTTGTTTAAATGATTCAAATTTTGAACCACAAAATTTTCAAAACGATGACCAGCCCTCAAATCTTGAAAAGAGCATTTCGTCTTTACTTGAAATCTCTACACAACAAAATCAAATGATAAATCATTTGTGTAATTCATATTTGTGTAATAACTCGAGTCAAGGATTTCAAAATTTGAATTCAATTCAAAATTCAAACGATTTAGATTATAACCCATGCCAATTCAATTTCGAACTCCAAAATGAATTTCAAACTCAAAATGAAAATAGAAACAACTTTTCAAACGAATTTGGCAATGGGAATAATCTTAACCACGTTACGATTGAAAATCATTGTTCTCAACAATTTCAAAGTGAAAATCCTCAAGTTAATAACTATAAATTCAATTTTGTTGAGCAAATGAATGAAATTTACGATGATCACACGGATTCGTTGTTTGAAACATATATGAAACAACGTGAAAAACAAAATCAAATTCCAACGTGTGACGAGTCAAATGATAATCCATCTTTTACCCAAATCAACGATTTACAAATAACAACTTTTGAAATTGAAAACGACAATCTTCATGAAGTTGTTGAAAATACGGTAATTGAGTCGGATTTCAATTCTTTCGAGGGTGTGGAACCAAATTTAAAATTCGATCTTCCTTTTCCCGATGTCGAAAATTTGAATACAACAACTTCGGATTTTGAATTTGAGATACGCAGTGAAGTTGTTGATAATCCAAATAAGGAAGACGAATTCAATGAACACAAATTCTTTGGACTTTTCGAAAACGAGTTGACGAAGTCTGAAAGGGAAGATTTACATCACCATTTTGATTTTGAAATCGATAATTTTGAAGAAGTTTTCAATGATAAGTTTGAACTTCAACTTGGTGATAATAAATTTGAATTTCAATCAAATATTCTATCAACCCCGAAAATCATCGAAAATACAACAACTCGTAAGATTTTTAATAAAACGACATTCGTTTTCCCAAATCAACATTCAACTTTGAAATCATTTATGGTTTGGTTTTCCAAGCTTAAGCTGTGTCTCGTATACTTGACGAGACAAATGAATCAGTCGTTGGAAGACCGTTTCATTTACTTTTTGACGATATAATTTCTAAACTCTTGTAAATAATAATCCTTTTGTTTTCATGTAAATATAGGTCTTCCTTCTATTTTTATTTTTATTTTTCTCCTTCCACTTGGGTTGACTGTGGGGACAAAGTCAAAATCAAGTGTAGGGGGGAGACTCATCTTCATTTTTAATTTTTCATGGTTTATTTTTGCTTTTTCTTTTAAAAACTCAAAAAAAAATCTCAAAAAAAAATTAAGCATTTTTGATATATTTTTAAAGAAACACTATAGGATAAATATATGGTTTTGGTTTATTAAATTGAAATGTTTGAAAATTTATTTGTCTTAACAAAAATAAAAATGAAGTTTGATTACAAATAATGATGGTTTATCTAGTATATAGGAAATTTCATGGTGATAATTATGAAGTAAATCCTAATTGAAAATCTTTGTTTTATAAAAGTGGTGAATTTAAAGTAAAGGATATAACATGTTTTTTTGTCTTTTAAGTAAAAGGGTGCTAAGATGATTTTGCGAAACTCTCTCTAAAAAAACACACAAAAAAAATTCTTGTATATATGTATATTTTTAATAAACACCTAGAGTCATGTGTTCACACTTGTGTGTTCACTCGCCCTGCTCTGTACCCTTCTCACGTAAGCCCGAAAGGCAGTGCACGATTGGTATATCTAGCCTCAGTTTATCTGAGTTAAGTGTGTGTATATAAAAATTCTTTTACTAATAATGCCTACAGTCAATAAGTGTTCACACTTGTGTGTTCACTCGCCACGCTCTGTATTCCCCTCACATCAGTCCGCAAGGCAGTGCATGGGTAATATATCTGGACTCAGTTTATCTGAGTTAGGTGTGTGTATATAAAATTCTTTTACTAATAACGCCTCCAGCCAATAAGTGTTCACACTTGTGTGTTCACTCGCCACGCTTTGTATTCCCCTCACATCAGTCCGAAAGGCAGTGCATGGGTAATATATCTGGCCTCAGTTTATCTGAGTTAGGCATATGTAAATATTGTTAATATCAACAAAATATTCAAAAAAAAGAGAGATTAAGCAAATGAAATCCAAGCACTATTTTAACTTATTTGATTTGACTTGTTATTGAAAAGAAATAAAAATACCACTTTGATAAACTTTGATAATCGACTAAAGATCTATTTCATGGTTACACTTTGTTATCAACTGAAACAATGAGTTAAATAATCATCTATTTGTTATGATAACTTGGTTTTTATTGGAAATTTTGACGAGTAAATGACTTAATTTTCAAGATAATGACCAAAACCTATATTTAACTTATTCGTGTTAATTTAAAAAATAAATCCTTTATTGTAAATATTTTCAAAAAGTTGCATTCACATCTTTGTAAATAAATCTTGCATTTTGTAAATATTTTCATCCTGCATTTGGATTTTGTGGGTAGTATCCGCTGAAAACCCTCACGAGACAACACTCGTCCTACTGGGGACACCCAGAGGTTTAACGGCTTGTTGCATACGCTCAATGCAATCGTGCTCCCTATGAAAATGGATTTATCTTAGTTTTAGTTTATTCGAGGACGAATAAAAAGATAAGTGTAGGGGTATTTGATGTGCACGTAAATGTGCATATTTTTACCACCATATTTAATCTATTTAAATTAAATAAATGATCATATCGGGTATTTTAACTTGTTTAAACCAAAATTCAAATTATTTTCAAATTGTCACATATTCATCTTCATATATGGGTAAAATGGTCATTTTTATGCATTTATTAAATTGTGAAAATTTACTTGGAATTTTCTATGTTGTTTTGTAGGAAATTTGGTGAACTTTACAAGTGGCTTTGTGATAATATATGCATGCACAAAAGTGAAGAGAACAAATGAAGATGGAAATAATTCAAAGTGATGATCATGGAGGACCCTACCCACTTACCTTGATTTTCAATTAGGAGCTAAGCACATGATAAAAGGACATTAAAACTTCATGTACATTAAAGTGGGGGATTAGTGGATGTTAATGATTACTTGGCCACCACACTACCTCAAGGGCAATTTGGGCATTCCCCAAAAATATGAATTAGGGTTTAACACTTGTATAAATACCCCATATCTTCATGTAACCCTCTTCTTATTAGTCTTTCTTAGTTAGTTTTTAGCTTAAAAATAAAAGAAAGCTCTCTTTCTCTTTTCATGGCTACTTAGTCATTTTTATTTCTTGTAATTTTTCTTTTCTTTCTTATGCAATTCAATATATGCTCTTTACATTTACATGCTCTCTTTCTTATGTTGTAGTGTAGATTTCTTTTCTTTTATGCAAGTAGAATAGTTTTTCTTACATTTTGCTCTCTTTTTCCTCTTGTTAGTTTCATGTTGCTTTCTACATTTGTTCATATGATAACAAATATGAGAGGCTAATCCCTACAATTTAGGGGTAATGAAGCTCTCTAGTATGTAGATGCAACATTTTGATGTTTATGCTCTCTTTTTATGCTTAATGAATCATTTGAAGTGGTTTAACTTGTTGTTTTTGATGTGAATTTGATAGCCTATATTGTTGACACCAAATAGGCTAAGCTTAAACAATCACAAACAATGATTACCTCTTCATCTACATATGATGATGGTAATAAAGTGACTGTTGAAATTAAAATTTGATGGCCTATATTTTTAAACAATAGTTAATAGGCTATGCTTAAAATAGTTTTTGCTTTCAACTTTGTTGTCATTTTCATGAGAATTAAAAGTGTTTTAAAGGTTGTGTTATAGTTTGATGGCTTATGTTGAGCTGATTAATAGCACAAATGAGCCATACTTATGATAAGCACATCAATTAAGCTAACTAATGACAAAGAAAAGAGAGATCATAACTTTATTTTGTTGATTTATATGATCTAGAGAGTGGAAGTTGCCCCTAAATTGTCTTAACACTCTCATATTTTTATCTATTTTCTTTTAGCTTGTTTTTACTTTCTTTTAGTTAGTTAACAATCACTCGACTTTGGTTTAATTTGATTGAATAGATTTTTAAAATCATCAATTTCCTGCGGATCGACCCATATTTGCCACGTACTACAAGTGTACGCCGTGCGCTTGTGGTAAATTTTAATTCGAAAATTTTTCGCCGGTTTTCTAATCCGATAGAAATTCCGTCGATTAACATATCCCAAGGTGGACTCCTCTTTGATACTATCTAGTTGACATCACAGGGAATCTCATGCCACTTCATACTTCTTTATGAGATAGGCAGACCCTATAATAGCTAATTGATACCTCAAACCAAAGCGGGCCCTTCCCGAGATGTCCACTACCATGCTTAATCGCTAATCCTGACCATTTAATACTTCCTAAATAGGAAGGAGGCAGGCCATCAATCAGCCACTTACTACCCCTGACCCCAAAGCAGGCCCTACGTATTATGACCTGTAACCCAAATTGTGATGTCTCAAATTAGTCCGATTATTCATAGGTACTGGTAGCCAGATTAGCTGGGCAGATTTACCTTATAGAATTTGTGACTAACCTCGCATCCTCCATGGATACTTATTATATATGATGTCTCACATCAGCCCCAAGGTCACACTGTTGGTTGCCAGATTAGCTGGACTGAATTTTGTGTGCTTTTGACTGACCTTGCATCCCTATAACTTAGTCATAATTTTCACTCACATAACATACTATCATATACCTCACCACATTCCCTATTAAGGCCTTATAAGGAAAACTTGTACTTCGCCTTAATTATCAATTCCTTCCTAAAGGGATTTTAATAGTAATTAATAACCTATTTACTATGCAATAATTATATGTTATTTATACACTAATATTTACACATAATAACGTACCTAAATATTTCAAAGCGTGTGAAGATTATGCTCTATACTAATCGTTTAAATGTCAAAACTTTAAATTTATACAAGTCCATTTTCATACAAACAAACATACCATATATCCAACATTTTTACTTCTACAACAGACTTGCATAAAAATACAATCCATACTAAACTTATTTTATACTAAAATAGTAGAATCAACATTAATAGAATTTACAATTCAAATCCTTTTATGCTCTATTCAGCTTCTATATATATAGATATATATATATATATAAATGAAAAGGGGAATTTCCATTTAAATTACAGAAATAGGCAGTGCAAACTATGAATAAATGAGTACTAACTTCACACATTATTTTCTAACTTATTTCTTTTCAAAACCCTTAATCAGATTCAAAGAAAAAGACGAGAAGTGGAATAGAATGTAAAATATTAAAATTGCAATAACTATACAATTCTACGATTTTAATATAGAATAATTGAGATTATAACATAAGAATTGACATTTCACTCTAGGGGAATTTTGGGGTTTTAGTTTGGTATTTTTGTGAACAAAATTCCAGAAGGAATATATCAAATCCAAGTTATACTATACAATTACTAAAATAAGAAAAGCTAAGATTTTAACTCACAAAAGTCCTTAGCTCTTCCTTTTGGATTTGTTTACGTCTGCTTCAATCTCCTACAAATCTCTCCTTTTAGAAATATACAACAAGGGAATTGTATATGAACTGGATTAAGAAATTTAGGGATTGGATAGGGATAAAATAAGAAATTGAATATTAAACACCAAAATTTCTTACCTGAAACCCTAGAGAATTTTATAAATCTTTGAAGAAGAGAGAGACCAATAGAGTTTTGTTTAGTTCTCAAATAATTTATGAATAAATGTGAGGGGGCTATGCTCTTATTTATAATGGTTAGAAAGGGGCTATGCTCTTATTTATAATGGTTAGAAAGCAACAGAACCGTCGGATTTAAGTCGGTTAAAATAACATAATCCAGACCATTCATGGTGTTAAAAACCCTAGCCGGTACCACGATTACCAATCGACTGGCCCTAGGCAGAGGTCGATCGGTCGCTGTATTTTGGAAAGGAATATTTATTTGTCATTGATTTATTATTTAGTCCCTTTTAATATTATCGTTAACATTTATTTTAATTTTTACTTTGTGAGTCAGCGGAATAGGGATCTTAAGGCTAAATTAATACTAAAGGGGGTAAATAGTGTTTAGTGGATTATATGAATATTTTTCAAATTCTTTAAGATTCTACTTGGAATAATGTAATTAACAATCATAGAAACAATCTTAGAATCAAAGTGTAGATAAAAGTAAATGCAGTAAAAGTAAAAAAGAAAAAACACACCAGGATTTTATACTGGTTTGGAGTTACCCTACATCTAGTCCCGCACAATTCCTTGTATGGATTTATTTTCAACAAGTAAATGCATATACAATCTCGATTTCAAGGCTACGAGACACACCCTCCAGAATCCTGACCTCTGGGTAGAGTCACTTGATTTCTAGGCTACAAGCACGCCCACTAGATTTATGGGCTACTAAGCATACCTAATTGATTTTACGGACTATAATCATACCCACAAGTATAGAGTATGCTTTGATAGAGTTTTATAGACTCAGATCTTCGATCTTGATTATAATTGATCCTATAACTCTTGAATAGCACTTTGATCTTGGTTTGAGTGAGAGAGATGAGAGAAATCAGAGAGTATATGAAGAAGAATCAAACTAATGATGATTGAATTTGATTCAGGTTGAATTTCGATGGAGTTTGAGTATATTTTAATTTGAAAATGAGAGAGTGGAAGGAGGAGAGATGAATATGAAAAATGATGATTAAAAATTCGTTTGGAAGTCTGGTATTTATATAGGAACAACGGTCATATCCATTTGTGAGGTGATACCACGAAAAGGCACTTCTTTTGAAACTTAAATTTTGAAAAAATCAACCCTATGTCGACATATATACATAGAGTATGTTGACATACTCTTTTTTAAAATTGAAAATACTTAAAAACATTATTTTGAAAACTTGTTGTTTTGTAAAATAGTTTGATACTTTGTAAAATCATTTAAGCATAGTTTATACATATTCTAATCATAATAAAACTTTATATAACAATTTTTAAAATTTTAAAATAATGTAAATAATATATATAATCAATATAATTATAACTTATTAAAGTATAAACAAAAATTTAGTATATATATAAACTTAAAAACACAAAAATAATATCCTTATAAGTATAAAAGATTGAAAATCATTTTGAGAAATATTTTGAAAATATTATTTTAAAACTAGGATATTTGAAAAGTAATTTAAAACAAAATTAGAGAAGGGGAAAGAGATCAGGAAAGTGCTATCGAGGTTTAAACATAAATTCTACGACTCTATAACTTATCTGGAATATCTTGAAATCTTGAACTCTTCAATGCTCATGAGTCTTC
Source organism: Allium fistulosum (assembly GCA_030737815.1). Taxonomy (NCBI): domain Eukaryota; kingdom Viridiplantae; phylum Streptophyta; class Magnoliopsida; order Asparagales; family Amaryllidaceae; genus Allium; species Allium fistulosum. The sequence goes on along the minus strand of CM060901.1, from coordinate 118,850,439 downwards.
ATTCTCCATCTTTTAAAGCTCTATATTAGCATCTTGAATCTACCTTTGATACTATACAGTCTTCCTAATCAACACCTATCTAATATCTTGCATTATATACAATATATAACTCGATAAAACATTAGTATCTATATTTTATATAATGCCCTATAGTTGTTATCATCAAAACCAATACCTAAGGTACTAACAATCTCTTTTTTTTATGATGACAACTCTGTATATAAAATATAATATAACTCCACTGGGTTACAAACTCCCTTTTAATCTATGCCTAGATTATATATATTTCTTCCCCTTTGTCATCAAACAGAATAACCACCTAAAACTATAACTCTAACACTAACTCTTATTCTAATTCTAACTATAACTCCTCCTAAATAAAATACTAATTGATATATATATATATATATATTATATATATAATGATGATGAGAATGATTATATAAAAGCAATAACTGAAATGTAAAATTAGGTAATCATGAAATAACCATAATCAATCTAAATATTCATCCAATCCAACAAAGTTAATGTCACACACCATTCAAACACATCAAAACAAATTAAACCAATCAAATCCAAACCAAATCAAGTATTATTATTTATATACAACCAAACCTATTTAAACTAGACATTTCGAGGAACTTCAACCCATCCATCAGTGCCAAAGATTAGATCCGCTTTGATAGCATCCCATTCTTCATCATCTTTATTGATGGTACATTTTGGATTGGTGGTTGGTTCTTCTTTTTTCAAGGCAGAAATCATCCACTGAATCGCGTCGAAATGCTTTTCTTGCTCCTTGATCATCTGCATTTGACTCAATTCTAAGTGCCTCTGGTTTCTTAGGATGAAAGAAAGAACGTTTTTAAATGATTCAAGAGATTTTTCAAGGTTTTCGTTTAGTTTTTTGATAGGAGAAGCCATTAATTTTTATTAGAGTTTAGAAATGAGAAGGAAGAAGAAAGAGACTTGAAACAAATGATTCTCCAGTCTTAACAGGTATTTAAATCGGTGAAAATTCGTTGGAAATGAATAGACACTCGCTGTCTATTTAATTTTCTAATTAAAAAATTTGAAAAATTACCGTTGTATGTCGACATACATACCCAAGGTATGTCGACGTATATAATGAAATTTTCAAAACAATTTTGTTTTGATATTCTAATGTATTTAGCGTATATGTTTATACTTGTATGCTTTTCAGAGATGATAAACAATGTATAACAACAAGGAAATGGATTTTTCATTAATATTAGATGATGATTACATAGCTCATACACTAAAATAATAAAAAGGTACATAAGATCAAACCGAATTCAAACTAAAATGACCAAATACAACACATCCATAAGCAACTAGATAGATATTAAACTAGAAAGATGTAGATGAAGAAGACGATGAAGATATCTCAATCCTGCGTACTTTACCAAAGAGTTTGTCCATTTTATTGGAAATAGCGGTTAATTTCTTAGTAACAGAATGCTTAAGAATCTTTTATTCTTCAGTAATATTCTTTTGATTGTTGAGAAGGTCTTTGTTGGTTGGTTGAAGAGGAAAATCAATGCTTTCTAAGGAGTTTTCCTCCTCCTCCTCCTCTTCTTCTTCTTCTTCAAAATCCATACCTTCTCCTTCTTCCTCCTCCTCTTCATAAGCTAACCTTTCCTCTTTCTCTGCAAGAGTTTCATATGGCTCGGAAAGGGATGGAATTTTCATAAGAGTGATGTTGGCTTGATTAAAGACTTTACGAGAGACAAATTCCTCTCCTTTAAAGTTAACACCAAAGTAATTGAAGATTCGAGTAAGATACACACCATGAAATAGTGTGTTTCATGATTAGAAAGATTTTTGTGATAAAATTCATCTAAAATAACTTAAGCCCAATTTGTGTCATATTGACCATAAATGGCGAAAAGAGCTTTGCACACTTTTAGAGTTGGATTGTTGAAATTTCCCGATCGAGGAGTGATACTTTGCTGTAAGAGAAGGTTTAAACTTCTTGCTTTTGGACAAAAGTTTTGGTTTTTGAATTCAAAATCATTATCATCTTCAAAAATGTTGTGAAATACCTCACGATTTTGATCATCAATTTTAAGAGATATAAGGTGCATTCCGGTAGATTCACATCTAAGAATGTTACCCAAAAGTTCACAATTTAGAACTATTAAATTTCCTTTTGCGCTACTCCACACTTCTCCTTCATTACCCTCATGAAATTTTCCTTTCAAGTTTGCATAAAACATTTTGACCAAGTGTAGATAATAAACATAATCGTTTTGAGAAGCATCAATTAAACCAAGAATTCCATTTTGTAAACAAAGAGAATCAAGTTCATAAGTAGAAAAATCGTTGAAAATTGTAAATCTTCCTATAGAAACCTTTCCAAAATTCACATAACTAGAATAGCCTTTCATAGTCTCTTGATCATTGAAGAGAAAATTCTTGATATTTTTGGAAAGTCTTATAGATCAAGGAGTGCTTGAGGAAGCCATTGATGGGTTTTAAAGAGATAAGAGAGTTAATGAAATTTTGAAATTTAAAAGTGAAATGAATGGAAAGAGATTGTTGAAGACTAAAAGATTCTCAAGCACATGTCAATTTTTAGAACATAGGGGTAGGTGAAAAGGTGGAGGAAAAATTCAATTTTTAAATTAGAAATTTAAAATCTGCCTAAGTATGTCGATATATGCTAGGGGTGTATGTCGACATACATATCGAATTTTTCAAAAATGTTTTTTGTTTAACTATATCCTATTTTATTATATATATATATATATATCTATTTATAGTTATTTTATTTACAGAAAAATTATTTTAAAAATATTTTATATTATTATTATTTTATTAAAATGTATAAAATATTTAAATTTAAAATATAATCACACAATATTCAAACAATATTATTATTAATCTATAGGATATTCCTAACAACCAATAAAGCAACCAAAAAAATTCATTCAAGAAATTAAAACTTTTGATAAATTAAAAGCGTATCTTTTTCTGATCCATTTCACTATTTTGTTCTGAATTATGTATTGCTGTGAAGCACATGTTAGCAATTTCCGTATCTGATTCACTTGAGGATGTGTCTGGATAATCTAATGTTGCAGTGTAGGCTCTTCTCCGTTTTCTGGATGAATCAGTGTTTGGTGTAGTTTTCAGTTTATCATGATGTGGACAATCTCATTTTAAATGGCTAGGTTCATCGCAGTTATAACATCTAATGTCATTTCCGCTTCTGCTTCCTGGATTTTGGTTGTCATTTCATTGAAATTGTTCATCTTCCTATATTTTAGAAATTTTCTAAAATTCCTTTCATGAAAGCAATTTCTTCATCGTCGTCGCTGTCTGAATCTAGATTATCCATCATTGCATTAAAAGTTATAGATTTCTTCTCTATTGCTTTGCTTTCTCTCCTGCCCTGCATTTGTGCTTCAAAAGACATTAAATTACCAATTAACTCTTCAATTTTTAGAGTGCTAATGTCATTAGCCTCTTCAATTGCAAGAGTCTTTTGATCCCATTCAGGAGTAAGTGAATTAAGGATTCTTCTAATTTGATTCTCCTCAAAAAACGTTTACCCAATGCAATAACTGAGTGTACTATATCTTGGAATCTACTATACACATCAGATATGGACTCATTTGGACTCATTTTGAATAATTGAAATTGGTTTTTTAACATGAAAATTTTTGTCTGTTTAACCTTACTTCTACCTTCATGTTTAACTTGCAAGGTTCTCCAAATTTCAAATGCAGTCTTACATATAGATACTATATTAAATTCATTTCTATCTAGTGAACAAAATAATATATTCATATCCTTAGAGTTACTTTGTGCAACTGCTTTTTGGTCAGCGGTCCACTATGAAAATTAGTCTCGAGTTCAGTGTACTTGTTTGTGTAATATTCCAAGTGTCTAAACCAATTGACTGTAAATAAATTTTCATTATACATGACCAATATGTGTAATTACTGCCATTAAAAAGTGGAGGTCTAGCAGTAGATTGTCTTTTGACAATTGAGTTACTAACAAGTGTATTAATAGTTTTACTAACGGTACTATTACCAATGTTGGTAGCCATTTAAACTTTTTCAAAAATCAAATGATGAATACTTTGAAAACCTCGCTCTGATACCAAATGTGAGTCAGCGGAATAGGGATCTTAATGCTAAATTGACACTAAAAGGGAGGTAAATAGTGTTTAATGGATTATATGAATATTTTTCAAATTTGTTAAGATTCTACATGGAATCATGTGATTAACAATCACAGAATCAAAGCATAGAAAAAGTAAATGCAGTAAAAGTAAAAAGGAAAGAACACACCAGGATTTTATACTTGTTCGGAGTTACCCTACATCCAGTCCCACACAATTCCTTATACGGATTTCTTTTCAACTAGTAAATGCAAATACAATCTCGATTTAAAGGCTATGAGACACACCCTCCAGAATCCCGACCTTTGGGTAGAGTCACTTGATTTCTAGGCTACAAGACACCCACTAGATTTACGGGCTACTAAGAACACCCAATTGATTTTACGGGCTACAACCATACCCACAAGTATAGTAGTATGATTTGATGGAGTTTTATAGGCTCAGATCTTCGATCTTGATTACAATTGATCCTATAACTCTTGAATAGCAATTTAATCTTAGTTTGAGTGAGAGAGATGTGAGAAATCAGAGAGTAGATGAAAGAGAATCAAACTAGTAATGATTGAATTTGATTCTGGTTGAATTTCAGTCAAGTTTGGGTATATTTTGGTTTAGAAAATGAGAGAGTGGAAGGAGGAGAGATGAATAAGAAAATTGATGATTAAAAATTCATTTAGAAGTCTGGTATTTATAGAGGAACAACGGTCATATCTATTTATGAAGAGATACGATGAAGAGACGCTTCTTTTGAAATTCAAATTTTGAAAAAAAAAGGCCATTGTGTCGACATACATACATAGAGTATGTCGACATACTCTTTATAAAAATTGAAAATACTTTAAAACATTATTTTGAAAACTCTTCGTTTAATAAAATAGTTTGATACTTTGTAAAATAATTTAAGCATAGTTTACACATATTTTAATCATAATAAAACTTTATATAATAATTTGGAAAATTTTAATATAATTTAAATAATATATATATATATATATATAATCAATATAATTATAACTTATTAATGTGTAAACAAAAATTCAATATATATATATATAAACACTAAAATAATATCTTTATAAGTATAAGAGATTGAAAATCATTTTGAGAAATATTTTGAAAATATTATTCTGAAACCAAATTATTTGAAAAACAATTTAAAACAAAATTAGAGAAGGAGAGAGAGATCAGGAAAGTGCTATCAAGGTTTTAACATAAATATACGACTTAATAACTTATCTGGAATATCTTGAAATCTTGAACTCTTCAATGCTCATAAGTCTTCATTCTCCAACTCTTGAAACTCTATATCAGCATCTTGAATCTACTACTGATACTGTACAGTCTTCTTAATCAACAGCTGTCTAATATCATACACTATATACTATTTATAGCTTGATAAAACATTAGTATCTATATTTTATATAATGTCCTATAGTTGTTATCATCAAAACCAATACCTAAGGTACTAACATACTTAACCCCTGCGTCTAGATACCATTAATTTTTGAATTTTAAACTTTAGCATTAACTATTTATTTAGGTTTGAATTGAATTTAAATTAATTTGAATTCGAAAACTTCAATAACTTTTTCGTCTGATCTCTGATTTCAAAACTTTATATATGAAAATTGATAAGAAAATTATCACGAGCGCAATGGCATAACTTTTGTGGTAAAATTCTAACACTTTTGAATTTTCTATTTTTAGCAGTATCTTACTTAATTAATCAATTTCTTCTTAAATTTTATGGTGTGTTTGTTAGTCCCTGAGGAGTTGGTTTTGATGACAACAACCTTACTTAAAATTAGATTATAAAATATATAATACTAACATTATTGTGTAGATATATATAGATATGTTTGCAGGTACTAAAGAATGAAGAACTGTACAGTATAAAGATTCAAGATCAAAGATTGAAGATATCAAGATTCAAGACTCATGAGTATCAAGAATTTCAAGAGTTCAAGTTTCCAAGATAAGTTATATAGTTAGGAATATTGTTAAAACTCATAGAAAGGCACTGACATCTTAAAATCTATTTTATTCGTGGAATGGAATCCACTTCGTGCTCGTTAAAGGGATGGAACCCTAAGTAGGATGGAACCTACGAAAAATCTAGTGGAACATCTTTTTGTATCCACTTACTTTTATTTCAAAATGATTTTCAAAATATATAGCTTGTTTTTCAAAATGATTTTAAATCTTCCTGTTTAAAAACCAAAATCATCTGTCCTGGTTTTTCAATATATTTTAGCCTAAAAAATATCCTTAGTTTTAAATATCCTTAATTTTAAATATCTTTGATTTTAAATTATTATCCTATGTTTTTAAACTACAATTTTGATATTAATATATTTAGCTGTTTTATATATTTATACTTAAGATTTAAATATAAAAGTATAGAAAATTATTATATATATTTTAATATTGTTCTCTATAGTTATTTATATATTATAACTATATATAAGTATATTTTAAAGTTTAAATATAAATATAATATAATATAGAAATTATTTTCAAAGAAAAACAAATCACCAAAAAATACAAGGGCATGTCGACATGATCACATGTACCCCTGTCGACATGGTGACAGTTAAATTGTTTTTTAAAAAAGAAGTGTCTATTCGCCACATCCCTTCACCAATGGACATGGCTATTGATTTACTATAAATAAAGGGTGTTTTCAACGAATTTTAATCACTTTTTTCTCTGATTTAACTTCTCTTCTTCTTCTCCACTTTGTTATTTAAAAATTACACCATTACTCTGCCGAAATCAATATCGAATCTAACTAGATAATTTCTGGTTTTGATTCTCTCCACTATCTCTACAAGATCCAAGTGCTAATCTGAGTTATAGACTTTTTGTAATCAATAGAGCGAGAGAAGCTGTGATTGTAGCCCTAGAAATCAATTGGGTGAACTTGTTGCCCGGTAAATCAAGTATCTCTACCCAGAGGATTGTGAATCTGGAGTGGTGTACCTCGTGGCCTTGAAATCGAGGGTTGTATTTATAATAATTGGTTTTTAAAGGAAATCCATACTTGTGTTGCGGGACTGGATGTAGGGTAACTCCGAACCAGTATAAAATCCGGTGTGTTCTTTCCTTTACTGCTTTTACTTTATATTTGCATCTGTGTTTGATTCCGTGTTCATATCTGTGTCTGATTAGTGTATACATTGTTAACAAATTAAGATAAATTCAAAAAGATTAACAAATTTCTTAAAACACTATTCACCCCCCCTCTAGTGTTAATTCTAGCCTTAAGATCCTTAATCCGCATTCTAACAGTGTTATGGAACATAAATTGAAGGTTGTTACAAATTGGATTGGGATTTAAGTAATATTTTAATTCATTAGAATGAACTGTGTTGCAATGTAAATTTCTATAAATTTTCCAACTTTATAATCATGTATGAGGGTGTATTGTTTGAGATAACAAGGAAAATGACTAAAAGAAAGAGATGTACAAAATTGGGATGTTTACTACATTTTATACCATATATTTCAATAATTTCCTATAATTCCAAACATAACATAAATCCTCTTTTAAATAATTTATGGGAAATTACCGTGATAACATTTCCTTTTAGGAAGATATAATTCCGTTGCGATAAAATATAGAAATCCCTAAATGTAAAACCAATGTATTGTAAGTAGAGATAATAACAATAATCCCATCGTTAATTTAATATACGTGATTTAAGATAAGTTAGGAAGTAAACAATAAGCGATGGGAATATAAATAAAGCAACAGACTAAGGAATTAGGTAAGTTATAGTAATCAATGAAAGGTGGCTACTAGTTAAAAAGGAACAGTAAAATATATCTAATTATACTAATTGGAAATCAAGCAGTAAAAAGTATTTAATCTATTAAATCAGAATAAGCAGTAATGACATTTAATAGCATTAAAGAAGTAAGAAGTAAGTTCATGTAAAAGTGTTTGGATACTAATATTGAACAAGGAGGCATGGTAATTTTACAGCTAAATTTATACAGCCTCAATTATAAGTTATGACGAGCATGAATTATTAGATTTAGACAAAAATTTGAATTAACTATGAATGACATAATCATTAGTATGGGTTGGAAAGTAAGGTCAGTAATGTCGCACAACAAAAGTCTGCCCTTCGAAAGAGGCTACCAGCGGTTGTGTATACATTGTACTGATGTGAGACATCTCCAACTGTGGGACCTGTAGGAATATACTTTCGTGTATATGTGAAGGGAATACCAAAGAGGGTTCGTCTTGGGTTGAAGTCATGGCCAATTAAGGTCCATTTCAATCCAAATAGAGGGTGCTAAGTAACCAGGTGGGCATTTCCTTAATTTGCATTAGGCAATCTAAATGGAACTGTAGGCAAAAGCTCGTCGCTATGTTAGCAAGGTTGGTACCTTATATATATATATATATATGTGTGTGTGTGTGTGTGTGTGTGTGTATGTGCGAGGAGTAGGGTTGTACACATAGGTCAAGGGCACCATCTGTCCTGGAGTGATTATTAGATAGACTACACCTTCTACTAGTGTAAGTTCCATATGGGAAATGCATTGCCTCAAAGTTATTTCCTAGTTTGTTTGGCATTAGGAGGCAATGCTAGATAACCCCTAAATGAATCTTTAAGACAAATTAGAATACGGCTAGTTGTAATTCTATTGTTAGGCACTAACGAGAGGTTCCTCGGTGTACGTGGGCAATTCGGCCTAGATACTAATGGTGGATGCCCAACATGGTGTAGAGTTACAAATACTAGTGTGCAATGTATCCTGGTTCGTGGGGGACTGCGATACTATATATATACACATACACACACATATATGGTTATGGCATACCTCAAGTAGGTTGGGCGTATCGTACATGTACATAAAGTCAAAATAACTAAGCTTTAAATAAAAGACATAATGCGTAATGGTAAAACAATCGACATAAACTAGTGTTATGGATAAAGTATGTAATTTACTAGTCACCAAATCATTATCCCAACCCCCTCCTCATTACAACAACCCACGGGATAGATTTAGAGAGGTGGGTACTAGTACAAGGCGGGAACGATGGGCGGACATATTTCATCATACATGCTCTGCACTGACAAGGGCACTAGATATCAAAAGTATTAATCTTGGTCAGTATATATATGTTTTATTATACTTTATTACTTCACTATGGTTCTTATCGATAGCTCTCTGATATACTTTTGTTATTACAGGATACCAACACTAACGATTTATACCCTAGTGGACTTGGATTTTCGATTTAGCGAAAATTTGGGCCCCTTAAGGTGCGAGTTGTTACAATAATTGAATGCATCTTAGTATTCTAATTTCTACGATTTATTCAGTTATTACCATTTTGCTCGTTTTATATCTGAAATGTTTATTATTATATTTTATTCGTTTCACTGTGAGATATACAACTTGTTTTATGATTGATTTACTTTACTACAACCTTGAAAATCGTTATACATCAGCTGAGCACCATTGCAGCATATTATACAGGTTATACTAGGTACCAGTGGTGTAGGGCGGTCATCATAATTGGCTTAGCCATAATGATTTTAACTCTATCTATTATGGTATGAAACACAAAAGGAACAAGGAAACTTTACCAACTCTCGTTTGAATAAGCTCAAGCGACAAAAAATCAAGCTAAAGTCTTGGTCGGCATTGAATTTTGGGGAGGCAGTAAACTCTCAACTGATATCATGGAACAGCTGATGCAAATTCAAATTGACCTAAGCAATGACCCATTCAATCCAAACCTATCAGACCTTTATGCATGATCTATGCACCAGGCTAGTACAAGCAATAAAAACTAAAGCTCTTATGGAAAAGTAGAAATCTCAAATTAAAGATAAAAAGTGAAAGATAGGAAAAAAACGCTAACATAACTCTTTAAAATTCAAATTAGCCTAGGACATGATCCACATCATTGAGGACGTGGATGGCAATCTCCAAACGTCAACTGAACCATCAACAAGGCTTTCATAAATTATATATCAGCTATAATTGCCAACCCGAATGCTTACTCACCTGACATAACACCATTTTCTAATACTCCCTTCCCTACCGTTAATCTATTATACGATCAGTATACCAAAACAGAGACCAATATGTTATAAACTTGTCACTCAAGTTTACAAATCAGATTTCCACTACTTTGGAATTCTATATTAGTAATTTTGAACAATAACTATGTTGTAATTAATTTACAACAACAAACTTTAGCAATAACAACAACAAATTGCTGTATTAAACTATAATGATAAACAAGTGTTGTACTACTTCGCAGAAACAGCACAACGTTGGAACGGAAAGATTACAGAACAATGTATGGAAATATATAAGTAAACAGAAATCTAACCTGATGAAGAAGGAAATTTCGTCTGAGGCTTGTCGTAACAATTTCCTTAAGACTTTATTCAAAGTCTCCCAAGATACAACAGACGTGATCTGCTCGACATTATGATATGTATGGTCATCTGTGTGATATGCAAAAGCGCACGGATTAAAGAGATTATGAAATGAAGAGGAAGAAGAGAATATTCAAAGTGAGTTACTGATCATGTTTCCTTCTCCTTTTATAGGCTAATTCCCAACGGTTATGTCTGTTGGGAACAGCCGCATCTCTTCTTCTGCAACGGCCAAAAAACTATTGTGGTTTGCAATAGTCGCGTCTCTTCATTTGCAACGGCCAAAAATCGTCGCGGTTTGCAACAGTCGCGTCTCTTCGTTTGCAACGCCTATTTTTGTTTGAAAAGCCACGTCCGGTCAGACAACGGGCATTTCTAATCCATTAGTCGCTTCTATTTGAATTTAAACAGTAGAAAACTGTTTACTTCTCTGCAGCAAAAATATAACACGATCTACACTTATTGGACCCGCACCCGACCCGGCCCGGTTCGGTACAGGACGGGTAAGCGGCATGTACGCGTGTGTGTTAGTTCATGGCCATATAAGTCCCCCCCCCCTCGCACAAAATTACCTGACCCTAAGAGCCAATATGGTTTTGAGGAAAGTAGTATATAAGCATGAACATTAACTTATTTTTGGCGATGTGGGACAATATCTCATTCACTATAAAGGGCCTCTAACAATCCCCCACATGAATGATGATATATGTCTCCCCCACACAAAGTGTAATATCACACAGTTCATATGAAAATATTGCTATATCGAGGATAAGTAGATATTTCACTTTGAACTTTCCCTATTTAAAACTTATCGGATATACTTGGCTAATCGGTGAGTTATTTTATCTTGAACCGTCGGCCGTTTGTGCATAACCAAACAATAAGTTTTACAAAGCATTGTTTCCCTTCACATCCAATCTCTTGGTTGTGTTCATTTTGGTCCTGAACAAATTTGGTTCTACGAGTGTTTTACAGAATTTAAGCCTTTAATATTCTCATAGGACCCAGCTCACACTAACATAGGTAATTGCAACCATTAAGAGTATCCTACATATACCCCACTTGTTATTTTCAAGATATGGTCATCATTAAAAAGCATAGCTTTATCCTTTTAATACTTCTGTAGGAATGCATTCTATTGTGCACCATAGGAATGGAGTAGGACTAAGTCCAAACAAATGCATTGCTTCTTGAGTTACTCAAAACTGGTTTGCCTATTGATCCTAGTCCGTGGGATCTCCAGTCGCTAGGATAGGTTTTCGTATAAGATAACTCTTGTTGGTTTAGGTTTTTAAACCCATTCCCCTCGATGCGCGGTCAATTTTCTCTCTTGATAATCCTTTAGTAAATGGATCCGCAAGGTTATCAGTAGTTCTCACATAATCAATGGAAATAGCTCCATTTGAGAGTAACTGCCTAACTGTGTTATGGCGTCGACGAATATGTCGTGACTTTCCATTATACACAAAGTTTTACGCTCTGCTTAACGCTGCTTGATTATCACAGTGTATGCATATGGCTGGTACAGGTTTAGACCAAAATGGAATTTCTTCTAAAAATTGACGAAGCCATTCTACTTCTTTGCCTGCTTTATCTAAAGCAATGAACTCTGATTCCATAGTGGATTGAACTATGCACGTTTGTTTAGTAGATTTCCATGACACTACTGCTCCTGCTAGGGTGAAGACATAACCACTAGTTGATTTAGATTCCTCTGAATCAGAAATCCAGTTTGCATCACTATATCCTTCTAAGACGGCAGGATATTTTCCGTAATGTAGGGAAAAGTTCATGGTACTCTTTAAATATCCCAACACTCTCATTAGTGCTTTCCAGTGTTCCTTCCCTGGTTTTCTTGTATACCTGCTCAGTCGACTTACTGCATAAGCTAAATTTGGTCTTGTGCAATTCATGAGGTACATTAGACATCCTATTACACGAGAGTATTCCTGTTGCATTACACTCTCATTAGTGTTTTTATGCAGTACTTCCTATGGATTAAAAGGTGTTCTTACTCCTTTAATTCCGTAATTTTGGAATTTTTCAATGACTTTTTCCACATAGTGTGACTGAAATAGTTCAATTCCATTAGGTGTTTTTATTATTTTGATTCCCAAAATAACGTCTGCAACTCCTAAATCTTTCATGTCGAAACTGTTGATTAACATTTTCTTTATGGTCTCTATTACTTTACTATTTGGACCAAAGATTAGCATATCATCTACATATAAACAAATCATCACGTATGATTGTCCAACTTGTTTATAATAAACACATTTATCACATTCATTTATATGGAAACCATTTTTCATCATGACACTATCAAATTTTGCGTGCCATTGCTTTGGAGCTTGTTTTAGTCTGTATAATGATTTTACTAATCTACATACTTTTTTTTCATTTCCTTTGGAAATAAAACACTCCGGTTGCTCCATGTAAATATCCTCATCAAGATTTCCATTTAAGAATGCTGTCTTTACATCCATTTGATGAATCTCTAGATTATATATGGATGCAATTGCTATTAACATTCTTATAGAGGTTATTCGTGTAACCGGTGAATAAGTATCAAAGAAGTCTATACCTTTCTTTTGACGGTATCCTTTGGCTACCAATCTTGCTTTATATTTGTCAATAGAGCCATCTGGTTTCATCTTCTTTTTGAAGATCCATTTGCAACCAATCGGTTTTATTCTAGGCGGAAGATCAACTATTTCCCAAGTTTTATTACTTAGAATTGAATCAATTTCACTTTTGATTGCTTCTTTCCAACATGAAGATTCAGAAGATGACATGCTTCCTTGTATGTTTGAGGTTCGTGTTCTAACATGTATGTTAGAAAATTTGGACCAAACGTCTTGGACGTTCTTCCTCTTACGCTTCTTCTTGGTTCAACTTCCTCAATTTCACGATGAGTTTCATCGTCATGTGGCTTGCTTGATTCTTCTCTTGTCCTTTTAGGGACATAATTTCCTTCATTCCTTTTGTGCGGAAACACATCTTCAAAAAATGAGGCATCTCTAGACTCAATGATTGTATTGACATTAATATCAGCTATATCAGACTTGAATACCAAAAATCTGTAGGCACTACTATTTTAGGTTGGCCCTAGATAGTAACGGTCTATAGTTTTTGGTCTAAGTTTGACTTTCTTGGGAGGCGGAACTGCAACTTTTGCCAAGCACCCCTACACTTTGAGGTATTTGAAACTTGGTATGTGTCATTTCCATAACTCATATGGAATTGTTCCTGATTTATTGTGAGGAACCTTGTTTAATATGTGATTAGACACATTTAAGGCTTCCCCCCACAAGTTCGTCGGTAGACCAGAGGTCAATAGCATTGCATTTATCATATCTTTTAACGTTCTATTCTTTCTCTCGGCAATACCATTTTGTTGTGGCGAATATGGAGCTGTTATTTGATGAATTATACCATTTTCTGCACGGAATTGTCCAAATGGTGATTCATATACTCCACCTCGATCAGATCTCAATATCTTGATCTTTTTATTTAACTGATTTTCTACTTCAGCCTTATATTTTATAAACGATGTAATTGCTTCATCTTTACTATTCAAAAGATATACATAGCAATATCGTGTATAGTCGTCTATAAAAGTGATAAAGTACTTTTTCCCACCTTTTGTAGGTAATGATTTAAAATCACATAAATCAGTGTGAACCAAACCTAGTGGTTCTTTACTTCTATCAACAATATGAAATGGTTTTTTAACCAATTTTGCTTCTACACATGTCTCACATTTGTAGTTTTTATCTACTTGGAATTTAGAAATTAATCCCAAGTTTGCTAATTTTTTCATTTTTCGGAAATTTATGTGTCCTAATTTATCATGCCATAGTAAAATTTCATGCTCAACCAAATAAGAAACTTCATTTTTATTAATAGCACAATAAGAATACATAGTTTTATTGCCGACTACGGCTACATTTGCCTTAAATAGGCCATCACATAAATAACCCCTTCCTATATAAATTCCAGCCTTAGACATAACTACTTTATCTGACTCGAAGACCAAACGGAAGCCTTTCTTTGAGAGCACAGGTCCAGAGATAAGGTTCTTGCGGATATCTGGAACATGAAGAACTTCACTTAGTGTCACAGTTTTTCCGGATGTAAATTTGAGGACGACAGTGTCATTACCTTCGATCATGGAAACTGCAGAATTACCCATGTAGAGTTTTTCTTCCTGATCGTATTTCTTGTAAGTGGAGAACATAGATATATCAAAACAGACATGACGAGTGGCGCCTGTGTCTACCCACCACTGTGTAGGGTTCTGTACTAAGTTGCATTCTGAAACAACTCCTGAAAAGTTCATCTCCTCAATGGTTGAACTCAAATTTTTCACTATATTTGCCACTGATTTGTCATTCGTCTTCTTGTGCCTGCAATCTTTAGCTGCGTGCCCAGTCTTTCCGCAGACCCAACATTCGCCTTTGAACTTCTTGGTTTGCTTATCTTTGGATTGATTATCTGGTGCCTTTCTCTTTTTCTTTTTATTGTTGAAGTGTCCTTTCTTCTTTGACCCTTCTGTAACAAGTGCCTCTTTGCCTTTGGGTTGTGTTATTCCACGATTATCTGCCTTAATTTTTAATCTGATAATGAGATCTTCTAAGGAAATCTCCTTTTTCTTATGTTTCAGATAGTTGCAGTACTCTCTCCAGGATGGTGGTAATTTTCCTATTATCGCTTCAACAAGGAACGATTCTCCAACATGATGTCCTTCTGCTTCAAGTTCATGAATTATAAGTTGGAGTTCCTGCACTTGACTAGTTACGGATTTGGAATCCACCATTTTGTATTCCATGAATTTATCTACTATGAACTTCTTCAAACTAACATGCGTCTTGTATTTATTTGCAAGTGCAGTCCATAAGGATTTTGCTGTCTGGTGTGGCTGATATACTTTATATAGTACTTTATCCAGACAGTTCAGAATGTAATTTCGGCATAATAAGTCTGAATGCTTCCATGAGTCAATTCCAAGAAAAACAGCTGCGTCTTTTTCTCTAGTTTGTCTGTCTTTAAGCTTTGGTTCATCCTCCTCAATGCACTTCTACAGCCCTAACATGGTGAGATAAAACAACATTTGATTCTGCCATGTTATGAAGTCATCACCATCTCCTTTAAACGGATCAGGCCTGTTATGGGTAGCAGTTTTTGCTGATAGTTCAACTGTCGCCATCTCTGTTTTAGTGAAAACAGGAAAGTCTTAAGATATTATACGATCAGTATACCAAAACAGAGACCAATATGTTATAAACTTGTCACACAAGTTTATAAATCAGATTTCCACTACTTTTGAATTCTATACTAGTAATTTTGAACAATAACTATGTTGTAATTAATTTACAACAGCAAACTATAGCAATAACAACAACAAATTATTGTATTAAACTATAATGATAAATAAGCGTTGTACTACTTCGCAGAAACAACACAACGTTGGAACGGAAAGATTACAGAACGATGTATGGAAATATATAAGTAAACAGAAATCTAACCGGATGAAGAAGGAAATTTCGTCCGAGGCTTACCGTAACAATTTCCTTAAGACTTTATTCAAAGTCTCCCAAGATACAACAGACGTGATCTGCTCGAGATTGTGATGTGTATGATCTTCTGTGTGATATGCAGAAGCGCATGGATTGTAGAGATTAAGAAATGAAGAGGAAGAAGAGAATATTCAGAGTGAGTTACTGATCAGGTTTCCTTCTCCTTTTATAGGCTAATTCCCAACGGTTATGTCTGTTGGGAACAGTCGCATCACTTCATCTGCAACGGCCAAAAAAATGTTGTGGTTTGCAACAGTCGCATCTCTTCATTTACAACGGCCAAAAACCATTGCAGTTTGCAACAGTCGCGTCTCTTCATTTGCAACGACCAAAAATCGTCGCGGTTTGCAACAGTCGCTTCTCTTCATTTGCAACGCCTATTACTGTTTGAAAAGCCACGTCCGGTCAGACAACGGGCATTTCCAATCCATTAGTCGCTTCTATTTGAATTTAAACAGTAGAAAACTGTTTACTTCTCTGCAGCAAAAATATAACACGGTCCACTCTAATTGGACCCGCACCTGGCCCGGTTCGGGACGGGTGGGCGGCGCGCGCGCGTGTTTTAGTTCTCCTCCCCCTCGCACCAAATTACCTAACCCTAAGGGCCAATATGGGTTTGAGGAAAGTAGTATATAAGCATGAACATTAACTTATTTTTGGCGATGTGGGACAATATCTCATTCACTATAAAGGACCTCTAACATAATCAAACCAAGCCAACAACCTGATCTCCTTGGTTATTCTAGAGGAAATTAAAGAAGCAATTTTCTGCTTAAACCCCTCAAGTTGTGGTGTGCTTGATGGCTATAATGCTGCTTTTTTCCAAATATATTGGCCAACCATAGATCCTGAGACCATGAAAGCAGTTGAACATTTCTTCAGAATCAATAAACTGACTGTGGGAATCAATGCCATAGAAATCTCACTCATTCCAAAGCTTAATAATCCAACCATTGTAGCTGACTTCAAGTCGATCTCCTGTTCCAATGTCTTGTATAAATGCATTGCTAAAATCATTGCTAACAGGCTCCAAAAAGTCCTACCACCCATTATCTCCAATAACCAAATAGCATTCATATCGCAAAGATCCATTAGCGACAAAGTTTTAAATCTCCTTCATCTCATCAAAAATCCACATTTTGCACTTGGAAGAGATGAGATTTCAAACTTAATTTTCAATTGTTTGATAGCCATCTCACCAGAGATCTTAAGATCTCAACCCTAGATATGGACCGAGAAGTCAGTTCGAGATTTCATCTGAAATCCAGGATTTTAAAGCTTGATTAGTGATGACATACTTCTGACCTAAGAACTTCTCCAAGGTTATGACTGAGAATACATATCTCAAAGATGCATGCTTAAACTTGATATACGGAAAGCTTTTGGCACCATTGCTTAGAGGTCGATTATAGCTATCATGTCAAGAATGAACTTCCCAAAACCTTTTATTGCGTGGATCTACACATGCATCTCCACTTCTCACTTCACAATCTCAAGGAACGGCAACCCTTATGGATTTTTCAAAGGAAAGGGGACCCTATTTCATCCTACCTATTCATTACCGCAATGGAACTTCTCAACGCATTATTTTTTCCAAGTCAATTCAAAGAAGTTCACCCTTCATACCAAATGTAAAAACCCAAAGATTATTCATGTACTATTGGCTGATGATTTGGTCATCTTTACAAACCTAACAAGGAAGATATTTAATGCATACTTAAACTTTGGAAAGCACTCACACCATGACAGGGATTCTTATCAAACACATAATGATAGCAGGCCTGCCAATCTAAAATAAGGATGAGATCATAGCCTTCTCTGGTCTGATGGAGATGCCACTTGATGCCCATTACTTGGGATTTCCTGATCTGCTCACTTCAAAAATAACTAAAAAAATGCCCACCCTATTTGAAAGAATTACGCAGAAACTACAATCTTGGCCTAATTCCAAACTATCTCAAACAAGTAAGTTAGTTGTTATTCAATCAATTGTTATGGTCATGACATCTTACTAGACTAAGCACTATGTATTGCCTGTAAAACTCATCTCAATGATCACTGGTGCCTAAACAAATTCCTCAAGGACAGTATTGTGAGAAATGCGGATTAAGGATCTTAAGGCTAGAATTAACACTAAAGGGGAGGTGAATAGAGTTTTAAGAAATTTGTTAATCTTTTTGAGTTTATCTTACTTTATTAACAATGTATACACTAATCAGACACAGATATGAACACAGAATCAAACACAAATGCAAATATAAAGTAAAAGCAGTAAAGGAAAGAACACACCGTATTTTATACTGGTTCAGAGTTACCCTACATCTAGTCCCGCACAACTAAGTACGGATTTCCTTTCAAAAGCAATTCAATAATTACAACCCTCGATTTCAAGGCTACGAGGTACACCCTCCAGAATACCAATCCTCTGGGTAGGGATAATTGATTTCCGGGGCAACAAGTTCACCCAATTGATTTCCAAGGCTACAATCACACCTTTTCTCGCTTGATTGATTTACAAGGCTACAATCACACCTTTTCTCGCTAATATATTACAAAGAAACCTATAACTCTGAATAGCACTGAGAACCTTGTAGAGATAGTGATGTAGAATCAAACTAGAAGTAATCGAGTATGATTCGATGTTGATTTCGGCAGAGTAATGGTATGATTTTGTAATAAGAAATGTGGA
Organism: Allium fistulosum; assembly: GCA_030737815.1. Lineage (NCBI taxonomy): Eukaryota > Viridiplantae > Streptophyta > Magnoliopsida > Asparagales > Amaryllidaceae > Allium > Allium fistulosum. The sequence goes on along the minus strand of CM060901.1, from coordinate 118,831,602 downwards.
AGATGAAGAGGAGTGAAAATCAGAAAAATATGATTGAAAATTCGTTGAAACTGACCCCTATTTATAGAAAACCAACAGCCATGACCATTCATGAAGAGTTATGGCGAATAGACACTTCTTTTGAAATTTGAATTTGAACTTCAACTGTCACTATGTCGACATACTACCTAGGGGCATGTCGACATCCCTCAGCCAAAAATGATAATTTGAATTTCTATAAAAACAATATTTATCTTATATAAAAACTATTTAAAACTTTATAAATATACTTGAATATAGTTGAAATTCATAAGTAAATATAAAGAACAATAAATACATAATTTAACTATAATTTTATATTTAAATCTAAGTATAATAATAAAAGTTAAATATATTATTTGAAAAGGCATTTAAAAACAGGAGTATTTTAACTTTGAAAATAAAGATGTTTTGAGGCTAAAATTATTTAAAATCAGGATAGAGAGTTTTGAATCTTTTAAAAGGAAAGTTTTGAAATCATTTTGAAAACAAGATAATTTTGTAAAATCATTTGAATTAAATTAGTGGATACAAAACAATGTCCCACTAGATTTTCGTAGGTTCCATCCCTTTAACGGGCTCGAAGTGGATTCCATTCCACGAATAAATTAGATATTAAGATGCCAGTGCTTTTCTACGAGTTTTAACAAATATTCCTAATAAAACAAACCTAACCTTGAACTCTTGATAATCTTGATACTCATGAGTCTTCTATCTCTGTATCTTGAATCTCTATACTGTATAGTCTTCATTCTTGATACCTGCATGGTTAGATCCTGCAAATACATATATATCTAAACTTGTAATGTTAGTATTTATATTTTATAATCTATTCTAAGGTTGTTGTCATCAAAACCATCATCTCAAGGACTAACAATCTCCCCCTTTTTTATGGTGACAGCCTTTGTTTATAAAATATCACTTCTATCCTAATAACTCCCCCTAAAACTAAGAACTCCCCCTTAATCTATGCCTAACTACCATATTTTATACTTCTCCCCCTTTGTCATCAACAAAAACCGTATAACTCTATATAACTCTATATAACTCCCCCTGAAACTAAGACTACATTACTTTGTGATTATAATGATAGTGTTATCATACATAATCAGTACTTAACTAAAATATAATCCTAAACTATCAACTATCCTAACAAAGAATTCACAATAATACTAATTATACTCGTTATTTATATTTTATATTTCAGTTAAAGAACAAATACCTAATTCTCTTCTTAATTTAGTAAATGTAGATTCATTTAAGGGTTTTGTTAGAATATCAGCAATTTGATTTTCAGAATTGATATAGTCGAGAGTAATTACTTCTCTACTTATATTATCTCTGAGAAAATGGTGTCTGATATCAATATGTTTAGTTCGAGCATGATGAGTAGGATTTTTAGATAAATTTATTGCACTAGTATTATCACAATAAATTTGCGATTTTGAGATATTTAGTCCAAAATCTCTTAAAGTTTGTTGCATATATATTACTTGAGAACAAGCCAAAGCAGCAGAAATATACTCTGCTTCAGTTGTTGATAAAGAAACTATATTTTGCTTTTTACTAAACCAGGAAACCAGAGAATGTCCCAAAAAGTGACAAGTTCCACTTGTACTTTTTCGATCTGATTTACAACCAGCGTAATCAGCATCACAGTAAGATATTAAATCAAATGAATCATTTTTAGGATAAAATAAGCCATAATCAGAGGTGTGTTTAATATATCTTATGATACGTTTTACAGCTTTTAAGTGAGTTTCTTTAGGATGAGATTGATATCTTGCACAGAGACATACACTATGCATGATATCAGGTCTACTAGCAGTGATATAGAGTAGTGATCCAATCATTCCTCTATACAACTTTTGATCTACATCTTTCGAGAGATCTTCTTTACTAAGGTACTCATTGGTTGCCATGGGAGTGGGTTTTCCACTCGTAGTAGTCAAACCAAATTTACTAACTAGGTCTTTAGCATATTTTTCCTGACTAATAAAAATACCATTATCTAACTGTTTTATTTGCAATCCTAGAAAGAAGTTTAATTCACCCATATGACTCATCTCAAACTCTTTTGTCATTATTTCAGAAAATTCTTTATTCATTTCGAAGTTAGTTGAACCAAAAATGATATCATCTACGTATACTTGAACTAGTTGAATATCATTTTTATTTCTTTTAATAAAAAGAATATTATCTATTTTACCAATTTCAAAATTTGATTGTAATAAATAAGATCTTAGTCTATCATACCAGGCTCTAGGAGCTTGTTTTAGACTATATAAAGCTTTCTTAAGTTTGTACACATGGTTTGGTGAATTTTCATCTTCAAAACGTGGTGGTTGTTCAACATATACTTCTTCTTTTACAAATCCATTTAAAAATGCACTTTTAACATCCATTTGAAATAATTTGAAATTATTATGATTTGCGAAAGCAAGTAGAATCCTAATGGCTTCTAATTTTGCTACAGGAGCAAAGGTTTCGTCACAATCTATACCTTCTTCTTGACAATAACCTTGGGCGACTAATCTTGCTTTATTTCTAACGACCTCACCTTGTTCATTCATTTTATTTTTATAGACTCATTTAGTTCCAATTATAGTTTTATCTTCAGGTCTAGGAACAAGTTCCCAAACTTCATTTCTAGTGAATTGATTTAATTCTTCTTGCATAGCCAAAATCCATGAATCATCAGTTGATGCTTCTTTAGGATTTTTGGGTTCAATAGATGATATAAAAGCTACATTACTCATTTGACTTAGTTGATTTCTAGTTTTAACAACAGATTGCATATCTCCAAGTATATTTTCTATAGGGTGATCTTTTAAAAGTCTAATCCTTTTATTAGGATGATTTAATTCATTATTAGTTTCAGTTGACTCTTGGTTTTGAATAATTAAATCTTCTTCATCATTTGTAATTTCAAAATCTTTTAAATTTTCATCAAACGAAACATGCATTGTTTCTTCGATGGTGTTAGATCTCAAATTAAAAACTCTATAAGCTTTACTTCTATTAGAATATCCGATAAAGATTCCTTTGTCGGATTTAGGATCAAATTTATCCAAATTATCTTTTGTATTTAAAATAAAACATTTACTTCCAAAAATTCTGAAGTATGATACCTTAGGTTTCTTTCCATTAAGAAGTTCATAAGGTGTCTTATCAGTTAAAGGTCTAATTAAAATTCTATTCAAAATATAATAGGAAGAAGCAACAGCTTCTGCCCAAAAGTGTTTTGGTAAATTACTATCTGAAAGCATAGTTCTCGCACACTCTTGAATCATTCTATTTTTACGTTCAACTACTCCGTTTTGTTGTGGAGTTCTTGGAAATGAGAAATTGTGAGTTATTCCCTTCTTATTGCAGAATTCCTCAAACTTTTCATTTTCAAATTCACCACCGTGATTACTACGAATAGTTATAATTTTTAAAGATAATTGATTTTGAATCCTTTTTGTAAAGTTTTTAAAACATTCAAAAGTATCACTTTTATGTTTCAAAAATATTGTCCATGTAAATCTAGAATAATCATCTACAATTACAAAAACATATTTACTACGATTTATTGACAGAATTTGAGATGGACCAAATAAATCAAGATGAAGTAACTCAAGGGGTTTTGAAGTTGAAATCATATCTTTTAATTTAAAGGAACTTTTTCTAAGCTTTCCTAATTGACATGCATCACATAAACTATCTACTTTAAAATTCATTTTAGGGAGACTTCTTACTAGATCATGTTTTGACAGTCTAGATAAGAGTTTGAAATTCAAATGTCCAAATCTCTTATGCCAAATCCAAGGGTCACTTGTATTTGCCAAAAGACATAGGTTATCATTTGAAACTTTCATACTAAGAATATAAATATTCTTTTTCCTAGTTCCCTCAAATATTATGGTTGAGTTATTATCTTCAATATGACATTTATCTTTTTCAAATTTAATTTTATATCCTTTATCATATAGTTGACTTATACTTAGCAGATTGTGTTTCAGATTCTTAACTAGCAAAACATTAGTAATAATAGGAGTTTCAGAGTTACCGACACTACCGATGTCAATCACGTATCCTTTTGAGTTGTCTCCAAAGTTAACCAGTCCTCCGTCTTTGTATATAACATTATTCAGCATATCTGGATTACCAATCATGTGTCTAGAGCAACCACTATCAAGTATCCACTTATTCCTTTTGATCTGCACAGATTGTCCATTGTGGATTGATTCCTCAATACCCATAAAGCATCTTTCCTGCACATTATAAAATTTGGGTAGACAACTAGAATTTGAATAACATTCATATGCAGTCTCATGAAACAATGATGATTTAAACAATTCTAAACTAGTTTAAACAGATTTTTCAAAACTAGCCATTTAAAATCCTTTTTCAAAATTCAGATTATGAAACTTTTGAAAACAAAGCTCTGATACCAAATGTAAGAAATGCGGATTAAGGATCTTAAGGCTAGAATTAACACTAGAGGGGGGTGAATAGTGTTTTAAGAAATTTGTTAATCTTTTTGAGTTTATCTTACTTTATTAACAATGTATACACTAATCAGACACAGATATGAACATAGAATCAAACACAGATGCAAATATAAAGTAAAAGCAGCAAAGGAAAGAACACACCGGATTTTATACTGGTTCGGAGTTACCCTACATCCAGTCCCGTACAACTAAGTACGGATTTCCTTTCAAAAGCAATTCAACAATTACAACCCTCGATTTCAAGGCTACGGGGTACACCCTCCAGAATACCAATCCTCTGGGTAGGGATACTTGATTTCCGGGTCAACAAGTTCACCCTATTGATTTCCAAGGCTACAATCACACCTTTTCTCGCTTGATTGATTTACAAGGCTACAATCACACCTTTTCTCGCTAATATATTACAAAGAAACCTATAACTCTGAATAGCACTGAGAACCTTGTAGAGATAGTGATGTAGAATCAAACTAGAAGTAATCGAGTATGACGATGTTGATTTCGGCAGAGTAATGGTATGATTTTGTAATAAGAAATGTGGAAGATGAAGAGGAGTGAAAATCAGAAAAATATGATTGAAAATTCGTTGAAACTGACCCCTATTTATAGAAAACCAACAGCCATGACCATTCATGAAGAGTTATGGCGAATGCACACTTCTTTTGAAATTTGAATTTGAACTTCAACTGTCACTATGTCGACATACTACCTAAGGGCATGTCGACATCCCTCAGCCAAAAATGATAATTTGAATTTCTATAAAAACAATATTTATCTTATATAAAAACTATTTAAAACTTTATAAATATACTTGAATATAGTTGAAATTCATAAGTAAATATAAAGAACAATAAATACATAATTTAACTATAATTTTATATTTAAATCTAAGTATAATAATAAAAGTTAAATATATTATTTGAAAAGACATTTAAAAACAGGAGTATTTTGACTTTGAAAATAAAGATGTTTTGAGGCTAAAATTATTTAAAATCAGGATAGAGAGTTTTGAATCTTTTAAAAGGAAAGTTTTGAAATCATTTTGAAAACAAGTTAATTTTGTAAAATCATTTGAATTAAAATTAGTGAATACAAAACAATGTCCCACTAGATTTTCGTAGGTTCCATCCTACTTAGGGTTTCATCCCTTTAACGGGCTCGAAGTGGATTCCATTCCACGAATAAATTGGATATTAAGATGCCAGTGCTTTTCTACGAGTTTTAACAAATATTCCTAATAAAACAAACTTAACCTTGAACTCTTGATAATCTTGATACTCATGAGTCTTCTATCTCTGTATCTTGAATCTCTATACTGTACAGTCTTCATTCTTGATACATGCATGGTTAGATCCTGCAAATACATATATATCTAAACTTGTAATGTTAGTATTTATATTTTCTAATCTATTCTAAGGTTGTTGTCATCAAAACCATCATCTCAAGGACTAACAAGTATACCCTATTCTAGGAAGATGATCCTAATAGTATTTCATAAAATTCGGATGTCAAGGAAAAATGGTGGACTGGCAACACAAACTGTTGTGCAAAAATTGCACAAATGCGGAAAAACAATAAACAGGATCTAGATTTGCCAATTTGAACATCACTTAATCTAGCAGCAATTATTCTATTACTCCAAATAAATAGCAAATAACTATAAAGAAGAAAGAGAGGCACAATATTTATACTGGTTCCACTATCATCAAGGTAGTGTACGTCCAGTCCAAAGGAGAGAGATTTTATTCCACATGAGAGAATTACAAGAGATTACAAGATAAGAGTTTACATACCAAAGACCTAAATTAGGGATAACAAAAAGAGACACTCTATCTGGAGATCGCTGGCTGAATGCTAGGGTAGATTTACAATTAAGTCTACCCTTAATTTATAACTAATGTAAATTCATGTGAGTCATCAATCAAATTACCAAGATATGGTAAGAAGATAATGGAGGCAAATTACAATGGTAACAAATCACGCAAACATAGCAAGTAATTCACTAATTCCAAAGATGGAAGAAAATAATCCCAAAGCAATGTGATTACGAAGAAAGAAATAATATGCATATCATTTTGCATATATATTATTTCATAACGTGCGCATGCATATATTTCCTTGTCATCTCATTCAAATGCAATCCAATAATTTTATGCATTTCCATAATGAACACGTGTGATTACTTTTCTTTTTGCATATTTGTTTCCTTTTATTTGTGATTTTGTATCACCGAAATTTAACACAAACTTGAAAAAATGGAATAAGGCAGCGATTTCTACATACTATAACAAGCTCCTAGCTCTGGGTGATAATCTTTGGGCTAAGTGAGTCACTAACATCCTTATTGGAAGAAAGGATTTTTGGAATATGAACATCCCAATATGCTCTAGCTGGAGTTGGAGGAATATCTTAAAGCCAAGGAACACTTTCCTCCCACCCATCTAATGCAATGTTCATAATAACCCTAGGCTTGCCTTTTGGACTAGCCCATGAGTAGGCCCTGGTCTAATTCTAGACAACCTCTTAGGAAACTTAAAGGTATCCCCCAAGTAGCTTTAGCCAAAAGACTATATCACTTATAACTATATAAACCTCCCCCACAGCAGCTCTCAAATATTAATGCAGATTTGGAGTACCATATCAGAGAACCCTTTACCAAACGAGGGTCCTGTGATTCTATGGACTAGAAAAGGAAACCGATACTCAATTTCAATGGTATACAACTCACTGATGATAAACAAGAAAAGTCAAGTGTTCCCTTGGGATGCAAGAATTTGGTCCATGGGTAGTCCCGCAAAAGAGAACATTTTACTCTAGAAAATAATGGCAAATGCCCTACAATCTAAAAACAAGTTGGTTGCTAAGGGCATCCTTGATGATGACCTATGCTTATTATGTGGTAGAGAGGTTGAATCAAACATTCACTTATTCATTGAGTGCCAATTGATTTGGTCGAAACTTCTGGCTAATGAGAACTATAGGATCGAGCAATATATTCTAGATGGGGTGAATATAGTCTTTAAAAATATTTCACACTATTATTGATAAAATATAAATTAGAACTAAGAAACGTAAATGTAAAAAGTAAAGAACAAAAGATATAACTAGCTTCGGGCTAGTGTGTACCGCTGCCCAAAAGTTATTGCAGAGTTAAATATTCAAACGCTTACGACTGATACCTTCGTAAACACATCTCAGCCTGTGATCCACCAAGAGACTGCCACACTGTGAAGTTATCGCTGCTTGAAGTCGAAGTGCGGTCAGAATCTAGAACAGCTTCCACCTAATATCAGTCGCATCACCTAAATGTTGAGATCTAAAGTTCAACGATGAAGCTGCCATTGATAATTGAATGTCGAAATCTAGAACCAAGATGTTTAATGTGAATTGACATTGCTGCCGAGGTCGACGAACTGAGATCTGGAACCATGCAGTTGTGATGGGTGCTGGAATGCCACCTGGAGTAATTGTTTTGCTAATCACTTGTACTGTTTATTGGCTAACGATGATGGAGGAGCTAGTGATGGATGGCTGTTAAGCAACGGTGAGATGATGACATGAATTATGCAGTAGCACGCTGGTCTAGGTAAGATTTCCCTACCCCTTGCATTTCAAACTATGGGTTTATGCGTGGAACTACTGACTGAAGTTCGCTTGAACAGTGTCTATTGATGTTGCCGATAACTTCTCTGATTTTTGTGATTATTACTAAAGTTGGTCATTGTAAGTTATTGACAATTGATGATAGTATGGAGATGATTACTGAGTGAACTTGAGAGATGATGGCATGAAACAAGGGTTCTGTATAAAATTTGTACTGTAGGCTAGTTTGAAAATAGTCGCGGTCGATGTAGTGAATTGTGTGTTTTAGAATTGGGATGTTTGGTTGTTTTGATTGAATGATCAGCAGTTTTGGAAAAGATGAATTGGATTTGGTTTGTTGAAGATAACGGAGATGTATTGACTATTGATAATTTGGCTGTGTGGTGGAGTGTTGTTTAGATAGGAGATGTAGAATTTTTTTTGCTTGTTTATATGGATTGTATAATAATTTTGTTTCCCTTTGTAGAAAATAAAATTCCCCACGGGGGGAACAGATTTTGATGTATCTTCTAGAATATATTTGTTGATTGTATATATATTTCCTTGTTTTGATCTGTATTTATTTCATTTTCTTTGTATAGATGACCTTTCATTGCTTATTAATATATTTCATTTATTTCGGTTTTTTATTTGTTTCATTTTCTTTGTATATGCAGCCTTTTATTGTACTGAAAAGAAACTTTATAGCAACCGGTATTTTTTAAAGAATACTATAAATATACAACACTAGACAAACACATTAAATAAAATGTGTGTTTATTAATATCAAATAAAAATCGTTGATTGCACTATTCCATAGAAACTACCATAGATCATCAACTGACAACAAAATAGAACGATTCAATATCTCTAAGGCATCAAGATGGAAAACTCCCAAGTCCAAGCTACTATCAGAAACTATTAAACATATTATCTCTATCTGTACATTTAAAGTGCTTAGCGGTTTTATAACAATAGAGATACAAAAGTTATAACGAGGACAGAGCGGGGATGTAACGGTAATAGTGGAGGTGCAAAAAGCTTTATTGGAACTAAAGTTAAATATCCAAAGTTAATTTATTCTTGTTCTCGTATCATTTGTGTAGGAATTTTTTTTTAATCTTATACAACAAAATGGAGAACACCATGATTTATGCAGTTTTGACTTAGTTAATAAAATAGTTTTCTAACTTATGTTGAGCACTTAGACCTTAAACTTAGGACTTCACCTTAACTTTATTGATTTGGTTTAAAAGAGAACTAGTCAAATTAACTATTTTGTATTAATATTGCTAAAATGGATGCAAAAAACCATGGATTTAGCGGGTGCAGCAGAAAATATCGAGGCCTTTTGTGGATCCACTATTTAATAGTGCTAAATTAAAAAACGTAGCATTCGAAGAGCGCTACGTGCTTTGGCGAGGATTTAGCAGAGTTTTAACTGCATGGGGCTCCATAATCTGGGGTGAGAGGAACACCAAGGTATTTGGAATAACATAGATAACACGGGCAGAAATACACATGATGATAAAAAGAAAATATTAAAATATATTAGGCAGGATTAGTGAGGGAGAAGCTATTGGTTTTCCTAGCCTAACCGGTTTTTCTATTCTTCCTTCTTTTGGGCCTTCCCTTTTGTTATTTTATTTTTTTGCCCTTTGAATGCAATTTAATCTTATAAATGTTTTGCTATTTTATTATTATATAATATGCAGGTTGGGCTCCCTTAGTCCAATTACTTTTCAAAAAATAATATAAGTGTTATAATGATGTTTTAATGTGTTCTTTAATTTATACATACAAGATTGGACAACAAAAGGTATATACAAATTCGTTATAATTATAGGGATCTAAACAGCATGAACATAATGATCAACATGTATAATTATAATTAACATTTCAATTGAAAGATTGCCAAAACCAATTGCCTGCGATTTACATCTTCAATGAAGAATAATCTCTAGATCCAATCAAACAACCTCCAGAAATTGCAACAATCTACAAGAAACACCACATTTTTATTTAATTGAAATTAGCATTGATGCTTTGGAAATTAATGGCTATTAGCCTTAGAGCTTATGGGTGGAATGGGTAGGGGAGGGAGACCAAAATGAATGAGAATGAGGTGTTTAAGTAGGCTTCTAGGTAGAGGAAAAAGTGGAGATCTTTTCTCCTCTTTTTACCAAGTCTTTATTTTCCATTTAAAACCAATACTGAACACTAAAACCACCTTACCTTACAACTATGGTTAGCCATTACATGAGGCTATATGGGCCTTTAACAACTTCTAAATCCACTTAATTAATTTATTTAAATTAAATTTAACTATTTATCGATAGCGTGTATCAATATGTACATATATAACTTTTATATATGCACTTTATTAAATATAATAGCATTCAAACAACTCAAACAAAATTTAATAATTAATATTTCATAAATATTAATTAAAACAATTATAAATTAATTAAATTGTGTGGTGTTTTGGAGTATTCATCGGTACGGTTGTGCAACTCAAAGGTGTAAATTAAGTCAACTAATATCAAACAATTCGAATATTAACGTTCACATGTTACCATAGCTAGTGGTGTAACAGTTTGGATAAATTTATCGCTTACATATTTTTCGGTAAAATCCAGGTTCACTATTTTAAGTGGTAGCCGGTAGTAATGATTATTTATACTAATTCTCTTCGTCAAAACTATTTCACTTCAGGACATAAAAAATTTGGTTTTGATTAAAATTCCAATATCATCCGTAATCAACTTGGTTAATCCAAACACAGAGTCTTTGGTTCAAAAATAACAATTACTATTAACTGTATTGCTCTGGCTAAAGATTTTGACTTTGGGTTGACTACAGTTGACCGTGATACTAACATTATTTAACTAAGAAGATGAATTCTTTATTGAACAGTGTTTCACTCCCAATGCTTCAACTTAGACCCAACTATGGTCATTTGATGGACACCATGCCACAATTTAACTATAATCAAAGTGGAGTATCCATATTGAAGTTCAATAGTTTTCTCAAGCTGAGAAAACTATGTAATATCATCACTTCGAGATTCTCTATTTGACCTTGGTTATATTAACCAACAGAAAGATCCCAAGTGAGTCATTCCATGGTTATCTAATAACTAGTAGTACATAACCACATGGTGCTCCCCAGCAGCCATAAGTAATACGCAACCCAACATTCGGAGAGCATCACGTACTCTAGTTCCAATAGATGTATCGATATCTTGTCTCGAAATATCTTAACTGGGAATAATTAAAATAATATTGTTTTTAATATGATAAATTTTTCATGATTGCAACACTTTTTAATTACTTTTACATGCCATATCATTTAAAGATTTTCTATTTAATATACTTAAATTAAATAATTAATTAACATAACACGGTATGATAAGCACATAATAGAAAGAGAAATAACTTTTATTTCAAACGAGATTATATTATAGTGTTAGTAATATATAATAACTACATAATTTTCCCTATGACATACCCCTAACTCTACCAAAGATTTCTTTTTAGAAGTGCATTCATTCATCCTAAACATTTTAAGGATATCAAATGAAGTGCACTTAAGTAAAACAATCAAAACTAACATTCGGTAGTCAGAGTCCTTGGTCTATATCTAGTCCTTGGTCTAGTGTTATTTCTACCACAACAAGATCCTTACTGTATTCAATTGTATTGAACACATAATCTCACACTATGACTAACTTGCTCATTTTGAATGAAACATTTTCATCAAGATTTTATATATCGCGAACATGACTGTTCACTATACAACTTTTGCATGTGATCAAATATGGATGTTATATCCATACTCTTGTATTGCTCTAGAGTTCATAACTCATGGAAGACAATGCACCATCTCGGATAAGCTCACACTTAAGTGACCAAGGCACGAATTTTTATAATGGTTGTATAATTTGGCTCTTACATGGTTCTTGAAGCGACGAAATGCCAAAAGATTTATTGGTAAGTATATTTTACATTTCTTCATCGATCTTTAATTCAGTTCATTTATTATATTTCGATCGATAAATAATTGTATCAATTATATTAACTATGCAAATTTATTTTAGTAGAATATTATAATCTCACATATGTTCTTATACTTATTAGATTGGTTTATTATATTTATCAAACAAGGCTCCTACTTAATTCTGCATCTCTCAAAAATTCTAAAAGAGATATGAGAATTCCATAAATTTCTTCAGTGGGTGTTAGGATTCTTTTATCATGTTACTACAACCTTGAGGATGCTCAATAAATTGTAGTCCCCATAAACAGGAACTCTTTACCAATTATATGTCATATATAACTCCTAACCGTACTTTTACTTGCTCCTAATCATCCTTATGACCTTGAGAGTGGTTAACAAATTATAAGACATATTAGATACTCTAAACTCATCATTTTGTGATAGCTTAAGGGTAATTATGCAACCCTTGAGGATGTTCAACAAAGTTACATAATATTCTTACCTATCTGGGGATAATATAAACATCACCTTGGATATTCTGTTACTTGAGGGTGCTCAACAACCATAAGTATGCACAATACTCTATTTATATTGTTAATGATGGAAAGAAAATATTCATAATTTAAAATAATATTAACCGAGTAAACATTATAAGGGGGATGAGAGTTACCTCATGACATCATACGTCCCTACATCCAAAGTATGTTCCCTTAAGTATATACAGGTTTGTTCATCTAAACCTCCCGTTTTCTTTACAAATATAACATACATACATACAACCACACACACACATATAAGTTTATTATAACATTTATAATTCATTAAGTTATACACACACACACACACACATATATATATATATATATATTCATATATATCCTTTCATTATTTAAACATTTTAATTAATTACCAAAATAACATCTATATTTATATAAACTTAAAGCAATTTTAAATTTACTTATTTATAACCTTTGTGGATATAAGTTTAAAATAATTTTAAGTTATATTCATAAACCTTATAAATTTTAACTTTAATTTAAAACAATTTAAATTAGTTTATTTATATACTTTGTAAATTTAAATTTAAACCAAATTTTAAATTCATATTTTATAATTCTTTATAAAAAAAATTATTATATTCAAATATACTTATTTGTATCAACCTAAGGCTTAAAACACTTCTATGCCTTTTACTTGGGCATACCTATGTAACAAACCACTACGACGAGCCAAATAAAGGCAGGGATATCAAGAGGTTTTCAGTTCATCAGAATGTTCCTTAATTACAGTAACATTCTCCTCAGTTGAAGAACATTTTCTTAGACACTCATTAAATTAGTTTTTCCAAGTGACTACCTTACATATTGGTTAATTATTCATCTGAACACAATGTGGGCTCTACTACCATTGTTGGATCAGGTGCATTGCCAACGGGCTTGAAAGAGGGAATTTTAAAAAAATTCTTTTATTAATTTGCACAAGATCATATTTTTTTAAAAGGGCTAGCGGGCTTTTATACTAGGAAGGAAGGAAACAAGAGAAAAAACCTGAAGCAAACAGAGAGATAAAAAACAAGCAAGGGGAAATATAAAGGACATAGGATAAAATACCGCACATCACTTGGCAGAATTATGTTCTCTATCCACACATAACCACTAAGAATCACGCATGATGATAGCTTTATTCAGATTGAATACAGTTGTTTCAAATGAAGTTAGGTTATTAAAAATCCTTTTATTCCTCTTATGCCAAACTTCTGCTGTAAACTTTTTGAGGATAAGGAGGAGCATTCTATTGTGGAGAGTCATCAATCTCGAAATCTTAAAAATAGAGTACTATTCCATGTGTGAATTAGTTTAAGGAGCTGAATAATGAAAAGTATTTAAGAGCATTGTCCAAATACTATGAGCATAAGGACAGTCAAAAAATAGATGAATTTTTTTTAATGGCACTATAACATAACACACAGCAGTTACTTTAAAGAAAGCCAGATTGCACCAATTTGTCTTGAGTAAGAAGAGCATTATTCAAAACCTTCCATAAATGTAGATTATCCTTTTGAGAACCATATTTGTTCTATATCTTCTTGTACCATGGATCAGCTGTGGCATTGGTGCTTCTAGACAAGGTTTTATGCACAATTCCAATGGAATGTTTATAATTTTTATATGTCCATGACTAGCCATTGGAATTCATATCACAGCTTTAGTCAGATTGAATATAAGATCGTATTTTGTGTTTACATGAATAATATTTTTGTACTAAATCATATTTAGTATTGATTAATAAAAGAGTTTGGGTTTTAATTGATATATGTATTAAATCTTTTATTCTTATTTATTATGATTTAATTATAATTTTTTTATTTTAATTCAATTTTAGTTTAATTTTATATTTTAATTTTATAATATATACGTATTCAAAATAAAATGTTATAACTACATTAAATATGATGATCTAACCTAAGGTTAAACATGATGAACATGTCATATGGTCATAATTGACCATTGGGATTTATGATTAATAAATAAAATGTTATTGTAACCCCCGAGGAGGCCTACTCTTCTTTACCACTCCATAAGAGCTCAACTAATGTAATGCCCCTGAATTTTAATTAACATTATTCGGGATATTTAATTGGATAAATTAAATAGAATAATGTGAATAATTAGGGAAATGAGATTAATAAATCCAATGGCTGTGTCTTAATGAATGAACTAAAATAAGACTTAACTAAATTCAGAAGGAGGAATTTTCCTAAGGGGTAAACTTGAAAATGGGGCTACATTTCTTAGTATATATCTCTTCCTCCACCTTAATAAACTTTCAATTTCTCATTCATAACTCCTCACCAACTTTCGGTCGGCCATTAAAAGCTCCAGGAAGAATATAAATTGAAGATAAAAGCTAAGGAATTAAAGTTAGGAAATTATCTCATTCTCCAATCAACTAATCAAGATGAATAATCATGTTTACCATCTCATTTTTCTCTGTTTGGATCGGCTATGGGTTATACCTGATTCATGTTTGTGTTTTGGTTAGGATATAACCTTTTAAAACCTTTGTTTGGATAAGACATAGGTATTTTTAAATGTTAGTGGGCTAATTAACATGTTTTATTCAGTTTTGGTTAAATTCTGAATTGTTTTGATCTTCATATGCTTTGAAATTTTAATATGTTAAAGAGAACATATTAACTGATTTTCTAGAATTTTTCCAAAAATTTTCATGATGTTTTAATAGTTATATAAAATTTTTTAAGGAATGAGACTTAAATGTTTTGTATAATTATAAAGGAGAAAGAGGTTTTTTCAAATTTATTTAAATTTCCAAATATTGAATATAAAATTCCGGCAACCAATCAGATTTAGACAAACAAGGCATGTGGGGTACAAAAGAACTGTTTAAAGTACAATTTTCACTATTTCAACTCTTTCGGCAAGAGCTTTCGCCTCCATTCGAAACCTTTCGACAAGGTCGAAAGGTATCAAACCTTTCGACTAGGTCAAATATTAATGCACATGGTATCAGGCGACTGGTACGTAGTGAATTGAAAGGGGTCGAAAGGTTTAGGGATGAAAGGTTAGAGCTTTCGAAGGAGATGAAACTTTGTTTTGGTTTTAAAGAAAATAAACCTGCTAGCTTTCGACAAAGAGCTTTCGACGTTGTCAAATGGTTTAAAAGAAAAGGGTTTCGATTGGTTTGCTTTCTTGTTTTAAATGAAACCTTTCGACAAAGTCGAAAGGTTAGCTTTCGACGGGGTCCGAAGCATAGTCTCCACTTCCAAACCTCTCGACACAGATGGAATCAAGGGTTATTTTTGTTTTCTAAAACTTTCCACCTCTCTCCATTGTTTTCGAAGGGTTGGTTCAAACTCTAACACTTCATTGTTTTTGAATGGTTTTGAAGGGGTTGCCTTCAATGATTTCGAAAGGTTTTGACTTCAAAAGGTTTTGGTTTCGAAAGGTTTTGACTTTGAAAGGTTTAGGTTTTGACTTCGAAAAGTTTCGGTTTTGAAAGGTTTTTAAATTCGAAAGGTTTTGGTTTCGAAAGGTTTTGACTTTGAAAGGTTTCAGTTTTGAAAGGTTTTTCACTTCGAAGGTTTTGACTTTGAAAGATTTTGAGTTTCAATGATTTCGAAAGGTTTTGAGTTTCATTGCTTTTGAATTCTTTATAAATGGTTTTATAAGGGGAATACCTCAGGCTTTCGACAAAGTCGAAAGGTAGAACCTTTCGACTAGGTCGAAAAGAAACCTTCCGACAAGGTCGAAAGGTATGATTTTGTGATGCTTTCAAAAGGAAGGCTTCCGAAGGGGCTAACTTCGAAGGGTTATTTGCTTTTGAATGGGACTTCATTCGAAGGGTTTTAAAGGGCTGTTTTTAGCCATTTTTCTTGAGTAAAGTTTTGCTAATTCGAAGGGGCTACTTCAAAGGGTTATAGCATAAAATACTTATCTTTGTTTGAATATGTAAGGGGGATCGTTATTTAAATTGAATGTTATAAAACCTTGGGGACACTAAGGTGGGTTTAATGTTTTCAATACATAGTTGGGGTTACAAACAAAAATATGTTTTTGAAAATATACATTGGGGCTATCAATGTGTTTTTATTTAATTTAACCTAATTGGGGCTTCCAATGGAAATAAGCTAAAGAGGAGGTATACCTAGGGAAAATAATTAATCATGGGGATCAAATAATCATGGGGATCATGATATTTTAATTGGCCAAGTGTTGGGTTCTTGGTTAACCTAGGAAAACCATGGAATGTGCGGTGGATAGCCCACATCAAATTTCTAAAGTAAAGAATGTTTTGCCAGAGGTGGTTAGCCTCGAGATTTGGCCCCCCAAAGGTTCATAGTCATCCTAGAAAAACTATGGAGTGTGCGGTGGATAGCCCACACCACCTTTTATAAAACAATGTATGATGGGTAATCTGCATTTATTTTGATGAATTTAGGACGGATAGTCCTATTTAAGTTTTGATGGGTAGTCATTTTAAAGATTTTAGAGGGGAACTCTAATAAATGGATTTTAGATGGGAAATCCAATAAATTGCTTTTAGATGGGATATCTAATGAATGGGTGGATGGGATATCCAATATATATGATTTATGGCTTTATTTCATATTATGTCAAGACTAATCATTTTGGATGCAGGAGCATGGTAAATGATTTGCATGTTTTGTTTTGGATACTAGTGAGGGGAAAACCCGTTCCACTAAGCGGCGTGGTCTCACTTGTAGATTTTGAGTTATGATCAATCAATGGTTGGTTTTTCAAGTAGGTTGGTGACTGCATATCGATCCCTATTCGTATCGATACTCCTTCGTATCGATAGGCTATGTATCGATGACGTGGAGTGGTGTTCACGTGGAGATCCGCTTTTCATGCTAATGGACCGCTTCTTTTGTTGACCATGCCTTCTTCTTATCGATCTAGTGCGACTCCTTTCGTATCGATGCTTGCATTCCACTTCATATCGATGCTTGGTGTTGGTTTCATATCGATCTGTTGGCTGATCGATACGAAATGGATAGAAGTGGTTGATCGATACGAATTGAACATATGGATTATGATCGATGTTGTTGGTTGATGGATACAAACTCGATGGATATGAAGCAAAGTGATGGATGTGAACCAGATGGATACGAAGCCGATGGATACAAAACAAACGTGCTTCCCATGAAACTTGATCGATCCATAACTTGAGCATACGAACTCCGATTGACTTGAATTTTGGAATGTTTCCTTTCATAGCTTTGCTTATCGTACCATGTTAATTGTAGCTCGATCCAGACTCAGACCAAATTTGTCAGTATCCATAGTGGACCTGCGTATAACCGATCTTCGGGACGGATTGTCTTTGGTTTCTAGTCAAGTTCTTGGTGTCATGGCCTTGCCAAAAGGCGGGATAACATTTGTCCCCCAAAATACATCCTATGTGAACATGACATGCTTTGAAAAACTGCATTCTTTATTTTGAAAAAGTTCTATCTGATTCATTGAATAGTCGTTGGCTTTTCGTCAAGAGACGTAACCTTTGACTGATTTCCAGCATTATAAATGTTGAATTGTTGACTGCCAATGATCATGCAATGTTTTGTTGTAACCGAAGGTCAAGTGCTAGCAATTTGTTGTTCACTGTTTTGATTGTCATCGGGTAAGCATTCAATTCCTGTTAACTTTGAAAATCGAATGTTAGTTCGTCATACATGCACATATGTTAACCCGACTCCCGTTCACGTTTGCACATTCACGGGTCGTTACCAAGTTCTCTTGATCGAGTTTCGTATCGATCCTCTCCTAGACCGACGTGAAACTCGAGTTGCAACAACAATTGATGGTTGTTTTCATTCACTCCTTCGTATCGATTTGAGATGTTGGAGTGTAGGTTTCATATCGATGGTCTTCGTATCGATGGAGACGAAATAGATGAACGATCATTGATGGATACGAAGTGCTAATCTCTAGATTGCTTTGAGTTGTTGGGTACGAAGCTATGCCTTCGTATCGATGGAAATGATCGTTCCATGAATGCTTTCTCAATGTCGTTCATATCGATACCACATTTGACCATTTCCATCGGTTTTTACCACTAGGATACGAACCATTTTTTTTCTTGGTTACGAAGGCATATAAATACCTTTTTTACTTAGACAAACATTTTCACTTGCCCTTGTTTTCATATTCGCTTCGTATCGACCTAAATAGAGAAAAAGTTACAAAGTCTTTGTCTCCAAACAATTAACCCGCTAATCCTTTGACCCAATTCCTTTAAACTTGGGTAATTAACCGACTAAATCCACTCTAAAATGATAAGACTTAAAGCTCGATGCCATTTCATCCAAGGTCGTGTCCGATTCCAGCATTGACGATGCCGGAATTTGGTTGGAGTGAGGTCGAGGATGTAGTAATAGAGTTTTGGCAGCTTGGGGAAGAAGAAGAGCAGTTGATTGGGACGATGGAGTTACTTGTATCGATGGTGGATGGAGGAAGCATCTTTGTATTGATATGGAATGTGGACGTTCGTATCGATCTGGAAATGATGGATGGAGGGAGCAGCTTCATATCGATCTGTTGTGGGAGTTCATATCAATCCGGAGCAATCGATACAAAGCCATGGCCGTGTGCTCGGTACGAAGTGCTCGGATGCCTCGAACAACGATACGAAGTTGAGGCTTTGTGATCGATACGAAACCTAACTTTCATGATTGATACAAAGTCGGGCTCTTGTGGAACGATCCAAGTTTGAACTTCAATGGATATGAACTTTTGCATATTTGAACACTTGACTCCGACGAGTTAGCCTTGCATATCTGGACTTGACCATTAAACTGCATATTTGACTACCCTTCGAAGCTCGTCGATGGAACTATAATTTGACAAACTTAACGAACCTTAACATGGATCGTTCTTCGAAGTCGAGATGGTACGGTTGGGATGGTCGGCGATGACGGTCACTTCGGTTGAGTCTTGAAGTCTTATTGTTTTATCACCTTTTGAACTTGTAGAAATTTAAAGTATTATGTAGCACTGCACTACACAACACGATCACTCATTTTACACCGGGGAAACACGGTTTTATTGCCATCTAATGATGATTTTTACTGAGTTCAATAGCTATGGATCCCGGAAGCTCAAGGCAGGAAGAAGTTTAGAGCTCTCCACTTCCCATTATAGAAATACCAGAAATCGCGGCTGACGTAGCAAGTCCTGCTCCGGACGAACTGTCGGGTGCAGTGTTAGTTCTAAACCCGGAGGATTCTATTCATTCTAAAATCTCCGAAAACATGCTAGGCATGATCTTCCTTAGGCACAGATTATCTATAAATGATGTTTTATTGCCGGGGCCAGAAGAAAGAGCCCACAATCCTCAAGAAGGGTATACCGCTTGCAATAGGTTCATGTGTGCAGCCAGGACGTTGCCCCCGCTCAACCAATTTATTTGGGAAGTGCTGTTCTTTTTGAAGATTGCGCCTTCTCAATTGCATCCGAACGGATATGCTCTGCTCAACAGCTAGTATATTATCTTCATGGAGCATCTTTTCTGGCCCCCAACCGTCGAGGAAATCAGATATCTATTTAACGTCAAAAGTCGCGGGGACAACCCTTCGTTCACGTTCTTAGAAGCAGTCAGAAATTGCCAAGTAGTGGCAGGTGCTTGGAGAAAATTAAGTTACTTTAAAACCGGGTGGTTCTTCGTTCGGTGTCCACCAGGATTCGCCAGACAGTGGCTAGTTAGACGTAAGTGCCCCAACTTCTTTGCCGATTAACTGGATAATATAAGTTGATGCTAATACTTCACTTCTTTTGCAGCCTTGATTCCACGGCCCGAAGGAGCGCAATTTAAGGAGATAGTAAGGATTCTCCAATCGGTGCCGGCCGAGCTCAGAGAAATCGATGAAGTCCTTGCTGATGAAAACTTAATTGTCGTGGGGCTCATAGAGGGAGATCAAAGCATCATATTAACAGGAGTTCCCAAAGTGGCTCTAGTAAGGCAAGGAGGAAGAAGGGCTGAAGAAGGGCTCCTGGAGTCGTAATCATCGAACATGATAATGATGAGAGCTTGCCAGCTGGGGATGAGCCCAGAGTTGCACCTTCGCATAGTCTTCGATTATCGAAAAGAAAAGGAAAGGCTCTCGCCCATAAATCTCAGAGGCTTAAAACTATTGTAGTATCTCTACCTGCTGCGGCTGCTATAAGTCAAGAGACTTCTTCTCCGCAAATGGAGAGTTCGTTGAAAGGATTGACGGATATCCCTATTTCTGATGACTTGGCTTCATTCCAAGATTTTGGATTAGAGGGACTCCATTCCCCATCACAAACCGATGCAGGCTTAAGTGCTTTAGATGTAGGGGAGCCAACTCCTGCGAGCAAGGCCACCACAATCGGTTGGTTGGCGGGTTTACACATGCATACACACATTTCACGGCATCACACAACTTCTAATCACAAGTTTTTTAGTTTCAAGAGATAACTAATTCTGCTTATCTTTTCATTTTACAGACATGATGGTGAGGTAGGGGTCTATGCTCGGCAGTCTTCGCTCCAAATGCCATTCTTCCAGCTCTTATTCTAAATCTCATAGGTGTGAAAGCGAATGAGACTATGATCGCGGCCACCGCTCCGGCCAAGAGCGCAAGCATTATGAAAGGGAGAGGGAGAGACCACATCTAAGTAGGCATCGTTCCCGATCGTAATCCCCTCCGCCTAAAGGTTCATCAAAACCCTCCGGATCTAGCAGACAACCTCCTAAAACTTCCCCCCAAGTAGTACCTCCTCACACTTCGACATCTGGCGATCAACGCCGTAGGACTGAACTGCAAGCTCCTATCATCATAGAACCGGGTGCTATAGAACCCACGGGAGAGGGAGCCATCAGAATTGCCAAACTAAAGAAAGACTTCCCAAACATCTTCTTTGATGGCTTCCTCTTTCCTTTGAACTTAAAATGAATTCCCAATGATGCAGAAAAACTGGTACAGGACTACGTGCATGACGTTTACAGCCAGTACCGGGAGTGGGCTAAAACTGCAGAAAAGGCTTTGGCGGTAGCTTTCGAGCGGGCCAAAATAATTGAGAAAATGGAGACCGATCTCGCTCAGAAAAATTGGAGATGGAGGCCGATAAAAGAACCAATGAGGCAAAATAATCCATGGAGAGAATGCGACAGACACATATGGCCTTGGTGGAAGAGATGGGCCACCGGAATACTACTGTCATGGCAGAGAGAAATGTTGCGCTGAAAGAGCTTAACGAGCTAAAGGCGAAATTTGCTGAGGCCATCAAGGAGAAGGACGAGGCCAACAAATCTGCCCAGGAGGCATGCGAACAGGCAGTGATACTCAAGGATGAAATGGACGCGACGAACTTAAAGGCTTAGGAAGTCGAGGCCAGATTTGAGAATGAAATTAAAGCAGTGGAGGCCAGGATGGAGAATGAATTTGAAGATCTCCTGATCACGTACAACGTCAATGTTTTAAGAAACCGCAATCTAACCTGGCTCGATGAAGATTATCCTTTTCAATTATACAAGGCTTGGAGTCGTTTGGTGGAGGACGAGAAGTTGACTCATAACACTACAACCATCGACGGATTCGAACTGGAAAATCCAATACTTGTCGGAGATGAGCCGAAAGTCCTCCACGACACTATTGTTGCTCTCGAAAAGGAAAATCCTGATGCTAAATATCCGTACGCTGGAGAAGGATCTGGAGTTGAACATCATGAAGCAGGCTCCGAAGCGCTCCAAGTCTCTCAATCTGAGCCTACTTCTTCTATTGATCTTCCAGCTGTTCCGAGATACGACCCTGATAAGCCGCACCTATCTCTGATAAATGAACGCGACTCTAAAGGCACATCAGTCTAGCACAGGAGTCAACTTGAGGAAGGTATTCTGAACACTTCTCCCATTCACTCGAACGTAGGAACACTGTCAGAAGACATTACTAATATTTTCTCCTATCTTCATTCAACCTTAGATTCTGCATCACTTGATCCTCCTGCATCTTAAGGAATGCATCACAAGCAGGAGGCGCTAATGACGGAAGCGACAACAACAACGGTCGCTGCATCGGTTGGGGAGATGCACGAAAGTAGTTGCGTTTTTGATGAACAAATGATGGAAACACTCCTCGACCTTCAAAGCGACCCGATCATCGAAATGCCTTTCGTCATTGACGAAGATGTGATTATTATGAGCTCCTCGGGCCCGAATAGTAGCATGCCAATGGGGATTCGTGTAGATCGGGCTAAGGAGATAATGGCGGAAATTAAAGCCGAGATAGAGCAAGCCAAGCAAGCTAGTAGTGTTAGTGGTAACATGGCGGGTCCCGGCCTGGTCTTTATGCTTATTGTTTCTCTGGGTGGCACCATCATCGATACCAGCGCGCCTTATTCTTCTAGCGTTGAGGGTGCCACCCTTCCTCCAGTTCCACACATGGAGGTTATTCTGATCCCCGTAAGTTCCAAGGAGGGGACTGCTCCGATTCCCCCGACCGAAGACAAACCAGCTAAAGCAGGCTGGGGAGGTAAAGGCTCGAAGAGGCAGCTGAGCGGCAGTTCGAGCGGGTCTACGCCGAAGAAGAGCAAGAAGGATAAAAACCAAAGGCGTAGACTTGCACTTTTTCTCCTTCTTTTTACGGATAGCTTAGAATAAGATTTCCTTTTGCTTTTGTAGGCCATGTATAGATGCGGGTTTAGCCTCTGCTTATAGGAATTCATCGAACAGATTTTTGTACTTATCTTTTTTCAAAGAATAATAGAAATAAAATTTCTTTTTGTCTTTCTGCATAACTTTGTGTTTATTTGTTTAAGTATTTCAGCACTCGTGTTTCCATTCAATGTACTTGTGAGCCTTTAGTCTCTGAGTCGAACTTGAGTCCGGTCGTTAAGTCCTGAAGTCATGGCTTCGGGTCATAATAAAACGTCAAGTCGAGTCCCAACGTTGCACCGTTTCGACTAGCGGCTAGTACTTGAGTTATGCCCCTAGTTCTAGGGAGAATTGAAGTGGTTGGTCAGCAGTCGCTTTCCGCCTTCACTAACTTTAATTTAACTTAGCCGGAACAAAGTTAAAGTAAAATGAGTTTGAGTGGTCAGATCACACTCGCTCATTTGTTGGTATTCACATCCATGCTCTAGGAATCGAGTTTGCATGCTGGCGGTCAGTCATGCCTGCTTGTCGCTTAGAATCATATCCACGCTCCGGGGACATAGGCTAATTTATGGGCGGTCAGTCACACTCATTTGACGCTCAGAATGATGTCCACACTCCGGGGACATAAGTTATGCTATGGGCGATCAGTCACACCCGTTTAATGCTTGGAATCACATCCGCACTCCGGGGACATGGATTAATTTACGGGCGGTCAGTCATGCCCGTTTAGTATTTATACTCCAACCCGTGCTCTCGGGACTAGAGTTAGTTGATGGGTGGTCAATCACACCCATTTAACGTCTAGGATTATGTCCGCACTCTGGGGACATAAGTTGTTTTACGGGTGGTCAATCACACCCGTTTAATGCTCATGCGCCGTTCTGCGCTTTCGAGACCAGAGTTAGTTGATGGGTGGTCAGTCACACCCATTTGGTGTTTATACTCCAGTCCGCTCTCTCGGGACCAGAGTTAGTTGATGGGTGGTCAGCACACCCATTTGCATTTGTACTCCGGGAATCTGGAGTTAGTCGACAGATGGTCAGTCACATCTGTTTGGGTATTAGGATCTCGTTCGCACTTCGGGAATGAGGAGTTGATCAGGGTTGTGGACGGTCGGATCACATCCACACTGAGTTGGCAAGCAAAGTCGTAGATGGACGGGTCCATCCTCTTCGAGCTTGGATTGAATGAGGGCGAAGTCGTGGGAGGACAGATCCACCCTCTTCGAGCCCGTGTTTTGGAGTTTGTACTCCAGCTCACACTCTGGGAGCTGGAGTTTGTTAGAGGATTGTCGTGTTTCAATCTTTTTTACTTTATTGTTGCTTGCCCCCGAGCTCGGGATTTCACTTAGCGAATGACCGATCGGATCACAGTCACTCCCTATTTGAATAAGACCCACCTTGAGATGGAACTTAGCTCTTCGTACATCGTGATGGTCGCACGATGCATTTCATAAATTGTTCATCTGGCTTGATGAATCTACATTGCATTGCTGAAATAAGAAAGTACGGCGAAATCAGTTGCCTTATTACAAATTCAAATTCAAAAAATGCATAAACAAATTTCAAAGGAAAAGCAAACTAAAGGAATAAAAGCCAGTTATGTGTAATAGCGACGGAGACTCTCGCTGTTCCATGCTCTTAGTAATGTAAGACCATCAATGGTTGATAGTTTGAATGTGCCATCTCCAAGTCTCCGCTCAATGACATACAGTCCTTCCCATGTCGGTTTCATGTGTGAAGGGACCGGATAAATTCTCTTGAGTACGAGATCGCCAACTTCGAAGGTTCTGGGTCGGACCTTAGCGTTGTATAACCGGGCGACTCAACTGCAGTGTACGGCTGTCCTCAAATCAGCCTCTTCACGTTTCTCATTCAATAGATCCAAAGATTCTGCAAGTAAGATGGCGTTTGTCTTTGGATCATAGTAAGTCACATGGTGAGAAGGTACTTCTAATTCAACGGGAATAACGACTTCAGAGCCATAGGAAAGTGCAAACGGAGTATGGTCGGTCGCGGACTTGTGGGTAGTTCGATATGCCCATAGGGCCATGGGAAGCTCATCGACCCACTCTTCTCTAGTCGTTTCTTTAGAATGGACTTGATAACTTTGTTGACAGCTTCAACTTGTCCATTCGCTTAAGGGTGAGCTACTGCTGAGAACTTCTTCTGGATGCGGTAGCGTTGACAGAAATCTTTGAACTCGACACTATCGAATTGGGTCCCGTTATCGGTTACAATTGTGTGTGGGAGGCCAAAACGACAGATGATGTTGTGCACAACAAAGTTGATTACGTTCTTCGTTGTGATAGTAGCAAGGGGCTCGGCTTCCGCCCATTTGGTAAAGTAATCGACTGCAACGATGGCGTACTTCGCACCACCCTTGACTAAAGGTAAAGACCATATTATATCAATGCCCCATGTGGCAAATGGCCATGGACTGACCATCTGCGTGATTTCGGTAGGCAGGGCTCTTGGAATCCTGGCATGCTTCTAGCATCTGTCGCATCTCTTGGCATAAGACAATGCGTCTCGATTCACGGTTGGCCAGTAATATCCATATTTGAGTATCTTTTTTGCAAGGGCTTGCCCACCAGTGTGGCCGCCACACTCTCCCTCGTGCACGTCGTGTAACACTCGTTTGATCCCATCATGGGTGATACACCGGAGTAACGAAACAGAATACCCTCTCCTGTACAGGATTCCAATCTGGATAACAAATCACGAAGCTTTTCGGAGAAACTGTCTTTTCTCACTTCTGCGCTCGGGAAAAGTCCCATTCTCAAGATAATTCTTGAACAGAGTCATCCACGAATTCTTCTCGGGTGTTGCCTCATGCACCCAGTCTGTCTCCATTTGATCGATACTCGAAGCGGTAAGTGGCTCGACAGGGATGAGTCCCATATGTCGTGCTTCGCCAATGCTGGCCAGTTTCGCTAAAGAATTGGCTTTCTGATTTTGCTCTTGGGGTATACAATGGATAGCATAGTAGTCGAACTGGTTCAACACTTCTTGGACCCGAGTGAGGTAAGTGGCCAATCTCCGGTCTCTGGCTTGATACTCTCCTCGAACCTGGCGTACGACCAATTGTGAATCACAGTAAATCTCCATAGCAATAATTCCCAAGTCTTTGGCAAGTCTGGGTCCAACGAGTAGAGCTTCATACTCGGCTTCGTTGTTAGTTGAGCGAAAGTCAAACTTTAGAGCATAGCATATGGATCGACCTTCTGGGGTTTCAAGTACCACTCCAGCGCCTGAGCAACGGTCGTTTGATGCACCATCGGTGTATAGCTTCCACACATGCTTAGGAGATTCACTGGCTTCGGGCAAGTCTTCTGGTATGGTGAATTCGGCTATGAAGTCCGTCAGAACTTGTCCTTGGATGGCTCGCCTTGGTGTATAAGTAACATCAAATAGATTCAACTCGATGTTCCACTTGAGCAATCTACCAGACGTCTCAGGTCGTGTTAGGATCTGTCGTAATGGTTGGTCGGTGTAGACTGTGATTGGGTGAGCCTGGAAATATGGACGGAACTTTCTCGAGGCTATGACGAGACAATAAGCCAGCTTTTCTAACTTCGGGTAGTTTCTTTCCGCCTCTGTTAGTCGCTTGCTGATATAATAGACCGGTCATTGGATCTGATCCTCTTCCCGAATCAACGCAGCACTGATCGCATTTGCTGAAACCTCCAGATAGATGTATAATTTCTCGTGATCAACCGGCTTCGACAAAATGGGAGGTGTCGCTAGATGTTGAACTAGTGCTTGCAATGCGCCTTCACACTCCTCTGTCCATTCGAAATTCCGCTTTCCATTTCTAATCAGATAAAAGAAAGGGATGCACTTATCTGTAGATCTAGAGAAGAACCTGCTTAAGGTTGCCACCTTCCGTTAAGGCTTTGCACTTGCTTTATGGTTCAAGGAGTTTCGAGATTCTGAATTGCCCAGATTTTTTCAGGATTGGCTTTAATTCCTCGAGCGTTGACAATGAATCTAAGAAACTTTCCCGATGCAACTCTGAAATGGCACTTCAACGGATTAAGCTTCATTCTATACTGTTGAAGTATACTAGACATAGTTTCCAAATCACTGACATGGTTGATGGACAGTCGCGATTTTACGAGCATGTCGTCCACGTATACTTCCATGGTCTTTCCGATCTGGTTAGCGAACATTCGGTTCACGAGCCTTTGATAAGTTGCCCCAGTGTTCTTAAGTCCGAACGACATTACTTTGTAACAATAGAGTCCCAAATCAGTGACGAAGCTAGTATGCTCCTGGTCGGGAAGGTGCATTGGGATTTGATTATAGCCAGAATACACATCCATGAAAGATAAGAGCTCCGGCTGTTGAATCCACCAGTTGATCAATTCTGGGAAGTGGAAAACTGTCTTTGGGGCATGCTTTGTTTAAATCTGAGTAGTCCACACATGTTCTCCATTTCACGTTTGATTTTTTGACAAGCACTGGGTTGGATACCCACTCCGGGTATAATGCATCGCGAATAAACCCATTCGACTTGAGTTTATTTACTTCTTCCTTCAGGGCGGCAGATCTCTTTGGATCCATACTGTGCCTCTTGTTTTGACCGGGACATGCCACTGGTCAATATTTAATGCATGGCTCGCGATGTCCGGCGAGATCCCACACATGTCTGAATGAGTCCAGGCAAACACGTCAAGGTTTGCCCAAAGAAAATCAACCAATTCCTGTCTCATCTGGGGGCTGAGTTGAGATCCGACCTTTATCATTCTTGAGTCATCATTGTTGTGGATTGGAACATTGATCGTCAACTCTGTCGGGGAAACCTGATTGTCTTTGACTTCCTCTTCATCGCTATTATCTCGGGGATCAAGATCTTTAAGGAACTAGTTTTGGCGCCCGGGCCTAGGCCCAAGCATTAGCTGTCAATTCTTCGAAAAACGAACGCAGAGAGATTCCTCTATGCCCTTGCCCTTCTCCTTACGCTGCGCATCCCACAGCTCAGCAACATAACAGGTGCGTCAAGCCGCCTGATCTCCATGAACTACTTTAACCCCGTTATCAGTGGGGAACTTCAGAGTCAAACACCACGGGGCAATCATTGCCCTAAATTCAGCGAGGGCCGGTCGGCCCAAGAAGCATTATAGGGGAATTAATGTCTAACACAACAAACTGCAGCATCCGGACTCTCCGACGATCTCCAATACCTAACTCAACTGGCAACTCCACCATGACAGCTGGTATGGTTGCACTTCCATTAAAACCATGTATGCGGGACTGACACGGTTTCAAATTTTTTGCCTCCATTCTCATTTGGTCGTAAGCTCGCTTAAAAAGAATGTTCATGGAGCTTCCGCTGTCAACCAAGATCCTCTTCATCCAAGCAGGACCTATTTGAGCTGAAATGACCAACGGATCGATAGTGGAGGCCTCGACTCTATCAGCATCGCGATTTCTGAAAACGATGTCGTCTGTCATCATTCTCTATTGTTTCGCCGGGGGCCCGTCATCAGAATCACTACAACACTCAAAGTCCACATGCCTAATCGAACTGGCATATGACTCCATTTCCTTCCAGCTCCGATCAGTTGGATTTGGACCACCACTCACTGTATTTATTACCAATCTCCCGCCAGTACACGCGGGTTCTTCGGACCTAGCTTGGCCTTGACCTTGATTCGGGTTAGATAGGCCTGCACCTCCATCCTGCAAAGCCCGAACAAACTGTTCTAACTTCCTCTCTCTAATCAACTTCTCGATGATGTCTTGTAAATGATGGCACTCATTAGTGTTGTGGCCGTAATAGTCGTGGAATCTGTAGAATTTTCTAGTCTGAATTTGTTTCTCAGATGATGGTTTCGGAGCTGGCTTCTTATACTGTCCGGTATTACAAGTCTGCAAATAAACATTTTCCAGCGATGTGTTTAAAGGGGTATATCGGTCGAACATGGGAGCTCTGGGTCTCGGTCCGCGATTTGGGTCTCTTTTCTTCCCCTGACCTCCATTGCCCTTCTGTTGACCTTGCTTGTTCTGTATGTTCAATTGTACTTTGCCGGAATTCTCACCGGTCTGTTTCAAAGCAACATTACTCTGAACGCCTTCAACACTGGGCCCTACATCGTCATGCTTCCTAGATTGTCTAGCGTCTTCTCTCCTCGGAAACTGGGCTGCCTTAGCATAGAAACGATCCAATGAAGCGTCCAGCTAACCAATTGCCAAACTTGGAATCGGTATCGATCCCTTTAGTTAATGCCATCAAAATAGAATTATCATTGGGGTTACTGACCTCAGCACAGGCAGCATGAAACCTTTCTAGATAACGTCTAAGAGTCTCTCCTGGAGTTTGGGTAACACTGGACAAGGTGTTGACATCCTTTGGCCTTGTGACATGCATACGGAACTGTTCGACAAACTTTGTAGCCAATTGATCAAAACATGAAATGGATCTGGGTGGTAGACGAGTGAACCACATGGTTGCAGTGCCTTCTAAGGAGATAGGGAAACTCCTACACTTGACCGCATCGTCAGCTCGAGCGGCGTTCATGCGCCATTCATACTTTAATATATGTTGGTTAGGATCTGAACTTCCTTCGTACACGGGCAAGGTAGGCATCTTGAATCGACGAGGTGGCTCAGCATAAAGAATGTCGTTGGTGAACGGAGTATGACTTCAGGAGATTCCCCGATCGCCATTAGTAAGACCTTGACTTTCTCGGATCATTTGGCGAATCATGGTTGGAATGTCAGGCATCTGGATGTTCGGGGCCAAGGCATGGTCGGGTTCCATGTTGCAGGAATGGTCCGGGCGTTGTTGACGGTCCGTTCCTCGCCTCCTTGGCTCCCGGTCTTCGGGAACATAGGGTTCATGAGCATGGATGTGTTGACGAAGGGCTGGATCTGGCTGGTTCTGGATCTCAGCTTCCAGATCTATAGCGGCAACAGCTGCGTGGTCATGGATGGTGTGATAAGGAAGTGCCCCTCCTCGTGAGATATATGATCCCTCCTAGATCTCCTTCGCCTTTCCTCGTTTAGCTGGTTCGAGAGCTCCGTGTTGGCACGGATCTGTTGGGTGAGCTCTTGACGGCTCTGAGTGAGCTCTTGCATGAGGATCTGGAACTCATCTCTAGTCATAGGACCTTGTGGATCTGAAGCTCTAGTTGATGTCTGGCCTGCGGTAGTCAGCTGCATGGGATTTTGCCTATCCCTTCCTTCTGGATCTACAGCATTTGAAGCGGTTTTGGTAGTACGCACCATGGTTGATGTAGCTCTTTCCTAGATCTTGAATAATCTGAGTAGAATGGAAGGAACCACAAGAAGACAGATATGGATCTCCTCCTTAGATTTTAGCAATCCAACAACGGCAGTAGATCCAATGAATCAGAGAAAAACGGAGTTTTCTCAGTGAAAGCACCAAAGTGTTTGTACCAAAATTGGGTACAACACTTTTCGAATGTGATTGAAGAGATTAAAATGAAGAAATTAAATGGAAAAAGAGGCTAATCTAACAATCACACCAATAAAAGCATGCAGAAATAGAAAAAGACAAGAAATTATAGTGTTTCGGCGTTGTAGCCTACGTCCACTTTGAATGTTTTGCTGTTTATTGATGATTGACAGCTGATTACAATAGTATAACACTCTAGCACTCAAGTTACAATGGAGTTGTGGCAGAGTAAAGGCATAGCAGAATCAAAAGTCCTTTTTCTGTAGGCGTAGGGATGCTATTTGTAGGTGTAGGTCTGAAATATCTGCCCCTGAACTTGGAATACCTCTTCTCATTCGTGGGTGGGCCCACTAGATCGATCTGGGGTCATTTGGGATCGATCTAGATCGATCCCAACCATTTTCGTATCGATCAAGATTTCGTCCATTTGGGCTGCGATCGATCAGAGGCATTTTTGAGGTGGTAAGCAAGCTTCTGTGAAAATTTTATAGCATTTGGACTTGTAGATTTTCAGTTATGATCGATCCAAGGTTGGTTTTTCAAGTAGGCTGGTGGCTGCCTATCGATCCCTGTTCGTATCGATACTCCTTCGTTTCGAGAGGCTATGCATCGATGATGTGGAGCGGCGTTCACATGGAGATATCCGCTTTTCATGCTAGTGGACCGCTTCTTTCGTTGAACATGCCTTCTTCGTATCGATCTAGTGCGACTCCTTTCGTATCGATGCTTGCATGCCGCTTCGTATCGATGCTTGGTGTTGGTTTCGTATCGATCTGTTGGATGATCGATACGAAATGAATGGAAGTGGTTGATCGATACGAATTGAACATATGGATTATGATCGATGTTGTTGGTCGATGGATACGAACCCGATGGATATGAACCAAAGTGATGGATGTGAACCAGATGGATACGAAGCCGATGGATACAAAACAAACGTGCTTCCCATGAAACTTGATCGATCCATAACTTGAGCATACGAACTCCGATTGACCTGAAATTTGGAATGTTATCTTTCATGGCTTTGTTTGTCGTACCATGTTAATTGTAGCTCGATCCGGACTCGTACCAAATTTGCCAATATCCATAGTGGACCTGTGTATAACCGATCTTCGGGACGGATTGTCTTTGGTTTCTAGTCAAGTCCTTGATGTCACGGCCTTGCCAAAAGGTGGGATAACGGTCTTAATATATTAATTTTGATTAATGGTGTTAACTTATAAGTTAACTTATAAATATCTTAATAACAAACTAGTATATATATCCACTTTTAAATAATAACATCGTATATAAATGTAGAATATCCAGTCAAATAATATCAGTGCGTCCAGGATTTTAATACGAACCTAACGCCTCAAGTTGTAGGCAAAACAGAGTTCGTATGCGAGAGTCATTCATGTTTGAAGTTTTAGGATTTTTTTCATAAATTAACAAATATATATCTGATGTGTAACTAAATAATTATAGGGTTTAAATTGAGAAATGCTCATACCTGCTTCGTTTTCAAATCGAGAAAAACCATAGCTGCCTCTTATGCTACGATCATCGTGTTGACTTATCCTGCCGTCAACCTCGCTACTCTCGACGTCAGTTCCACTATCTCCAATATTACTGTCATATCCGATGACTCGGTTGGTTGACCGTGGTTTACAGAAACCTTGGTTTGTGTTAAGCACCACCACCATAGTCGTGTCATCTCTGATATCTATCATCCAACTTCACCTCGCCTGATACAGTGAATACTACATTTTCAATGATCCATGGCACAATGTATATGGCATGCACGGACGGATACAAAATAGTATAGCGAACAAATTTTCAATTCTTTAAATAAAAATAAAATATTTTGTAATATATATATATATATATATAAACTAATTAAAAATTATCTCAATTTAAATTCTTTGACAATCTTGTCGGTCGATGACACAAACCATCAGTTTTTCCTTTAGGATCTCTTACTTAATAGTGGAGTTGCAAAGTCCATCATTAAAATATAATTTATTTTCTATGGAAAGAAATATGATTTTCAGTCTAATGAATGGAGACATCTAGGTTTATTTATAGCAGCTGTAATGAGCTATATAAATGAGATTTTTATCTCACTTAATTAATTAAACTCATTTAATTAATTCGTACCCACACATATCTTGACCCGCCTTATTTTAAAACAGCTCTAAAAATTTCGACTACAAATAAAATATGTATATATATGTTATTTATTATATTTAAATTATACATAACAATTATACAATTATACATTTTATTAGTTAATTTTAGGCCCTCTAATAACAACTAAAAACGATATAAATTAATTAATATACATATTATATTAGTTTCTCCATAATAATAATTTAATTCTTTCAATAAATTATTTCGCTTGAAAATTTTAAGTTGCGGTTGTGTGATTCCAGATGTGAAATCAGCTATCGGTAATATTTAAACAATTTAAATATTAAAGCGTGTACGGACTTCGCTGAAGCACAATAGTTTGACATGTATTCAGTCACTTATAGATTACCTAGATGAAATCCAATATTTTATCGATTAAAGCGACGCTTTTAAGTAACGATATATTGTGCACATTTTCTCTTTGTTATCAATATATCACTTAGATATTTAGAGCTCGATCAATGATCAAAACTCTATTAATATCCGTAGTTAATTGCAAAATCCAACACTAAAGTCCATGATTCAGTTCAATAATAATTATCGATTAACCGATTTGCTTTGACTAAAAAGTTTGACTTTACATTGACTACCAATTACGGTAATACTAACATTCTATTCAAAGAAGTGAATCCTCTCTTGAATATTGTTTCACTTCAAGTGGTTCAACTTAGACTCAATTATGGCATTAACACGACCAATGTTGTGTGATTGACCATAATCAACGTATATTTCAGATACTTAAGATTAACAGTAATCCCAAGTCAAAAGCTACTGAACTTCATCACGTGACATATTTTATTTGACTTTTAACTTATAGAAGACTCGACGAGTCGTTCTGTAATTATTCCAAACAACTACACATGCATAACCGTTGAAGCCTCCAACAGTTATGAGTAATTCATTATTCATCGTACAAATATATCAAACAAGATTTTTTATATTATCTTCAATTTGCAAACCGTCTTCTATGTTGCACTCGTGATTTTCTCTTCCATTTGATACATTATATTGTATACTTTAACAGGTTCTGCCACCTTTTAGTTTCTTATTATTTCACACCTCAAAATGACACAAAAATATCCACTCAAACTCAAGACATCAAAGGAGGGGGAAAAAAGGAAAAAAAAAAAAACCCCAAAAATAAGGCTATACCAATAAATTCAACAAGTACATGCAAAACAGAATTCTAAAACAGTGTATACATACTACAAACAAAAACCTTCATAAAAAATTGAAAAATATATCATAAAAACAAAGCTAGTTTTCATCTGACGCATATTAATAAAAGCTTTATCTTCTGTTTCTTCGATTAATGGAAAGGGTGAAATATATCAGAATCATTGTTCCTATGCATGACCTGTAAACATAAAAATAATAATCAGACAGTGCATTTGTAAGATATATTATTCTCCCCTTGTAGAATGTACATTCACTGAATGTGCAGTAGTTGACTGTTGGCATTCATGGCTTACTGAACATGAGTAGTAGTAGTAGTGATGATAATGGCAACATTTAAATTTAGGCTAGTTCAAAAAACTATTTAGAAAAAATAAGCTGGTTTACAAATTATTTGTAGAAGTAATTGATTTTTGCTTCCTCAATGATGAGTTGGCCGGATTTTTAAAAAGCTGTATATGGGCTCTACTGAGAATTGCACCTAGAAAAAATTATACTGGCCCAACTCATGTCATCCATGGATGGCTTTTTTAAAAGCCTGAATGACAAAAATCAAACCTATTTCTGCAAATAGTTTGAAAATCAGCTTAAATCTGCAAATAGTTTTCTGTTTACGTATCAACTAAGCATTCATTATTGGATGCTGGTACTTTGCCCATAACATATGTATTCCATTCTTTAAAATAGTTAAATAGTTTAATATCATTATCATGCAAGATGTAATGTTATCTTTAAATGATTTGAGTTTTCTTTTTTATAGGCCCACATATCCATGTTTTATACTTAACCCACAGAGCTTGATGTCGAAAGATAGGCCTACATTGAACATTTAAACCCTCTTTAGATGTTGAAACATTTTCAGATTAACTCTCGAAACATGCCAAAAAATATTTCATATGAATTGTACCTAACCTAACCCTTACGTTCGACGTATGCAAAGGTGCGTCGAATATAAATCTTGCGTCTCTGGTGAATGTGCCGCCGTTCAAATGGTAAAAAAAAATAGAGATTCATATTGGATGTAAATCATACATCCAACTTACAAACATGCACGTCAAATGTAAGGGGTGCGTGTTGGAATATTTCAACATATGAGCCGCACATGTAAAATAAAATTTATTGTGCTATTTTGATGTAAAGTCTAATTAAGTAATCAAATTTACACTAAAGGTAAAATGCTTAAGAATTTAATTATCACGGGATTAATGTGTAGATACTGGGGCATTTTAATTTGTTTAAGAGCCAAATTAGAAAATACCAATTTGGAAGAGAAACCAATTTCTTATTCTCCTCAATAACAAACTATGGATTCGGTACGTTTCCGCTAATTTATTTAGCTTCCTCTAATTTTTTCTCAATCAAATAAATATGGATCACCTATTCAGATCTAGGGTTTCATAATTGGTTGTTGCTAAAGTATGTTGAAATCCTAACAAGTGGTATCGAAACCACCCATCATTAATTTCATTAGGAAATTTTTATGATTTTTTTTTATTAGAGTAAGTTTTGATTTGAACTTCATTTAGAAGTCATTAAATTCTACTTAAATTTCAGATCAGATTGATCTATGTGTCGAAGGATTTTCCTTTTTGATGATGATTTTGAATTTGGTTTGGTATCTTTATTTATATTGTAAATTGAAAGGTTGATTTTTGAAACTATTTTGTTGTAGAAAGATAGATAGATCTAAACAATTTGTATGTTATTTATGAAATAAGTTAGAATTTTAAAATCATTAAATTATAATAAATAATCTAAAATCCTTTAAATTTTAGAAACAACTTATGTTAGTTATATATTTTATAAATAAGTTATGACTTTTAATGTGAGAAATACTTTGGGTTTGTCATGTACAGTTGCTTTTTTTTATGTTATTAATGGTATAGATAGATATGTATAATTTAGAACCATTTATACAAGAAAATATAAATTCGGTTTTTTGATTATTTTACCTTATTTAACTTTTGATTAAGTAATATATATATAAGGTATTTGGGTTATTTCAAAAAAATTGACTAATTAGAAATAAAATATGCTCCTTTAAGGTGTTTAAGTCGATTTTATTATTGAGTAACATCATACCTAGATCTGAGATGAGATAATGTTGTGTTACTTTAATTAACATTTGTTCAATTGATTTAAATATATTTGCAATGAAACCAATTTGTTGTAACACTAGTTTATATTTTAGACCACGTAATTGACTCACAATAAATTTAATGATGGAGCATGTTTGTATTTGGAATATGAAAAGTCATATGGTTTATTATTTGATACATTTATGTTTGATAGTTATATATATTTTGTATCTATGACCCATACTCGTTGAAAGTATGTTACAGTTTCATGCTTGAAAGGAGCTGCATTTTTCATATTTTGTCAAAATGCATGGTTACTGACCTTAATTAAGTACTCAAATAATAAACTAAATATAAAGTGACACAGTAACATTATGTATAGCTATATCATGGTTCGGATTTACATCATAGCTACTACATTCATTCATGTTATTTAGTACGACATTTACTATGTCATTCATATATAATTTTATATGGCATTTAATTCTGGCGTTCACATATGACATTTGTTATGTGATTTATTTATGATGTCTTATATCATATTTATTTAAGAAATGTCATGAATATAACTACATACTTGAAGCAAAAGATCATAACAGCTATGATTAAAACATGTTGTGCCACGGTCATAATTTTGAGATTTTCAAGTGTCATGTTAGACATAAAGCATTTCGAGAATGTTTTATAGGACTCAAATATATTGTACATACACTAAGAAATAAATTCAAATATATTTTCTTGGTCTCTTTGCTAACTAATTGTAAATATTCTACAAACTAATTGAAATAACATGTCATCAACGTGATCTCTATTATTTTAATTGTTCATGAAAATGTTTAATATTTATGTGTATTTATTCATGCGGATATTAACCGGTCCAAAGAAAGACTAATATTTGGCCGAATCACTTATACATGTGTGATCATAAATATGTGACAATTATAAAGATTTACAAGTGAATAATTAGTCGGCCCAAAGAAAGATTGTTATTTGACTTGAATTTATTGTCTGTGTTTGATCATTACAACAAGAGTACTATTTACAGTTAATATTATTGTACAAAGACTTGATATTAATGTTGTGCTATGTATCTTGAGAAGAGACTAGGTATCTTGCGAAGAGACTTACCAATTATTTGAATTTTACTACGGCTGATATTTAGATATGAGCATATACGGTCAATCTTTATTTTTTGTTCAATGTTCAACTAATTTAACTAAAGCGTCTGCCGATTTTAATAATGTTCTCATCTTGTTTTGGACTAACTCTAAGAATTAGTAAGAGAACATGTTTCTTTTTTGACTTCGTGGATCTAGCTCTTACAATTAGGAGGATCACAACCACCTCTATTACGGTTGAATGTTCTTATAATATTATGAAGAACATTGAAAGGTGGGATAATTCAAATTGCAAGAGTCAAATGATCATAAGGTATAATATTTCAAAAGCTTTCCAATGTGTGGTATCCGTAGAGATAATCAAAGGAGTTTTTTACAAACTGAAAAGCGTTTTTCCAAAAACGATAAGGGAAACAAGCACGCTTTATATTGCTTGATTCAATAAAGTCAAAGCAAGGAAAACATAAATGAGCACTGTATGGAAAATGCTGCTTCAAAAGTTAAGTTATCGTTGTTTTTTTTGTACTCTCTTTATTCATGTTATAACCATTTTAAGATTACTACTAATTATTTTTTAAGAATGAAATGACCTCTTATTGAGCTTATTTCACATTGTGGGAAGAAGAAGAGAGATTGAAGCATGATAAGATAGAGTACTCATTTAACGTAGATTGTAAATAAATGTATAAATAAGAATAAAGAAGTCGCTAAAGATCTAACAAAATAAATAACATGCAGATATATTTATAGTTATTTCTTTTATGTAATCTACAGACATATAAAAAGAATTTTATGTGATATCACACATGGTCTAAAAAGATATGCATATTGTTTTGATTTGTTTGATATTTTTGTTATACTGTCACTTGGACAGATTTCGATTTCTAAATTTGATATGAACAAATTTGGTTATTATTGTTTCTTTAGAAATAATAAGATTAATCTATCAATAAATTCATACACTATTGAAATTGAATATTTTGATATTCATAATAAATACATCTTATAATGAAGCTTAAATTTGGATATGGTGATTAATGTAATTATTTATTTCATCTTACTAAATAATTCTAGATTGATGAACTAAGATAGCAAATATTTTATTGATATTTTAAACCAAGGTTTTCAAAATGGGATTTAAATCGTAAATCGCAAAGTTTAAATTTTAAATCGAAAAGAGATTTAAATCGTAAATCGTAGATTCAAATTATCCACATTTTAAGGTTTGTATGCACTTTGAAGTTGATTTTGATTATTGAACTTCTACCGTTAAACTTAAAACTTAATTTTGTCCATAGTTCCATTTTTATTTTGTTTTAGAAACATTATAATGGGAACTGTGAATCTAAATATGTATATTAAATATGTTAGCATGAGTTGGATATGTTTTTTTACAGTGGCTTTAACTAAGTTTGAATCGAATATAAATCGAATCGTAAAGGGAGGGGTCTGATCTGAATCGGGATTTAAATCGTAAGATTTTAAGATTTTTGACAATAATGTTTTAAACGACTTAATAGCTACAAGTTTAATAAACTCACACGAAGGGGAAAAAAATTAAGATGGGAAATGCTACAATGTTTGAGGATGTTGAGTTTGGGGGGAGAAATAAAGTATAGATCATTGTCTTTAAGGAGAATTATTATCTTTGATTCAACTACAGTTACTTCTTCGGATAATGTGTAGGATTTGTTTTCTTTCATTGATAAGAATTAAATTAAAACCCATAACAAGCAATGTTAAACAAATTTTCTTCAAATTAAAGTTGATGTTTCAAGAAAACAAGCTCAACAACCTCAAGGTGCAAAATCACTAAGAAAATCCACTTAGAAAAAAAACAATACTATTTCGGATGACTATGTAGTATTTCCCCATAAAGATAAATAATGTACTGGTGAAATATGTTTCTGTTGGCTTACATCAATCTATACAAGATATTAGTTTGAAATGTGGATTAAGGTATAAATATATAATGTAAATCTATAAAGGACAATAAAGTTTGAGATATTTCTCTCTACCTTAAGGTAATAAAATCATTGGTTATAAATAACTATTCAAAACAAAAATGGATTAAATGGATAATTTGGAAAATGTATAAGGCTCGTTGTAGAAAGACAATATTCAAAAAGAAAATAATGTTTTTTTAAAAAGGTTTTCCTAAAAGACTCTTTTGAATTATTTTGGAATTTGTTGCAAATTATAATTTTGAGCAATATCAGAAGGATATTAAAGTCGTGTCTCAATGGAGACGTTGAAGAAACAACTTAAGAAATCCACTTATAGATTACTCTTTTGTATTAGGAATTCAAATACACCATTATTATTCATGGGGTGATATTTGAATTATCATAAAAGAGCTAGGCAGATAAGTACTTAAAAATGTTTTGATACGCAAAGTGGGAATCAATCGATTCTCTTTTGCTAAAAGAGACAAATAGTGTCTTATATATTGATCTAAGAACATCCTTGAAGCTAAAGAAATGCAAAAACTCCTCATGCATTTGCAGTGTAGAGTCTAATGCATGCTAAGATATATACATATGGATATTGCGTGTATTATTTGGCACATATCTCACTGACATTGAAATTGGATCACTGGTTAATAACCAAAATGATTATGATTTATCTTTATGGAACAAAAAGATTATATGCTCATAAAAAAAAGATTGGATCGGTTGGAGATCATAAAACATTACGATTCGAATATTTTGGATGCCAAGAGTACAAAAGATCAATTTCAGGTAATAATAATATTTTATTTTTGGGTGTAGCGACATAACAAAAGTTGTCATACGGACACTTATAGCCCCCTCTACTATGAAACTAATGTTTATTTTCTGTTATGGAGCATCAAACAACGAAAAATAATTGCAAAATTTTATTACAAAACTGTGGAATATTGAAAAAGAAATTGAAAGACTATTAAAGTGATATTATGACAATAAACAACATATTATTTTCCAATAGGAGAAAAGTGCAAAAATAGATTGTAATTCATAGAACATATTATGATAAACTTAATTATGACGGATCCACTTACCAAAGGATTATCAGCTAAGTTCTCTCATGAGCATCTTGCTCAAATGAGTGCACCTCTTATGTAAAGATATTTTTTGCTCAGGGAGAGTTTATTTTGGCATATGTCATTGCTCTATACTTCAGCTATGGATATATTCGGTATTTTGTTTCTTTTGATCAGAATAAAGTAATAAAGTTTTCTTCTTGCATTTTGTTTAGTTAATCTATTGAACTTTTGGTCTCACTAAAGTAGGACGAGTTGAAAATAAATATGTACAGATCACGTTTCATGTAATTTCCTTGCTACGCATCCATGATTGATCTATGTTATTTGATTGTATTGATATATGTGACCATTGATTGGTTTAGTTACGACAAAAGGTAACGAAGGCAGTTTTGATCCTTTATCAACACAGTTAATGGACTAGATTATTTCAGAAACACATTATGTTATAAATAGCAAATTTTGGAGCTCATAAGGTTATACGCATTTATAAAGTTATTACATATGCGGCTCGGGGGGGAGGGTTGTTGGAATATTTCAACACATGGATCGCACATGTAAAATAAAATATTTTGGTGTAAATCCTAATTAAATGATCAAATTTACACCAAAGGTAAAAGACTTAAGAATCTAATTATCATGCGATTAATGTGTAGATACCGGGACTTTTAATTTGTTGAAATGTCAAATTAGAAAATACCAATATTATAAATAAAGGATTATGGTCCACAAATTACACAAGCCTTAACAACTCTCTAACCCTCTTCTACGAAGAGCTAGCATCAGATATAGGGTTTGTGTCAATTTGGAAGACAAACCAACTATGGATGCAGATACGCTTCCGCTAATTTATTACCTTTTTCTAATTTCTTCTCAATCAAATCAATATGGATCACCTATTCAGATTTAAGATTTCATAATTGATTGTTGCTAAAGTATATTGAAATCCTAACAGTATGATCCTTCCCCTATAAATAAGGTTCTAACTTTAAATTCAATTAATCAAAATTGAACCATTAAACGAATTCAAAAAGTTTATCGCACTTTTGTTGAAGCTTGTGATAAGCTTCTACACATAAGAGCTAAAGAAGGTTCAAAGATTTTTTATTTTAAACCCTGATATTCAAACTTTTCCTTGAAGAAATATTGATTAACGCATCGAATGCGGAACGACAGTGAATAAGTTTAATAATCTGGTTAGAAAATACAATGAATTTCAAATATTGTTTATGATAGATGGTGTTGGATGGAACTCTACTTTGGGAGTTGTTACTGCCTTACTATAGCACTAACTGACCATGCAAGATTTGCTCCTACTTAGGCAATCACCCCTTAAATAGTAGCTGTTTGATTACATGTTTATAGACGTATGGTCCATACTATACAAAAGAAACTAACATACATAGTAGCGAAGATGATGGTTCATTAGGAGATAGCGAACATATGATGTGCCCATTATTGCATTAAGCTTTATGTCTATATTGTCTTTTGTCTTAAATTGCTTTATGCATTATCCTTTTTTATGTTGTATCAAAAAAAGATGATGAAATTTCCATTATTCCGCATTTCTATTGTTATGTGTTGGTTGAAATATACTGAATTTTTTTGTTAAATAACATTTGTATATGTTAATTATAATTATGATATATTAAGATGTGCTAATTATTAATTTATTAGACGAAATTAAATAATAATTATTAATGAATTTAAATTTATTAATAATAACAAAAATATATTAATTGTTATAGAAATAACGGACTAAAATTAGGTAATAATAAGTAATAATTTATTTACTAAGAATTTTTAATTTTTAATTTTAGTCATTAATTATCAACTAAATTTATTAACTATTAATTACTAGTTAAATTTGTTTATTATCGTATTTTGAGCTGGAATTATAGGCCGCATTGAATGCTCAAAGAGAGGTAGAGGTCGACCAAAATTGACATGGGAGGAAGTAGTAAAAAGGGATTTGAAGGATTGGGGTGTATTCGAAGAGCTGGTAACGGATCGGAACGAGTGGAAGTTAGCGATTCACGTACCAGAACCATGAGCGTTGAGTTTTATAAGTTTTAGATTATAGGACTAGGGAACTTGAGCCTAAGACGTAGGTTTAGTCTTTGACCAATATTACTATTAGTATCATTATCGCTATTAGTATTATTATTATCATTCCTCTTATATATATATATATATATACATGTATATTTTTATTTTATTTTATTTTACTTGGTTATTATTATTAATTTACTTATTTGATTTTATTTTATTATTGTTTTTATTATTATTATAACTTTTAAATTGATTTTTTTTTTCATTTAGTTTTGGGTTTCATCTCTAGCCGACCCCAACTTGTTTGGAAATAATGGCTTAGTTGTTGTTGTTATACAATCAAATGCTACAAAATTTTGGTGATATTTAATCTAAATTTTATGTATCCTCTCCATAAAAAATGTGATCATATTGATATTCCTTGCCATTTCAAAATTATAACTTAAAATTCATAGTTGAGATTTTAACCGTTTGAATTCGAATAAGCTCAAATTTAGTGAAAATAATTTGAGTATGATATGAACGTATCTATTAACTTTTGCAACATCTTGAACAGTGTAGCTCAAAATATGAGAAAGGTACTCAACTATTTGCTTTCATATTTGCTAATTAAAGGAATGAGTGAATTACTTGCTATGTTTGCACCATTTGTTATCATTATAAGTTGTCTCCATTATCTTCTTACCATATCTTGGTAATTTAATCGACGACTCTCAATGATTTGCACTGACTAAATATTGAGGGTAGACTTCATTGTAAACTAGTCCTGGCATTCAGTCAGCGATCTCTAAATAGAGTGTCTCTTCTTGTTAACCCTAATTTAGGGTTTTGGTATGTAAATTCTTATCTTGTAATCTCTTATGTGTAATAAAATCTCTCTCATTTGGACTGGACGTACACTATCTTGATGATAGTGGAACCAGTATAAATATTGTGCGTTTTTTTCCTTCTTTATAGTTATTTGCTATTTATTTGGAGTAATAGAATAATTGATGCTAGATTGAGTGGTGTTCAAATTGGCAAATCTATATCTTGTTTATTGTTTTTCCGCATTTGTGCAATTTTTGCACAACAGTTAACTCTTCAAAACAACATTTTAAATTAACGGGTAAAATAAATATTTACAATTGTTCATATTGATTTAGTTGAGGATACATGGCCTCCCTTACATAGTCTTCCCATCTTGTTTACAATAGATAGCAAATAGATAATATCTTCGTAATT
Source organism: Allium fistulosum (assembly GCA_030737815.1). Taxonomy (NCBI): domain Eukaryota; kingdom Viridiplantae; phylum Streptophyta; class Magnoliopsida; order Asparagales; family Amaryllidaceae; genus Allium; species Allium fistulosum. Next base: position 118,788,086 of record CM060901.1, on the reverse strand, counting down.
TTATTTCATTTTTGATTTTTTGACACAAACAAAACAAAAGGAGACTACAAGGGAGCTGTACAAGAGAGGTTAGGGATCCACCATTATATAGGGGTGCGAGGGGTTGGTTGGGGGCGGAGGTTGGTGGAGTTGTTTATGAATGGTTTATAATTTTCTCGCTAATAGAATTACTTCTATTATTTCAAACCTTGGACACCGAAATTTAACATGTCATGTAGAAGAGTATATTTTGTTGGAAGTAAAGAAGAATCCAATTGTTAGGATACATAAATGGAATAAAATGTATGCTTAGCTACCAATTTTTTAATCTTTAATATGTATATAGAGTCTTTGTTTGAATTGATTTAAAAACTATGTTGACCTACCTCTCATCTCTTCAATATGTGTATCAGCAATTGATTCTATATTGGCTCCTTCAAAAATATACTATTTTCTGTAACGAAAACCGCATTTCCATGTTTTTAACATACAAAGTTGATTAAAAAAGGATTTATAAGTAGAGGGGAAAACATTTTGAACCACAAAATATTCGACAGCATGACAATTTTTTAAAGAAAATATAGTCATTTCAAAACACATTTTTATTAAACCTCTTCCAACCCATTCAACTATAAACTTTTCAAAAAATTGTGTTCCTTTATTCTTGTTGACATACCCATTATCCACTTTTTATCGCATCCATTTCTCACTTGTTCTCACTTTGGTCTTCTAATTTAAATTTCAAATCGGTAACGGGTAAACGGACCTTTTTGTATACCCATCCAATGTTGATTAGATAAATAGGAGGATCTAAGTCCAATCAGACCAATTAGTATGTTTTCGTAGAACCATAGAACGGAATGCTAGTGACATTAATTGAAGAACTGCTTCAAACAATTGCTTGTCGTGTGTGTGAAACATTTTTTATATAGTATATATGAATGTTAACTATGGTATAAGTGCGAATATTTCCTATATATAAAGCCAATAGGAAGTGACCCTTTCCCATAAACACACAACTTCAACATCCAAGAGACATCAACAACTATGATACAAAATAATTTACTGTCATAAACATCACATGGAAAGTAGTACTGAATTTTTATTCAGTTACCAAAGTCACATCAAAATTTTGGAGTTACCAATGCAGCATCTGTAAAGTTGTACGTCTAAGATGGTAGTAAAAAGCTATATTGCTAAAGAGATATTCTTACCCTACCTTTATTATTTTTATTTGAGCAACAGACAGAAGTGGTGGTTGATCATTCATTTTATGTTCTTTTTAAAATTTTAAAGGACCACAAGGTTGATAAAACGGGACAAAAGTGATAACATTCACAAGCATACTTAATTTTTACAACCATGTATGCATAAATGCTTAATAAATAAGTATTTTTATTCAGACTATTCAGGTGAGCCATATGAACTAGATCCAGCTTGCAACCTCATATTCATATTTTATGAAGTTAGGTTTGTTATGTCTTATATTTTAATCTTCTTTTCTTAATTTTGTTTAGAGCGACCATTCTAAAATGTCACTCTCAATTAAAACAAAAATGCAGAATCTTAGTGGGTCACTGAAACATAAATAAGGGAATTAATATGCACTTACACTGTGGCAAACAAGAGAAGAATCTTTCTAGGGTGAATGGTAATTATCGCTCTTTTGCATTTTCCTTCTCCTAAATCTGGATTTATAGGACTATGTGTTCCTGGTGATTGCACTGCTATGAGAGCTTTGCTCTGTATCAATGGTTGTTTCAATTGCTCGAGTTGTGAAGGAACAACTAACAAAGAAATACAAAATTAGTCAAATATAGTAAAATAGATTGTATAGTTGTGTTTATTCCACTTTCACAAAATATCACGGCTCAAACCTTACATGTGTTGCCAAGGGCACCTCATTTTTCTCTTCCTAATACCATTGCTAAAAAATACCATAGTACCAGACTTTTTAAGAGGCTGCCGAAAAAATTATTTTCGACTCTTTTTTGCATGACGAACAACCGCCGACTAACACCATTTTTCACGGCTATCAACCACCAAACAACAGTAGCTCAGTCGTCAATGGCCATGGATAATGATGTTGGTCGGCGGTTGTTCGCCGTGCAAAACGACTTTACGCGGTGGTCGATTGCCGTGTGAAATGACTTTGGTATTAGAAAGCACACAAATTTTACTGCATTTATTTTTTTTCTATGGTATTAGAAAGAGGGAAATTTGGTGCTCTTAACAACACACTTTTTGAAAACAAGTATGGATTATTTCACTTTTTGTTTTAGCTGACCCACATAGATCATATGGTTGGCTGAATATACCCGGAAGTATGGGTTGGAGATGAAATATATTCCTTGGACTGGGAGTTTACAAGCAAAGTTTGTTCTTTTGATCTTAAAAAAAGATTGTCTTAGTTTATTAGCCATTCTGACCCAGGAGTCAAGTTAAGAAATATTGAGATAAATTTATAATTAAGCAAAGCAAAAGCTCAAAGGTCTACAAAAGACAATAAATCTACCTACAATGGATACAGCTAAGATCATCACATGCACTAAAAAGAAAATTGAAGCAAATTTTATATGTTATTGTGTTATTTAACTGGTATATGCTAAAGTATTAAAAACTAAGTCCCCACCCACCCACCTATATAATCAATAAACAACAGTACCTTTAACTATAAGCTTTTTGGACGCTTCATGATCTACTTCTTGATCCTCGGCATTTCGTTTATCCAACCGCCATGAGCTTTTACGAGAAAGTGCTTTCTATAACATTTAAAAATAAAATGTGTATAAATGATATAATTCTGTTAGAATGTAGCTATGTATATAAGTATATTGTATGTTATATTGATAAGGCATACAACTATAGTTAATTAACTTTGCATACTTTTAATTTTGGGCTCCCTGAGCAACTTTTATCAGGAAGCTGCATGAGGCTCTCGATGTCCAAAACAATGCTGCTTGATTTGTCCATGGTTGTAATTGTGTTCTACAAAGAATCAAATTACTATGTGATAATATACATCGGAATGCGAAACTAAATCAAATAAACATCTACGATATATCAAGTTATTAGAAAGTACACAGTTTCTGTAATTCTATTTAACATTGTAAACATTTTAAGCCCCTTTTCAGTACTTTGATTCAAATTAGAAGTTTTGGTTCAAACTCACTATCACAAACACAATTACAATGCTATATCAACTTTCCATGTTCCTAAAAATATAACAGTTCAAGTAATTAACAGCTGCATTGCACATCAACTCAAGCCCCTTTTGAAAGAGCATACATGAAATTCATTTCAAGGAAAAATGATAAATATTTAGTGATAAAATTAATACAGAGAGTAACTCACCTTAATCAAAAGTTTTTCTTCCATTTCATTTCAGCAAGGAAAGCTCACATTAACAGCTGCAATTATGGAGCAGGATATTAGCAACTTGATTGGACTAATTTTGATGTGAAATGCTGAAATCAAAATAGCTGTATATTAACTGTACAACAATACGAAACTGAATAGATACTTCGAATTTTATTTTTACTCTTGGTAAATAGAAAAGTAAACTAAAATCCAAAAGATTTATACGGCTTCCCAACGAATAATTCATAAAAAAACATGATACTGAATTTTATTAGAAACGGATGGCTGCAAAATCTTCAAAAATCCACAGAAATATACACTGAAAATGACCCATTTTCAAAACAAAAAAAAAATACAAGCTTGGATGAAAATGAAAGAGAGTACGAAAACAACGAAGAATGTCTGTCACCTTTGGGAAAGAGAGCAGAAAATGAAAGAGAGAGGACCAAAACAGAGAATATTATGATATTAAATTAGTACATCCACGATTTTAAATATAAAACAGTTGTGGATCTCAAGAACACTCACATTTTCGGAAGAGTATAAAGAAATGCGAAATGCTCAAAAATAAAAAAAGAAGAGCTTTTTGGCTGTTAAGTTAAATACGCAGCAGTAAGAACCTGACATTTTTTTCGCAAGTTTGCTTGCATTTGGAAGGTGCTTAAAGATTCTGAAGCAATAAAATAGAGAGTGTGGAGATGAAAGGAAATAGCACCCAGCGGTTTCTAGCTGTATTTTGTTTTGATCGCCGATTTTTTTTATAAAGGATTTTTTACTATATTAGCCTAGTTTTATAAAGATATTACGTGAATAGACCAATTCAGAAAGTAATTACAAATATAGACCAGTTTTTGTTTAACTGGTCTATACCGTTGGCGATTTTTCAAAAATCGCCAACGGGCGATTTTTCAAAAATCGCCCAGAGGGTATAGCCACAAACGGCCTAGCTTTCTCTCTCATTTTCACCCTTTCCTCAAAACCTATGCAAAATTCTTTAATGGCAGATGTGATCTGAAATCTAATTTCATGCTCCTTAAAACATTTGTTCGGTGATAAATCTATAGATCGAGTTCTCGTTGCTTAGAAAATTTCAGCTAGTTGAAGGTAAATTCACGAAACCCTAGTTTTTTTGTCTAATTTCTGTATTTTGATGAACTTAGTAAATGGTTATGTTTAGGTAAGAGGTTGGTTTAATGTGTACGTACTGAACGAATTGTATATTGATCTGTAGAATGGCGAGAAATATGGTGCCTTCGCTTTGCTACTACGACGGCGAACTACTTGTCGATGATCAAAGAAACGGTAAATATGTTGGTGGAATTTATAAACCAGGAAGAGTGCGAAAAGGTTGTAATTTGATGGAATTAAAAGAAGCTGTGTACAAAACGACGAAGATTAGTAAAGAAGATTTTGAACTTGAGCTGGTGGTTAACTGGCCTACGGACTCGGGTTCTAAAGCAATAGCATTAGCGGACGATGACGATGTAGAAGTAATGTTTTCTGCTGTTGCAAAATCTATTGAGTTATATGTAGGGCAAATAGCAAAGCAACAACAAGAACATCAGGTGTCATCTCCCGTTGTGAGTAGTGGAATTGGATATTATACACAGATGTTGGAGACTGCGGATCCATCTACTGATTACGTATCTCCTAGCTATAGCAATCCGTTTCCAAATGATGGAATACACCGTCCTCCAGCAATGCAGTACGGATTTATGTCGTACGAAGACGCGCAGCCGTTTACGCAACAAAGCAATATTTATTGCAACCCGCCTAGGGATGCTAATACGAGTGCAAGGTAAAAAAAAAATTGTTGAATTGGTAGATGTACTATTATGTAGATAATTTTTCTGAAGCTATGTCGTAATTTAAACAGCTTCCATCAACAAGACATTCAACATGACGAAAGCGATGAACATGTTAATGCAAATTTGTCGCAGTCAATGTATCCTAATCCATGCGAACTATATGATATGAGTCAAAGGTATGTTTACAGATTGTGCTATATTTTTCATCTCATTTGGTCTCTATTGTCGGTTAGTTGACTACGTTATATCAATTAGGTATATGACAGCTGATTCTGGTGCACAATGGAGTGCTGGACCATCCATCCATTCTCCGTATGCAAATTTTGACAATGATATGGATGTTGGTGGGAATGCAGCCGTGGATGAAGAACGTCATGTAGATAGCATGGTCGTTGCTTCTATGAATGTTAACGAAGACTCTTGGATACAAAGAATGCAAGTTAACAACGAGCCGTTGAACTATGACTTCCCTGCAGCAGATGACAATGATGCAGATAGTGATGAAGCAGAGATGGAAGTGCCTTTGGATGATGATCTTTGCACCGCTCAAATGTTGGCAAGATCTGTTGTTGCTAATCTTCAATTTTCCAGCGAACGATTTTCGACCTCTTGCGTTCAAGCTGGCTTCAGTGTTGGAATGGTTTTTGAGACAAAAGATAAGTTTCTTCAACAACTAACGGAATGGTCAATTCTGCATGCTGTTTCATACAAACCGATAAAGTCGAACAAAACACAATATACCGCTATATGCACCGTTGAAGGTAATTGTCCTTGGAGAATACATGTCATAGTTTCGAAAAAATTCGAGTCGGGATGGTGGGAAATTCGGAAGTATCCAAGCGAACACACTTGTGTCAACCCAATAGTTAATTCCAACCATAAGCAAGCAACTTCGAAATTTCTTGTGACAAAAATAATGTCTTTTGTCAAAGCCGATTTGGATATTTCAGCTGGTACAGTCCAGGTGCTTGTGCACGATCAGTTGTTCATCAACATAAGTTACATGAAAGCGTGGCGAGCTTTAAGCAAAGCAATAGAGAGAATTTATGGTGATTGGGCAGAATCGTACTCGACTTTACCACAGTTCTTTGACGAGATAAAAAGAACGAACCCTGGCTCTATAGGTCACGTGACACATAATGAAGTGGGAGTGTTCGATCGCGCTTTTTGGGCATTTGGGCCTTGCATTACAGGTTTTGCACATTGTCGGCCGTTGTTATGTATTGACGGGACACACTTGTACGGTAAATACAAAGGCACATTGCTTGTTGCAACCGCGATAGATGCAGATGATTGTCTTTATCCTTTGGCATTCGCAGTAGTTGAATCGGAGTCATGTGATTCTTGGGGTTGGTTTTTTTCTTGCATGCTAGAATTCATACATAGTGTTCGCGGTCGTAGTATTACTTTCATATCTGATAGGATGAAAGGAATTCCAAAAGCTTTACACGGGAAATGGCGACAACCGCATAAGCATCGATATTGTGCAAGACATCTCAAAGCCAACTTTCAAGCGGCAGGATTCAGAGATAAGCGTTTGACAGGATTATTTTATTCGGCAGCGTGCGCGTCCGAAGTAGTTGAGTACCTGAAAATCAGAGAAGAGATAAAAGCAACAAGTAGACGTGCGCATGAGTGGATTGAGCGGAGTCTAGGTAATTTTGAAGAAAACTGGGCTTTGTGCAAAGACGATGGAGGACGCTTTCATGTAATGACAACTAATGCTTCTGAAAGTTTTAACGGCGTATTGAAAGGAGCTAGATCGCTACCTATAAAGGCTTTGGTTGCACGAACATTTTATCGCTCAGTTGAATATTTCTGCAAGCGTCGCCAAATTGCAGATGAACTAGCGACACGCTTGACTCCAAAGTGGGAAGCCAAAATAGCAGAAAGAGCCAGCGAAGCACGTCGTTGCAGACTAGTACGATTTAGTCAAACCGAATGGCAGGTAATTCACTACTTTGGTGATGAATACAAAGTTATAATTGACGGCACCAACTGCTCGTGCACATGCAACATTCCGATACTGCAGAAGATACCATGCTCTCATGTAATGGCAGCTTGTTCGGCACAAGCAGGTGGTGCTAATAGAGCACATCATGACTTAGCGTCAAGTTGGTACACCGTTGACAGCTACAAAGCCGCTTATAAGCCGGAGTTTCATCCCGTGCGTGATAGGAGATTTTGGGGCGCAAATAACGGTACTCAGATATTGCCTCCGACTGTGAGACGGCCACCGGGGAGGCCACGGTCTACAAGGATGAAAGGTGTGATGGATGAAGGCCAGTCGTCCAAGTCAATCAGGTGTACCAAATGCGGTGTGCTAGGTCATAATCGTAAGCGATGTGTTACTGCCGTGTAGATGTGTTTGTACTATTTAACTTCTATGTAATTGAACTCTACTTTCTGCTTAACATGTCCTGTTGATTGCTGCTGTTCTAATTTTTTGTCAAATGCTATATATTGTTTGTTATGTATGAAATTACCTGATGCTGTCTAGTAGCAGCAGCAGGAAAAAAGATCCTGGCGATTTTTGAAAAATCGCCATAGGGCGATTTTTCAAAAATCGCAAATAAAAATCGCCATCCTGGCGATTTTTGAAAAATCGCCAAAGGGCGATTTTTCAAAAATCGCAAATAAAAATCGCCAATGGGCGATTTTTCAAAAATCGCCAACGGGCGATTTTTGAAAAATCGCCCTCCAAAACCTGCTGCTGCTGCTAAAAAACAGCAGCAAGTCCATACCATACAAAATGCAAAACATGAATGTGCAATCCAATCAATACCATTCCATACACAATGCAAAACATCATTAATATTGATATCCAATCAGTCCACAAAAGCATCAATAGCATCCATATCCAATCAATACACAACACAGTTTAAAGTGCATAAACATATCCTATATAATGGACGTATCATCTACGCAAGCGACGAACTTCCATAGGCGTACGACGACGACGGCGTTCCGGCTGTTGGGACATGTACACTTCTTCCTCTATCTCGGTGGTAGGATCAAACGTACATGGTGGTTGAGAAGGTCCATGAGTGAAATCTTCCGGTTGTTGAGAAGGGCCTTCTTCGAACGAAGTTCCTTCACCTCTTCTGTGTCGCCGCCTGTAAGTAAGTAGGAGCGGCGGTGTCTCCCCTTGAGGTGCAGGTATGTCTGCTGGAGGTGGAGGTATAGGGGGGGAAGGACGTCTAGGCCTCTCTAATTTGTTTCTTCCCAAGACTGCGCGTAGAATGTTTTTTATGTTCATGCACATTCCTTTCGACTGCGCATCTTGATCTAGACGTTGTTCGAGATGTTCGGCGGTTTCCAACGCCTTGTAAATGCCATCAGCCTGTACAACGCAAATAGAATTAGTTATCTTTTTTCGACAATATAGTTAAATTAACGGGGTTCAGTGTACTTACAACGTTTCTCTCAAGAGGGGCACGGGGGGTGTATGGATGGTGGGGAATAGCCTGTGCAGGCGCCTGAAGAACATATCTACGCGTGATGTGCCAATACCACCGCATGTATGTCTCTAGAGGGGTGAGCGGTTCTCTCTCAAATTGCGTAAACAAATGGCGCTGATTCCATATCTCCATAGCATTTGCAATTTCCCCGACCTGGTATTCGTCATTATAAACTGGAGCGTTTTCTGGAATATGTTGCGCCATTGCAAACTGACGCATTACCCTATCGGGTAGGTGGTGTGCGAAACGAGTAGTGCAAATGAGTGGAAGCCTGGCAGTCCACAGATATCTCGCGGCCGTGCATATAGCCGGAAGACCCTCCAATACATCCTGCGTGTATGGAGCCCAGGTCACTGCAGCTGGGTCTAGAACGTCTAACTCGTTGCGGTAGAAGCGCACATTCCGCCGGGGGGTCTGAGATGTCTTTTTTGGACCAACCCATCTGTCAATAAGCGAAGAAGCAATATATTAGCGTAAACACATTTCAAATTAAAAAATTAATTTTCAAAAGACATGAAGTTATACCTAGATCCAAGAGGGTGTGTGTGATCGATGACAACATTTCGGACTTGGATCCGTCCGACAGGTAGATATGTCCATGACCAAATCTATAGGGAAAAAACAATTTAGCTACTTAAAACATATTTCGAATATCGTCAAAGTAGGAAGATAAATTATACTTGTACCTGAACAAGCGTCAAACACCCGCCTATAAGCTTAGTCACCATAAGAGCGAGATTGGAGAGCTCCATATAGGTGTACGCCAAAACAGCACTACCCCATGAGTACTGGGCACACTGATCGAGATCGGCTAAATATGGTAGCCATTTCAAGTCCACGCGATTTTTGGAATGATCGCACAGTAAACGAGATGTAATGATGTGTAGAATAATGGCTCGAGCCCGCTGCTGTATTTGAACCTCTGTAGCATCTGCAGGTATATCATCAGCTACAGCGTGTCGAAACCATTTCACTTCTACCATGTCGCTACCCTTTATCTGCTGCGGAGGAGGAGTAATACCGAGCAAATCGGTGCACAACTGAATATAATCGTGATGGCCCTCACCCATAACTGGATTGCCTTCTATAGGCAAACCTAAAAGCACGGCCACATCCCCTAATGTGATCGCCATCTCTCCGACGGGAAGATGGAATGTAGATGTCTCTGGTCTCCATCTATCGACAAGAGCAGTGACCAGATGATGATCTAACTGGAAGTAGCCTAACCGCAGTACTGTCGAAAAGCCCGCCCGATCAATCTCCTCTAATACTCTTGGATGATGTGAAGTGACTTTCTTGAGAGAAATAGAGTGATCTATGGTGAAATCTGCTTCTTCGCTCTGTTTAACATTACATGTACATACATTAACATTCACACAATTTGCGAAACAAAAATCATAGGAAATTACCATCATATACGCTTAACTAGACGTGCGGTGTCTAGGCTGTAAGTACAACACGCTCGGGTCTACTGGACCAGGCTCCATCTCGATGTAATCTACAACACAAAGATTAAAGCATTCAACCTTTAACTATCTTAAAATTTAATTTTCTTCAATCAACACTAAAGTACACGCAATTGAACAATCATTCACTTGCAAACACCTCGTACTGCAATCTACAACATATAACTTTCACTACATCTTGCAAAAATTGAAATCTAAAAACCCTAAAAAAGCCCTAATTCTACAAATTGAAGATGAGTGCATTACCAATATCCTCCACTATTCCGGATGTTGAAGCCATCGTCCGAATGAGCTTAGAATTTGGTTAAAAAACAAAGAAAATATTAATTTTTGGGAGGGAGAAAGTTGAAACCCGAAATGGGTTATTGGGAGCTAGAGTGAATGTTAAAAGAATGAGTGGAAGGTGCTTGGCTGGCTGTCTGTTTTGTAACAGGCGAAACAGTTGGCGATTTTTCAAAAATCGCCCACAGGCGATTTTTGAAAAATCGCCAATAAACACACAGTTGGCGATTTTTCAAAAATCGCCCATTGGCGATTTTCGAAAAATCGCCAATAAACACACATTGGGCTGCCTTTTAAGGCAGCTATTTGTTTACACTTAAAAGATGACATTTTCAAACAAATTCACCTGACGAGAGATACTTGGACATAACCATCAATTTCAGAGAAAATCAAACATATATTCTACAAATAGGTGAAATTATGCCTCAATTACAGACTGCTAACAACATATAGAACTAATAACACAAAACTAATAGCGTACGGTCTACGAAAGTTGAAAATATCCATCGATTACATGAACATAAATAAGGTACCCAACATAAGGTTCATGCTATGAAATCGTTTGTCATACGGTTCCATTGCGAACATAAGCTAAAGATGACATTTTCTTCTCTACCAACATTTTCTATTCATTTCTTCAACTAATTTTTTCAGACGCCTAACTTCAGCTTGCATTTCGAGGGCGTATTGCACTCCTCGAGCACACAATGGAGGATCGATCCACTTCATAAAATTACAGCACTCCACTACGCCAGGATTCATCATACGATCTTCGTACGAAGCACAACCGTAAAATCTTCGTCCAGCATTGGTTTCAGTTCTGGCTACGACAACCACGCATTCATCGCCACATCGGCAAGTTGGATAAGCACCGGATGGCAACGTAGGACCTACAGGATTAACAGGACTTAGTACTTTACCTTCAATAGAAATTTGCTTGCCCGGTCTTTGGTTCGCTACAACTTCACGTAACCGAGTGTTGAGAGATGATGTTCCCGAATGGAACTTTTGACGTATCGGCTCAAATTGCGTTTCCGGAACAAATTCAACATCACTTAGATCCGTAATATCCCTTCGAGCTTCAAAATCATCGTAACATTTCAACATCGTCTCGTCGTCTATCTCCCAATCATCCATAATTAGTCCAACTGCGAGTACGTTAACATTGGTTAGAATACACATCAGCTACGAATTAGGATTTTAGATAGCGTAAACATATTATAAATCGATTTACATTACCTAGTACCGAAGATTAAACTTACTTGTTGAGAAACTTTGATTGTATCTTGTGAGATTCGGAATTTTTTGGGTTTTTAATGAAGAAGTAGGTAGGGTTTGCGGAGTTTCAGAAAAATTATGATGAGTTTGGTAAAGTTGATAATGAAGAAGAAGGAGGGTTGCTGGTTGGATTTATAGCTGGAATTCATTTAGGCGATTTTTCAAAAATCGCCCAGATTTATCTCTGGGCGATTTTTGAAAAATCGCACGTTGGCGATTTTTGAAAAATCGCCAACGCTATAGACCAGTTAAACGAAAACTGGTCTATATTTGTAAATACTTTTATAAGTGGTCTATTTCTGCTATATGTTTTCAAAACTAGTCTAATATGGTAAATTTTCCTTTTATAAAAGGATGAATCGGTCCAACTCGGTCAGTGTCCAGAAGTTTGCTGGTAGGTAGGGCTGCACAAAGTATGGGTTGGGTCGGGTCAGAGCAAATATTTCATCTGACCCGCATAGGTATGAGTTTAGGTAGCTCAACCCGTATCCGACCCTATATGAGATTGGATATGGGTTGGGTCGAAGTATGGGTTGGGTAGGGTTTAGTAGGGTTGGGTTGGGTTGCATGAATCTAATAAAAAATGAGAATATAAGGGAATATTTTCAAAAAATAACATTAAAATGTTCAACATAATATATTAGATTTTAGCTAGCATAACGCACTTAAACTAACTAATTCATTATAACATATATTTTATTAAAATTTCATTGTAAAACACATCATATGAAATTAGTTCACTACATAGTAGAACAAGTGTTTCATTTTAAAATACATTAAAATGCCCTTTGGAATATCTTTGCCAAATTCTACCTTGTTTGGGTTGACATAAAATATGTTTTTTCGTATATTTACTATAGAATACATAAACATTATTCTAGGATTAGACTATTCTAATTTTAAGTGTATTGATATTAAATTAGGTTTTTAATATAGGGTTGGGTTGGGTTAAAGTAGGGTTGGGTTGAACAAAATAACACACCCGACTCATATATAGTATGGGTTACAAATTGTAACCCATATCCGATCCGAACTAGGATGGGTTGGGTCGGGTTTATGTGGGTTGGGTCGGGTTGGTGGGTTGGGTCGGGTTGGATATGGGTTGTGTGCAGCCCTACTGGTAGGTTAGCTTGGAGTGGTTGAAAGAAAACATAAATCAAATTTATTTGTTGTGAACTAATGGTTAATGTGAAACTTAGGGTTGCACATGATAATATTATAAAAGTAAATTTTATTTATATCTACATAATTATATTCTTCATCCATCTGATTTTTATGTTTAGTATGAATTTAATAATTAACTAAAAATCAATTTGTTAATCCGCATTTATTATTTTCTTATTCATGTTCTTTATAAAAAAATTATTTTCTTTCCTTACCAGCTTCATTTTCAAATCAAGTTTAGCTCGAATTGTTGGGGTTTATCCTTCGAAGATGATATTACCCAATAACAAAGATGAGAAAACAAATAGGATCGAATATAGAAATGACGAAACAATCTAATAAAATTATCGGTATTTGTTCACCTTGAAAATATAAAATTAACCAATTAATAATAAATAAAAGGGAAGCACAACAAAAGTTTTTAAAGTGGTTCCACTATCAATGTGATAGTGTACGTTCATTAAGGCGAGAAGAATTTTATTAATACTGAGAGAGAAGATTACAGAGATTGGTACAACTTATTTCTATTACAGATGCTACTTTAAATATAGGTTTTGAAACTTGAGATTGAACTTATCCCGCGATATGGGACTAAAAAGAAAAATAAAACCTAATATTGTATCACATTTTTCAAAACTACACATTAATACAATATATACCTTTAAACAAAGTCATCTAACTCCATCTACACCTTGATACTCTGAGCAGTATCGAGCATAGCGAATACATTCTCAATGAGCTTCGGCAACGTCATCACCTATTAAACTTTTCGACGAACTGTGACAATGCCACCGTCCGTCAACAAAGTGTTTAAACATATCATTTCCGTGTAGGATCTATCAATCTTCTCGATGGAAACAAACATCTGCATCTACCAATTCTCTCTCCCCCATGCTACCATGTGGCATCTAGTACCTTGACAACCGGATCAAGTTCGAACTTTGCAACAGGTAAGAACTTGGTGAACATGTCTGTTGCATTCTCTTCTGTGTGAACCTTTTGAAAGCGAATTAGCTTCTCTTTATTCATTGAGACAAGAAAGGATTCTCTCACCTTTATGTGCTTTGTGCTTGAACTAAAAACTAGATTTTCAGTTAAGTGAATTGCACTTTGACTATCATAATTCACTTCTACTCCATCATACACGAAGCCCAAATCACACATCAACTGCCTTAAATACAGTGCCTCCTTAGTCGGCTTCAACAGCAACTATAAGCTCTGCCTTTGTAGTAGACAAAGCAACAACAGTCTTAACCTCGCTCTTCAACTAATAGTTGTCCCTCTAAGAGTGAACACATAACCCGAGGTTGACTTCCTTCGATCTCTATCGTCGGCATAGTCGGAATCACAAAATACTACCAAGCTGAAATCTCTATCTCTGCCACCAAAAACAAGCCCGTGATCTAGAGTTCCTCTAAGATATCTGAAAATGTACTTTATTTCCTCCCAATGCATCTTTCTTGGATTTATCATATATCTACTAACCAATCCAACAACCTGTGCAATATCAGGCCTAGTGCAAACCATAGCATACATCAAACTACCAACTGCACTCACATATGACACCTTCTCCATATAAGTTTTGTCCTTCTCTGAGATCGAAGAGCCTTTATTAGAAAGCTGTATGTGCAAATGCATGTGTGTACTAATTGCCTTTGCTTCTTCTATGCTAAATCGAGTAAGCACCCTCCTAAAATACTCCTTTTGAGTGAGCCTCAAAAGACATAACTTTTTATCCTTTTAGATTTCCATAACAATAATCTTCCTTGCTTCCCCAAGGTCTTTCATCTTAAATTATGCTTTTAGCCTCATCTTCAAACTATCAAGTTCAGCTTTATCCTTGGAGGCAATCACATGTCGTCCACATACAGAGTAAATGCACCTAAATACTGCTCTATAAATGCTTGAAATATACATAAGCATCTTTGATACTACGATCAAAACCAAGTGAAGGCATAAAAGAGTCAAACCTCTTGTATCATTGTCTAGGCGGCTACTTGAGTCCATAAAGTGACTTCTTCAATTTGCAAACTCATTTCTCTTTCCCCCTACAACAAATTCTTCTGGTTGCTTCATGTAAATGGTCTCCTCTAAGTCACTATATAAGAAAGCAGTCTTCAAATCAAGTTGCTCCAACTCAAAGTCACGAGAAGCGACAATAGCAAGAAAAATGTGAATGGAGGTATGCCTCACTACAAGTGAAAATATCTTATCGTTATCCACTCTCTTCCTTTGTGAAAACCCTTTAGAAATTAATTTAGCCTTGTATCTCTCATCATCCTACACCTTGAATACCCACTTGCAACTTATGGCTCGGCTTCCTAGAGGAGGGCGTACCAAATCCTAAGCCTTGTTCTTTCTCAGCGACTCTAACTCCTCTTCCATAACGCACATCCATTTCGAACTATCACTCGACTTCATAACTTCTTCAAGGTCAAATGGCTCATTATGAACTACATGTAGGGTGTAATCAAACTGATCACCAAGGCTAAGGTTTGCATACTATCAATCACCATACCTCTTGGGTGGCCTAATAGTCCTATGACTACCCCGAATAGGTACAACTTCACTTAAACCCCTTTTAGCTTCACCTTAAACTGAACTTCCTCTAGTCTCATGCACATCACGCACACTACTAGAAGTAAACATGTGGACTATTATGTGATGTCACATCAACTGCATCTACATCTCTCACGGCAACAACTCTACTACTAGGCTGAAATATGGGAATCTCTTCCACCTCCTTAGGCCTATTAGACTCATCTAATATGGTAGGTGACTCCTCCTTAGCATTGAACATTGCAGATCATCAAAAGTTACATGTCTGGAATGCACAATCTTTCTATCAACAGGGTTCTAAATGCGATACCCTTTAATATCATCCGTGTATCCTATAAATATGCCCTTGTACGCTTTAGCTTCCGGCTTATCATCACCTATATTATGAACATACACAAGATAACCAAAAATATGAAAGTAACCAAGATACATTGCTTTACCCCTTTAGTTCTCTTCTGGAATCTTCTCATCTATGGTTGAGCACGGAATTCAATTTATAATATGCGTTGCGGTCGATAAAGCTTCAACCCAAAAGCCTTTAGAAAAGCCCTCCATCAATCTCAAACAATGTGCATTCTCAAGTAGAGTCTGATTCATCCACTCAGCAACCCCATTGGATTGCAGATCTCCTGGTATAATGAAATGTTTCTGAATACCATGCTGCTTACAAAAATTGAGGAACTCCTTAGACACAAATTTACCGTCGTTATCAGATCTAAGCACCTTCAACTTACAACTAGATTGATTCTCAATAACACTTTCCAAGCTTTAAACTTTTCAAAGCTTACTGATTTGGCCTTCATCGCATACACCCAAGGTTTTTGAGAAAAGTCATCAATAAAGGAAATAAAATACTTCGCTTCCCCAACGGAAGCAGTGGTTACTAGTCTCCAAACATCGTATGCACATAATCAAGCACTCTCTTCGATCTATGAAGTCCAACTCCAAAAGATACCTTCGTCTACTTTCCCAGCACACACTCCTAGAAAAATTCCAACTTGTCGAAGCTTCCTCCTTTAATCATCTTTCGACTACGAAGAAACTCTAAGCCCTTCTCCGAAATATGACCCAATCTTGGACGTCGAAGTTTAGTTGCATCTAAAGTACGAGAACTATCCACTCCAACACAAAAATTTCCAAGAACTGTGGTTCCCTTCAGTAGATACAGATTTTGGAACACATCTCCCTTCATCAAAATAAGTGCACCCCTAGAAACCATTAAACCATCATTCTCCATCGTCACCTTGCATCCCATGGATGCCAAATGCCCTAAAGTAATCAATGACTTTTGAAGACCTGGAACATAACGGACGCTTGTTAAAGTGCGTATCACTCTATCATATATCCTAATCCAAAGGGTACCCTCTCCTAGCTCTACAACTAGCATCATTTCTCATAAGGATTGCGCTTCCCTCCTTTCCAGCAAAAGAGCTGAAATAATCGTTGTTTGGCGTCATATGGAACAACGCCCCTGAGTCAAGCAGATAGTGGTATGTTACATCATATACCGCTGTAGTCAACACATCATCAGATAGTCTTCTCCGCCGCAATCGATGAAGATCCATCCTCAGCCTTCTTCTTTAAATCCGAATAGTCTCTCTTCCAATGGCATGGTTTCTTACAATAGTGATTTTTTCCATCTCTAGACTTTCCTCTCCAACCATTTCCGAGCTTCCTAGACTTGGAACGCCCCATAAGATTCTGAATCTTCTTCTCCTTTCCTTCTCTCTTAAAAAATAGACCTTGACTACTACTCCCTTCTCTTTCTTCACTCATCTCATTCATCTGATCCCTCAAGTCTTTAAATAGAAGACCCGACTTCACATCATCTATAGTCAAGGTGTCTTTTCCATAAATCAGACTGTTAGTGAAACTTATGTAACACTCTGAAAGGGAACACAAAAGAATCGTTGCCTTCTGTTCTTCATCCACCTTCAAATCCACGGTCTTCATCTTCATTACAAAATTTCAAAGAAACTAAGATGTGCCTTCACTGAACTGCCATCTCTCATCTTCATGGTGAAAAACGTCTTCAGCGGATTCAAACGATTAGTGAGTGATTTCTTTAGCTAAAGATTCTCCAACTTGGTCCAAATTCCTTTAGCAGTGGTTTCCATGCTAATTTCCGAGATAACATTTTCTTCCATGGCCAGCTGTAGATTAGTAAAAGCCCAATCTTCCATATCCTTCTTCTATGGCAGAAATTTCAAGTAGTAACTCCTCGGTGCCAAAAACTACCTGATGAACCATATTCTTTTTAGAATAGCTTTCATCCTCCATTGTCACTTCTCGAAGTCTTTATCCATGCTCCACCTTTCTATTGCCAACTGAGATCCAGATGCAATATAAGAACCTATGACATAAGATGTTGTTACAACAGGGGTAGCCCCATCTTCTGCCATATGTCCTTGCACCATCTATAAATCAACCTAGATGCTCTAACACCAGATTGTCGGGGTTTATCCTTCCAAGCTGATATTACCCGACAACACAGATGAGGAAACGAATAGGATCGAATATAGAAATGTCGAAATAATCAAATAAAATTATCGGAATTGTTCACCTTAAAAAAGGTGAAATTAACCAATTAATAATAAATGAAAAGGAAGCAGACCAAAAGTTTTTAAAGTGGTTCCACTATCAATTTGATAGTGTACATCCACTAAGGGTAGAAGAATTTTGTTAATACCGAGAGAGAAGATTACAAAGATTGGAACAATTTATTTCTATTACATAGGATTCTTTAAATATAGGCTTTGAAACTTAGGGTTGAACTTATCCCACGATGTGGGTCTAAACAAAACAACAAAACCTAATATTTTATCACATTATTCAACAAGAATTTCAGTGACTATTGAAGTTACTTGATGGTGAAGGCAGTTAATTTCTACTACTCTAATCAACTGAAAGTATACTACATTTTCAGTGGAAGTGTATTGCATGTCCTTTTTACTATAGTTGGCTGCAGTAATAGCAATGTATATTAACACATGTACATTCTACACGTCAAGTCTCTATAGAAGAAAGGAAAGATTCTCATTTTTTTTTAAAAATTAAAAAAAATTCATGGCATCATTTTCACTTTTGTTGCATGTCAAGTGTGTATAGAAGAAATGAAAGATTCTTAAAAAAAATTTTAAAATTTTTTTTTTTCACGGTGTCATCTTCACTTTTGTTGATATGAAGATTATCGAATACTCAAACTATTATCATAGTCAAATACCTCACAAATGTACCGTGCTAATTTCCATCTTAGTTCAAGGCTACTCACGAACAACCGCATGCACCTTGTTAAGTAGCTCACATTTGGATGTTACCATTTAATAAATATTTAAAATAAGTAATCCAATCAGTATAACATAAACTTGTACCCCAAAATGCATGAAAACGGTCCTTATGGTAACATCAGCAACCATCTCTCATCTAGAAGGCCAAAGAAAAGGAAAATATGTTTAGCTAAGAAAATACTTACAAAGTTATCATGTAATTTTGCTTAGAACAAGAATAAAAGAATAAATCGAATGAGGATAACACTTTGTTAAATAACTTGACTTTGGGTAATAGTCTTACATAATAATTTGTTGTCTTGTTGTCGAACACATACATTATGAGCAAATCACATGCTTTTAAGAAATGCACTAAACAAATTGTTCATTTGCTCAAACATATCATATGTGGAGGCTTTTTTGGGTTTGGATTCAAAATAAGATTCAGGAAAATGTATATACATTATATATAAGCTAATATAGCAAAAGGTTGTGCATTATTGATGGGCCATTTTTTGATGGGAAGCCTGTGAGTTAGTACAGAGGTATAGGAATAAATTTTATAGAAAAAGGTTTAGTTGTACTAAATGAAATTGTTGGCAAAGAAGAGATGGGATGACCATGCAAAAGGTAAGAGACCCAAACTGGAGACAAGATTGTCTCCAATCTTGATGCTGATTTGAATGATAACGTACAAAAATTATGCATGAGTGTAACCGAAAAATACTTTTAAATCTACTAAATGCTTTTTCTATTATATTTCGTAGTCATATATTGGGTTTATCGTTGTTGTTGATGAAAAGAACTAAAAGCAAAAACAAACTTTTTTACATTTAATCGGTTAATCCATGAGTGGATGCATAGAATAATAATATATGGATGTACTAAATAAAATGAAATTGCGGATTAACAGATTAAATCGGTGGATATAAGTAAAAATGTCCATAAAGGTAAAATATAGCATCTATATTTTTCATGTTAAAATTAAAAATTTGTTATGCAATATGTATGAATAATTCAGAGAAATAAAATAACTATAAATTAAAATTGTTATCATTGTTTATGTCTAATTTATGTTGTGTAGCTTATATATCTTTATATTTGGATAAAAAAATATTATCATTTTTGTTAGTATGAATATGGTATAAATGTTGAAACTGGCATATTTTAATGATTTAAATGAATTAATAGTCATTTAACAAATATTGTAGCAAAAATTTTCAAAATATGTTAAATTTAAAATTACGTAATAATGAGTTTAAATATATGGACTTAAAGGTAAATGGTAGAAAAAATTGAGAAGGAATTTAAAAAGATATAGTAGAAATCTCAATGCGGAGTCATCTGAAGATAAATATGCAATTTTGTAACTTAGTTTCTGAATTTTTTTGAGATAGATGACTATAATTGATTTACAAACTAACTTTGTCATTACTATTTATATACATAGTTTAATGCATGTTATATGCATATATTTATAATTCTTATCTGCATATATTTATGGTTGAGTGAATATTTTTTACTAATTTTGTTAACATTAATATGTATATGTGTGTGTATTACTTGACATATTTTCTTAGGACTTATTAGAATAATAGACTGACTATTTACTGAGGTTATTTAAATAGTTTGAATTTTAGAATTCGTAAGTAGTTTAAATAACATGGATTTGAATATAAACTATTAGCAAAGAATTGAGCGTGGTTATAAATAATTGTAGAAATGTTTAATTTAGGTATGTGAATCTAAAAAAAAATTACAATGAAATGTATGATAAATGTACTGTGATGAATAATAACTTGAATTTGTTAGTATTATTTATGCATATTATTTATATTTTTATATTTGAATGGAAAAAAACAATTTTACCATTGTTGATATGAATATGGTATACATATTAAAATCGCCATATTTTAGGATTTGTTGGATGAATTAATGAATATTTTTTCACTGAATTTATTCAAATAGTTTAAATTCAGGATTACATATTTAATTAAAATATATTGACTTATATGTACAATGTTAGACGATATCGAGAATTGTTCTATAAACAATTGTAGAATTTCAAAATGCAAGTACATGACATCAAAAAAAGAAGTTTACAATGCAATGATGGTATATATTTTGATATAAACGAATTACAAATTAAATTCATAACTATTATTTGTGTGTATAATTACATTATGTGATGTATTTATATATTTAAACAAAGGTTATACCATGATATAAATATAGAAATTTCATATTTTTATGTTTTATCATATATATCAACTACTACTAATTTACCGAGTTATTTAAATAGTTTAAAGATTATACGTTAATTCCAATATATGGATTTAAGTGTAAAATATTAAGAGGAGCCGAGGGGTTTTGTAAATGGTTATAAAATGTAAAATGAAGGTATTTGAAGCAAAATCATAGTTTTGTAAAGATGAATTTACCAAGATAGATATGTTATAAATTGAATTTGTTAGTAGTGCTTATGTATATATATTGTATATCATGTGGCTTTAAGTATCTTACTCTAATGAAAAATAATTCTACCATTTTTGTTAATATGAGTATAGTGCACATTTTCGTATTTTCATAATTTGGTAGGCGAACTAACGAATATTATTCATATATATATATATGATTAGTTTAAATTTAAGATTGCACTATTAATTTAACTATATGGACTGAACATAAAATATAAGGAGAAAAGTGAGGTGTGTTTTGTAAATAATTGTGGTAATTTTAGATGTAGGTATTTGAAGTTAAAAGTAGAATTTTACCATACAATGTATGATAAATTTGCTAAGATAAATGAATTATGAATTCAATTTATTACATTGTTTTATGTGATTTATATATCGCAATCGAATAAAATATTTATTTTACCATTTTGGTAGGTACAATAGTGATAAACATATTGAAAATGTCATTATTTTGTATTTATTAGAGATATTAATAAACATTAGTTAACTTAATTTATTTAAATGTATGCAACTAACGTAAACATATGGACTTGAATATAAAATGTTATAAAGTAATTGATGAATTATTTGTAAATAATTTTATAAAATTTCAAATGTACGTACCAGAATGTGAACTGACTGAAGGGAATTTAGTAAAATTAGTCTAAACTAAATTTAAAAAAAATTTGGAATATTTAGAGAGAATTAAGAAGAAAGGAGAAAACTCCTAAAATCAATAAGAGAGCAAGAAATTCTTCTGCTTTACTATTATTTAATAGATATGTATAAATAGAAAGCTTTTTGGTTATATATTTTGTAACAACCAGCATTTTTGAGCCTCTAGTTTAATGCCCAAATCGATGTTCAAACTGTAATAAGGCGAAAGACAAGTAATTAGAAGATCATAATAAGAACCAAACAAAATATTTAATAAGTAACTTTCTCATTCTCACAACGGAAGGAAACAAACTATAATATTAAATAACAATCATTTATTCAAATCCGCATATATGCATGTCTGTACAATACAAATCCAAATCCAAATCCACACAACGTAGGTCAAATGAAGTCATTTATTTACAAAGATGCTACCATAATATGATCAGTATCTAACACATAAATAAATACGTCATGGACTAGCCCGAGGCACTACAAAATCGTACTACCATTGGATATCTAACTTATGGATAAATATATCATGGACTAGCTTGAGGCCCTATAGGATTACATTACCATCGTCTACCTAATGGACTCACATCCTGGACTAGCGTGAGGCCCTACAAGAATGCTTACCATCCTTTCCCAAACAAAATTGGACTCACGCCCTGGACTAGCCTGATGCCCTACAAGGTCACCTACCATCCATTCCTCCTCCTGGACTACCGAAGCACTATAAGGGAGCATCCTATCCTGGGTAGCCTACATGTGGCACAGGTTCGTACCGTTCGTATCGACATCAAACAATTATACACAAAGAAAATATAAAAATCCATCTTTATACAACAGTAAAGGTTAACATATATCTCCATTCTTAGCGCATCTTATTTCAAGTACATTTCAGTTCAAGGGTCAATCCTTCTAGTGTTCGAAGTTTATTTAGTTCAGGGATAAATCTTTCAATTTCCCTCATATATAGATTCGTAATCATCATTAAAGTGTTATCAAAGATTATATGTTAAACGTGGAAAGAATTATTCGTATTGTAATTGGATTCATATATGTTGATTTTGCTCGCTTTTTACCATATTTCTACCCAATGCCATGATTTGATGTCTTAATTCTAGTATTAATATTTAATTATGTAGATTATAGACAACAAATCATTTTCATGGTACTATCTGTACATTATATCTTTAGTAAAGAATGAATCACTCATATAATCTCTCGACATGCTCCTAACCACTTCTACCTTTCGCTATTTAGTAGCTCTAGTGCACAAAAACCTCTGTAGCTTGGTTTTATTCTTTCACCAGATAGTAGTACTCATCTTTACAATCATTTTGATAGGTAGATTGCCAAAATCTGTTGAGAATGGAGAGAATTACATCGCTTTAAAGTTGTGAAATGGAAGAGAATGAATGATGATGAAAAGAGGTTAAATAAAATTTTCTTGTCCAAAATGGGATTTTATAGTGTTAAATTCGGTTAAAATAATTGTTTCCCCTTGAAGTTAAAAATCACTAACCCTGTTTAATTTAAAAATTCAAAAACTTAAACTGCCACCGATATGTCACATATCCCAAGATGTATGTTGACATATATGTAATGACTGCATGTATGTCGACATTTCATGTATGTCAACATACATGCCAGATTTTTCACCCAGCTATTAGTTCATCTGCATCTCCTACATACGGCCTCCAGATTGAACAAACTTATATGCATTTTTGATCAAAAAAATGAGCCGGTCGCAATGGTGCAAGTCTTACTGTCAAATTTAAAAGTTGAAAAATGACTATTTTGTCTCTTCTTAATTTAAATAAGATTATTTACCAATTTAACCTAATTAATTATCATTATTATATTATTAAATTTTAATTATAATATAACCTAAATATTTGGGGTATTATATTCTCCTCCTTTAAAAGAATTTATCCTAGAAATTCCTAAGGAACGAAAAATGTAGTGTAAAATTCGCATCGCGTATTGTCAAACATATAACAACCAAATACAAAGTCATAGCATCCAATGTTTCCAATAAGCTTAAATGAGCCAGATATAATAACATGTAAAATATATAGGTATAAATAATATCATGTAACTTGCAATTCTATATGTATAATGCAGAAATGCAGCTGATGCATCCTATATGAAATGCGATATTATCGCATTTTAGACATGAATGCACAACATCCTAATATCAGCATATAATTCTACATAAATGCGAAAGCCTAGGAATAAATTTGCTTGAAACGCTCTCTACCGAAACTCTACATCTTCCACTGCTACCGTTATCAGGTATTATAAACTCATCGTCCATGAACCCTTCATCATTCAATATGTTTGTTGAGAAACTTGGCACATTGAATGGTAGTGCTCCTCATGTATTAGTTTATGATTCTTACATTGATACTAGTTTAAACAAAGCTGCACCAAGCACTTTCCGAGAAAATGAAATAGCTAATCCTATCTTGTCTGTAATTGATGGCGTGGATCATGTTTTAAAATAACATAATGTTTCGAATCTCCCTCCATTGGACATCAATCTTCATTAAACTTCCCTAAAATGCTGGGATTTACATCTCGAGAAAGTTTGAAACCATTATGGAGAATGATGTAATGTATAACGACCTGTATTTTACGTACCGGATGATCGTAAAATATTAATATTAGTTGTTGTTTGATGTGAGATTCTTGTTTGATGATAACAAAATATGTATCAATTTATATATGTGTTTGCAGATTGTACTTTACACATATAGGAAAAAATATTCATGTTGAATAATAATACTATTGCACAGAATTTATCAAATTCAATATAATATTTTATACAATACAAAGATTTTCAGCTCTCGTTACATACACTGATTTCATACATTTCACATTTACAATTTTTTTCTCACTACAACACTCAACACTCATTTTTTTCATTCTGTCTGCACATCTGCATCTATCTGCATTGTCCAGCTCCAGTACTTGTCATGTCTCCTGTGTACCTGTATAATTAGCAACTACAGTAGTAATCTGAAAATAAACAAAATTGAATTTGCAAAAATATAAATTTGTTTTTTATTAATGTCTCAGATATATGGGTTATTGTCATCATTTTGATTGTGTAATATCTGTGCATATCAGTATTTTTATCAGGGACAGGTAATCATGAGTGGCTGCAATACACACGTGTACATTTATACACGTGTGCACTGCCTCGCCAACTCATGTGCGCAGTCATCATGCACAACATAGACTACATAGTCAGACTGCACCATAACAATGCTAACATGAAGTGTTCACATACTCGAAGACTCAAACATGTCAAAAGGCACTGATTCAAGGGTCAGCAATTGTCAAGATTCAAGTACATCAGACACACATGAATATGAAGACCACAAAGCAAGTTACAAACTACTAAATGAAGACACAGCAAGTGTTCAACTACAAAATTTCAAAGTGGGGACATGAATATCAATGTAGCTCAATGCACAAAGGCTACAGATGCATGGCAGCTCAGTGTAACACAAATGCAATTCCTCAATAATGAAGATACCAAAACTAGAATGGCAAAACACAAAACAAAAGATACATAGATGTACACATGAACCAGAAATGCAACTCAACCAAGAATAAAGCTTCAAAACTACAAAGGCAGCAGACCAAATACTTTGAACTTGAATGAACCAGACTCAAGTACATCAGGTCAGAGACTAGGCCAGAGGTGAAAAGAGAACACAGTACATCAATGAATCAAGTGCAGTGAAGTGCAACAACCATTAAACTCAAAGACCAAGCTTGTAAGCATCTCAAAGCAAATACAACTGAAGTCAATATGATCGAGTACACAAGTTAGTCCAAACAAATACAAGGTCAGGAAAATGGTCTAAGCAGTTTCAACATCAAACCAGACTCGAGCACACATGAAATTCAAGATGAACTAGACCAATACAACAATTCAAGTCGAAGTGAAACAGATGTGGGACAGCAAGCACATGAATGCTTTCGAATGGTTGTTCCACATGTTTTACTTGAACCCAAATGTTTTACTTGAACCCAAATGCTTTCGAAAGGTTGTTCCACATGTTTTACTTGAACCCAAATGCTTTCGAAAGGTTTGATTTATGTAAAGAACTTAATGCTTTCGAAAGGTTTAAGATAAAGGTTTTGAAGGGGTGGTTCCCCAATGTTTTCGAAAGGTTTTAAATGGAAGTTTTCCAATGGTTTCGAAAGACATGTTTAAAGTGTTTTGAAAGGAGGATGTCTATGGTTTTATAAGGCTTTCGAAAGAGATGATTTTAATGATTTTGAAAGGTTAAATGTAAATGGTTTCGAAAGGGGTACTTTCAAAGGTTTCGAATGTTATTATCAACAATATTTTGTGTAAAGTATATATAACATGGCAAAGTTACTTGAGTAAAGCATAGAGTATATTTTCCTTGTTTAAGTAGGATTTAAAGGATTAAATCAATTTGAAAGAAATTTTTAAGGGTAGATGACCTTAAGTGAAATGACTTGGATATTAGAATACCATATAGGACTAGTATAGGGTCGCACCCTATATGTTAGCTAGTAGCCCTAGCAAATATAAGTCCAAAATTCCAGTGTGTAGGGCTTTGTCATAGGTAAGACTAAAATGATGTTACACAAAGAGTGAGGATAGGTTATTAGTGAGCCCGTAAAACCATTAGGATCAATTGACCCTGGGAGGAGTAAGTTAGGGACATGCCGTCCATGAGAGTATCTAACAGAAGTTAGACTATTTATTTATTTTGTCTGGCGGGCCCGAGTCAGCCAAAGGTTAGTAGTTAGCCAAACAAAACTATAGTGTTCGAAAAGATAGTCCATTGGTTACCTGATTTATATGATTACATGATATTGATATTATTGTTTTAACCAGTTTGGTTGCAAGGTTTTGATTTGCAACAGGTATGTTTCTAAAAGGGATATAAGTGAGGGGAAACCCGTTCTGCTAAGCGGCGTAGTCTCACTTAATATCATATAACTGAGATGTATAGTATTATTCACACCAGGCTTTATGTATGATTTGAAGTTTATGTTTTTCCCCTTAAAATCTCGAGTGCTCAAAATTGATTTGAGTAGGCTGAGGGTTGAGGATTTTCAGGTTTTAGTAGGTGGACGAATAAAGCTTCCGGAGACGAGCAGGAGGCTGATGTTAGCTATTTAGGAGTTGCTAAGTTTTTATTTCCACTGTGTTGTATTAAGTCCGTTATGACTATTTAGTACTCTGGTCAACCAAGGAGGCATCTTTATATGTCGCTCTTGGCGTATTTATGTAATAATTATATTTGATCTGAACCTGGGAAACCATTGGGATTATGTAATTGGATATGAAACATGTTTTGTGAAATGTAATCGAAAAATTGTTTTTTTTAATTTGTGATTTTGTTTCATATTCATGTGCTTCTGATATTATGGATACCATTAGCATTACCGTATTTTGTCGTCGAAAGTTAATTAGCTTTGGGCCTTAAGATAGGGGATGTTACAACTTGGTATTAGAGCATAGGTTTATGAAAAAAAACTTTAAACTTAAAATGATTTTTGAAAACTTAATCCTAAGGAATTAGAGAAAAGATCGGGGTATGGGATAACACTATAGTAACGTACTTGTATTTGCTATATATAAGTATATGCTATATCTCTAGTTCCCTATCTCTCTAAGGCTATTCTTTAGTATCTTACGAAGATTTGAATGCAGATATGGATGCTAGAAGTGGATGAGTTAACCTTGGTGGGGAAAGCACCACAACAAATGGAAATGCCAGACCAAATACAAGAAGGAACAAAGGTCAGGCACAAGTTGGAAATGTGGGTGCTAGAGTCCCGCAAGTTGACATGGGAGCAATGTATTAGTTCTTTATCAACATGATGCAAGCGGGAGTTGCTGCTGGAGTAGTTGGAGGAGGAAAACAAGAAGCTCCGGTGGTGAATAACTATGTTGTTTTGAGTAGAGATTATGCTCGATTGGGAGGAAAGCCGTTTATTGGTACTGAAGACGCAATCGAAGTAGAGAATTGGTTGCTTCGTTGCGATAGGATTTTCGCTGATTTGGGGCTCAATGATGAGCAGAAGAAAAGGCTTGCTTCTAGATAGTTACAAGGACCAGCGTTGTATTGGTGGAACAGTGTTTCTATCAGAGTTAATAAGGAGACAATGACATGGGCTGAGTTCAGAAGGAGATTTGAAGAAAGGTTTATGTCAGAGATTGCTAAGTCTACTATGCTCAGGAAGTTTATTGAGTTGGAGCAGGGTTGCATGACTATGCTGGAGTATGCAACGAGGTTTGAGCTAGCAAGGTATGGGTATGCTACGATGGATACCGTGATTAAGAGGAATGAGAAGTTCATCAAGGGGTTGAAGCCTGAGCTTGCTAAGGCCACATTACCGCATCTCAGGAACCCGCGGAAATGGCTTTGAGACATAAGGAGATGCTTGCTCTTCTGGAAAGGAATAAGGCAAAGGAAGTTCAAGGAGAGTCAGAAAAGAAAGTTTTTCCATAAGAAGGGAGCTCGGAAGGGTGGAGCTGCCAAGAAGGGGAAGGCGGAGGTTGTTTGCTATAAGTATGATAAGAAAGGGCATTTCGCAAATGAATGTAGCTCAGGGGATGGAAAGAAGGTGATGGGGAAGAAGAATATTAGATGCTTCAACCGCGATCAAATTAGACATTATAAGAACCAGTGCAAGAAGCCAGCCAAGGACGGAAAGGGCAAAATGTTTGCATTGGAGCCAGCTACCTTGAGGCCAACAACAGAGGAAAAAGGAAAGGCTTTATTGGGAGGTACACTTATGATTCATCATATGTCAATCAGCGTTCTATTTGATGCCAGTGCATCGCATTCTTTTATATCTCATTATTTGGTAGATAAGCTTAACCTAGAACCCTTATACTTAGTTACTTCCTTAAGGGTTGTAAATCCGATAGGAGGGTATGCGACACTTAGGATAAAGTGTGGCCACCTAGAGATTAAGTTGTTAGGTCATACCTTTGTTTGCAGTTTGCATGTGTTTGATTTCGTAGGGTTCGAAATTATTTTGGGTATGGATTGGTTAAATAAATACGATGCTAGAATATTTTTCCATGATAGGGTAATATCACTTAGACACCCTGACTTTAGAGATCAGATAGTATACTCCGTAGAAAACCCTAGTTCTGAGGTAAATGCTTTGTTAGATGTTGTGGAGGTAGAAGACGAGTTGAATAGAGTTCTCTTTGTTAGAGAATTTGCAGATGTCTTTGAACCTATAGTAGGACTACCACTGAAACGAGCCATTGAGTTTCAGATAGATTTAGTACCTGGAGTAGAACCAGTAAGTAGACCGCCAGGCAGAATGACACCTACCGAGATGAAAGAGCTAAAGGTGAAGTTGGTGGATTTGGGAGGCAAGAATTTTATCAAACCTAATAGTTCGCCTTGGGGAGCAGCCGCAGTGTTTGCCAAGAAGCCAGATGGATCGTTAAGGTTGTGTATCGATTATCATAAGTTGAATGAGATGACGATAAAGAATCGATATTCGTTGCCTAGAATTGACTATTTGTTCGATCAGTTGAGTGGATCCAAGGTATTTTCCCAGTTGGATTTAGCGATAGGGTTCCATCAGTTTAGAGTAGCAGAGGATAGTATCCCTTTGACGGCCTTTAGAACCAAATATGGATCGTACGAATGGTTAGTAATGCCGTTCTGACTAACTAATGCGCCAACATTCTTTGTAGATTTGATGAACTGAATTTTACGAGAGCACTTGGATAGGTTCGTGTTAGTTTTCATAGATGATATGTTTATATACTCTAAGGACGAAGAGAGCATGAAGTTCATCTTAGAGTGGTGCTCGAGACGCTGAGGCAGCATCAGCTGAAAGTGAAGTTTTCGAAGTGTCACTTTTGGAAGAAGGAAGTGAAGTTTCCTGGTCATGTAGTCTCAGAGAAAAGGTTGTCTGTAGATCCGACTAAAATCGAAGCGGTGAATAATAGAAAGAGACCCGAGACAGTGACCGAGATAAAGAGTTTTCTTGGATTAGTTGGTTACTACCGAATATTCATTTAGGATTTTTCATGGATAGCAGCACCGATGACCAAGCTAACGTGAAAGGATGTGAAGTTCGTTTGGACCGACAAATGTGAGGAAGAATTCCTTAAGTTAAAGCATTTGTTGACTAATGCACCAGTGTTAGTAGTTCCAGCCGGAAACCAAGGGTTGGTGGTGTATACCTATGCATGCAGAACTGGATTAGGAGTTGTGTTGATGTAGAAGGGTAAATTTTTTGCCTACGCTTCATGACAGCTTAGATCGCATGAAGTAAGATATCCTTCTCATGATTTGGAGTTAGCAGCGGTGATCTTCGCATTGAAGATTCGAAGACATTATCTCTTAGGGGAGAGATTTGGGCTATATACAGATCATAAGTCTTTAAGTTATTTATTCTCTCAGAAGGAGTTGAATATGAGACAGCAGAGGTGGTTGGAGTTTATAGCCGCTTATGATTTTGGTATTGAGTACACACCAGGAAAAGGCAATAAGGTTGCAGACGCACTTAGCAGAAGACATCATAATGCAGTGTTGGAGATGATAGCTGAGTGGAAAGATTTGGAAGAGTTGACGACATGTAAAGTACAGTGGAGATCTGAAGCTTGATCTGGTAAGAAAACTATTATGTTGTCATGTTTAGAAGTTCGACCGGTGATAATTGAAAGGATTGATTCTAAGCAAGGAGGGGATCCAGTATTAGTTGAGCGGATCAGGAAGTTAAGGGATGGAATAGAGAGCGATAACTTGAAAGATTTTAGTCTTGACCCGAATGGGTGGTTAAGGAAGAAAGGAATGTTATGTGTTCCGCATGTAGGAAGGAAGTTCTTGAAGAATGTCACCGTTCGAAGTTAACTATTCATATGGGAGGAACTAAGATGTATCAAAATTTGAAGAGGAGTTTCTTCTGGGAAGGTATGAAGAGGGAAGTTGGCTAATGGGTGAAGCAACGTCTGAACTGTCAACATGTAAAAGCCAAACATCAGAAACCAAGTGGATTGCTTCAGCCTTTAGATATTCCAATATGGAAATGGGATTCTATCTCAATGGATTTTATAGACGGGTTGCCAAGATCAAATCGTGGAAATGAAAGTATATAGGTCATGGTAGATAGGTTAACCAAGGGTGCCCATTTCATTCTAGTTAAGTCAACCAGGACGACACCAGTTTTGGCTAAGTTGTTTATGAAGAATATAGTTAAACTGCATGGATTCCTAGTAGTATAGTAAGTGATAGAGATTCCTTATTCACTAGCGAATTCTGGAAGAGTCTACATGATACTATAGGTACCAAGCTCAAAATGAGTACCGCTTACCATCCACAGACCGATGGGCAGACGAAAAGAGTTAACAAAGTCTTAGAAGATTTGTTACGAGCTTGTGTGCAAGATTTTGGAGGATCATGGGAAGACCATCTACACTTAGTCGAGTTGTCGTATAAGAACAGTTGTCAGGCTAGTATAAGGATGACATCATTTGCAGCTTTGTATGAAAGGCTATGCAAATCTCCAGTTTGTTGGTTAGAGACCTGATAGAGTTAGGGGTATGCCTTAGGGGCAATTATGTAATTTGTTACATATATCTAACTCGTTGAACAATCTTGTTCATAATAAAGGTGTTTATTTCTATTATATACTTTATATAATGTGGTTATATTAATTAATTAATTTAATTTAAAGTATATTTAATAGAAAATCCATAAATGACATATTTTATGATAGTAGTTACAAAGTGTTGTAACCGTGAGTAATTTATCACAATAAAAAAAATACCATTTTAAATGTTCCTAGTCAAGATGCATCGAGACTGGATATCGATGTATCCGTTGAGACCGGAGTATGTAATGCTCTCCAAATGTTGGGCCGTGTATTATTCATGATTGCTGGAGGCACCTAGGGGTTACGTACTGATCATTATTGGATAACCATGGAATGACCCACTCGATAGTTTTCTATTGATTAATATAACTAAGGTCAAACAGAAAATATCGATGTGACTGATTTACACAGTTCTTTCGACTTGAGAATACTGTGGATCTTAAATATGAAAGCTCACCTTGATCATAGTCAAATCATAGCATGGTGTTCCATCGAGTGACTATAATTTGGTCAAGTGGAACTATTGGAAGTGAAGCACTATTCAAGAGAGGATTCGTCTCCTTGGTTATGTGGGATTAGTATCATGGTCAACTAAAGTCAACTCAAAGTAAAGTCTCTAGCCAGAGCATTTCGGTTAATAATAATTGTTATTATTGAACCAAGGACTTTGTGTTTGCAATATAAAGTTGAATGTGGATGATATTGGAATTTTGACCATTACAAAATTCCATAAATCCAAAGTGATATAATTTTGATGAAGAGAATTGGTGTAAATAACTGTCACTCAAAGGTATCGCTTAAGTGTTTGTGAAATTTGATTTTACTGTAAAGACCTGTAAGCGATGAATTTAGCTAAATTGTCATACCACCTACTAGGTGATGTGTGAATATTAATATTTGAATTGTTCAATATTAATCGCTAAATGAATTCACACCTCTGAGTCGCACAACCGCATTTGTGATTTCTCCGAAAACCACACAATTTAATTAGTTTGTAAAATGTTGCAAACTAATCAAATTAATTAATATTTATGAAATATTAATTATTGTTAATTTATTTGATGTTTTGAATGTTGTTGGTAATTATTTTAATGCACATATAAAAGTTATATTTGCATATATCGATATGCAATATCGGTATAATTTTAAACATGTTTTAAATAATAAAATAATTACATAAAAGTTGTTTTCTTTTATTTGGAAAAGATGCATATTTGGAATGTGCTTGGATCAACCATTTAATGTTAAGATGAGGAAATAAATTAATGAGAATAATTGAAATTTAAAAAGAAAAAATAAAGGAGGAAGTTTTAATAAGAGAATAGGAAACAGTTCCTTTAATTCTATTAAAAACAAAACCTCCTCGTTTTCGAACATACACAACAAAGAACGTGACTTTCATTTTTGTTCTCTTTTCTTCCTCTTCTCTATCATTCCTTCATGGCTGAAACTTCATCCAAAAAAAAACATCAAAACAAATTCAAATCAACATCAAACTAAATTAAAAAGGTGATTCATTTTTCTCTTGCATAGTGGGATAGTGACAGGACCGGCTCAAGAAATTTTAAAAACCTGGGTTGCCCTAGGCAAACAAAAATTTTGATGGGAAAAAAATATAAAAACAATAGTCTGGGTAGGAATTGAACTTGCAACTTCAGCATCAAATAACACAACAACAACCATTGTACCAACACTTACTTTGTGAATATCAAATACAACGTGATACTCAAAGATATATTATGTTAACCACCTATCTCCTCCACCACGTTGCCCCCTATCGGGGGGTTGCCCTAGGCGGCCGTCTGGCTGGACTTGCCCTGAAACCGGCCCTGGATAGTGATTTGTTTGAAATCTGAGGAGAAGCCACAAATCAAGGTGTGATGAAGGGCAAGGTCTATCAGATCTAGAGAATGATCATTCAGATCTAGGTATTATTCTATCATTCAAGGTGTTTCTACATGCTTCCTCCTAAGGTAATTATATGTGTGTATAATTCTATATTTACATATCTTTTAATTTGTTTTTATCCCCTTAATCTCTATCTTTCCATCATGTTCATACTTGTGAATTTGAATCTTAATTTGGATGTCTCCATTCCCTTACTTGAATCGATTGTTCTATCATGTTAAAACATAGAATGTTTTTTTGTTCACTACTATTTTGTTATGAATTATAACATCTCATTTTTGTCTCATGTATGATTGGTTGATTAATTAATTTAACCTAGATCTAGACCTTCTTAATTTTATTTTCTATACTCCATGTGATTGTTTACAAAGTTAGTTTGATCTAGATCTAGATCTTCTTATCTCAAATCTATATATGCCTACGTCGATTGATTTTGTTGTTAAAAAACGAGAATATAATTGAACTTTGGATTTTTTTTTCATATTCATAATTCAGTTTTTCATATCAAAAGGTTTACACTTGAATATTTAGACATAGGTTGCTATGTAATTAAAACTTGCTAATAACCGCATTGATTAATCTATGTCATCCAATTAATATGATGTTTTAATTGTCATGTTTCAAATCATTCTAATATAAACTCTTCCTTTTAAAAGAAAAAGGGAAAATAATAAATCAATGATATATTTCATGATTTGCAATTCCATCTAATTAAAAATTATACCTTTACTTAAAAAGGAAGGATTCTTTTCACAATCGTTTTAAACTATTTTCATTAATCTTAATATTCTTTGATTTACTGCTTGTAATTAAAATGAAATCTATTTTATTTGGACTACTATGTTAAACATTAATTGTATATGTACATACATATATGTGGTGTGTGTATTTTCAGTATATATACATGTATGTATGTATTTATTTATTTATTAGTAAATAAATAAAATTATTCATGTTTAGGACTACAAAGGCATATATGATGGAAAATGTGTTCATATTGGTGTAAGTCCCAACACCTATGCAATGTTTACACTAAATTTGTACACTTTTATATGTTGCATTTACATTATATACACGGGCGCATGTGATGTGCTTAGAATCATTTGCAAATTAATCAAATCAAATTGGACTAATTCATTCCTAATAAAACATTCAATTGAAATGTTAACATGTTTATTTAACATTTATCAATCTAATCAAAGACAAAAATGAGTGGTTTCTCTCTCTCCAATTAATGTTGTTTACTTCTTTAATTAATTGAACAACTATTAGAGAATGTAACTAAAGGTTTCCTTCTCATATTTATTATGATAAGTAACTGCTACATATGTGGGTGTATTTAATACACTCATTCATTTTAATTTATATAATATTCATACCCTTTTGAAATATTTTTTCACCAAATTAAATAAAATATTGATTTTATTTAAAAGGTGATGTAGATAACATCTAAATGTATTTAGACTTCATAGGCCCATTAAATATCCAAAATGGTAAAATTTTTGAAATTCACCAATTTCTTCTACTACGAGCTGGCCCAGTTCCAACAGTGGTATCATAGCACAATAGCCTATGCGGTCTAAATTAGTCATGTTAGGGCTAACTAGTTAAGCTTGTGCACTTATTACGGTGTCTAGAAAGGTGATATATAGGATTGGAATTGGGTAATCAAGTACCCTGTTCTACCTGGCCTGAAAGGTGATGTGAGCCTAAAGGTTGCCCCTAATAGAAAAGGCCTAATTTGAATTGGGCCTTGGGCTAATTTTCAAAATAGTTTTGAAAATTAAGACTAAATTTTAAATTTAAAAGTTAAATTTAAAATAAAAACATGTTTATTATAATTCGTTATAATGTAACATAAATTTTCAAAATGTTTGAAACTATGTAAATATTAATTTCGAAATTTAGAATTATAAATAAGATTAATAATATAAACTAATTAAATGAGTTAATTAATTAATACTTATATGCACGTATTATATATGTTGATTTATGTTATGTTATTTTAAAGTGTTTAAGATAACATAAGCATACATGCATGTATATAAGATAAATTTTCGAAATTAAAATAATTTAATTAATTTTTTTTAATTAATATAGTAATTAAAGGCTAGTTAATTAACTAAAAATATGCATATATATAAGATATATGTGTCTTACTATAATGGTTATAGTAGATATGTCCACTATAAAAGTTGTATCAGAATACTAATTTAAAATTAATTAAAGAGTTAAAATTAAAATTAATTAAATAAGGTTTAATTAATAAAATGTTATGCATAAGATTATTGTATAAGTTAATGTTGACCCAAAAAATGGACCAACACCCTGGCTTGGGTTTGAAAGTACCAATCCTGTTCTAAAAGAGCAATATCATAGATAACAGATATAGAAAAAGAATAGTAAAAGAAAGAAGACAAAGAATTTTATAGTGGTTCGGCTATTAATGAAGCCTAAATCCACTCTATAGTTTTACTATAGACTGATTGCAGTTACAAGAGATATTTAATTATAGGGCTTTAATTATCTTGAAGTGAGTTGAATCCCCAGGGTTGGAATTCACTGGAGAATCACAGTGAATTCCTTTGGAGATTGTCGTGAGGGAGGTAGAGAGTGAAGAATAGTTGCAGCAGAGTTTCAGCCACCAGTCCGGAGAAGAAGATCCAGTTTATGTTGTAGGTAGGATGGTATTTATATGGATCGGAGAGCTTCTGGACCAGGCTACTTCATCAACTGCTCTTAGGTAGGTAGGTAGGGAACGACCTAGGGGGTTTGGCTTGCAAACCGAGGCAAAACCATGGGTCGCTGGCGACCCATGGTCTATGGGTCGCTCACGACCATAGACTTGGCTCGTTTGTGAGTCAATGCCTTAGCCTCTTTTCATTGCATCCTTAGTTAGCTTGTTGTAGAATCGGAGAGATGCATGGGTCGCTGATGATCCATACATTTAGGATTTTTTTGGAGTTTGTAATTGAAGATGTTTCCATAGTCTTTTGTCGTCGTTGTTCCATTTTGATGACAATTTACTAGCTGTTTGCACTCAGCTGCTGATTGAGCTAAAAGAATGCTGATCTCTCGTTTTAGTTAATCCCAGCCGTTGCCTTAGTAATATAGCTTAGCTCCCGTTAACTCCTTGCCTTAGCCTTTCTGGTTAAGTTCTAAACCATTCCGATAACACCAGATTGTTCTGTCTTCTGTTTGATCCTGTTGGGTTAAAAACCCGGATAACATTTGCCCCCCAGAGTGCGTCTTTGTTGTCAATAAGGCATGCTCTGGAAGTTATCGCTCTTAATATATGTCCATCGATTTCCAAGTGATCGCATTAGAGTTTACGAATACGTGGCAGGTCATGTTGTGGGTCATCTAGCTTTGTTTCTGACTGCAATTTATTCTCGTAATTTCTCAGTATTCCTTGGAGAGATAGATAAATGTCATAGGATGAGCTCAAGAAAAAGTGCCCCCAACACTATGGGTCGCTAGCGATCCATTACGTATGGATCGCTAGCGATCCATACTGTTGAAAATTTTCCTTTGCAGACTTGGGTCACTATCGATCCATGATGGGTCGCATGCGACCCAATGCCTTAGGAAAATTTTTTGCCTCATTCTTTCTGCCTATTTATGTACTCAAACCGACCCTCTTCTCATTTCCATACGTGCTAACTCATTCTCGTGCGACCTGGAGCCCTAAGATGATCCGATCCTAGTTTGCTCGACTCGATTAATCACTTCTTTGAGTCCATCTAGTCTAAATTCTTGGCCTCAATCTCCAGTTACAGCGCCATGATTCCTCATCACATTTTGGAGCAAAACACTAACTCGCCTCGACCCACCATTGGTTTGTTGCCGACCCGCCATTAGCTTGCCGTCGATCCACTTTGTAGTTCGCTGAATTTAAACTTTGATTCTTCCTGTGTCTTTGAATTCAATCAGAGGTGGGTTCGCTTAATTGGTTTGCTAATTACTATATATGTGTAATGATTTGATGATGAGCTTGCATTTGCAATGTTGGTCGCGAGAAGTCTGAGTTGATTGCGGTATAATAGAGGAAGATAGTAAATCGAGTCTTGAGTTGTCTCCAGGAATGTCATTCGGGCTTTGGCCTAATGCCTGACGTGTTTTGCTATCTTCGTCCATTAGACCTGGATAGACTTATGCCCAGTTTCGTAGTTATTACTGTACGTCACATCACCAGTCGATCCCGATCCTTTGAGAGAATTTGAACTTATCCCATTCACTTATTGCGCGCTTGGCGTTCTCGTAAGAAGAAGAGCATTCCGTGTCGCTTTGGACAACGAATCCGTTATCGATCGTTGATCGATAACGGGTAAGTGTAGAGGAAGTAAAAACCAAAACAAAAATAAAGTGATGCAGGAAGTTCTTTTCTTCTTTCACTGCGAGCCAACTGTCTACACAGGATAGAGCGTTTGTAGTGTTTCAGGCACTGAGTTTATCCTATATAGATAGCACACTGCTCCTGCCCCAGTTCACACTTGAAATTCGACGTGTCGATCATGAATTTATGTATCTTCGGAATTCAATTTTGATAGGGGAAACTGTTAGTCTAGGATAGATTTACCTGACCATTTTGGACGTGAGTTCTGTTATTTAGAATGAAATAGCCATCCATGCGTCATAAGTCAAGCAGGAGAAGCCCGACACTCTCAGAAGCCGAGTCATCATCTAATTCGCAAGCTCAGTACGGCCAGTTAGTTCCGGTTAGGCCAATCGTGGATCGTACGCCTCCCAACTTTAGGGTTCTGCTTAATCCACCTGAGAGAGCTTCATCGGTGGTTTCCGCCAAGGTTCTTCATAACATCTGTATGCAACACGGAATTCCCGAAGAGGATGTGCGTCTACCAGAGAAGGACTAGTTCGCTCATATGCCTCCTCCGGGGTACACTGCTTGCCATCGATATATGTGTTTGAATGGAGTCGTGCCTCCCTTTAATGACTTCATGCGCGAGACTCTTTCGAACTTGGGTATTGACCCATTTCAACTTCATCCTAATGGCTATGCCATCTTGACTTGCCTACATGTTCTTTTCATGCGGGTGTTCAACCGCGCTCCAAGTTTTGATGAGTTGTGGTACTTTTTGGCATTCAAGAGGAGAGATAACTGTCCTTCCTTAATCATAATTGAATCCCAAAAAACCGAAAGATCATCCTACGTTTGCAGAGCAACTTGTCGTAGTTCAAGATGTAGTATTTCTTTGTTAGATGCCCCGAGGAGTTCAATTGTCGGTGGATGACAGGGGGTAAGCTTCTCTTTTCTTTTTCCACTTATCGAGCTCTAATGCATTGCAATTGCATTTCAAACCAGTTGCATGTCTCTTGTAGTTATCCCAAGGCCGAATAGAGACGTGGCTCTTGAAGAAGTTTGTCAAACTTTAAAGGCTATCGACGCCGAGGAGAGATACGTTAAAGTTCTACTGACCGATGAGAACTTGCGTCGATATGGATTACTGGCTCCGAGTAGATTCGCTGTTTAGATTGAAACTCTCTCTCTTGGCCAACCCAGGGTTCGCATAAGATCTACTTCTTCATCCAACGGTTCTGAGGAAGGTCAAGAGAGAGATAGCCCGCCCGAAGGACCAACCGATGAGGCCTGTGATGGGGAAGACGCTGCTACGACTGGATTAAGTGGTTCTGTTAGAATGCCTCCAATTCTGAAGGAAACAGAAGATGAGTTCACACGCAGAGAAGGCAAAGTCGTGCTGAACTCAGAAAAGGAAGAAGGAGAGTTCGAAAGTAGTAGCGACGAGTCTAGTGCTAGTGATTATTTCTTGTCAGAATCTGATGGCGTGGACTCGGAGTCCTATGATGAGACTCCGGGAATGAGTCCCATTCTCCCGAGTTCACCTCTTCCCGATGCAAGTGACAAATGCAAAGTCCCTGATACTAGAGGGCATCAAGATTCTCCAAGTAGGGACGTCGAAGCGGAGTTCGGGATTTTAGCAACGTGTATGTTGACTTCGATGCGCTCATGAAAGAAAACTTTAACTTTGACACGGTGCCTCCCTGTTCGAGTGATATCGCACTAGCAGCTAGCCCAGTTCCACCCACAACAACTGAAGTTAGTCTGATCCCTCCTTCTACGGTCGTTCGTTCCAGTTTGTGATGACGTTTTAGGCCCATATTAGAAACACACTACACGTTGCATTAGGATTACACTCACTTTCATTCATCTCTTTGTATTTGTTGTGCTTATTTCATTCTTCTCAAACTTTTTATGTATGTCTCATTCCAGGTATGACGAGGGGACAAGGCTTTTACGACAAATTCGAAGACTTCACCGACTCACAGCGGTATCCCAAGCACTCCTCCAGCCGCCATCAAGTCCGAGCAACGGAGGAGGAATACAGGAGGAGGAAATAGCTCGAAGCCAAAACCCGCCGCTAAGAAGAGAGGGACCGAACTCTATCGTATAAAGGCGGGTATGAAAAGAGGAGATCTCTTGAGGAGAGGGATGAACCATCGAAGAATTCGAAGTTTGAACATCATCCTCATTTTTCAGAACTTGTTCAAAACATTCTTCTGTGGGCCAAGAAACTCCCATTACTTCTACCCCGATTCTGCCTCTTTCTCATATTTCATCATCTTCTATCGTCACTTCTGCCCTCGGTGCTTCTCGCCCACACCGGAGACCTGCTTATGTCCTTCCTTCGGCCCTCCCAAACTTGAGGCAGTGCTTCCTGGTTAGTTTTTGAAAGGGGTTAAGTTCGACCGTGATCCGTGCCCCGTTCACAAGGATTCATACATGCCGCATCTCCAAGCTATTCAGAGCGACCTAGAACAGGCCGAAGGATGGGAGAAGCTATGTAAATAGCTGGTGGATACAGATAGAAATAAATATCAGGAGATCCTCTCTTTTGAATCAGAGAAGGACGACTTCGAGAGGGAGTTAGCTGATCGCGATGCTAAGATTAAGCAGTTAGAGGAAGAGAAAGCAGCGGCGCTACAGGAGAGCAAGAAAGTGCCGACTTTCTAAAAGAGGTGAAAGAGGCCTATACTCGAATAGAAATTGTCTATAGAGACAAAATAAAAAAGGCACACGCGGAGGAGGAGAAGTTAAACCAAGAAGTGACTGCCTGTGGCGCAACGATCGAGGCTCAACGAAAAACTATCCCTGATCATGACCTCATCGCTGAAAGGCACAGCAAAACTATTTCCGACCAGGCCGAGATCATTGCCAAGTTACAGGCCCAGGTCGCTCAGCTCAGTGCCGATAAGTCTGCCGCCAAAGTTGAGAAAGCTGCCGTGAGAGCGGATTATTTGTAACTCCAAAATGCCTTTGAAAGAAAGATGGAGAAGCTTGATGCAACCATCCTAAATTTTTATGTTAACTCCTTGTTGCATCAAGAAAGTCTCGGCTATCTTGGTCCGAAGTTTCCGCGCACTCTCGCGTTAGTTTGGGAGGAAATCTTATCTCGTTTTGCTGACAGCGGCGACGTTTATTCCGAGCGAGAGTTGCCGGATGCCTATCTCAATGACGAATCCAAGAAGGCGTTACATGAGGGCGAGGAAATTCTCCGAGTCGAAAGAGAGCAGGAAGCCACCGACGTTGCCTTGACGACCGCCACCGAAGTGCTCACCGAGCCTTTTATTTCTGACGCGGGCGAGCCATTGGAGCAGCCTCATGACCTTGCAATGAGTTTGGTACTTGGAATTCTTCCTCAGGTAGTGAAGGCATCAAAAGAGGGTGAAGGTGGTGAGTATGAAGTAGACATTCTCGAGCATTCCTCTGGCGGAGGTAATGTCCTTGCCTCCTCTGAATTTGGGAGTTTCCAACTAATGCCACAATAGCAAGAGGAATTTAGTGCTTTCATTTTTGATCTTATAGGTCCATCTACCTTTCCCGTTGACGTGCCAGCTACTTCGGCGCCCGGTCCTGCCGCCATTTCCATTTCTTCTATGGTGGTTTCTGTTCTTGTTCCAGCTTCCACGCCTACATCTGGCTCGTAACCGGGGCCAGAGGCTGAAAAGATGGCCGCGCTTCATTGCCTGGACGACCCTTCCATGTCTTTGGAAGACGATATTACAGTGGCAGAGGCTAAGGGGCATAAGACTCAATCGAAGCAGCTCTAGAAGACTCAACTCGATCCGATTGCCGTCAAGAATGAAAAAGTGGAGGCGATCAAGGCCTCGAAGGGCCCCTTAAATCAAGAAAACGCAAAGGGAAGGGAGGCTCTTCTGAGAAGACTACAGAGGAAGAGGAGCCTATTGCCACCGAAGTATTCGTTGATATCACCAGCAGTGATAGTAGTCCTGAGGCGAGGCAGAAGCTGCCAACAAAGGGTTGAAAAGGAAGCGGAGGAAAGAAGCGTTGAGCACTTTTCCTGAAGACTGAGTTGTTTTTGTTTCTTTTCGAGTCATTCTATTCAAGTGCAGAGTCTGCACTTGGCGTCTTTACTATGGAGTCTGTTTTTTCTTGTTTGCCGGAGTTTGTATTTTCTTATTGTTGGTCGATGTTGTGTGGGTAGGCCCCCACATTTTGACCTTGTGTACAGAAAATTATAAGCAATATATTGATATTTTGACTGTACCTGTCTATTCATATTTGTTCTGTGTACTTGTGCTTTTTTTATTTCATACTTTTCTAGTTCTGTGATCATAACCAAATCCCTATGTTTGAAGTAACTGAACTTAGAGATTAACAACACTTTGGAATTTAATAGAACCTTCGGAATTATCAGAACTTAGAGAATTTTTGTTTAGAAATTATTTGTTAACTTCTTTGTTTCAAAAAATTCTTTGTGAGGAATTTTGGTTTAAAAATTCTTTGTTTGGAGTAATAGAACTTGTGAACTTATTGTTTTCATGCGTTTTTGTCCAAGTACCGGTGCATGCCCCCCAGTTCACATGGTTGTTTACTTCAAACAATTTTCAGATTAACCGGTAACTTAAGGGTTTAGATAATCTTTATTGAAATTTGGCTAAGTTATAACTCGATTCTCCTTTTTGTGAAGTTTTTCAATTTTAGCACGTAATCCAAGCTTCTTGTGATATTTCAACAAGTATGCAATATACGCGTATTTTAAAGGCGCATAGTGTACAGGTTAACTGAGGACAATTTTGACCCTTAAGTGTTTGTGTTTGAGACTTTTCAGTTGGTTTGTTGCATTCCAATTTTGTTTGAGTTTTGCTCATTATTCCTGACTCTAGGAGCAGTTGGCGCTGGTTATGAGATGCGCGGCTTTTTTCTTTTCCTCGATGTTGCCTATCTTCGGGCAACACAAGGAAATATTATTTTGGTGGGTGGCTTGTGAGATGCACGGCTTTTGATTTTCCTCGGTGTTGCCTATCTTTGGGCAACACGAAGAGTTATTATTTTGGCGCGCGGCTTATGAGATGCGCGGCTTTTGTTTTTTCTCGGTGTTGCCTATCTTTGGGCAACACGAAGAGTTATTATTTTGGCGCACGACTTATGAGATGCGCGGCTTTTGTTTTTCCTCGGTGTTGCCTATCTTCGGAAAACACGAGGAGTTATTATTTTGGTGCATGGCTTACAAAGTGCGCGGCTTTTGTTTTTCCTCGGTGTTGCCTATCTTCAGGCAACACGAGGAGTTATTATTTTGGTGCGCGGCTTACGAGATGTGCGGCTTTTGTTATTCCTCCGTGTTGCCTATCTTTGGGCAACACGAGGAGTTATTATTTTGGTGCCTTCTCGATGTTACCGGAGCAACACTGGTTTTTAAAGGGCAAAGATCGGGTTCCGCCGATCTAACGGTTTGAGTCGATTTGCTTCTGTTGACCCGGTGGATAATTATTATGAACACGATTTTGTTGGTTCAAGAAGCAAACTTTATTAAGGAAAGCAGGGCAGTTCTTTTCCTATATACAATGCCCCCGACATCCCGGGATGGCTTATTTGCTGAAAAGAAAATACATAAAGTAACTTTTAGATAAAGTAACGACGAAGCGATTCAC
Organism: Allium fistulosum; assembly: GCA_030737815.1. Classification (NCBI taxonomy): domain Eukaryota; kingdom Viridiplantae; phylum Streptophyta; class Magnoliopsida; order Asparagales; family Amaryllidaceae; genus Allium; species Allium fistulosum. The sequence goes on along the minus strand of CM060901.1, from coordinate 118,744,876 downwards.
TATTCCATGCCCTGGGAACTCGATTTCTATCGACGGTTGATAGCTTGAAAGTTTCGTCCCTTTGCTTTTGATTAATGACATATGGTCCCTCCCAGTTTGGTCTGAAGGCCCCCACAACGGGGTAAACTCGCTTGAGCTTGAGATCTCCCACTTTGAAGGTTTGGTTGTGAACTTTGGAGTTGAAGTACCGTGCGACCCTTTTTTGGTGGGCGGCAGTCCTCAGCTCCGCTTCTTCTCTTCTTTCATTGACCATATCTTGTGATTCGAGTTGGAGTTGCTCATTCTGATTTTGATTGAAATATTGCCTTTGGTGCAAGGGGACTTCTAATTCCACATGAATCATTGCTTCTGAGCCGTATGCTAAGGCGAACGGAGTGTGGTCGGTTGCTGCTTTGTGGGTTGTCCTGTAAGCCCATATTGCAAGTGGAAGTTTGTCAACCCAATTTACTTTTGCTTTTGTTAGTTTCTTTTTGATGGTGGATTTGATGGTTTTGTTTATTTCTTCCACTTGTCCTTTTGCTTGCGGATGAGCCACCGCGGAAAAGCTCTTTTTAATTCGGAAGCGCCTGTAGAAGTCTTTGAACTCGGCACTTTCGAATTGGGTTTCATTGTCAATAATGATTTTTTGTGGCACACCAGACCTATTAATAACTTTATTTATGGTTATGGTGGCCAGCGGTTTCGCTTCGGCCAATTTTTTGAAATAATCTACGGCAACTATAGCATATTTGGCTCCTCCTTTTGCTATTGGTAGGACGCCAATCAAATCGATCCCCCATATCGCAAACGGCCATGGGCTAACCATCTGCGTCAGTTCCATTGAAGGAGTTCTCTTAATTTTGCTAAATCTTTGACAGAAATTGCATATTCTAGCATGATCTACGGCGTCGCGATTTATTGTTGGCCTGAAGTATCCGTATCGATGGATTTTCTTTGCTAGGGTCTGGCCTCCTGTGCGGTCTTCACAATCGCCTTCATGTACCTCCTTTAGGATTCGTCGTGCTTCATCATCGGTCACACACCTAAGAAGAGGGGTCGAGAATCCCCTTCGATAGAGTATCCCATCATGTAGCATGAACCGTGGCGCCTTTTGGTGGAGCTTCTTTCGTTGATTTCGGTTAGTTGGAAGGGTTTCTGTAAGTAGATAGTCTTTTATCGGTGTCATCCATGTATCTGGTTTGATGGTGGTCTCGAGAATCCAGTCTATGTCCATTTCGTCTATGCTTGGGTTGGTTAGAGTTTCAACTGGGGCCAACCCCAATGACTGAGCTTCTCCGGAACTTGCCAGCTTAGCCAAATAATTTGCCTTGGTGTTTTGCTCTTATAGGATGTGAGTTATAGTGTAGTGCTCGATGTCGCTTAGCAGTTCTTGCACTTTGGACAGATACGGAGCCAGATTTTCTCCACACGCTTGATATTCCCCTTTCACTTGACAGACGACTAGATGGGAGTCGCTGTATATGTGGATAGATTTTATCTTGTGTTCCTTCACGACCTTCAGTCCCGCGATCAGTGCTTCGTATTCTGCTTCGTTATTTGTAGCTGGAAATTCCAAGCGTAAAGCATAGCGAATGGCTCGTCCCGTGGAGGTTTCAAGTACTACCCTTGCTCCCGAACAAAAGTTGTTGGATGCGCCGTTGATGAAGAGCTTCCATTGTGCGACCTTTCTCGACTGAACGTCCTCCTCATCGTCCCGTATTGTAAATTCGGAAATGAAGTCGGCCAACGCTTGCCCATTGATCGCTTTCCTTGGATGGTATGTGATATCATACTGACTCAACTCTATATTCCACTTGAGTAGTTGTCTGGAAGTTTCAGATCGGTATAAAACTTGCTTCAGGGGCTGATCAGTCAGTACTTTAATTGGATGAGCCCGGTAGTATGGTCGTAATTTCCGGGATGCAATCAAAAGGCATTACGCTAGCTTCTCCAGTTTTGGGTAATTCTTCTCAGCTCCGGTGAATCGTTTGCTAATGTAGTACACGAGTCGCTGGATTCTTGCTTCCTCCCGCACGAGAGCGGCACTTAGTGCGTGCGGGGAAACTGCTAAATAAACGAATAGGTCTTCTCCGTCCATCGGTTTTCATAAGATTGGGGGAGCTTTCATGTGTCATAGCAATTCCTCGATAGCTGCCTGACAAGCTTCACTCCATTCGAAGTTTTTCTTTCCCTTCTTCAGCGCCTCGAAGAACGGTATACACTTGTTTGTAGCTTTTGAGATGAATCGACTCAGTGCTGTGACTTTTCCATTCAAGCTTTGAAGTTCCATTTTATTTTTAGGGGCTTGGACTTCCCATAAAGCTGTTATTTGCTCTCGATTCACTTCGATGCCCCCGAGCACTTACTATGAATCCCAAGAATTTCCCAGAGGCTACTCCGAAGTGGCATTTGAGTCGGTTGAGCTTCGTTCCATACTTTCAGAGTATTTCGAACATTTCAGCGAGGTTGTCTGGAAGGTTAGCAGCTATTCAAGATTTGACCAACATGTCGTCCACATACACTTCCATAATCTTTTCAATCTGGCGTTTGATCATAGTATTCACTAGCCTTTGGTACGTTGCCCTCCATTTTTCAAGCGAATGGCATTACTTTGTAGCAGTACAATCCTAAATCAGTGATGAAGCTGGTGTTCTCTTGGTCAGGCTCATGCATCAGGATCTGGTTATAGCCCAAGTACGCATCCATAAACGACAGCAATTTATGTCCCACCGTTCCATCCACAAGTTGATCAATTCTAGGGAGCGGGAAGCTATCCTTTGGACAGGCTTTGTTTAGGTCCGAGAAATAAATACAAGTTCGCCATTTTCCATTAGACTTCTTAACTAAGACTGGGTTCGATACCCATTCAGGGTAAGTTGCATCTCGGATGAAGCTGTTAGCCATCAGTTTATCTACTTCCTCTCTCAGTGCCTTGGACCGTTCGGGGCTCAGGCTGCGTCTTTTTTGCTTCACTGGTGTAAATTTGGGGTCGATATAGAGTGCATGGCTGACAATTTCGAGTGATACCCCACACATATCAAAGTGTGTCCAAGCAAATACGTCCAAATTAGCGTGGAGGAATTTGGTTTGTTCCTACCGCATCTTGTTTCCAAGGTGCGACCCAATCTTCAGGACCCGCGTTGGGTTATCCATACAGACTGGGACAGACACCGTCAATTTTGCTGGTGCTACTCGATCCTCCCCTGAGCTCTTCTTTCAAAGGTCCAAAGCCTTGTCGAATCGGCTATGGTCCCCAAGCCAGGGCAGCTCTATAGTTGCTATTCGGAGGGTTCACGGATGTGGAGGGTTTTCCCCACATACTTTCCTTTTTCGTTTCTTCTTGACTCGTGCAACTCTACGATGTAGCACTCCCAAGCGACGCTTTGGTCTCTTGTCACAATTCCGACTCCATGCTCGGTAGGATACTTCATTGTAAGGCACCATTAAGCTAATGCTATTCTGACGTCGGCTAATGCAGGCCATCCCAAGAACGCATTATATGCTGACATTTCATCCACGATCACAAAAGTCTGAATGAGGGTGACCCTTCGCTCACCCTCTCCAAACTCCACAGGTAGATCAATTGTTCCAACCGGTTGTTTGGGTCCACCGGTAAATCCCTAAATCTTTGTTTGGCACGTGAATATGCTTTTCATGTCAATCTTCATTTGATCGAAAGTACATTTGAAAAGCAAGTTAACTGAACTGCCACTATCAACCAGCACTCATCGAACTACGGCGGGCCCGATTCTTACTGTCATGGCCCGCAAATCCGTACCTCTTGATTAACCACCAATCTCCATTGATTAACTCAAAATGAACGGGAATACGAACTATGATGGTTTAAGAAGAAGAAAAAGGTAGGAGAAGAAGAAAATAGAAGAAAAGGAGAAGTAGAAGAAAGAGAGAAACAAGAAAGAAGAACAACAGAACAGCAGAACAGCAACAGAAACGGAACAATATCAGAATCTCACATTCGCAGCGGAACAATATATAATAGATAAATGAATAATCTTTAAAACAAAGAACTATATCATTTTATACATACATCAATCATCAGAGTCAATATACAACAATGGACAGTTATATAAACTTGTCCTCATACAGAATACACAGCGGAATAAATAATATCAGATACAAATACTACGTCTCGTCCTCCAGCTTATCTCCAAGCTCCAGAATATCCAGAATATCCTGATAACCTAACTCTAGGCTGCCCGTGTGGAAATTGGTGGGCACCCAGAGTTTAGAAGGGAACAATAAACTCCGAGTCAGTCATGGTGACTGGTGTGAGATCGTAAAACAGTTATTTTTCACAAAGAAAATAAAACAAATTCGCAATGCTTTTGGAAAATGAAACTACCATAAGACCTCCCGCCACACACACAATGCAAACGCAGAATTGGAGGAGATTTCTTCTTATGATAGTCAAAGATGCTTACTACGCAAAAATCAAATTCTTTTTTATATTATTATTAGTGCATAGTGTAGAAAACATTTCGAAAGTAAAATATTAATCTTAGCCGACATAGGTACCATTATAGTATGCCTACTATAGCTACCATATTAAATAGCAGGTTCTACAACTAAAACCGTACAAGGCTCGTATTGTTTCTTTGGATTTCCAACAAATGGTCAGGCTAAGGAACTTCCTTTTCCACGATGGGTACGTCCCTGGAATAGACGACCCGAGAAATAACCTAACATTACGGTTAGATCTCTGCCAACACAAGGCCGGGTTACCTCTGCAAAAGTAGGTAACTACTGACACGCGTATGCCATCCCCCGATCGTAACCGATCTTCCCGAGGATCCCCGATTTCCAACAAACCACATAGTAAAAATGCAGCAACCACATAGGTTAAGTATCTGGGCTCCATACCATGATACCACCTCTATCCAGAAGGAATGACATACACTAAGGGGCGCTACTCCCTAGAACCTTGCCGCATCCTTCCTGTTTTGACCATTTCCGGGGTGTGAGGCTCGACGAAGTCTCATCCACAAAGCTACGCTTCTCAAAAAGCCATGCTTCGGGTCAAACAAATGATCAACCTATGATCACAAAGATATAAGATCAAACAAATGATCATATCGCAAATGATCAAACACTGATCATTTCACAGCAACACTCAGTATGCCACGTTACCAAATTGGGATATATCGCTGATAAATTTCAACTACATAACCTCTGAGCTCGTACGTCTCAGAGAAGGGTGTTAAGCTAAGAGAATAAATTCTCCGCCACCAACAGATATGTATTTGAAAGAAATCAGCTTTATATCTCAAATTGTAACGCCAGACACACAATCCATACAAGTCTATTCCGGGATCGAACAGAACCGAAGGCACTTCTCACGAAGCCCTTGCACATCCGGATAAATTTCTAATCACGTCCGGACTTCCCGTCACTAAGGGTGATAAAACCTCTAAATCGGAGATCAGCCGATGTAGAGTAACTCGACGGTAATCCTTCCGTTTTCAAAAATATCCGGTCTTCAACACCGATCTTCAAATGCAATTCATAACGACGTATCACATATTCAGAATGGGTTATACGACCCCATGGTCCTTTCCCGGTTAACCCGAATAGTGAGCGATTATTCAAAAATAAGTGTGGCATTCAAATTCATCCAATCACAACAAATACCTATCTAAAGGTAATTATTGATAGTCGGTTATTTAACTATCAATAAAGATGCGCCACATCATCAGATTCCAAATAATTTTCCAAATTATTTCATCTTCCAAAATATCTTTTACTAGATATAAAATTTCCACACTTAACCATTTGAAAACAATTTCAAATCAATTTCCACATTTCATTTTATCTTTGAAGATAAAATCTCAAAACAGTTCATTTCATATTGGAAAAGCATTTCCATACTTATTTAAAAAATAAGTATTTCACAAATCATTTATTTTCAACATTTGAAAATATTCAATATACTTAAATCAATATTAAGTATATATTTCGTTCTTTAAGGAAATCATTTACTATAACAACATCTATTTGAGTCAAAACGAATGTTGCGTAAAACATCGTTACGACGACTCGAAATCACTAGTATAGGGATTCGGAATTAAGATAGATATATATAAATCTCAATACTACATAAAAACATTTTCTTTCGAAAATCATTTACTATAACAACAGTGTTATAGTCCATCATTTCCTTATTCCTCGAAAACGTCTATTTCAACAATAAATGTTGAAATCTATGTATTCGATACTTAACACGTTTTAAAACATCTTTTAAAACAATTAACTTCATTTCAAATATCACTTTTCCCAAAACCATATCCATTTTACTTAAAAATATATTCACTGTCCAAAATCGTGAATATACTTCACTAACCAAATTTCAATCTTTTCTACACATTTATTCCAAGAATTATCCACTATCCAAAATCGTGGAAAAAATTCCCTTAATAACCTTCTATATTAAATTCATCAAATTTGATTGATTTTCGAATTTATAAAACAACGTTTATAAATTCTATTTCTATTTTCTATAACAACTCCGGTTTATAAATCTCATTTTATTAACTTCTATAATTCACTTATAAAAATAAGTGATTTCGGATTTATAAACAACGTTTATAAATCGCATTTGTACTTTATAACGATTTCAACTTTAAAAAGAATCATTTATGAACAAATTCGATCAATATTCCATTTAAAGGCAAAAATCCAAGTTATAAGTAAATTACTTATAAATCCTTTATTCTACAACTTCATTCATTTTTAACTTCACAATATAAATCTATTAATTTCATTCACTTATGAAATCCATTTATACTTCTTTTTAACACTTATAAAAATTCGTTTTATAAGTCCAATATTTTGATTTATAAAATATCAATTTTATAAATCTTTTTATACAAATCGTTTATAGTTATTCAAAAATCCCAACTTAAACCATTTTATAAATAAATCAACTATTTATTTCAAACATCACATTTTGGTTAAATTTCACCAAAAATCTTAACTTTTATAACTTTAAAATTTTAGCGTTTATAAATCAATTCAAAAATTCCATAAAACGTATATTTTCAAAAATCACTTTAAAATCCTTTTAAAGTAAAAGTTGTTATTTTTAAATTTCAAAAATGAATCCGATGATGCAACAGCACCAATTAGTCAATCACAACAACAACATCATATATCAACATATGATAACAGAATATACATCAATATCTGTAAATAAATAAATACTGTTGAGGAATCCAGTTGGATCCCTCCAACCTATTTCCCTGCATCCATAGATGTTAGCACAATACCATTCCACTTCGAGGTGGAATATCGCGGTATATGGGTTTTATAAAATCATCCGCTTACTAACAGCGCAATAGGGTCTCATCCGCTATACGAGGCGGGAAATCATCAATCCAATATATACATATGCCAATATGTATATATTGCTATATATATATATAGATATATCCTACTATATCTAATATCACATCCAATAGCAATCATCAATCAATAATAACTGTAAAATCAAATTTCCTTCGAGTGAGAAAGATCTCACCTTCGCTTTTATTTTTGCAGTCCATTTTCCATTCCAATTTGTTTTTCTTCATTTATAGACCTTGTATAAAGATTTATACAATTCTATTAATATTCGAATAAATCGAACCATTGAATTCTCATTTATATTTTTAACTAATCCCTTCATTTAACAAAATATTTTCTTTTCCATTACTGTAAAACTTAAACAGCAGTTTTACTTTTTTTTATATATAACTTAGTAAATTTAAATTATCTGTATGCATATTTATATAGATACATACATGTTTACTTTCTGATTTCCTATATACAGTCAAATCAAATTAAACTAAGTCAAGAACAACTTAAATTTTAAAACTGCTTTTACCACATCCATATATTTATCTATATATGTTTTATTATTAAATTTTGAAATATAAAAATCTGTTCATATTTATACCCTTTGTTGCAGTTCAAAACTTTTCTCTGTAGAAAACAAAAATCTGCATATAACACTTATTAACTAGATCAAAAATGGGATACCTCATAGAAATTTGGATTCGAGCCTTAGCCCACTGACTTCGATCGAGACTCCTATGTCACCTGCCTACACACTACTTCGCGACCCCCACTTCGTCGACCACGCGAATAATTCCACCATCCTTTGCCTCGCCTATGACCCAGCATCTAATGTCGCGGCCACCTAGTCGATTGGCTTTTGCTGTGAATCACAGCACTTCGGAAATTGCGATTTCGATTTGCTCGCGAATGCCGCAACTACCCACAGCTTCCAACCACCATGACTCCGTCTCCATACGAAGTTGATTTCGATCGTCAGTTACCTTCGACGTCGTCGCGCCCACGTGCTCCGCGACCTCGCCTTCTCGCTACGCCCACGCGACTCGAAACCCACCTGCCTGCGACCACACACCCACGTCGCCTAAAATCCCATCGCCTGCCGCCGCGCTCGTGAACGAGCTTCCCTAAGTCGCCGTCGCGATTTGCCTGCTTCGAGAAACCCCCTTGATTTTTCAAACGAAACTGATTTCGATTCGATTTTGAGAGAAGTCGTTTTGATTCTTCATTTTAAAGCAGAGGGGGAAAGGAACGATAAGAATTTTCTTTTGAATTGGGGAAAGGAGTGAAGGCTCGAACTCGTTTATACTTAGCTTCTTTCTCGAACGAATGTTTTTGTGATTACAGTGGCCATTTTTTTTTCGTTTTGATTTTGAAGAGGGAAGGGACGAGATACCTAAAGTCGAACGAGGTATGGGTTTGCACGATAAATTTCATGGTCTTCAGCGTGATTTCCTCCGTGATTAAAGGAACGAATGTACCAAATTTAAAATTTAAAAATCAATTTGAATTCAATTAAATCTCAATGCGTTTTCTAACCGTATGGTCACAAAACAACTCCGAAAAATACGAAACTTGAAATCTGACAATAATTCAACGTTACGGACCCAATGGAACTGGTTTCGTCGAATTCCAAGACTGTTTGAAAAATGACTATTTTTAAATATCGATTCGAACGATTTAATTTCAAAACTGAACGAAACACTTTGAAATACAATTCTGAAGTTTCTATTATCTTCAGTATTATCAATACGAATTTTAAAAGATTTCCAAATATTTTTCTTCAACTTTAAATTGAAGATACAAATTTTTATTCAACATTCACTCGATTAAATTTTAAAGTTTAATCGTCAAATTCAAAGTTGTATTCGGAATTCAAATTAAATCATCATTCAAATATTTAAAATTAATTAAATATTCTCAATTTAATTTGTTCAAAATTCTGGGTCGTTACACTTACTGTCACCACCATTGAGTCAAGAGTTGGAGCTTCAATCTCTTTAGTGTCTCGATTGCGGAACACTATGTCATCACTCAAAACCTTTTGATGCTTGACCAGATTTTCATCATCTATTGCTAAACTTGATTCCTTCGGGGTGTGCTTTAACGAACTCGCATATCACTCCATTTCTCCCCAACTTCTTTGCACGGGATGTTGTCCCCCAGATATTGTTCTAATAATAAGCCTCTGGTCGGTTCGTTTTGACCCTTCTTCGCTAGTTCCAGCTTGATTTCTTCGTTCTCTAGGAAGTTGAGGGGTCGCATGTTGATTGGGTTTTGTGGCTTTTTCACTTATTGTTGAAGCTTTTTGTCTCGGATCAATTCTTTAATGAGATTCTTTAGGTGGTGGAATTCGTTCGTATTGTGACCGTGTGTCTCGTGGAAGTGGCAGAATTTCCCTGAGCGCTTTTGCTGCTCAGTTGCTTCTTTCCTAGGGGGTTTCTTATAGGGTACTTTTGGCACAGGTCCTTATTAAGTTTCAAAATTCACGAAAAGTCCTTCACTAAATTTCAGTGTAAATTAGGTCCCTGTTTTTTATTCACGATTATTGCAGAGCATGATGCAACATTTCATAAAAGTTGCTGGCATTTCCGCAACATTTTTGTACACTGTGAACATAGTGTATGAAAGTTGCTGAAATATCAACACTTATTTATAAAAGTTGCTGATATTTCAGCAACATTTATGTACACTGTGAACACAGTTTATGAAAGTTGCTGAAATATCAGCACTTATTTATAAAAGTTGCTGACATTTCAGCAATAATTTCTCTTTGTTTTTACAATAAAACTTTGACACAGATAGTTGCTGAAATATCAGCACTTATTTATAAAAGTTGCTGACATTTCAGCAATAATTTTTCTTCGTTTCCAGAAAACAGGGACCCGCTTTACAATGAAACTTAGACAGGGACCCGCTTTACAATATGAAAGTATGATAGGGATGCCTCCCTAATTTCCACTTTCTTATATTCTTCAGTCTCTTGCATTGCGAGATAAATATTTTCCGAAGTGCCATTCAGAGGGGTATAGTCTTCCTGTCTAAACTCTCTAAATCTTTTGTTGCTGCCACTGTTATTTCTTTTATCGAAGTTCTGGTTTCTTCTTTTCTGATTCTCGTCCTTTCCCATGACCCTTGAGCAGTTCCAGCATTGCACGTGTTTTGATTTGTTGCCACCTCATTCTGTCCGTTGTTCATCTGTTGTACACTAGCGGACTTTTTTTCCAACTCATGTGCTTCCTCCAACGTCAAGTACTAGCTCGCTTTGCGATTGAAGTCATTCCTGGTGGTAGGTTGCTTCATTTTAATCCATTTTCCAAACTCCGTTTCCAGGTGAATAGCGTGGACTAACGCCATAAAAACCATGTCCTCATTGAGGTTGCTTACTTCCGCTACGGTGGTATTGAACCGGTTCATGAAACATTTCAGCGATTCATTACACCCCTGGACCAACCCGGATAGGGACATGACATCCTTTGGTTGCATGGTATGGAGCTTGAACTGGTCATGGAATTTAGTTGCTAGTTGGTCAAAGGTAGAGATAGATCTCGAGGGGAGTCGGGTGAACCACATAGACGCAACTCCTTCTAGAAAGATAGGGAAACATCGGCAGCGGACGGCCTCTGGAGCATTAGCTCCATCCATATACCAGCTATACTTGTACAAATGGGGTTCTGGGTCCTTCATTCCAACGTAAGAGAGGATAGTTGGCATAGTGAATTTGTCAGGATATTTTTCATTCAAGATTTCATCGGTAAAGGGGGTCCGACTTGGGGGCAGATCCCCATTCATCATCTTTCCGGCTCTTACTATCATCCATCAGCCGTTTGACCAAGTCTGCTATGTATGCTTCCGATATCCGGTAGTCCTGGGGACGACAATCTGTCACTACACCAAGTGTTTTTCTTTTCAAACGGTCTTGGCGCGTAGGTTGATGCCTAGGCTCTCCTGTCTTCGGGAGAGCCACTGCCACGAGACCCCGTTGGCCTGTAGTTGGCCAGAATAGGGCAGTTTGGACATTTCTTGGATCGTCGAAAGCATTGGCGTTCTCTTTCATTTGATTGCATTATTCTCCATCTTCTGAGTCGGAGAGATTAACAGCTATATCTTCTTGCGGGGTTTTGTCCCCTGATTCAAATTCAAGATTGGTTGCCTGGCGGTAGGTGGAGTATTCTCATTTTCTTCCACATTACATCCTGTTGTTACCATTCTTTGTGGCTGCTTTCCGTTTCTCCTATGCAAGCTAGAGACGAAGGAATTCTCTTGTTCTATAGTAGTCATTGATTCAGGCACAATCCTTGGAGCGGGGTTTGATTGCAGGGTCAACAGAGAGTTAAGCTTATCCATTAAAGCCATTTGACTACTTTTCATTCTCTGGTTGATCTCATCAACCATCTTATTCAATTCATCCCTAGTGACATTTCATGCTGACTGGAGGATGCTGGTGCCTGGTTTCCTAAGTTGGCACCATTTACTTCAGCTTGTTGGCAACTAACACCTTCTCCAGCTATTACTGCCCCTATGGACCTTCCAAAGGCAGTTCTTCTTCTTTCAGGAGCCACTGATTCTAAAACAGCGATTTTTTTAAGCAGAGTTTCGAGGATCTAACTTCTGGACCTATGAGATCCAAAGTAGATAGCTAGATCTGGACCCTGAGTTGGACTCTTATTGAAAGCACCAAAATGTTGATACAAAAAATGGACCAACACCCTGGCTTGGGTTTGAAAGCACCAACCCTGTTCTGACTGAGCAATATCATAGATAATAGATATAGAAAAAGAACAGTAAAAGAAAGAAGACAGAGAATTTTTATAGGGCTTCGGCTGTTAATGAAGCCTACGCCCACTTTATAGTTTTATTATAGGCTGATTGCAGTTACAAGAGATAGTTGATTACAAGGCTTTGATTATCTTAAAGTGAGTTGAATCCCCAGGTCTGGAATCCACTGGAGAATCATAGTGAATTCCTTTGGGGATTGTTGTGCTGGAGGTAGAGAGTGAAGAATAGTTGCAGCAGAGCTTCAGCCACCAGTCCGGAGAAGAAGATTCAGTTTATGTTGTAGGTAGGATGGTATTTATATGGATCATAGAGCTTCTGGGCCAGGCCACTTCATCAAATGCTCGTAGGTAGGTAGGGAACGACCTAGGAGGGTTTGGCTCCCAAACCGAGGCAAAACAATGGGTCGTTAGCGACCCATAGACTTGGCTCGTTTGCGAGCCAATGCCTTGGCGTCTTTTCATTGCATATTAGTTAGCTTGTTGCAGAATCAGAGAGATGCATGGGTCGTTGATGATCAAAACACTTAGGATTTTTTTGGAGTTTGGAATTGGAGATGTTTCCATAGTCTTTTATCGTTGTTGTTCCGTTTTGATGACAATTTACTAGCAGTTTGTGCTCAGCTGCTGATTGGGCTAAAAGAATGCTGATCTCTTGGTTTAGTTGATCCTAGCTGTTTCCTTAGTAATATAGCTTGGCTGTCGTTAACCCCTTGCATTAGCCTTTGTGGTTAAGTTCTAAACCATTCCGATAACACCAGACTGTTCTGTCTCCTGTTAGATCCTGTTGGGTTAAAAACCCGGATAACAGTTAATTAAAATATAAAAGTTATATAATAATGAAACTTATATGATATGAATGAATAAACTAAAAATGGAATATTAAAGAAACCCAAACAGACTTAAGGAATAAATATATACGTAAATGTACGTATACTGTGATTTCTGATGTGTTTAACACTTGAATCATGAGGGTATTTCATAAGAAATACATTATTCCATAAGTCGATATCACTCAATACAATATATTGAAGATTATGAATCTTCAATATAATGTTGTCCTCTACCAAATATATATATATATATATATATATATATTAATAAATTACTTGCATACTCCTTAGTTGTTGAGCAAACTCAAGCTGGGGATGTTATGTGTGGTATTATTTATATATTGAACGAATGAGGTAAGATAACTGTATGTATTTGTTGAGCAAACTCAAGGTACATATACTATACTTAGGCCATCACGATATGGTAGGTATGAGTGAATAATCTCTTTCGATTTTTTTAGCAAACTCAAGGTCGTAATGAGATTAGGACAAGGAAAAATAGGTTAGGATTTATATGTGATACAACCGATAAGGTGTTATCCATCGTTTATGGAGTTATGATTTGTTGAGCAAACTCAAGGTCAGAATACCAAGACAGACGAGTCCTAACACTTACTAGTGAATTTGAAAAACTTCTATATTTCATCTTAGGGTTTGGAGAAACATAAAAGACTAGTGGGAGCCTTATTAGGAAAATGAAATGGTAAAATTTAACCTTTCTAATATTGTAAGAACATATGCTGAATAATGTTATAATTGTCTACAATGATAAATTTGTGCATTAATACGATTGATAAAATGTTTATCAATTAACATATACAAACAAACTAAACTGAAAGTTGACAAATGGAAATATAATGCCCACTATTAAATTCCTATTGCATGTTAACGTTTCAACATCCATGCAAGTGCCTGATTTTACAACTACTGAATACATTCGTGGTTTGGCCACTTATGCATTTATTTGGTCAATACCATGTATTGCATTCTATGAGTTTCGAACTCTAAAAGCAATACAAGACTATGGATATTTGATCCATATACAATTGCATATAAATGTTATATGGTGAATGGTCAAAGTTTGTAATGTACAATATTTCGATGAAATTAGTTCATCCGAAAAACCAAATAAACCTTAGTAGGAGATTGAGTATTCAATCTGATTAATTACAAAAGGGATCATATTGTGTTAATGTAACACAAGACCAAAAACTACAAGATAGATATAAGAACTCGATCGCTGAAATGTCATTTTGATCGGTTTACGAAAAGTGCAACATATTTGATGTCCTTAAATGTTAAAGATAATCGAATGCGCTTTTGTAAAGAGTTTGTTATGATATTGTAGTATGATTTTCTTTTGAATAGTTTGACCATTTGAAAGGAAAACTTATACGAATATATGTAATTTAAGGTACAATTGGAATGAAGAGAATGAATACTCACTTTTGCTTCATAAAGAAACATTGGAAATATGAATTGTAATAAATAATTGATAATTAATATTGGAATAAGAAATATGATTTCTATTCTGAAATTTATTTTCATATATAAAATTATTTTCTATGAGATTTATTTCTTTGAGCTCAAGATATTTGATCAACGAAATCTCCACTGTAAATAATTGCAGTGTATGAAATAAACAAATTATATTAAGTGAATGATGGATCTCCAAATTTAATACGCTATTATAGTAATGTCAAAAATAGTGGAAGCATACCATATAGCACTTATTAATTGCATTATAGTATGATTTTTTTTTTCCGTAAAACATACCATACATTATTTATGAAATAATGATTATTTTTCGGCATCGACTGAAAAAAATAGACATAGCTATATTTCAATATGAAAATTATGAATATTCTTTGTGAAATAAAACTATAATGTGGTAATTTTATGGTAATAAAAGTGAAGCATTGGAAAATACAAAAGTATCTAATATTATTATGGTTGTTTTGGAATTATAGACTAAGTCGTGGTTTTGAGAAATAATTTTGTTGTATGATTTTGAATCATATGATACTTGTTAATTATATCTCAAACAATAAAGGGCTATGCACCTATTTAGTGGGAGTATCACAAGAGTTGACGAACTCTTTGGATTGATACATATAGATGTATGCAATCGTAATTCTATAAATACCAAAACTGTTCCATGTACTTCGTCATATTCACCGATGAGTTATCTTCAACAAGACATGTGTCTATGATACGCATGTAGCATGTCTATGGTAAACTTATAGGATACAAAACAGAAGTAAATGAAATAACATGTGATAGAACTGATTTGATTTGATCGAATGAGTAAGTATATTGGAAACTGTTCCGAACGTACCTAAAATGAATAAAGATTCAATCTCAAAATTACTCCTCCATATGATACATAATGATGCATCGATATGGAGTAATCGAACTCTGTTGGACAATGTACGATTAATTTTGAGTGAACTTGAGTTAGTTTCTTTTCATAAGGTAATGTACTTAAGGGTAGTACACAAGGTTAATATTATTTCATCTGAATAACGGTTTATAAAATTTTACAAGATAAGGATTTATAAGAAACTCCAATATATCCTAGGCCAAGGAGTTGGCAGGTTGTGTGAGTCGAAAGATTGCACGTAATAATTGTTTATGAGGGATCTTGTATGAATCTTCCTAAAAGGACTTTGATAAGACTGTCATTAGATGACATATTTATGTTTCGAACATAATTTTTGTAAACTAAAACCAAATCAGTTTTATAAATAAATAAATTCATAAAATGTTTATGAATACCTATTATATTGCACTGAGAAATAATTGTTGTTTCAAGATATACCAACTTCATTGTGAAGAAATTTCTTTGAGGAATAATTGATAGTAAAATGGAATTGGATACGATCCATGGATAGAACTGATCATATGAGATGAAATGAAATTAACTAACCTAAATGAACACATAGCATTAGAATGTCTAATAAGTATTCTCGCACATCGAAGAGAAACTATGAGTTTCTTATTAATGTCAAAAATATATAATCCTAGATTGTTTAATTAAACCATTGAGAGTGTTGACTCTATATGGTATGATGTGCAAATCTGAAAGAATTCCAAGTACGCTATCAAAATATAGATTTTGGTGGTCGTAGCTGAAGGGATATGATCCATTGACCTCAATGGTGTCTTTATGAGCAAGACTAATGTAGTTGGAATTAAATGAGCAATGTTGATAAGAATAATATTGCAAACTTCAATTGTTGAAATTAGCATAATAGATTCGATATTCAACATGTTCAAGTCAATTCGGCTTTGTTAACAAAATTATCGATTCATAAGTCCTAGTGTTTTGGTACATATGTATTGAAATAGAAAATTCTAAAAAATGATTTAGAGTAAGCTGTTTACACATATTAACCAAAAATGTCTCAAAGTTAGTGGGAGCGATATTGAGTTTGTGAGTCTTTGGATATGATCCAAGAAATGATACGAAATTATCATTTTATAAGCATCAAGATTGAACAAGTATTTTGATAGAAATATCAAATAGTTTGATTTTCAATCAAAGTGCAGAGGGAGCGTGTGTTCATAAGAAAGAACGTTAGAAGGTACATTGATATTTCTAACTATAAGTAAACAACACGTTGTTGATTTTAACGATGTACTTGTGTTAAAATCAGCTTTAGTTGTTTTAATACTCAACATTGGATTAATAATAATGTCTTTTATAGTAAGTATAAAAGATGTCGGGAATGTCCCAAATGATATGCAAGGACATCTTATTAAATTGTTTAATACGGAACATGTAAGATTGATTCCTTTGCATTGGCAAAAGGAATTATCATACATGTTATGTTGTCTAGATATCATGATTTGTTTATGCATTTAATACATGAAGAAAATATCAAATCCAAATTGATATCACTAAATGGTTGTTTGAAGTGTTCTCATGTATTTATGAAATACTAGAGAATTGTTTACAGAAACAATGGAGTGTTCGAACTCAAACTTCATAAGTCATATTTAGTGTAGTATGTCAATAATAAATTCAAGTTAAGAATCTTTAAGTAGGAAATGTTCCAAATAAAATACTGTGGCTTATTCGATAAAAAAGGCTACGTACATCGCCTTGAATATTGCGACAATAAAATAATGTATATAAAATTACAAGTGCACAAATTTGTAACTGAGCCGATTCCAAATGTTGAGAATCTCATAACATTGTTATATGATAACAATGTCGCGATATGGTTCATAATAGAACTTAGAGCTCACTAGAGGTCGAGAGACATACTCCGAATTGTTTTACGTGATAAAGCAGTTTATCACCGTCGAAGAGAGTTGATTGTCAGAGTAGATAATTGAAACATAATAGCATACCCGTACACAAAGTGACTGACCCAACTGGTTTTGAGAAACCGATTGGAGAAGTTGGAATAAGATTCCATAATTGACCCAAAGTGCAAGTGGGAGATTGATAGAGTTAGGGGTATGCCCTAGGGGTAATTACGTAATTTGTTACATATATCTAACTCATTGAACAATCGTGTTCATAATAAAGGTGTTTCTATCTATTATATACTTGATATAATTAGGTTATATTAATTAATTAATTTAATTAAAAGTATATTTAATAGAAAATCCATAACTGGCATATTTTGTGATAGTAGTTACAAAGTGTTGTAACCGTGAGTAATTTATCACAATAAAACAAATATACCATTTTAAATGTTCCTAGTCAAGATGCATCGAGACTGGATATCGATGTATCCGTTGAGACTAGAGTATGTAATGCTCTCCAAATGTTGGGCGGTGTATTACTCATGACTGCTGGGGGCACCCTCACCTGAGGGTTACGTATTGATCGTTATTGGATAACTATGGGACGACCCACTCGATAGTTTTCTATTGGTTAATATAACTAAGGTCAAACAAAAAATATCGATGTGACTGATTTACACAGTTCTCTCGACTTGAGAATACTGTGGATCTTCAATATGAAAGCTCCAACTTGATTATAGTCAAATTATGGCATGGCGTTCCATCGAGTGACTATAGTCGGGTCGAGTGGAAGTATTGGAAGTGAAGCACTATTCAAGAGAGTATTCGTCTCCTCAGTTATATGGGGTTAGTATCATGGTTAATTGAAGTCAACTAAAAGTCAAAGTCTCTGGCCAGAGCATTTCGGTTAATAATAATTGTTATTATTGAACCAAGGACTTTTTGTTTGGACTATAAAGTTGAATGTGGATGATATTGGAATTTTGAATATTACCAAATTCCATAAATCCAAAGTGATATAATTTTGACATAGAGAATTGGTGTAAATAACTGTCACTAAAAGGTACCGCTTAAGTGTTTGTGAAATTCGATTTTAACGTAAAGACCGAATTAGCCAAACTGTCATACCACCTGCTAAGTGACGTGTGAACATTAATATTTGAATTGTTCGATATTAATCGCTAACTGAATTCACACCTCTGAGTCGCACAATGGCATTTGTGATTTCTCCGAAAACCACACAATTTAATTAGTTTGTAAAATGTTGCAAACTGATTAAATTAATTAATTTTTATGAAATATAAATTATTGTTACTTTATTTGATGTTTTGAATGTTGTTGGTAATTATTTTAATGCACATATAAAAGTTATATTTGCATATATCGATATGCGATATCGGTGTAATTTTAAACATGTTTTAAATAATAAAATAATTACATAAAAGTTGTTTTCTTTTATTTGGAAAAGTTGCATATTTGGAATGTGCTTGGATCAGCCATATAATGGTAAGATGAGGAAATAAATTAATGAGATTAATTGAAATTTAAAAAGGGGAAATAAAGAAGGAAGTTTTAATAGGAGAATAGGAAACGGTTCCTTTAATTCTATTAAAAACAAAACCTCATCATTTTTGAATATACACAACAAAGAACGTGACTTTCCTTTTTTGTTCTCTTTTCTTCCTCTTCTCTATCATTCATTCATGGCTGAAACTTCATCCAAAAAAACATCAAATCAAGTTCAAATCAACATCAAACTAAATTAAAAAGGTGGTTCGTTCTTCTCTTGCAAAGCGGGATGGTGATTTGTTTGAAATCTGAGGAGAAGCTACAAATCAAGGTGTGATAAAGGGCAAGTTCTATTAGATCTGGAGAATGATCAATCAGAACTAGGTATTGTTCTATCATTCAAGGTGTTTCTACATGCTTCATCCTAAGGTAATTATATGTGTGTATAATTCTATATTTACATATCTTATAATTTAGTCTTATCCCCTTAATCTCTATCTTTCCCTTATGTTCATACTTGTGAATTTGAATCTTGATTTGAATGTCTCCATTCCCTTGCTTGAATCGATTGTTCTATCATGTTAAAACATAGAATGTTTTCTTTTGTTCACTACTATTTTGTTATGAATTATAACATCTCATTTTTTTCTCATGTATGATTGGTTGATTAATTAATTTAACCTAGACCTAGACCTTCTTAACTTTATTTTCTATACTCTACGTGATTGTTTACAAAGTTAGTTTGATCTAGATCTTGATCTTCTAATCTCAAATCTATATATGCCCATGTCGATTGATTTTGTTGTTAAAAAACAGAATATAATTGAACATCAGATTTTTTTAATATTCATAATTCAGTTTTTCATATCAAAAGGTTTACACTTGAATATTTAGACATAGGTTGCTATGTAATTAAAACTTGGTAATAATTGCATTGATTAATATTTGCCATCCAATTAATATGATGTTTTAATTGTCACGTTTCAAATCATTCTAATATAAACTCTTCCTTTTAAAAGAAAAAGCGAAATATTAAATCATTGATATATTCCATGATTTGCAATTCCATCTAATTAAAAATTATATCTTTGCTTAAAAAGGAAGGATTCTTTTCACAATTGTTTTAAACTATTTTCATTAATCTTAATATTCTTTGATTTACTGCTTGTAATTAAAATGAAATCGGCTTTATTTAGACTACTATGCTAAACATTAATTGTATATGTATATACATGTGTGTGTGTGTGTATTTTCAATATATATATAAATATATATGTATGTATGTATGTATGGATTTATATATTAGTAAATAAATAAAATTATTCATGTTCAGGACGACAAAGGCATGTGATGTACACTTTTATATGTTGCACTTACACTATATACACGGGCGCATGTGATGTGCTCAAAATCATTTTCAAATTAATAAATCAAATTGGACTAATTCATTCCTAATAAAACATTCAATTGAAATGTTAACATGTTTACTTAACATTTATCAATCTACTCATTGACAAAAATGAGAGGTTTCTCTCTCTCCAATTAATGTTGTTTACTTCCTTAATTAATTGCACAACTATTAGAGAAGGAAACTAAATATTTCCTTCTCATATTTATTCTGATAAGTAACTGCTGTTAAATATGCGTGTATATGATTTTTGTTTGATGATAATAAACATATATACATTCATTTAAATGTATTTGATATTGTACTATTTATTTTTCACAGATAAAATAAATATTTGCTGAATAAAATAAATAACACAGAATTGGAATTCAAACGAATATTTTATTCAAACAAATATTTATTACAATTTTGATAGTACAATTTCAAGCTCTCACTATAACTATACAATTTCAGTCACAGTACAATTACATCAATTTCAGTCACAATATAATTACATCACAATTTCATAGTTACATCAATTCCTCACTACATATCACTCACACTCGTATTTATCTTCAACTTCATTCCAATGTGAATCCAGCATCTGAGCAATCTGCAGAAATATACATTGACGCAGTAAAATTGAAAATAAAATATTTTTGCAGTATAAAAAAAATATGAATTTTGAAAATAATATTTGCCTCAGTTATTTGGGTTGTTCGTCATCATTTATATTTGAATTCATCACACACGAACAATGTGACATGCACAGTGTATCACTGTACATGCCACAAGGCCGTGCACACCGATATATATACACTTGATAAATTTACAGGGACAGGTGAGCACAGGTCAAACCCAAATTATCGGATTCAACTCAAGTGCAATAAAACAATGTCACAATTTTCAGCACAAGGTCAAACCCGAGTTGTGAAACTAGATTCAACACAGATGCAAATTGTCAAAACTCAAGAAATCAAATCCAGACTGAAACAACATGCACAACTACAAATGTATACCGGCTACATGTATGCAATGCAGACTGGTCGAAGTCATAGACCAGAGAATCGAACTTCAAAAGTGACTCAAACTAGAATTTTAAAATGTCACAGACCTGAGTGCAGTAGTGAATGGCAACAAGGCAAATGTACATGAATGTATGTACACTATGTCAACATAACAACAATACAGCAATGAACTCAACCAGACACACTTGACAATGAAACCAAACTGCCCAGTGCACAACGAATAAGCAAACTGCCTCGAATGGTACAAGTTAAAGACTGCAACTGTGACAGACACATGTATGGTGATACACAAAGGCAGCCCACACATGCACATCAAGTATAACCAAACCAGGCAATCTAAAATACAAAGATATCAATGCCACTGACCCAAGTACACCAGCAACACCAAGAATAAAACTTCAAAACTACAAAGGCAATTGGCTACAAACAAAATACATGAAGGTTACAGTGAAGCATGAAGCAGTTCAATATCCAAACAACAATGAAAAAGTAATGAATCAACTACACAGCAGCAATATACAAGTGAAGATAACCAAGACCATACTGCACTTTCAAAGTAAGCAAGTAACTATCAAATGAAAGTGTGCAGACATGAATGTTAAGACTCTGCAAGTGCAACAGTGTCTAACAAAGTGGACAGTACAACTCAAAGGGATGAAGCAATATAAAGACTCGACTAAGACAAATTGAAAGCCAGTGCAAGCAATCAAGTACAGCAAGCACTTCACAAAGTCAACAGAGGCATATACATATATGCACAGGTTCAAAGACAGTGAGTTACATGATGATCAAGTCATGTACATGAAGACAACTACACATTAGGTTCAAGGTGAAGTTACAATGAAAACTACAAGGAAATACAACACATATATACATACATAGATGTATTTACACACATGGTTACAGTAACAAATGGCTCAAACTCAACTACAACCAAGTTGCAGAATTACAAGTTTCAGATACAACAAGATTATAGTGATGACACAGATGTACACATATAAATAGTTCAAAATCGAAGTCGTCAAGGCAACAGAATTATACGAATTAACCAAGTCAGAAAGATCGCAAGTTCAAATTAGACACCGTGAACAAAGCTAGGTCACAGAGAAATCAACATCATCAGAAAAGGTCAAAGCCGAAGACAGGGATAAACTCGAGATTATCTATATGCAATGAAGACTATACGTGAAGCCAGAAGGAATGTAAATGTAGAACAAAGAATCAACATCGTCAAATGAAATAAAGCGAAATATACGCATTTGAAAAAGTCAAAAATCAAAGTTAAAATAAAAGAGGAAAGTTTCTGCCGTATCGATCAAGGAAAGATCGAACGTTTCGAAATCAAAGTCGTGATTATCAAGTAATAGAAAATCGAAATATACAAATTTGATAAAGTCAGAATCAATCTCAAGCATCATCGATCGGCCAAGCAAAATAAAGTGACGAATTCAACTAAAATACATGCGAATGAAAATACAGGGGTTCGAACCCTATAAATACCAATCATCATCGGCAATAAAAGGCATCGAGTTCAAGTATTCAATCCAGAGAACAAAAGGCACAAATTACATACCGAAGTCAGGAGTTGAATTCGATCAACAATCGAGGAGCAGCCGTGTGCAAGACGAAGAATCAATCGATCGACAAAGCAAGGGACGAAATCATCATTCGATCGATCTATTGAAAGAGGCGCTTTCGATTTTCAACACAAGCCCTAATTCTGTACAAAGAGAAACGAACAAAACGAAGTCACCATTTTCACAAGCAAAGCGGGCCGAAGATAAAAGGAAGAAGAGAGGCCAATATAATATTGGGCCGGCTAATAAAAAAGGCTTTAGTTTTGTTTAAAGTTTAAAAATTAGGGTTTTAAATTTATATTGGTTTTGTTTTTGCTTTTGTTTTTGAAGTCTAAACTTTTCTAATCAAATCTAGGTAAATCACCACCTAGAATTTAGGTTGTGTCAGATTGTCTAGTTAGGATTAGTTCATTAAGCAGGGTTTGCGAGTTTGCAAAACTCTATAGGCGGTAGCAGGGTGTGCAAATCTATTAGAGTGTTTGTAAGCGGGAGACTGTTTAATTCTAATAGAAACCTGGGAATGCAGCAGTAGGCAGGGGTTGCCGAAGCTGGGTAAATTTTGTGTGTGATTTACTTTTTAGCATATTTACTTCTCTACAGTTTGTTATTGCGTTTAATTTTGAGAAAACTTGCTATAACCCTATTCACCCACCTCTCTAGGGTTAATCTAGATCCTACAAGTGGTATCAGAGCCCGGTATTTTTCTTTAACTCTAGAGTCATGAATCCACCAAATAATGCTTTTTCTGAGGGGTAATCTATTGCTAGGCCACCCATGTTTAATGGGAATGATTATGCTTACTGGAAAGTTAGGATGGGTATTTTTCTTAGTTCTGTTGATTATGATGTTTGTGACATTATTGAAACTGGCTATACATCTCCAACTATAACTGTTGGTGATACTGAGATTCCTAAACCTAAGGATAGGTGGGACGCTAACGATAAGAAATTAAAAACTACAAATGCTAAAGCCATGAATGCTTTGATCTGTGCTCTTGATAAAAATGAATTTAATAGAATTTCTCATTGTAAAACTGCGCAGGAAATTTGGCATACCTTGGAGGTGACACATGAAGGAACTTCTCAAGTCAAGGAGTCTCGTCTAGCCCTATTCAGCAATGAATATGAGAATTTTGTAATGGACAAAGGAGAGAGCATAAAGGACATGTTTGGACGCTTTTCAACTTTGGTGTACAATGCTAGAGCGCTTGGGAAGGTATTTACTGAGGTAGAACTTATGTGGAAGGTGCTACGAGTCTTACCGATGAACTTTGAGGCAAAAGTCACGGCAATACAAGAATCGAAAGATCTGAGTAAACTAAGCATGGAGGAGTTGATCGGCAACTTGATGACATATGAGCTTGAACTAAAAACAAAGGAGGAACGCAACAACTCCGAATCAAAGAAGAAGACGATTGCCTTGAAGAGCAAAGAAGAGAGCGATGAAGAAGAAGATCCAATTGAAGAGCTTGCAATGGCTGTCAATAATCTTAGAAAATGGTCAGGATTCGGGCCACGCAAGAAGAAAACAAATAGTAATAGGTCAAAAGATTCTGACAATTCCGATAATGAATTGACTTGTTATAACTGCAATAAGCCTGGTCACTTCAAACAAAAATGCCCACTTCTCAAAAACAACAAAGGAAAGAAAAAGAAGAAGAAGGCCTTTGCAGCGACTTGGAATGATGAAGAAGGAGAGGAAGTTTCGAATAATAGCTCAGAGGAGGCTAATTTGTGTCTTATGGCAAAATCAGATTCAGAAGCAAGCTCAGAGGAATCTAGTGAGGTAAGTGACTTTTCTTATAAAGAACTTGTTTTCATGTGTTATGATCTTACTAAAACAATTGATACTCTTGAATCTAAAATTGAAAAACTGAAATTTGATAGGAGAGAACTTGTCCATGAAAAATTTAGGTTAGAAACTGAACTTGAAAATATTCAAAACCTAGACTGTAAAAAATGTAAAATTTTAGATTCAGAATTATCAAAACTTAAGAATAGCTTTGAGAATCTTGAAAAAGAAAACTTGAGTCTTAAGGAAACCATTGACACTAGGAAAAAGGATTTTATAAATAGATGCACCTCACTTGTGACTGAAAACACAACACTAAAAACCAAAGTCCAAAATCTTGAGAAAACTCTGAATAACGTTTCAAGAGGAGAAAAATCATTCAACATGTTATTGGGAAACCAACTTTTTGCTAACAACAGAAAAGGACTAGGTTTTGGGAAAACACAAGTTGATGATAATGCAAAAGGTAAGAGTGTCTTTGCTAGATGTGAAATAATTGGTCATCGTGTTGAAAATTGTAGTCATAGGAACAAGAACACAAAATTTATACAAGTTTGGGCTCCTAAGAATTCTACAAACAAATTTCATGTCTATTGGAACAAGAATAAAAGGACAAAACAAGTTTGGGTGCCAAAAGGAATATATATTAATAGTTTTGGGTCTACTCAAACATATTCATCAAATTATTCTGCCACTAACAACCATGGACCTATAAAAACAAATAGGTCACAAAAATCTTTTACCGTGTAGGTGTGGTGGCAGGCTAAGGAACAACATTAGTGTTATCTGGATTCTGGCTGTTCTAGACACACAACGGCCGACAAATCAACGTTCCTTAGCCTAGTATAAAGGTGACAGATTCACAATGGGCAAACAACGAAAGATTATCGTACAGGTAAAACAGGTAATTGTATTTATTTTCAAACGATAGATAAAATGTGAAAATCTGCACCATAATCTAAATTAAATCAGCCAGTTATGTGAAATGATTGATGATGTTAATTCTGATTTTTTTTATTAACCAATCATCTTTAAATAGAATTACTTGAAGTAATTATGATGGTTGACAGATTCTAACTTACTTGATATGATCTTACATGACTTGTTCTTATCTATGACTTTGATTTGTGCTTAAAAGTTGACCAACCATTTTTTCCATCATTGAACTTAATCTGTTTGGTCAAATTATGATGTTGATTGATTACTGATTACTCATGCTATAAAAAGATTTTTAAGAAATTGTTGAAATTGTTGAAACTTTATGAAATTGTTGAAACTTCAAGAAATTGTTTTGAAATAATGATGATGTTTTAATGACTGTTGATCCTAGGTTTCTAAATCTGACACTATGATATTTGTTTGATGGTTAACACGACTTCAATTCAAAGCCAAGAAAATTTCGTTTAAAAATTGTTGAAAATAATTCTGAGATAGTTTGTTGAAATTTCACAATCTGGTCTATGACATCCAACGAGTGAATATTGAGTGAAATTTAAAGTCAAATGCAGATCACATTGGTAATATAGTTGATAGAAAAATTACTAGTGGAACGTGATTATATTTCGAGACATTCATTTGCTGCATCATTTTTCAAAGAAAATATCTGCATATTTTTCACTTGAAATAATTTCTATTTTAGCAGAAATTTTTCTTAAAAACCCCTTCTAGAAAATAATTTCTGTTGACCTTGTATCAGATTAGTTATTTAAGAAAATTTGATTTTATAACTATTTTTGAAATTGATTTTAAATAACTATGTTAACTGATCTGACCCCTAATAATTATCAAAAAAAAAAGATAGTGATTGAAAATAAGATGAGTGTTGATATTAATCATATATTATGACTTGAGAAAGTATAATTAGAAAATTTCTTTAGAAATTTAAACAAGAGTTATAAAAACTTTTTGTTGATAAATATTCCATGATCATTTCTATTTCTATCATTTTTCTATCGACCATCACTCATCAAAAGTCAATATAGTATGTCAATATGTGGTAGTTTAAACGGGAAATCATTTGTGCTTCAATTTTATTATATTTCTAACAATAAATAATAATATCCAAAATATTCACTCTCATTTAAAAGTCCTCACGGTTATGCATGGGTGAATTACTTGGATTTTTGATTATGTGTTTCCATGCTCATTTAAAAGTCCTCACGGTTATGCATGTATGGAACGCATATCAAAATTAATTGATTAAATAGACAAGTTGATTCTAATCCCATTTAAAAGTCCTCACGGTTATGCGTGGTTAGAAGATACTTGAATTCATTTTTAAAATAAAAATAAAAATTTAGAATACTACTAATCTCATTTAAAAGTCATAACGGTTATGCATGGTTAGTAGATATTCAAATTTCCTGAAATAAATATACCACAAATAGACACAACTATATGGTTTTATTTGATGATATCATCCTATCATTCTAAAGTGGAATATGCGTCAATTAAAGTATTTATGATTTTTGTTTGATTTTCTTATTGAAATTAATATTTACACTCGATTGAGCTTTAATATTGTATTAATGTCTATCACTATATCTCTATTTTTCTATTACAATTATTCTTTTGCTGATAACAAAAGGGGGAGAGAAAAGTTAAGATTTTGAAAATAAAGGTCAAAGATTCTCTAATTGTACTAATTGTATCAAGGCTCATGATTTTCTATTCTCATGCATATATGTAGGAGGAGTATTGTGTAAAAAGAGAGCATTTAAATAGGGGGAGCAAATTGAATAATCAAATACATTTAATATATTCAAAATCTTAAATATATGTTTGTTATCATCAAAAGGGGGAGATTGTTAAACATGCGTGTATAAGATTTTTGTTTGATGATAATAAACATATATACATTCATTTAAATGCATTTGATATTGTACTATTTATTTTTCACAGATAAAATAAATATTTGCTGAATAAAATAAATAACACAGAATTGGAATTCAAATGAATATTTTATTCAAACAAATATTTATTACAATTTTGATAGTACAATTTCAAGCTCTCACTATAACTATACAATTTCAGTCATAGTACAATTACATCAATTTCAGTCACAATACAATTACATCACAATTTCATAGTTACATCAGTTCCTCACTACATATCACTCACACTCGTATTTATCTTCAACTTCATTCCAATGTGAATCCAGCATCTGAGCAATCTGCAGAAATATACATTGACGCAGTAAAATTGAAAATAAAATATTTTTGCAGTATAAAACAAAATATGAATTTTGAAAATAATATTTGCCTCGGTTATTTGGGTTGTTCGTCATCATTTATATTTGAATTCATCACACACGAACAATGTGACATGCACAGTGTATCACTGTACATGCCACAAGGCCGTGCACACCGATATATATACACTTGATAAATTTACAGGGACAGGTGAGCACAGGTCAAACCCAAATTATCGGATTCAACTCAAGTGCAATAAAACAATGTCACAATTTTCAGCACAAGGTCAAACCCGAGTTGTGAAACTGGATTCAACACAGATGCAAATTGTCAAAACTCAAGAAATCAAATCCAGACTGAAACAACATGCACAACTACAAATGTATACCGGCTACATGTATGCAATGCAGACTGGTCGAAGTCATAAACCAAAGAATCGAACTTCAAAAGTGACTCAAACTAGAATTTCAAAATGTCACAGACCTGAGTGCAGTAGTGAATGGCAACAAGGCAAATGTACATGAATGTATGTACACTATGTCAACATAACAACAATACAACAATGAACTCAACCAGACACACTTGACAATGAAACCAAACTGCCCAGTGCACAACGAATAAGAAAACTGCCTCGAATGGTACAAGTTAAAGACTGCAACTGTGACAGACACATGTATGGTGATACACAAAGGCAGCCCACACATGCACATCAAGTATAACCAGACCAGGCAATCTAAAATACAAAGATATCAATGCCACTGACCCAAGTACACCAGCAACACCAAGAATAAAACTTCAAAACTACAAAGGCAATTGGCTACAAACAAAAAACATGAAGGTTACAGTGAAGCATGAAGCAGTTCAATATCCAAACAACAATGAAAAAGTAATGAATCAACTACACAGCAGCAATATGCAAGTGAAGATAACCAAGACCATACTGCACTTTCAAAGTAAGCAAGTAACTATCAAATGAAAGTGTGCAGACATGAATGTTAAGACTCTGCAAGTGCAACAGTGTCTAACAAAGTGGACAGTACAACTCAAAGGGATGAAGCAATATAAAGACTCGACTAAGACAAATTGAAAGCCAGTGCAAGCAATCAAGTACAGCAAGCACTTCACAAAGTCAACAGAGGCATATACATATATGCACAGGTTCAAAGACAGTGAGTTACATGATGATCAAGTCATGTACATGAAGACAACTACACATTAGGTTCAAGGTGAAGTTATAATGAAGACTACAAGGAAATACAACACATATATACATACATAGATGTATGTACACACATGGTTACAGTAACAAATGGCTCAAACTCAACTACAACCAAGTTGCAGAATTACAAGTTTCAGATACAACAAGATTATAGTGATGACACAGATGTACACATATAAACAGTTCAAAATCGAAGTCGTCAAGGCAACAGAATTATACGAATTAACCAAGTCAGAAAGATCGCAAGTTCAAATTAGACACCGTGAACAAAGCAAGGTCACAGAGAAATCAACATCATCAGAAAAGGTCAAAGCCGAAGACAGGGATGAACTCGAGATTATCTATATGCAATAAAGACTATACGTGAAGCCAGAAGGAATGTAAATGCAGACCAAAGAATCAACATCGTCAAATGAAATAAAGCAAAATATACGCATTTGAAAAAGTCAAAAATCAAAGTTAAAATAAAAGAGGAAAGTTTCTACCGTATCGATCAAGGAAAGATCGAACGTTTCGAAATCAAAGCCGTGATTATCAAGTAATAGAAAATCGAAATATATGAATTTGATAAAGTCAGAATCAATCTCAAGCATCAAAGCATCATCGATCGGCCAAGCAAAATAAAGTGACGAATTCAACTAAAATACATGCGAATGAAAATACAGGGGTTCGAACCCTATAAATACCAATCATCATCGGCAATAAAAGGCATCGAGTTCAAGTATTCAATCCAGAGAACAAAAGGCACAAATTACATACCGAAGTCAGGAGTCGAATTCGATCAACAATCGAGGAGCAGCCGTGTGCAAGACGAAGAATCAATCGATCGACAAAGCAAGGGACGAAATCATCATTCGATCGATCTATTGAAAGAGGCGCTTTCGATTTTCAACACAAGCCCTAATTCTGTACAAAGAGAAACGAACAAAACGAAGTCACCATTTTCACAAGCAAAGCGGGCCGAAGATAAAAGGAAGAAGAGAGGCCAATATAATATTGGGCCGGCTAATAAAAAAGGCTTTAGTTTTGTTTAAAGTTTAAAAATTAGGGTTTTAAATTTATATTGGTTTTGTTTTTCCTTTTTTTTTTGAAGTCTAAACTTTTCTAATCAAATCTAGGTAAATCACCACCTAGAATTTAGGTTGTGTCAGATTGTCTAGTTAGGATTAGTTCAATAAGAAGGGTTTGCGAGTTTGCAAAACTCTATAGGCGGTAGCAGGGTGTGCAAGTCTGTTAGAGTGTTTGTAAGCGGGAGACTGTTTAATTCTAATAGAAATCTGGGAATGCAGCAGTAGGCAGGGGTTGCCGAAGCTGGGTAAGTTTTGTGTGTGATTTACTTTTCATCATATTTACTTCTCTGCAGTTTGTTATTGCGTTTAATTTTGAGAAAACTTGCTATAACCCTATTCACCCCCCCTCTAGGGTTAATCTAGATCCTACAACTGCTACACATGTGGGTGTGTTTGATACACTCGTTCATTTTAATTTATATAATATTCAAACTCTTTTGAAATATATTTTTCACCAAATTAAATAAAATATTGATTTTATTTAAAAGAAGATGTAGATAACACCTAAATGTATTTAGACTTCATAGGCCAATTAAAGATCCAAAATGGTAAATTTTTTGAAATTCACCCATTTCTTCCGCTATGGGCTGGTCTAGTTCCAACAAGACCGGGTATAGGTTGGTTCTTGGTCCGGATTTAGTTAGAGTAGCTGCAGAGAAGATTGAGTTGATTCGAACTAGAATGAAGGAAGCTCAGTTTAGGCATAAGAGTTATGCTGATAAAAGACGGAAGGACTTAGAGTTCTCAGTATGAGATCATGTTTTCGTCAAGGTATCACCGATGAAAGGTGTAATTCGGTTCGAGAAAGCAAGGAAATTGGTGCCGAGATTTGTAGGACCATTTCCTATTGTAGAAAGGATCGAGAAACTCGCATATAGAGTAGATTTACCGAACAGTTTGGCAGGAGTCCATGATGTTTTTCATATTTCTCGTCTAAGGAAGTATATTCGAGATTTGGAGGCTAGTATAGCACCGACTACGTTAGAGGACTTAGTAGTATAACCGAACTTGACTGTAGTTAGGAAGCCACTTCATATAGTCGATAGAGATGAGAAGAGGCTAAGGAACAAGACAGTCAGATTAGTTAAGGTTCAGTGGAGCGATGATGAGAGATACTGTACTTGGGAAACTGAGAGCAGAATTACAAATGCTTATCTTGATTTGTTTCATTGTATGTTTTATCTTTATGTTTGATTTGTATGTGTACCTTATCGTAATTCCAAGGATGACATTCTTTAAGGAAAATTTTAAGGGTAGATGACCTTAAGTGAAATGACTCAGATATTAGAATACCATATGGGACTAGTATGAGGTTGCGCCCTATATGTTAGCTAGTAGCCCCTAGCAAATATAAGTCAAAAATTCCAGTGTGTAGGGCTTTGTCATAGGTAAGACTAAAATGATGTTACACGCAGAAAGGAATATACAGAGTGAGGATAGGTTATTGGTGAGCCCGTAAAACCATTAGGATCAGTTGACCCTGGGAGGAGTAAGTTAGGGACAGATCGTCCAGAAGAGTATCTAATAGAAATTAGACTATTTGTTTATTTTGTCTGGTTGGCCCGAGTCAGCCAAAGGTTAGTAGTTAACCAAACAAAACTATAGTGTTCGGACAGATAGTCCATTAATTACCTGATTTAAATACTTACATGATATTGATATTATTGTTTTAACTAGTTTGGTTGCGGGGTTTTGGTTTACAAAAGATATGTTTTTAAAAAGGATATTAGTAAGGGGAAACCCGTTCCGCTAAGCGGGGTGGTCTCACTTAATATCATATAATCAAGATGTATAGTATTATTCACACCAGGCTTTATGTCTGACTCGAAGTTTATGTTTTCCCCCTTAAACTCTCGGGTGCTCAAAATTGATTTGAGTAGGATGAGGGTTGAGGATTTTCAGGTTTTAGTAGGTGGACGAATAAATCTTCCGGAGACGAGCAGGAGGCTGATGTTAGCTATTTAGGAGTTTCTATGTTTTTATTCTCCTGTGTTGTATTAAGTCTATTATGACTATTTTGTACTCTGTTCAACCAAGAGGGCATCTTCATATGTCACTTGGCGTATTTATGTAATTATTATATTTAATCTGAACCTGGGAAACGATTGGGATTATGTAATTGGATATAAAACATGTTTTATGAAATGTAATCAGAAAAACTATTTTTTTTTAATCTGTGATTGTCTCATATTCATGTGCTTCTGATATTATGGATACCATTAGCATTACCGTATTTTGTCGCCGGAAATTAGTACTATAGATGACTGCAGCATTTGTAACGTTTAGTTTTGGGCCTCAAGATAGGGGATGTTACAAGTTCAAAACAAAACCCATATACTAGGAAAATGGTATGGCCTTAAAAAAGAGATGAGCGTAAGCTCCAAAATTCACCAAGGAGAATCTTCCCCTGACCTTTTACAATCCACCGCTAATGGTTGCTGACCAAGTAAAGTGCACGGTTAATAGACAAGAATGGCAATCTCAACAATGAGAATGGTGAAACTGAATGCAAACACTTGGAATTGCATAACTGCAATCTACACTTCAGCCTAAATTATTGCGCTGGACGTAGGGATATTAGACGGCCTAAACCAGCTATCAAAACAAGACTACATATACGTGGCCCGGCTTCTTAGCCATATTATTGCATTGGACGTAGGTTATTGAAAGTGACTGTGCTATAGGATCGAGTAATATGGAATATAATACATAACTAGTGCGGAATAAAAATAAAAGTTAATAGTAAAATGACACCAGAGATTTTTATACTGGTTCGAACTCCTATTCTACTTCCAGTCCCAAACTCCTTCTGGAATTATAGCTAGCAACCCTCACTTAACCCGGAGGAATAGGTATTACACCGCCTGAGCAACCGAATAGGACTTAACCGCATGAGCAACAGAACAGAACTTCTACCGCCTGAGCAACCGAACAGGACTTTCTTACAGACTGGATTTAACTTGACTTTGTGTGTTTTGAATAACACGGATTTGTCACTTGTAGTACACCCTTCCTATAATCTTTTCCTCAAAATTTATGTGTATAATTGTATGTGTATGAAGATTAGGAAGATTAATATTGCTTGAAGAATATAGAAGTGAATTGGTAAGCAATGATCGTATGAGAATTTGTGAATAATGAACTCAAGATTGCAAAGCACTATAGATCAAGAGAGATTAGAAAATTAGGTAATTTGATCAATGATTCTTGAGTGTTTATATAGTGTATGAAGAGTTATGGCTTCTGGTAATAGGTATCTGTTAATAGCTAAGAGATGCATCCATCCAGGAAGAAGATAACTCTTGATCAAAAGAAGTGTCTATTCAAAAAGTTGATAGTTGCAATTTTAAGTCGACTGGACATGCTTGGTCAGTCGAATGAATTCAAAACGTGCACAAAAATTTGGGCAGACTCAGTCGACTGACCTGGTGTGTTCAGTCGACTGGTCAATGGTTTTAAAAATATTTTTATACAGCCTCAGTCTACTTTTACAGTAGGTCTGTCGATTGAGTGCTGTTATTTCTGTGCAATAAAACTATTTGTGTGTGTATGAAATATATAAAACGAATGCAAGTTTTATATGAATTTGTGAGTGATGAAACTTAAGGAAAGTTTTAACAAAGCTCTAACCTAGACTCTATATATACTTATTGACTCTAGCTAAGATATATAACAAGACGAACCAATATTTTGAGTCAATAAGTCCAGATGTTGTCGTAGTCGTAGATTCGTGAATTATTGTATCTTGTCAGCACTCAAAACCTATGATCCAACATTCTCTCCCTTTTTGATGATGACAACTCCATTTGCTATGAGCGAATCTTCGACAAGCTTTGTTGATTTATCTCTCCCCCTAAATATATACTGCAACTTTGATATAGTATTCTCCCCCTGAATCTATGCTATATTTCCTGTCAATAATTTATATTTTCTCCCCCTTTGTCATGGAAAAAAAGGAGAGCACTCAAAGTAGAGAATATTAAAAGACGAGCAATATAGCATGGAAACGCATCTACATAATCAAAAACATAGCATATATAACATAGAAACACATCAAGCATATTACACAAGAACAAGAGTACACAACTACATAATCACAGGACATAGATTTTAAAAGTTACATAGTCAAACGAGAAAGATACCACATATAACATGGCATCAAATAGATATTGTTTGAAAGTAGAATAACATATAAGTTCAAGATAACAAGAGCATTTTAAAAAAATCCTTACTCATCACTGGCGCTTCCTTCATTTGAGCTCTCTTCATCACCTTCGGTTTCCTTGTTACCGGATTCGTCACCAACTTCTTCGCGTTCTTCCTCTTCTTGTTCTTCATTTGAAGTAGACCACGTGAAGTGCTCCGCTGGTCATTTCCCATGAGAGGTAGGCACGTGAACAGAGGGTGAAGAAGGTTGGGAGCACGTGATTGCTTCCTAAATATTGTTGAGAAAACTTTTAATATGATCGTGCTTTTTGTTGACCTTGGTGACATTTTTATCAACTCCAGAAACACTTGATTCTACCCGAGATAGTCGTTGATCAAGGAGGCTTTGGTTACGAGAGATGATAGATATGGCTTTTTGTGGCCTTGCTTGAGGATCCACTTCTTTAATCTCATAGACTTCCCATTTGGGTGGAGGAGGTTGGGATGATGAGGAGGCTTGAATATGGGGATTTTGTAGGCGAGAGGATGGTTGAGCTTGACCGGAGGATTGGTTTTCAAACCAATGCTCGTATGTAATGGTAGTATGGTCAAGATATTATTTTGGAAGATTCATTAAGCTAATTGTCTTAGTGTTTATGAGCCAATGGTTGAGCATTCCGAGTCGGCAAAAGGAACATTAAAATGCTTGAGAATGCACATAATGTATGAGCCATAGTGTATCGTTCGCATCCAACTTTAATTGAAAGTTTAAAATTCATCCAAGATGAATTTAGCCCAATTTACTCGTCGACTTCCCCAAATAGCATACAAGGATTGAAAATATCTCCAATATACCTTCTCATAACTTCTGGTCCTAGGGTTGATGGTGTGGGTAAGCGCACGGTGCATGATGCAAGCTTTGGGTCGTAGCGCTACCGCCTTTAGTTCCGTTAAATCGTCGGAGATGAACATATGACTAATATGATCTCGAGTCTCCATATTTACGGCTATTTCCACTAATTCTTCACCTTTATCCGGACATATCAAAATTCTTGCAAGACGTTGAAGTGGAAGGAAAATTTTTATACCACATACCATAGTCCAAATTGTATCATTCGGGTTTGAAATGACGTGGTGGTCGAGATTCAAGTTGGCATAGAAGAGCTTGACGAGTTGATGGTTGATCTTGTTGTTGTTTGCAGCGTAGTCAATGAGAGACTCTATTCCACTTCGACGAGCTAATTCTTGAATCGCATAAGGAGCGAAATCGGAGAACTTAACAAATGATCCTTCGAAAATGCGGGAGTTTTTCATCTTGTCGAAACGTTGTGCCGCTTTTTCATTGTGGAGCCATCCTATAATTTGAGAGTCGGAAGGACCTGCTGATGATTGAGATTGACGAGCTCGTTTGGGTGCCATTTTTTGAACTAGGGTTTGGAGAGGAAGTAGAAAGTTGAAAATTTGAAGAGGATAGTTTAAAATTTGAATAAGTTGAAGGCTTTTTGAACGATTTTGAAGTAGGAGCAGGGATTAATGGCAGAGAGTTGAAAGTATTGGAGTAAAAAGGTGAAAAGGTGAAAGTTTGAATAGTGATTTTGAAGTGGCTGTTAGGCAGGAAAACCGGGTTAACCAGTTTCAGTCGACTGAACCTTCAATGTCGGTCGACTGAATGGTTATATAAAATTCAATTTTAATGGGTCAATCAACTGTCTACAGAGGTTCAGTCGACTGAACTCTTACCGAGAGCTTTTAGTGTAAAAGGGCAGATTCAGTCGACTGAAATGGGAGGTCAGTCGACTGACTGCAGGGTAAAAATAAAGTGTTAATTCTGGTTCAGTCGACTATTTTCCCCACTTCAGTCGACTGATGCTAGTGAAGCTGCAGGGTGATATTTCAAGCATTTGCAATATATTTTTGAACAACCTAACTTTACACCAGAATTAAAAGAAAAGTATATTATTTTTCAATGCAAACAAAACAAAAATTATAAGATTACAATATATGCAAAACTATAAAAAAAATTAAGAGTTTTTGGATGAAGAGGACGGAGTGTGGTATTCGTTCGGTTCAGCTTTTGTATTCTCCTAAAGAGGTCGCAATGGTGACCAACCATGTCCACGTTCCCATGAATTTGGAAAAACTGGGGGACGTTGAGGTGATGGTTCCCACAGATTACGACGTGAAGGAGAAGTTGGTTGGTGAAACGTGTTGTGCGATGACGAGCCATAGAATTTTAGAGCCACTTGTTCAAGGAAGCTTAAGCGCTTCGCATTTACCTTCTGCTCGTAATACAGATCTCGCTATAATTCCAGCGTCTCCCATTGATAATGTTGAATGTCGTCTATCTTTTCTTTTGGTAGACGACGATATGAAAAATAAAGAGCGTTTAGCTCTTTTACCGGGAGGAGTATAGCCGGTGTGAGTGGATGGTGGAACAATCGGAACGGGCTCGTAAATGGGGGATGGTGTAGGTAAGTTGACAGAATTTGAGCTAATAGAAGTATAGGAGAGGGAAGCGGATTCTGAGTTGTGTTGAGAAGATATGATTGAAAGTTAGAAGAGGTTGAATCTTTCTTTTTGAATTCAAGGAGTTTTTGTGAAAGAAGTAATAAAACACTCTTGACTTTATAATAAACAGAAGCTTTAAAAATAGATAGGAAAGAGTAAAAAAATGAAAGCCAAGAAAAAATAACCAACAACTAGAAATAGAAATGGTTGTAAAAAATCATAAATATTTTGAGGTAAAAAAAATAGAGATAAGGAACAACATGTAGTATAGTGGTAGAATACTATATTGCTAGTTTAGAGATTTGAAGTTCAATTTTGGCAATGTCCTAAACAAGATTATTGAAAAACATTTTGAAAGAAAATAACTAAAGATCTTTTGATGACAACATTCCCAATTCTCTTCGAAGTTTTATAAAAATATTTTCATTCAAAGGTTTTGTAAATATATCAGCCAGTTGATTTTCAGAGGATACAAATTCCAACCTAACTAAATCCTTTTCAATATTATCACGAAGAAAATGGTGACGTGTGTCAATATGTTTAGTTCGTGAATGATTGACAAGATTTTTAGATAAGTTTATAGCACTTGTATTATCACAGAAAATAGTAGATTTAGATAAATTTATAATAAAATCTTGAAATGTTTGTTAAATGTAGATGACTTGAGCACATGCTAAAGCAGCAGAAATGTATTCTACCTCACAAGTCGAAAGTGAAACACAATTTTGTTTCTTGCTAAACCAAGAGACTAAGGATTTTCCAATGAAGTGACAAGTCCCACCAGTACTTTTTTGATCCGTCCGACATCCTCCGAAGTCAGTGTCACTATATGAAACTAACTCGAAAGGACATTCTTTCAGATAGAAAAGTTATAAATCTTTGGTTTTGCTTAGATAATTCGTTTTACTGCTCGCATATGTGATTCTTTAGGATTTGCTTGAAATCGAGCACATAAACAAACACTCGTCATTATGTTAGATCTACTAGCAGCTAGATAAAGTAATCATCCAATTATACTTCGATATAATTTTTAGTCGACACTTTTTCCATCTTCATCTATATCGAGATGTATTGTTGTACTCATTGGAGTTGGTTCGGCAGAAGTATTATCCATACCAAAGCATTTAATTCGATTATTACAATATTTTTCTTGATTAATAAAAATTACATTTTCTAGTTGTTTAATCTATAAACCAAGTAAATAAGATAATTCTCCCACATGTGACATTTCAAATTCTTTGGTCATTATTTTAGAAAATTCCTGACCTAACTTTTCATTTGTAGAACCAAAAATAATATCATCTACATAAATTTGAATAGTTAAAATGTACTTTTTAGTTCTTTTAATAAAAAGAGTTTGATCAACCTTCCCAATTTCAAAACCAGAATCTATTAGATAGCTTTTAAGACGTTCATACCAAGCACGGGGTGCTAGGTTTAGATCGTATAAGGCTTTCTTAAGTTTATAGACGCGGTCTGGAAAATTTTCATGTGTGAATAAAGGAGGTTGTTCAACAAAAACATTTTTTTATATAACCATTTAAAAAAGCACTTTTAACATCCATTTGATAAAGTTTGAATTATGAAAACAAGCAAAGGCCAGTAAGATACGTATTGCTTCAAGTCGTGCGGCTGGAGCAAACGTTTCTTCGTAGTCAATTCCTTCTTCTTGATTATATCATTGTGCAACTAATCTAGCTTTATTCCTATTTATATTACCTTGTTCATCTACTTTATTTTTAAAGACCCATCTAGTACCCATGACTGTTTGATCACTCGGTCTAGAAACTAGTTCCCAAACTTCGTTTCGTTCAAATTGGTTTAGCTCTTCTTGCATAGCTATAATCCAATAGTCATCAGTAAAAGCTTCTTTTTCATTTTTAGGTTCAATATTAGAAAGAATGCTACATGACCCATTTGATTAAGTTGATTTCTAGTTCTAACATGTGAATCAATTTCTCCTATGACATTTTCTACTAGGTGATCTCGTGAAATCCTAGGAGGAGATCTTAATTCATTTTCATTATGAACAATGTTTTCATCTTCTTCAAAATTATGAATAATGTTTTCATCTTCTTCAAAATTATTTTGAGTAACCATATTTGTGACTATCTTAGGTGTAACTTCATCATCCTCAAAAATTTTATTAAATTTGAAATTTTCGTTGAATGAAACATGAAGTGTTTCTTCGATTATTTTTGTTCTTTTATTAAAAATTCGATAAGCTTTGCTTCGTTTCAAATATCCTACGAAGATTCCTTCATCGGATCGAGTAATATGGAATATAATAAATAACTAGTGCGGAATAAAAATAAAAGTTAATAGTAAAATGACACCAGAGATTTTTATACTAGTTCGAACTCCCGTTCTACGTCCAGTCCCAGACTCCTGAAAAAATAGCTAGCAACCCTCACTTAACCCGGAGGAATAGGTATTACACCGCTTGAGCAACAGAACAGGACTTGATCGCTTGAGCAACAGAACAGGACTTCTACCGCCTGAGCAACAGAACATGACTTCTACCGCCTAAGCAACCGAACAGGACTTTCTTACAGACTGGATTTAACTTGACTTTGTGTGTTCTGAATAACACGGATTTGTCACTTGTAATACACCCTTCATGTAATATTTTCCTCAAGATTGATGTGTATAATTGTGTGTGTATGAAGATTAGGAAGATTAATATTGCTTGAAGAATATAGAAGTGAATTGGTAAGCAATGATCGTATGAGAATTTGTGAATAATGAACTCAAGATTGCAAAGCACTATAGATCAAGAGAGATTAGAAAATTAGGTAATTTGATCAATGATTCTTGAGTGTTTATATAGTGTATGAAGAGTTATGGCTTCTAGTAATAGGTATCTGTTAATAGCTAAGAGATGCATCCATCCAGGAAGAAGATAACTCTTGATCAAAAGAAGTGTCTATTCAAAAAGTTGACAGTTGCAGTTTTCAGTCGACTGGACATGCATGGTCAGTCGACTGAATTCAAAACATGCACAAAGATTTGCACAGACTCAGTAGACTGACGTGGTGTGTTCAGTCGACTGGTCAGTGGTTTTAAAAATATTTTTACATAGCCTCAATCGACTGTTTACAATGGGTCAGTCGACTGAGTGCTGTTATTTCTGTGCAATAAAACTATTTGTGTGTGTATATGAAATATATAAAACAAATGCAAGTTTTATATGAATTTGTGAGTGATGAACCTTGAGGAAAGATTTTAACAAAGCTCTAAACTAGACTCTATATATACATATCGACTCTAGCTAAGATATATAACAAGACGAACTAATATTTTGAGTCGATAAGTCCAGATGTTATCGTAGTCGTAGATTCATGAATTATTGTATCCTGTCAGCATTCAAAACCTATGGTCCAATAGTTATTAGATAGCCCAAACCAGCTATAAAAACCATGTGCATGAACTAGAAAAGGTTGTATATACATGACCTGACTTCATAGTCAAAAAACAGTCTGTTCCCAAATAGCGGGCTAGATCGTGCTAAGCGCACAACAAATCATGAATGTTAAAAATCAAGTTCAGGAAGCATGAACTGCATAAGAAATTAATCCAAAAAATGGCAAGGAAAACACATGGAATGCACTACAATCTGCCGATCGGGTACAATTCTAGAAATTACTTAAAGCTTGCCACATAAATATCAAAAACTAAGATCTACTCAAATTTACTTAGTTTTACTTATACTTACTGCAGTCTACGAATGATTATATGTTCCATGCAACTGAATATACTTCACAGTAATGATAAATAAGAATGATCACAATACAGGTTACATCAAAAGTCGAGTTCAAAAACTATAAATCATAATAAAACAAAACAACATTAAGGGTTTGACTCAGACTCAGAAGAAGCATCAACTATAATTCTTCTACGACGATTAGCTCTGCGGCCATTTAACATCGGGCGTTGAGTGGAACTGGTCCAAAGATGGGAAGTATGAGACGGATCATCTAACTCAGTAATAACTATTGTTGAATGACTAGGAATAACATGAACAAAAATAATTCGAGGGTTGTAGTTAGTGTTGGCCCAGATATCACCGTAGTCCTAAGGATCAAAAACATAGTGTGCATGATTATATAAAAAGACTAAGTCAAGGTCGGGCCAAAGGTGGGTCATAACATCAATTGCCCGCTTCGCAGCAATATCTTTCATGACCCTTCCGACCCTCTTCTTTCGGAGTAGCTCCACCAAAAAGTCTTATCCAAATTACCTAGAGAAGTAGCGAAAGTTCTATATGGTGTAGTAACGGGAATCCGACCAAGGGTCTATATACTGGATCGATACTGAAGAAAGAAATTTTGTTTTCAAGAGCATTCACGCACTCCATAGCTACCCTATTATCCGTTCAATCTCATCCAAAAGCTGCTCTTTCGTCTTCTTAGAAGCACGAGAATAGGAATTGAAAAATTGATGTGCAGTAGATGTAACATGCGAGTTGCTACTCCCAATGGACTTTGATTCCTTTTTATAATGATTTTTAACTCAATATACTTGGATTCATAATAGTTCTATGAATCATTCTTCCACTTAAGAACAACATCAGGGTCTGCCCCTGGGGGAGACGTAGAGGAGGCACCAGGCCTAGAAATTTCACTTAGAGCCAAGGCCACAATATGGACGTCTTCAGCACTAATTTTCTTTGTGATTTACTTAACAACTCCTCAACATTGCGTTCTAGTGCCTTGATCTCATCTGCATACACGATCCTGTATGCATTCGCGGCATCTCTCAACAAACCTTCCAATTCAATGATACGATTCTGAGGGAGCTTAAACTTTTTCTTCACCTCTTTTATTTCTAAACATTGTTTAGTAATGCAATTATATTTCCCTACATAGCCTGCTTATACTCTTGCAACTCCCGCTCATGTTCATCAGACTGCATGTGTAGCTCCTCACAAATTTCATCGGTAACCAATTCTTTCTGCTTAATAAGATCCGCGTTTGTGGCCTCAAGCTCTTTGATCCGAATTTCATAGTCTCCAATGACGGTGGAAGAAGCAGGATCTTATGAAGGAGAGCGATGTCCACGAGGGAGGCAGCCACCTTCAGAAGATTCAAGTGGAGGAGCACCAATGAAAGAAGTAAGCGCAATCTTCGAATGAGGAATAACAAAAAAAGAATCAATAAGCAGTCGAAAAAAGTAATAATAATAAAAAGACTATATAGGAGCATGCATATAATATGCAAAAGTGTTTCATTTGAGAAGTAACTAAAAAAATGATGAAAAATACATAAAAAAGAAAGAACTATATTTTTGTCTATACCTAAGCCTATCTTTGAACCACAATAAGTGGGGATGCCCTAAGGGAAGAAATTCACTTTCTAAAGTGGAGCCCCACTTGCATAGCACTAAGTCACATAGTGCATCCCTTTCGTGAATAACTTAGGTGATTTAGATAGAAGTCCTTGAGTGTCTTTTCTTAATTAAGATATAGTCTTATCTAGTTCATTTTCTCACCTGCACGCCAAGATCATTCTTGTCAATAGTCCCTCCATAGCCTGTTGTTCTAAAACCTTAAATTATTGAACTAAACTACTTTCTTCGCATGACTTTGATAAAAGAGGCTTACCAATACTTAAGTTTTACCTTAAAG
This sequence comes from Allium fistulosum, assembly GCA_030737815.1. Lineage (NCBI taxonomy): Eukaryota > Viridiplantae > Streptophyta > Magnoliopsida > Asparagales > Amaryllidaceae > Allium > Allium fistulosum. Next base: position 118,702,630 of record CM060901.1, on the reverse strand, counting down.
AATGAGGCAGATTTAAAACACTAAAAAGCAAATATATAAGGTGATGATTTCATTAATAAACTTCAACGTTTAAAAAATGCCAACAAGTTAAAACATGTGCAGTAGCATTGCAACAAAAACATTTTCTGCAAAAAGAGAAAGAAACTCAGTAACTAAAGAGTTAGAAAGTTCAAGTATTTACTTCCACGGTATTCATAGGTCCTAGTGGGACAGCCCTGGACTGCACTTCAAAAGTAGTAGGATCCTTATCTCCATGAGAATCATCAGATATATATTCAGCCTGCGTTCCTTCAGAGGAGGAACTAGAAAGGTTGTCATGCTTCCGAACCCATTTCCGTATGTAGTATTATTGGGCCTACTTGATTAGATCTGGCTTTTTCAAGAAACTAAAATCAATTTCTACATCCTCTACATTGGGCTTATCCACAAAGAACCGTCTCTTTACTTGAGTGTAAATACTATAAAGAAAACCATAAGTGATTTTGTCTAGATAATTTTCTGCTTTGGTAAGCTTCCATTCCAATCCGCTTACCATCTTCCACTACTTCATGACATCTTGTTCCATGTCCTTGATCTTTTTGGAGGATGCCTCTAGCTGTGCTTTGTAATCCCCCTCCCTCTTTTTTCTTGCTTCAATGTCCAGGGAGGCAGCGTCCAAAACCCGTCTCAACTATGAGCTGTCTTGCTTCAATGTCCAAGGAGGCAGCATCCAAAACCTGTCTCAACTATGAGTTGTCTTGCTTCAATTTTGAGATTTCTTCCTGAGCAATAGTAAGAGCCGACTCTAAATTACTAAGTCTATTGTGTAGCTCCATCCCGATGGAAATGACCTAAAAGCACGAAGAGTATAATGAATAATAATGCACTCGAAACCCTAACCGGATAAAAGTGACGTTATAATGTGTTAACTTAGAAGCCATAAGGTGCAAGTCTAAGAAGACTTCCTCAGGCAAACTCGAAGCAAGTAACATAGAAAGGGTCGGTGCAATATATTCGTCGATGAGTACATGACCCATCCTCTCCACCAGGTCAGACACTGGACCCTCTCTAGAAATAACTAAGAAGCATGAGGAGGGCGGAAGCATGTTAAGAGGTGACACAGGAGCCGCAGTAGCTGTCCAAGAACACGAGGGGAGGAAGTGGAGGATCGTTCACCCTTAGTTGCTTGTGCGCACCCTCATATGTTGATAGATCTCCCCCTCGTCTCTTCTACTCATCTTTCTTTTTCTTTGAAGTAAAAGCAACAGCAAGCAACAACATTGAATCTGCATAGTGAAACGGACAAAGTTAATACATATCGACCTTTAAATTTTAACAAATCTAAATGGATGAAAAATAACTAATATATATACATATGTATGTATGTATGTATGTATGTATATACCGCATGGAGTAGAAATTTTAAAATCCTATGTAAAAATGGATCTAGAAAAATGATGGTGCATGTGTAGAAAATTATATCTATGCGGTAAGTCTTTGATAAGAAGATGTGAGCCCTTGTGGGCATTATTAGTTAGCCTCAATGCATTTGCTCTGCACTGTGAATACAACTCCTTTTCCGCTTTAGTGAATTCAGGACGACCCAATAAAAGAGAAGAAGATACAATTAATGCAGGAAAGGAAGTTAAAAGAAAAAGGAATATAAAGAAGAATGGGAACAGTACCAGGCTCTTGGAAGGAAGATACAAAACCATCCAAGTTAGAAATAAAAAAATTGATCCATCTATCGATAGGTTTTACGAGGAGTAGAGGAAAAAAGGGATTTTATGACCTGAACGAAGCAAAATCCTATGCACCCTAAAGAGTGGTTCTCCCATATAGAATACAAGAAGGGTAATTTCTACAAGAGGGAGGGGTTAAATACTTGGCATACAAGACATGTGTGTAGGTCATAAGGTAATAGGAAAATAGGGCCAACTGAATAGGAGATAAGCCAAACATCGTGAGCCATTCCTTAAGAAGGGGGTGGAGAGGCAAATAAAGGCCACATCTGATATGCTCAAATGATACCAAGATATACCCCTCGGGGGGCAATTGAAGGCGATCAGTGGGTGAGGGAACCCTAAATTTGTAATCACTAATCCCAAAACTAACTAAAATTCCCTCTACCCGACTTCTCTCGCGAATGGTCGATGGAAATTCAACAAGGAAAAAAACATGGTTAGAGGAGCAAGGACGATCATCGGAGGCCATTAATAATAAGCTAAATAAAAGAGATAAAGTACTTGCAAAATAACCTTAAGATAACATGAAATAAGGTTTTCACTGCGTTATAAATGAACTAATAAAGGAATCCCAATCAAAAATTCCATCAATCAACTTAAAAACAAGATCATGTAAATAACCACTCGAACTTGAAACGAATAGCAAATTATCCCAAGATCATGTAAAATTTCATCAATTAGAAAGGATACGCCCTCTTCAATGTATATATATCAATCCCTTCGCAAGGTATATATGCTGATCCCTCTGCTAGGTGTATATACCAATCCCTCTTTAATGTATATATACCGATCCCTCAAGCAATACCAATCCCTCAAGCTATATTGATCCTTCAAGCTGATAGCCATGCTCAATACTAATCCCTCTCCAAATTGGATAATGACTGATCCCTCCATTCCTACCAACGATCCCTCTACAAATCAGTTCACAACCGATCCCTCATCCATGTCCCCATAGCTGATCCCTCTCATATGGCAAACTACTGATTCCTCATCAAGGCAATTCAGCTGAACCCTATACTATTGATCCCTATACCCAAAAAATGGTACTTAAAAATGGTACATTCTATCCATTTCCCTTACGTCCTATGACTGACCGGGGCATAGAGGATCAAGCGGCAGTTGCTGAATTGCCACTAAGGAATGGGCAAGGAACTGCTACTCAAACTGTACTTCCAGGGGCAGGAGAACTGAGACGATATGACACAAACTAGGATCGATTATCAGGTCAAACTCCCAGGGTAGATTGCGACTGCCCTCAACTTACCAGCTTCCAACACTGGACTTGGTAGCTATGGTATGACGGCTTGTGAGAGAGAGCTAAGACCAGGCTGACAATGATCGAAGCATCTCCCCCTATCGGAACCCGTTCACCAAAGTTGTTCTATGAGTAGAATATCCAAGGAGATTCAACATGCCGGCTATGCCGGCGTACTCTGGAAATATAGACCCCCGGTAGCATCTCATGAAATATGAGTGGTACATGGATTCCGCTAGAGCGATGGACGCCATCAAATGCAGTTGCTTTCCTATATTCCTTAAAGGAGTAGCGATCATACGGTTTACACGATTATTGCCCAGGTCCATCTCCTCATTTGACTAACTAGCTCAGAAGTTTGTCGAGCAATTTAGAATTCATGCGACTCGACCTAAGGATGCGATGCCATTATCCAACCTAACCCAAGTGCCAATCGAGATGCTCAAAGATTTCTTGCATAGTTTCAACATCGCCGTCCCTGAAGTGAGCAGTCCCAGCAAGGATATCAAACTAATGGCATTGATATGGGGAATCAACCCTAAGTTGGATTTCAGCGACTAGTTAGCTAAAGAGACTCCTACGACCTTGGATCGCTTCTATTACAAAGCGGACCAGTGCCTACATAAGGAGGAGGAAAGACATACTAGATAGAACAACAATGAAAGTCCGTTGGCTGAAGGAAGTCAAAGCAAGGCAGCATTGATGCCTTAGATAATGACTCAGATTCTAGGAGACGACCCATAATCCTAAAATTCGACTCACATACTCCTTTGAATGATTCAATCAAAAACATCTACTTGGAGACTCACAACTCGAAGCAGTATTGGAAACTAGCCTCAAGAGAGTCCACCGAAACCCAAAAGAAATTCGGGAAATGTTGTATATTTCAAGATACACACAGTCATAACACCAATGATTGCAGACACCTCTGAGATGTGATCAGAAAGCTGATCTGGAAAGGAAAGCTTCCACAATATGTGCAAGCTTTGCAGAATGGTAGGCAAGGAACATCCGATGTCTATTAATAAAGAGCTTTGATTATCAATTGGATCGTTGACGGTCGACATCCAACTAAAAGGAGCTAGGGGAAAAGTGGAATAGCGAGCACACGATGTTGTTCACTTAACAATGAGAATTATTCTGATCTTCTTTGAAGTATTTTATTTCAATTTCAGTTTCAATTATATTGTGAACTACGACCAACTTGAATTAAACTACTTGCATACGATGCAGGTAACCAAGTACCTAGTGTTGGGCACCAACTAACCTCCATGGACCATGATCGGACCTTCGAAGCATCACAAGGCAGGCGTGATTCGACTACTCATCAACTACCGTATGCCCCTGACTTGGGGGCAAGGACTCGAAATGGAAAGTGTGTGACTCGACCATCCACTTCCTACTCCATGCTTTAATTCTGCAGAACATCTATGCCTTACTCAGAGTCCGACAAGGTCGGAATCTAATACAAAGTGGACACGACTATCCATCCACTCATCAACCTCCACACCTGACTTGGAGACCGAAGAAAGACTTGAACCGGATGTGACCTGGTCATCTACTCCTCGGATCACACTTGAAGTTCGCCAAAATACATATGCCCCTCCCGAAGCTCAGCGATGCCGGGGTCCAACTAAAGTGGATGTGATTCGATCGTCTACACATCTACTCCTACCCTGGACATAGAGGGCAGTTCGAAAGCTCGACTTAAAGTAGGCATGACCGACTGCCTACCCATCAACCACCACCCTCAATACGTGGACACGACTGCAGCTTAAGGTGGATGTGACTTGATCCTCCACCCGACAACTCTCTCCCTCGACTTGCTAGGAGGAGTATTAAGCAGATTGGACGATACTTGACCATCCAACACAGGCATGGATGTGATCTAGCCATCCATCACGTACTCAATTCCTCAACTTAATTGGAGGAGATATAATCACCAAGCGGACGTGAATCAACCATCCATTTGTTAAGTTTTGTCCTTAATGTTGAGGGCAGAATTACATTCCATGGACGAAAGTGGTTCGACCATTCATTCGACAACTCTTACCTCGACTTGACAACTGGAGCATAAATAAAAAATGGGTGCGACCGACCACCCATTGACTAACTCTGGTCCCCAGAGTTCGGATTAGAGTATAAACACCAAAAGGATGGATGTGGTATGAACGCCCATCGACCAGCTATAGTCCCTAGAGCGTGGCTGGAGTATAAACACCAAATGGGTGTGATTGACCACCCATCGACCAACTCTGGTCCCCAGAGTGCGGACTAGAGTATAAACACGAGATGGGTGTGCTCATCGACCAACTCTGGTCCCCATAGCATGGACTGGAGTATAAACAACAAATGAGTGCAACTGACCACCCATCGACCAACTATGGTCCCCAGAGCATGGACTGGAGTATAAACACCAAATGGGTGTGACTGACCACCCATCGACCAACTTCGGTCCCCAGAGCGCGGGCTGGAGTATAAACATAAATTGAATGTGAACCGACCACCCACAAAGTAACTCTAAGTCCCCAGAGTGCGGGTTAGAGTATAAACGTAAATAGGGTGTGAATCATCTACCCACAAAATAACTCCGAGTCCCCAGAGTGCGGATTGGAGTATAAACGTAAATAGGGTGTGAATCATCTACCCGCAAAATAACTCTGAGTCCCCAGAGTGTGGACTACAGTATAAACATAAATTGGGTGTGATCCGACCACCCATCAACTAAATATTATCCCCAGAGTGTGGATACAAACTAGAATGAATAGATGAGTGGAGTTCGACCATTTTGTATTCCACAAACTTCAGCCTGAAACCGACGAGAGGAGTATAAACTCATTACGGATGGAACTCGACCATCCACAAACTAACTCCACTAATTCAAGACTGGGGGCAGGAGTAAAAATCAGTAAAAGCTGAGTACGATAACTCACTATAGCTCTGGCTTGGTGTTCTTTACAATTTAAGGCAACAACTGCAAGGAGGCCTTAATACACAACTAATCGAAACAACGTTCGAGGTTACGGGCGTCCGACTATATTATACCACTAGGTCAATAGGCAATGTCGATCTAAGCTTTCTATAACGTGCGCTAGGTTGATGGTCAATATCGATCCACACCAAACATAAACGAATGTGACCCGGTTGTCCTTCAAAAAACTTCGACCAACGGAGTGTGGATAGGAGAATAAACTATGAATGAGTGTGAATTGATCATTAATTCTCTAGCACCTTCCTTCTATCCGTCAGGAGCAGTATAAAACTGGATGAACATGACTCGACTGCACCTGAGCCAACTTTACCCCTAGATCTGATGGAAGAATATGAATCAAAATGGATGCAGCTGACCGTCCAGCTCCGAATGAATGCGACACGATAGTTCATTCATTGACTCTTACTATGATCCGACAATAAAAGCAATACGAAACAGACGTGATTCGACCGTTCGCACAATGATCCTTGCCCTTGGTCTGACAAGGAGAGCATCAATCACTGATTAGATGTGACTTAACCATTTATTCTTTAAGCCCTCGCCCATAGCATGGTGACATTGGCGCTGAAAGTGGACATGATTGACCGTCCAGTACCCAACTAATGCCCAAAATCTGACGAAGCATCGAAGTATTCCCCTTGGAAGGAAAAACCAGAATACAATCCAGGATAGGCAAGACTCAGCCTTCCATCAACTAACATGATCCCGAGATTCAACGGGAAAGAGTATAAACCTAAAATAGACATGTCTTTCCTTCCTACTTATCGATGTATGCCCCAGTCTTGGTGGCACGATCGAGAAACAAGATGAATGTGAACCACCATTCATCGATCAACTCTATGTCTTTGGAGCTTAGGTGAGAGTATAAACATAGCTAAGATAAGACTCGATCGTCTATGAAGTATATTTATCAACCCGAGACCGGGAGCAAAAGTGAGATCATCTGAAGACTGGCTATGGTAGCTCAATAATGTGACTTATATATAGTGTTTACAACGACTCGAGGCTACTACCGAAAGTATGCCTACAGATAGAATCTTCGAATTGATCCCCAAGCTCATGGACATCTAACTATCATTGCAGCTTGAATGAAGAGCAACAGATCATGAGTACATTGAATGAAAAGCACATTACTTGAATACACAAGTAGATTCAAACTCAAAGCAAGAGCTAGTTATGCAGCAACACCCAACTCGAGGCTGAACCTTACTCGACATTTGATTCGATGTGTTTCTAAGCCTGATCTTTGGCAATTTGTAGGTAATTGCTCAAAGCATCTAAAGCCCTTCACTATCGGACTCATCAGCTCATGACGAGATCCGAAAGTTAAACCAGAGCGACTGTCATCACCTGTCGTCCTGACCGGCTTCCATGCCATTGGTTATGCATTAGAGAAATGCTCGAACATTGGGATCCTATGTGTTGAATATATAAGACTTTCCTAGGCAAGGGGCCGGTACTGATCCCATCAACTATGCGACTTTGCAAGCCCAATTCATATGTCCTACATGCTAAGTACATCTTAGTGCGGCGTTGTGTCGTCCCGTACTGTTGATTTACATGAATACGAAAATTAAAGAGGAGGGAAAAAGAAAGTCTCCTTGATTATTCAGTTCATAAGTATTTATACAAAGTATTGGGCTGTGAATGAAAGGCCCAGATCCAATAGACGAAAAAACAAATAACAACATATAAAAGAAATGAAATGTAAACAACCATACACCATACTACTCAACACTTCATTCAATGCTCACAACACTCCCCCTCAAGTTGGAGCATACAAATCACACATGCCCAACTTGCTGCATAAGAACTTGATCCTGTTTCCATGCAAAGATTTGGTGAGAAGGTCGGCTACTTGCTCTTCTGACTTAACATGATTTGTACAGATAAGGCCTTGTTGAATTATTTCTCTAATGAAATGGCAATCCACTTCAATGTGTTTGGTTCTCTCATGAAAAACTGGGTTAGATGCTATATGAAGAGCTGCCTTATTATCACGCCACAGTCTCATTGGCACATCACACTGCAATCCTATCTCACCCATAAACTGATTAATCCACATTAATTCACAAACTGTGTTGGCCATTGCTCTATACTCAGACTCAGCACTTGATCTTGATACTACACTTTGTTTCTTGCTTTTCCATGAAACCAAATTTCCACCAATCAACACACAAAAACCTGAAGTAGATCTTCTATCTAACCTTGAACCAGCCCAATCAGCATCTGCAAATGCTTCAATTCTGCTATGTCCATGATTTGTGTATACTATGCATTGTCCAACCGTACCCTTTAAATAACATAGTATTTGTTTTAATGCATTCCAATGATCCACAGAGGGTGAACTCATAAACTGACTCACCATACTAACTCAAAAAGCAATATCAGGCCTTGTCATGACCAAATAGTTCAACTTACCCACTAATCTTCTGTATTTGTCAGGGTCTTTAAACAATTCTCCTTCTTTTGTAAGGGATGAGTTAACTAACATAGGTGTATTACAAGGCTTAACCCCTAATTTTCCAGTTTCTTTCAATAGATCAATCACATATTTCCGCTGTGACAAGCATATTCTATCTTTACTTCTAATAACTTCAATACCTAAAAAGTATTTCAATTCTCCCAAATCTTTGGTATGAAACTGTGAATGAATATATGCTTTGAGAGTAGAGATTCCTTTTCCATCATTACCAGTGATAATAATATCATCGACATATACAATTAACAAAATTAACATACCTTCCACATTCCTGTAAAAGACTGAGTGATCAGCTTTGCTTTGTAACAAGCCAAATTTCTCAATTGCCTGACTAAACTTCCCAAACCATGCTCTCGGGCTTTGCTTCAAGCCATACAGACTTTTCTTCAACTTGCAAACCTTTCCATGCTCCCTCTGAGCAACAAACCCAGGTGGTTGCTCCATATATACCTCCTCAGCTAAGTCCCCATGAAGGAATGCATTTTTGATATCCAGTTGATGTAATTGCCAGTTAAATTGTGCTGCTAAGGATATGAGTATTCTTATTGAAGTCATTTTAGCTACTGGTGAGAATGTCTCTGAATAGTCAATTCCATATGTTTGGGCATATCCTTTTGCAACTAAACGTGCTTTCAGCCTTTCAAGAGATCCATCTGAGTTCATTTTTACTGAAAATACCCATTTACAGCCTATTGCCTTCTTGTTCTCTGGTAGATGAACTAAATTCCATGTATCATTCTGATCCAATGCACTTATTTCTTCTAACATGGCATTGTACCACTCTTTCTTTGATAATGCTTCCTCAACTGTCTTTGGAATAGAGATTGAATCAAGTGTACACATGCATGCATAAGATTCTGGAGATATGTGGTTGTATGTCACCACAGATGAAATAGGATAAGTACATTTCCTTTTCCCTTTACGCAATGCAATAGGTAAATCAAGACTTGAGACTAGTAACTGGATATCTTGACTTGAGACTGGTAATTGAGTGTCTTGTAAATCAAAAACAGGTAAAGATGAAATATTAGAATTCAACTCCTCATTTCCATTGTGACCTCTGGTTTGTGTAAATATGTTAGGATATACCAGAAAATCACTATCTTCTTCAGTTAAGTGTTCATCATGGTTTTCTTGAATTGAAGGAATTACTGATGATGAATAAAAAGGTTCACCTTCCACAAAATTAACATCAATTGATACAACATATTTTTGAAGACTAGGACAAAAGCACTTATACACTTTTTGATGTCTTGAATATCCAACAAATATACATTTCAAAGACTTTGGATCTAATTTTTTTAATTGTGGATTGACATCTCTAACAAAACAGGTACAATCAAAGACCCTTGGTTTCACTGGATAAATTGGTTTATTTGGACAGAGCACTTGATAAGGTATTTTATAATCTAGGATGGTTGAAGGCATCCTATTAATCAAAAAACATGAAGTACTTACTGCCTCTGCCCAGAAGCTTTTTGGTACATTCATTTGAAAGAGAAGAGCTCTAGTAGTTTCCAACAAGTGTCTATTTTTCCTCTCAGCTACCCCATTTTGTGCTGCGGTGTCTACACATGAGGTTTCATGAATGATGCCATGTTGTGCCAAATATGAGTTAAATTAATTGCTTGTATACTCTTTTGCATTGTCACTTCTCAAAACTTTGATTGATGTATTAAACTGATTTTGTACCTCAGCACAAAAAATACAAATTATAGAAAACAATTCTGATCTATTCTTCATTAAAAACAACCAAGTTACACGTGAGTAATCATCAACAAAAGTAACAAAATATCTATATCCTTGTTTAGACATAACTGCTGATGGACCCCAAATATCAGAATGTACAACTTCAAAGATAGAGTTAGATCTTTTATTAATACTAGGATATAGCCTCACACGATGAAGCTTTGCATATTGACAGGAATCACAATGTAATGTAGATAGAGAACTGAACTGTGGACATAGTTTCTTAAGCAGAGACAATGAAGGATGACCTAGCTGACAATGCACTTGAAAAGCAGAGGAAGTTATACTTGAACAACTTATAGATTTAGGTGGCACAGTATTAAGAACATATAAGCCTCCACATTCTTCACCTCTACCAATAATCTGCCTCGTTGTAAGATCCTGAAACTCACAGTGATCAGGGAAAAATGATATGCTACATTTTAGATTTTTAGTGATTTGACTCACAGATATCAAATTAAATGACAAATTAGGCAGATATAAAACTGAGTTTAATGGCAGTTTTGAGTTTACTCTTATTCTTCCAGTTCCTTGAACAAATGCTTGTGATCCATCAGCTAATGTAACAGCATGAGTTGATTGTTTATAATGTATATCTGAAATCAAATTACTGTTACCTGTCATATGGTCAGTTGCTCCTGAGTCTATGATCCATTTTGATTGACTTGTAGAATTAGCAATAGTTGAAACTGATGATGATCCCTTATTTGTTGATTCTTTCTTCAATGATTCTTGAAATTTCACATACTGATCATAATCTCTTGTTGACATGAGAACAGATTTCATATCCTTATTCAACTGTGAATTCTTGTATTGAAGTTTCCTACACTCAAACTTCATATGTCCGGGCTTCTTACAATATGTACAAAATTTTCCCTGATTTGAAGCTTTGAACTCTGGAGTATTTGCCCTTGGTGAATTGAAATTTGGTCTCACTGAATTATTCCATGGAAAATTCTGATTCTGGTTTCCTTGTACATAGCCTTTATTATTACCAATCAAAGCACTTTCTACTTTAGTACTTGATGCTTGTGCATGAGCAATGTCAGATCGAAGAATTCTACTAAACACTTCTTGGAATGATGGAATATCTGAACCAGATAGAATCTGAGATTTAGCAGCTTCAAAGTCTGGTGGTAGACCAGCCAAGAAACTCATACTTGCCATTTGTTCACGTTGTTGTTGCTGAACTTTAACATCTGGACTGATTGGAAGAAGCACATTAAATTCCTCATAAGTTTTCTTGAAGTTCATGAAATAATTCATAAGTGATTGCTCTTGTTTCTCTGCTCGATAGAATGATTTGCACACATCATACATTCTTGTTAAATTTCCCTTTCCAGAATATAAGAATTCTAAATATTCCATCAGTTCCTTAACAAACTCACAATGATTAACCAGACCAATTACCTCACTATCAATTGAATTTCTTATTTGTAAAAATAATCGAGCATCAGATCTGAACCACATTAGGTCTTTCTCATCCTTTGAATCAGGAGCAGGTGGATCTTCAGTTAGATGTTTATCTTTATCTATACTGCAAAGATATAAACGGATCGTCTTACTCCAATTCAAAAAATTCATATTATTCAATTTATGATCTGTAATTTTGGGCATCAGCTGCATCGCGTCCATTGCAATCTTGTTCTCCCCACTTCGGACATTACTTTCTCCACTTTCTCCAATGCTATCTCCCATCCTCACTGATTCGAGTTAAAACTCTTGTTGAATTTGAATCTGAAATTTTCGAAGCTCTGATACCATGTTGATTTACATGAATACGAAAATTAAGAGGAGGGAAAAAGAAAGTCTCCTTGATTATTCAGTTCATAAGTATTTATACAAAGTATTGGGCTGTGAATGAAAGGCCCAGATCCAATAGACGAAAAAACAAATAACAACATATAAAAGAAATGAAATGTAAACAACCATACACCATACTACTCAACACTTTATTCAATGCTCACAACACGTACAAATACCAATATGCTAATCTATTCAAGTCTAATATAGTAAACATCCGATTAAAGGCCATGTGCTAGTTCAAGTATGCAAGTCATATATGGCATATCCTATTGTACTTAACATTCCAAGCATTAACAGATGGAGACCGACTAGATCTTGGAGACGGAGCTAGAAAAGGAGTCATGGATGACTCCTATCAAAGACTATCTACAATGGAGAATTATTCCTGAACGGAGGAATGAAAAACGACAAATCCTCCTCAAAGCTTCACGCTGCATCATCCAAGAAGGAGTCATGTATAGAAAGGGCTTTCTCCATTCCCCTGCTTCGGTGTATCACCCATGATGATATCAAACGAGTCTTGAGAGAAGTCCATGAAGGAGAATGCGGCGATCACACCAAGGGGAAAACCTTGACAAAGAAAATACTCCGCTATGGGTATTACTGGCCAACAGTCAACTGAGATGCAGCTGATCACGCTAGACAATGTGACGAGTGCCAGATGTTTTCAAAAATTCCAAGGGCCCCCATCGCTGGAAATTACTCAAATGGTCACTCTATAGCCGTTTGCCACTTGGTGTATTGACATCACCAGCTCCTTGTCGATAACTAAAGGTGGTGCGAAATACGCCATCATAGCAGTGGATTACTTCACCAAATAGGTTGAAGCTGAACCTTTAGTCGAGATCACAACGAAAAAAAAGTATTCAACTTCATTGTCCGAAACATCATCTATCGTTTTGGCCTTCCACGAACCATTGTAACTGATAATGGAACCAAATTCGACAGCGTTAAATCCAAAAAATTATGTCGATTGCATCATATTAAAAAGAGATTTGCGGTAGTTGCTCACCCTCAAGCTAATGGACAAGTCGAAGCTGTTAACAAAATCATAAAGTCCATTCCGAAGAAGCATTTGGAAAAGGCTAGAGGCAAGTGGATCGAAGAACTCTCATCATCATTATGGGCATACAGAACCACCCACAAGTCCACGACCAGCTATACACCATTCACCTTTGTTTATGGCTCCGAAGCCGTCATCTCTGTAGTACTTGAAGTCCCCTCTCATCGAGTGACTAGTTACAACCCCCATTTCATTATAAAATAACATATAAACAAGGAATTGCAATCAAATTGCAATTAAACTAGAAGGAATTGGTCACAACTCATGAGCGTACAAACGCATCCAGGAGCCAATGACAAGAAAGTGTACCTGAACGTGCACGTGTATATTCAGAAATTTTGATTTCTTGAAATTGACAGAAATTGAATTTTCACCTTGAGTTATTAAAGAAAAGACAGGATCAGATAGCCATAGCTTACTAGCTCCATAGAACCGGGCACAGATAACAACTGGTGAAATACAACCTAGAATTTATACTATTGGAATCGACGAAGCGTCATGACTATCAAAGAGAGATACAACACTTTGGGAAGATAATTCAATGGAAGGATGGCGACTATTCAAGAAATTGATGGATTTCTTTTTGGCGACTCTGACTTGCTTCGATTCAAAGCACATTATGTACGCAACAAGACGTACTTTGGGGGGAGGGGCAAATGTTATCTAACATTTTAACCCGGCTATATCCAAACTGATTGGACAAGTTAGACTCAACTGTCATCAAGGCCAGTAGCCCAGACCGATGATTGTGGGGGCCAAAAATCAAGCATAGATAATAATATGAAGTAGAAGCATGAAAGCTCACTACTCCCCGAAGATGGATCGGGTACGATCCATATTCAACACTATGGGTCATATCGTATCGATTCCACAATTTAATTTTAGAAAGGAGGCAACTAATGTTTTCTTTGTTTACAGTAAAAAAAATGAAAAGGAGAGGAGTAGTTCTGAGAGAGGGAGTGAAATGAAGTGGTATGGGTGTTTATTTATAACAATTTAAACATTATATTTTAATTTTCTCTTTTTAATCGAACGCGTTTCAAGCTCGCACGACCATAAAGTACATCCAATCGACACAAAACTCATCGATGTATATCGTCTCATTATTCCGGTCCCGATGGCAGTAGTTTCATAAAAATTTAAGACAGTGCCCCGGGACGATAATTTCACGCGTTTCGAGACCATTTATCGATAAAATGATTTTCGGTCACATTATTGGTATTTATTCAAACTATTTATTTTTGTAAATAAATTTCGAAAACAAATTTCTTATCATATTAGTTATTATTTTAGAAGGGGCTTGACAAGGTTATTAAATTAATTTAAATCACATTAATTAAAATATTTAAATAATTTAGATATTTAGATATGAAGTGTTCAAAATTCTGTGTTGTTACATTTGGCAGAATTTACATTTAAGAGTCACACAATTGAAATGCAGAGTACTACGACTACCACTTGATTTAATTAAATTATAATTGATATAAATTAGTTAATATTTAAGAAGATAACCCCTACAAATGTTGGCCCTAAACCAGCAAATATTGTCCATGAGATCCAAATAGTCTATCAACATCTCGTCGCTTGCATGTTCACTCCCTACAAAGTTTATCCAGTTCGACATCATAGGAAGTTTTTGGTTTTATCGAACTTTGATTAATAGTAGAGGGTGAGGTTGTTGGAACCACATGTATTAGTTTTGATGATAACAACTTGATGAATATTAGTACTAATGATTTTTCAAATTTAAATACAGGAATGTATCAAGATATATTACAGGATAATCAGGTAGCAATGCAGTATACCAATCAAGGAAAATGCAATACAAGAACTCCTATACGAGTACCCTCGGTAGATAAAGAGAAATCAAGGAAATCAAGAGAAATCACAGAGATCAAGAGGAATCAAGCAGATCAAGATGATCAAGAGAAATCAAGGAGTCAAAGAGATTCAAAGGCAAAGCTAAGAGAACAAAGAAGCCTTAAGAAACAAATGCTAGACGAGTACAAGACAATAGTCAGTAAGTTTTATAGTATATTGAGTTAGAGAATCAACTGCTAAAGATCCTATAGCAGTACTTTGAATTCACTCTTTTAAAACTCTTTATATTCTCCAAAATTGTTTTATATAAGTTCTATTTTGGTTTTCAAAATTTAAAAAGTTTAAACAATTTTTATAAAGGAATTATATTTTCAAACTTGGATATGTCGACATATCCTTGTATGATATATCCACTTACTAGCCGTTGAATGCAAGTTTTCATTTTAAATGAATAAACGCTTCCTTTCACCTTTCCCAAAAAGACACTTTCCATCATCTTCTATATAAAGGGTCGGAAAATTGAATTTTTAACGAAATTCTCCATTATTTCTCCTACTCTCTACACTCTACATTTCATATAAAAGTCATACTGCTTATATATACTTATACTTTGTGAATCCACTCTCTTTCTCTCTATTTCTTCAAGGATTTGAAATCTACTAAAATGCCAGAGAGTCTACATTTAATTCTCTATCACTTACTCTTTGATCTAATCCTATTCTCAAGGAAATCAAAGACATATTGCTACTGGGGGTCTATAGGAAGTTGTATTGAAGACTACTAGAAATTATGATTGAAATATTTGATTCTTGTAGATATTGCTCTACCGTTTTCTTTGTAAAGGTGCTCTTGTCAGCCATAGAAAATTTAGAAAGGTGATCTTACCATCTGGTACAATGTCAAGAGGGTTAGGGGTGTCCTGCTACTCTTGGAAAGTCAACATAGGTGTTACTTATCATCTAATTCAAAGTCAAGTTATAAAGGTTGGCTTGCCACCCGTCGAAGTGCAAGTTGGTAATAGGAAGTTGTATTGAAAGCTACTTGAAATTATGATCGAAATATTCCTTTCTTGTACTCATTACTTTATCGTTTCATTGTAAAGGTGCAACCCGCCATCCATAAAAACTCTGGATTGTATAGGTGTTTCCTGCCATCTTTGGAAAGTCAAGATAGGTGGTCTTACCATTTGGTTCAATGTCAAGAGGGTTAGGCGTGTCCTGGTATCGATGGAAAGTCAAGATAGGTGTTAGTTGCCACTTGGTTCAAAGTCAAGTTGTAAAGGTTTACTTGCCACCCGTGGAGGTGCAAGTTGGTTATAGAGAAAATCTGTACGTAGTACAGGATTGGACATAGGATCAGAGATCCGAGCTAGTATAAAAAAACTTGGCATGTACTTCTTTTACTTACTTCATTTATTATATTATTGCATGTGACTTTGATTCAGCGTTGTTAAATTTAATAATCATAAAGTAAATTGATAATAAGTTTAAAAACACTATTCACCCCTTTCTGTAGTATTACATTAGCCTTAAGATCCATTCCGCGCATTATTAGGGCAGCGCATCATGTTACCCACCTTTTTATAAGAGCATTTTGGATTTCAAAATTCGTAATCTAAATTTTGAAAAGTTTAAACGGCTAGTAACACAAATACCCTGTTTAACACTTTTGTAGAAGGACAATCTACTGCTAAATCACCATTTTTTAATAGTAGTAATTATGCTTGTTGGCCATGTAAAATGAAAATTTACTTATAATCTAATGGTTTAGATATATGTAATGTCACACAAATTGTGTACATTGAACCCTAGACTAACTATGCACAATGGTCTAATGATTAAAAGGCACAAGCACTCAACAATTCAAAGGTAATGAATATTTTATTCTGTGCCTTAGATAAAATAATTTCAATTGAAAATCTGTCTGCAAAAGTGCATATGAAATATGTAAAACATTACAAGTCAGTGTTACCGATATCCTGACCCAACTATATCAGATTGATTGCGTAAGACAGATTTGACTGTTGTCAAGAAGAATGACCACAAAGCTATGGCTCTAGGACTCGGAAGCAGAGTTCATATAGTTATATGAAGCCATGATTGAACGGAGTTGGTAGATAGATGATGCAGGATGCTAGAAATATGGAGAATTGCTTGGATAGGCAAGGGATCGACTTAGCTATATAGTACCCTAGGGATCGGCGTAGTTAGTTGGATGAAAGGTCAACATGGATGGAAATAATGGATGGATCGGCATAGGTGATGGCACATGGGTCGGCATAGATGGTTATCAGAGGGATCGACATAGTATAATAGAATAAGAGGGATCAACGTAGCATTATGGAAAAGGATGGATCGACATAGCCTTGAGGAACAAGAGGGATCGGCATGGCCTTGTAGAACAAGATGGATCGGCATAGTAGAATAGAAGGGATCAACATGATCCTCTTAGAAGGGATCGGTAGGAATAACTTCAAAATGGATCTGAACCAAAGATCAAACAGAAGCATGAGCTCCCTTTGTCAAATCAACACGATATTTGAAATACCAAAATGTCTAAACATGAAGAAGCCACTATGGGGATCACTACCCCAAAATCCACCAACAAAGGGATCGGTACTGATCCCTATTCATTGAGATTTAGGCCTAGCGACCCCTATGGTGGGCCCATATGGATAAGAAGGTCTTGTACCCGAAGTTTCAGAGAGATTGGTGGTCGCATTCACCTATAAATACTGGCCTAGGGGGTCACTCTGAGGATATTTACGCTGCTGGTTACGTAGTTCTTTATTGTAATGAACTTTTTTCCTTACTTCTTACTGCTTGTTGCTGTAATCAAATTGATAGTGAATCAATAAAGGGAATATTTAAAGTGGACGCAGGCATATGACGTCGAACCACTATAAATCCTGGTGTTCTTGATTATTGTTTTGATTTTCTTATTAGTTTACTCTATTCCTTTGTTTTAATTTAATTTTCTTCGTTTACTTCTCTACATAAACCTATTCTTGGGTGTTTGTGACCAATTTGGTTGCAAAATTTTTGGTACTTTCACTGCGAAACTGATTCTTAGTTTGTTAGGATCTCCTTTGTTACTACTGGATTGGGCAAATCCCTCGTAGGAGATCCCTAGCTATCTTCAGAAAACTTGCTTACACTACTCAAATTTGCAAAAATCCAAACAAGGAGATTGACAATGGTGAGACATACCAGATCCACTTCTCAGAATGTCGATGGGAATGAGACTGCTAGTATTCAATAAGGAGGCTCAAGCAACCAGCCTGCAACTCTGAATGTTGATCCGGTTGAAGTTCAGAACCCTACAGATTCTATAATCCGAGCTGAATTTCGTAATCTGATGAGAAAGTTGATGGAAAACCATCAACAACTAAATGAGAAGATTCAGACCAATATTAGCCTGATGAACCAGATTACCCAACAACGGCGTGGGAAGGCCAGGAGGGATCCACTCCCTACCCGGCATCAGAAAGTTCGAGCTCATCAAATAAATACCAAAGGCTTAGGCGTCGCAGGCTTGAAGGAGATCACGCAGAAACATCGGAGTGCCGCTTGGCAGACCGATATGGTCTGCCAAGACCAATCGGTGCCGATTCCTCCATAGGGATCGGTACGGATCCCTCCTCTAGAGGAGGGATTCCCTCGCTACATTGAGGGAATTGTGCTGGAGTTCTTCCTGGAAGCGTGGATGCTGGAGCTCGATCGAATGCTGAACAGGTATCCCGCTGGAATGATAATGAGACAAATGTTCAAGGTGCGCATCAAGAGGATGGTGGACCAAGAAGGCGTGAAACGGCCCATAGACATCGACCGAACCATTCACGAGAGGTAGAGCACAATCAACGCTTGGCACCACCCATCCAGACACCGGATTTGTCGGCAATGGTCAGACGGTTGGTGAGAGAGAACCAAGGTTTGATTAATGATGACTGGGGATTCGAGGAGCCATACCCCGTTTACTGACAATGTTTTGCATGCGAAATATCCGAGAAAGTTCAAAATGCCATCAATGCCTACCTATGAGGGAAAAACCAACCCCAGGCAACACATTATGAGATACGAATGGCTGATGGACATTGCAAGAGACAATGATGTGACCAAATGTAGATGTTTTTCCATAACCCTCTCTCGAATAGCGACAATGTGATTCACGAGACTACCCCACGATCAATTTCAAGGTTTGATGAGCTAGCAACCAAGTCTGTGGAGCAATTCCGAATGCACACAACTTGTCCTAAAGACCTGATGTCACTTTCCAGCGTAATCTAGGCTCCGGGGGTATCGTTGAAGGACTATTTGGAAAGATTTCATACCATCGCTAAGCAAGTCAATGACCCATATGATCATGCTATACTTATGACCGTGATGAGACGGATCAATCCGGAATCTGAGTTTGGCGACTGGCTTGCTGGAAAACCGCCTGCCACGTTGGAGCACTTCTATTCAAAGGCAGCTCAGTTCTTGAGGAAAGAGGAGGCCAGTCTTCCAGGAAAAAGAACGTTGCAGGACTGAATGAAGAAGCGGTGTAGAGTAATATTGCAATAGAAGAGTCCGATGATAGTTCCGAGAAAGTTTAGGTGAATGTTCAGAATAAGCCGAATCATTAGAAGAAAGATGGAGACAGGAATCGAGAGCGGAAGAGAGATTTTGGGAGACTAAAGCCTAGGATTCCAATGTATGAAAATTACACGCCGCTAAACATGTCCCTAGAGAACACTTATCTATCCACTTGCAATACTATGCAGTACAGAAAGTCGCAACAAAAAGAGTCATCGAAGAGACAGAAGCAGACTGGGAAGTACTATCGGTATCACGAATGTTATGGGCATAAAACGAATGAATGTAGACATCTTCAGGATGTTATAAAAAAATTGATTCAGGAAAAGAAGTTGCAATAGTTTGTGAAAAATCCACAGGATGGCGGACATGGGACATCCGACCCCAATTGAGGACAAGCTCCGCATAGGGCTGAGGAGCCTGCACAGATCGGTGGATGACTGGTGATTAATACGATAGTTGAGGGACCGCACCCTGTGGATAGGAGTTGGCAAGAAATGGAGCGTTATGCTAGCACGATAAGGCATGTAGATTTTGAATGCTGTTCAAATACAGAAGATGGAACACCGACAAAATAGCAACGTACCATGGTGGATGATATTGTGCTTAGAAGTAGGGATGCAGACAAAGTAGAGGCTTAAATAATTAACCCGATGGTCATTTCAGCTATGATTGGCCCTGTGTTGGTAAGAATGATTTTGATTGATTGTGGAAGTTCAGTGAATGTAATTTTCAAGAAGGCATATGATCAGATGAGAAGGGAGGCCAAAGATTTAAAACCATCAAAAGCACGCATACATGGTTTTAGTGGCATTGCGACTGAAGTTGTTAGTTATATGGAGTTTCCCGTTGAATTGGGAAATGATGAACGCAGGAGAGTGGGAATCCTACCATTTATTGTTTTGGATATTGACTCACCTTACAATGTTTTTCTGGGCCGACCGGCCCTAACTGAATTCCGGGCAGCTTTTGCCCCATGGTGTTTAACTTTAAAATTTCTGACAGACAATGGCATAAGGGTAGTTCACGGTGATCAGGCGACTGGACGTGCATGTTATGTAGATAGGTTGAGGGAAGCTCAATGCAAGGAAAAAGGAAAGGGTTTGGACAAGACTGTCCGCATCCAAACTACCGAAGATTGACAATTAGCACTTGAGCCTTGGCTTGGGCACCACAGTCGGTTCTATAGAGATATAGATTCGAAAGATGACGAAGAGGAGCCCAAAGAGACCAAGGCTGCACCGGCTGAGCTGACGATCGATATCACGGTCAGCCACGATGACCCATCACGAGTCCTGTAGATTGGGTCACAGCTCAGCCCACCAATGATGAAAGAACTTGCTGGATTTTTCTGAGCGAATCTAGATGTTTTCTCTTGGACTCATTCTAACATGTGTGGAATCTCTCCTATCATTGTGAACCATGCATTGAATATTGATCCAAAATATGTTCCAACAAAGCAAAAAAGACAAGGCATGGATCCAGACAGATTTTCCGCTCTTAAAGAGGTGGTAAATAAACTAAAAGTTAACGGGTTTATCCGCGATGCCCTCTACCCTGAATGGGTATCAAATCCCGTGCTTGTGAGGAAGGCGAATGTGAAATGGAGAACGTGCATCGATTATTCATACTTGAATAAAGCATGTCCAAAAGACAGTTACCCCTTCCCAGGATTGATCAGCTAGTTGATTCAACTGCAGGACACAAATTGTTATTGTTTATGGATGCGTATTCGGGATATAACCAAATCCCAATGCATATCTCCGATCAGGAGCACATTAGTTTTGTTACAGATGTTGGGTTGTATTGTTATGTATTAATGCTGTTTGAATTGAAGAATGCCGAAGCAACTTATCAGCGCTTGGTTAACAAGATGTTTAGGGATTAGATTGGAAAGACAATGGAAGTGTATGTGGATGATATGCTCTTGAAGTCCCGACGATCGAGCGACCACATCAAAGACTTGGTAGAAATGTTCGACATCCACTGATATTACAAGATGAAAATCAATCCTTTGAAATGTTCGTTCGGTGTGGCATCAGGAAAGTTTTTGGGCTTTATAGTCAATGCGCATGGAATAGAAGCTAATCCAGAGAAGATCCAGGTTATCAGCGATATCCAGGCGCCAAGAACCATTAAATAAGTGCACAGTCTGAATGGTAAGGTTGCCGCTTTAAGTCGATTTATCTCCAGAGCTACTGACAAATGCATTCCTTTTCGATCTGACTAAAAAGGGAAAAAGAAACTTCGAATCGATGCAGGATTGTAAAGACACGTTCTAAGCTCTGGTGAATCATTTGGAGAGACCCCTTATTTTGTCAAAGCCAGTAGATCATGAGGAGTTGTTCATTTATTTGGCTATATCAGCACGCGCTATAAGTGCCGCTTTAGTTCGTGAGGAAAATAGGATCTAGAGGCCGGTGTATTATGTTAGTAAATGATTGTAAGAAAAATAAAGGAATTTTCTGAAAATAGAGAAACTGGTGTACTGCTTGCTAATATATAACATCACGAAAGCTTCGCCCGTACTTTCAGGCACATCCTATCAATATTTACACCGACCGGCCGTTATGACATGTCATAAAGTGACCTGAGACGTTTGGGAGGCTATTCAAGTGGAACATTAAGCTAAGCCAATTCAATATTACTTATCTTCCTCGGAGATCCATCCATGGACAAGCTTTGACGGACTTCATAGCAGAGTTTACTAGACAGTATGATCTTCCAGAAGGAAGTGAAATCCCCATGTAGGATGGAAGTTATATACCGATGGAGCGTCTAATGATCATTGCTCTAGAGCTGGGATTGTACCTGTGACTCCTGAGAATAGGACAATTTGTTATGCTCTGAAGCTTGATTTCCCAACGGCAAACAACGAAGCTAAATATGAAGCTCTGATTGCTGGACCTAAACTCGCCAAAGAACTTGAAGTTAAATCTTTTGGAATCTTTCGTTATTCGCAATTGGTGGTGTATCAAGTTATAGGAGACTACCAGGCTAAGGGACAACGGCTTTCCCTTATCTTAACCGAGTTCAGGAGTTGTTAACTGAATTTGAATACTATGACATTTCACATATTCCACTCGATCAAAACAGAGAGGCGGATTCGTTGGCAAAGCTCGCTAGTACGGGCGATTCACAGCAGATAGGTTTAGTACTGGTCGAAGTATTAGATACCCCAAGTATAAACATGATGGAAATCAATCAAGCACTAGAGGCGGAGTCTGAAAGGGAATCGTGGATGACTCCAATTAAAGACTATTTACTGCATTGGGTCCTGCTTGATAAAAGAAATTAAAAGCTACAGGTCCTTCGCAAAGCTTCACGATATATTACGCAAGAAGGAGTCATGTATAGGAGAGGTTTCTCGTTCCCTCTCCTCCGATGTATCGCTCATGATGAGATAAAACATGTTTTGAAAGAAGTTCATGAAGGAGAATGCGGTGATCACACGGGGGGAGGGGGGAACTCTGGCAAAGAAGATACTCCATTATGGGTATTACTGGCCAACCATAAAGTGAGACATAGCCGATTATATAAGGAGATGTGATAAATGCTAAATATATGAAAAAGTTCTAAGAGCTCCACCAACAGAAATCATGCAAATGGTCAGCCCTTGGTCGTTCGACATGTGGGGTATAAATATTATCGGTTCATTACCAATCTCTAAAGGCGGCGCGAACTATGCTATTGTGGCAGTTGATTACTTTACCAAATGGGTCGAGGCAGAACCTTTAGCTACAATCACGATCGAGAAAGTAATCAACTTTGTCGTCCGAAGCATTGTATATAGCTTTGGTATCCCACATACCATTGTAATAGATAATGGGATTCAATTCGATAGTACCGAGTTTAAAGATTTCTATCAAAGATACCGCATTGAAAAGAGATTTGCAGCGGTTGCCCATCCATAGAAAAATGGACAGGCTGAAGCTATAAATAAAATCATCGAGTCAATTCTGAAGAAGCGTTTGGGGAAGACTAGAGGCAGGTGGGTAGATGAACTCCCTACAGCACTTTGGGCTTACAGGACCACTCACAAGTCCACGACTGACCATACTCCATTCTCCCTCGCTTACGGTTTAGAAGCTGTTATTCCTATCAAGCTCAAAGTCCCTTCTCATTGAGTGACTTGCTATGATCCTAAAACAAATAAAGATCTTCTCTTAGAATCTTTGGACTTTATATATGAGAAGCGCGAAGAAGCCGATTTGAGAGCAGCTGCACACCGAAATCGAGTCGCCCGATATTACAACACTAGAGTGCGGTCAAGGACCGATCTCGTCCTAAAACGGGTTTTTCCTACCTCGTCACACATGAATTCGATTTGGGAAGGAAATTATGTCATTGAACAGAGGTTTGGAGAAGGAACTTTCAAGCTAGCGACTGTCAATGGCATTACACTTCCGAGAGCGTGGAATAGCGAGCATTTATGATGCTATTTCACTTAGATTATTTTCTTTACATTTTAGTTCTATTTACTTTTAGAGTTTTGCTTTAGCATTTGATTTTCCGAATATGTAATAAGACAGACTATTTTGTTCCTTTCCACTTAATGAATAAAGTTTCAAGCTTCTTTTGTAGTTATGATTGTTATTGCATTATATGCTAAGTACATAACGAAACTGATTGATATCGATATGTGTGAACATGCTACCAGAGTTTGAAATCGATCGATCTTGCTAACCCTCGATGGGATCAAACAAGACAAGCTCGGTTAATTTTCTCATTTAATAATTCATGTAATCCAAAGAATGGAACACGCAATAAGGAATGAATATGGTCGAAAATCTGGAGATTAAAAAATTCCTGCCCGGACTCTGGCACTGAAATAAAACCAATCAACCAAAAGGAGTATAACCTAATTGCTCCAGAAATGACTCTAAGTTCCCGGAGCGCAGACTAGAGTATAAACATAAACCGAGCGGATATCGACTGCCCACAAAATAACTCCAAGTCCTCTGAGAGCGGACTGGATTATAACAATGAATAGATGAGTGGATTTCGACCGTTCTCTATTCTAAAAAATCCATGAATAGATGAGTGGATTTTTACCGTTCTTTATTTTGCAAACTCCATGAATAAATGAGTGGATTTCGACTGTTCTCTATTCCACAAACTCCATGAATATATGAGTGGATTTTGACCATTCTCTATTCCACAAACTACATGAATAAATGAGTGGATTTCGACTATTCTATATGCCATAAACTCTGGCCTGAATTCGACAGGAGGAGTATAAACTCACTAAGGATGGAATTCGACCATCTGAATTACGGCCTCGCCAAATCGATGCCGGGGAAAAAGCACAGTTATTCAAAAAAAAACCGCTGAACCCGACAGCATAACACTAAGGCCAAAACCTAGTGTCTGTTATATGACTCGAGGCCATGACCACATGGAGGCCTTAAGATGGAGATGGTGGATTGTTAACATAATTCATATGCAACGAATTACAAGTACGTTGAATGGAAAGTAATCATTCATCTACTTGAAAACAATTCACACGAAGCATGGCTGAAAACAAAAACTTTTATTTACAGGTGCCAAAATCTTAGTACAAGTTATTTCAAAAGATCGGGATTCATACCCGTTCAACTACGACAAGCGAAAGAAATAATTATGAAAACTATATACATTGGCATCAAGCAAAAACTACTTCTTCGATTTTCTTTCTCTTTTGGATTTTTTAGGGGTGGAGCCACTCGTACTTCTTTTTCGAGACCCTTTACCACCTTTGGTCGGAGAACTTGTGAATGTAGGAGGGATTTCACCAGGAATCGACCCGCGTTGTGGAATAATTTGCAACAGTACATGATGAGGATCATTAATTTCCACCTCGGCGGGCTCGCTTTTACCTTTTCGTTTCAACATCTCCTCCTTCTCAATCCTTTTCCTCATGCTAGTTTCATCAGTATGCTTCGAAGAACCAATAATTATTACATCATCATATTCGTTGACCGGAAGTGGATCCTCGATCTTATCTTCATCAAGCACACCGATGACTTGAGCATCGGGTCCCGAAACATTAGCAGTCACTGGGTCTTCAGCCATTTCCTTATGTTGTTCTGCAACAGCGCTACTTATGGGAGTTTGACTGGGACCCGAAGGACCTACAAAATTTGATAAAACATGGATGTTAGCTAAAAGCCATTATGTGTGAAGAACAAAAACTTTTTATATACGGAGTGTAGTATGATACCAGCATCTGGTTGACTTCCTATAGTCGCCGAGGTGCCTCCTTTGAGGATGTGAGATAGCATTTTTGATGCAAAGCCAAGCTTATTCAGACCATAGCCGAGATTCTGCTCCATGTCAAGAGAGGTTGATGGTCCGGCTATTTGGGTTGGAGAGGAACCATTAAGATTAGTTCCTGGAGACTCGACAATATCCTTTCCTCCTTCAGTAGGTGCAGAAGCCTTGAAAAATTAAAGTTTTGTGGTAGCCAGATCTGAAGGCTCGTTTTCGCGAAGAACCCCCCTCACTAATTCTTCCTCATTAAATTCAGCTTCACCCAGCTCTTCCTTCTTCATCTTAATAATATGCCCTCAAGCTTCAGCAAGCGATTCAAGGTAGCCCTCGCTAAGAAAACTTAAGTCGCGATGTAGCAAGACTTTAGCATTGTATTCTATGATCGGTGGATCGAATAAGTCCTTGATCTCATTTCTAACGGACTCCATGGTGGCTTCCACCTGGGAGTTTACTTGTTCGATCATTTCTTTTCGACCTTCTTCTCAGACCTCTTCTTTGAGAGCTTCAGTTTTAGCTAATTGCTCATCAAGTTTTGTTTTCAAGCTCCTAGCCTCAACGACATCTTCGCAATACTTCTGTGATTCCTCCTCGGCTTCAATTTTTTCCTCCCCTTCCTTCTTTAATATTTCTTCAAGTTCCTCAATGAGGCGAGCTAAAGCATCTTTCTCCTTTTGCAAGGAGTCATTTTCTAAAGCGAGTGTCCCGCTGCAATGAAGTGCCACGCCGAGTTCTTTTTTATGAGTAATTTCCAAACAGTTAACCACCTCTGCCGTCTCCTTGGCATTCTTTTCCACCTTAGCAAGTTGGGTTTTGAATTCTTGCAACTCAGTGTCCCGGTGCTTGATTATATCCTTGTCATGTATGGCTTCCAACTTGAGATGATCTATTTCGTATTGATGCTCGATAGAAACTTCAAAAACTTTTTCTACCAAGTGTATGAATGGTTCATGTTGTACAAATACGTCGTTCACACACACTAGAGAGCTTTCCTTAGCATGCCTTGGGATATTATAAATAAAAGGGAGGAATTTAAGGCCGTCGAAGCAAATTTTGGGAAAGTGGCTTTAAGCTCAGCCAACTTCTCTGTGGTGGAAGTGTCAGGGGTAGTAGCCGGTAGGGGTGGATCAGAAGTAGCGAGTGGGTGTTTGCCTGATCGTTGCTCACGAGATTATCTCAAGCTTGAAGAGCCGAAGTGCTGCTCGTGAGACGTGGTGACGTAAGGGCTAGGATAAAAAGGTTGTTCTCCACTCTGAACCAGAAAATGAGATTGTTCACCTTGACGAGATGTATGAGATTGAGATTTTTGAAGAGGAAGAAGACTCCCTCGAGTGGTAATTCATGTCCCATCCCTCGTCCTTTTCTCTGCATCGAGTGGACTCGGAATCTCAGTGTAGACGATGATATGCTGAGGAGCTTCGAAGATGATCAAAGTCTCTCGATTGAGACATTGCACCTGTAAAGACCAAATAAGAGCGTATTAGAAATTATCGTACGAGAGATCAATAACAAGTGTATAGGGGGGTGCAAGTGATTGTGAGTGTTCTAGTGTTCTGCCCAACAGACCGGTGACGATAGCTTTGCTCATCGATATGTTCTCCCCTTTATTAGAAGGTTAGATACCTTCGCCGCTTCTTGTGGGTGAGATAAGTCCTTCGATGTTAATGTTTGAAAAGTCGTAAGACATGATATCGTCTGAAATTTGAAGATTGGAGAATCCTTTTAGTGAACTTTCCAAATGTTGAGACGATGATTCCTCTTCAAGAAATGTAATAGCAAATTCCAAGTCCGATGTGTTTTTTCTTCTACGTAGCCTGTATGCCAACCTCTTTTATTTCTCTTTGTAGGTGTTTGGGATTGTACGACTTACGACGGTTCAACCATTGGCGCTTTTCGAGGCCTACATCGACATCTCCTGGTTTTCAACTTGAGAATCTTTAATCTCTCCCTCCTCGGTATCTTCCCGAGTCCCCTCAACAGGGGCCACGACGGGGTTAACTGTGTCCTCTCTTCGTTCGGCAATATTCTTTGGTAATGCCGTGATTCCAAGAAGTCTGATCCTATGGCCGTCCTCCAACAACCCAAACAAAGATAGCAATTCATCGGTTATAAGGAGTTTGATGTCTCGATCCTCAATGGGGGTAGCGCGGGTGGCAGCGTCGGCCTTAGAAAAATTAGCGCCTTCAGGGTGTTTGGCGAACACCAAAAAGAACTCCGGATGTTAGTGGATTCAAAGGAAAAGTTATGACTTAGGTCAGTGAACTTGAGAGAAAAGTGGAAGAAGTCCTTACATCCTTATAACCATCGTCTTGCGAATCCAGGAGGGTATCGCACATAGAACCATTCATGTTTAAACGCCGAAAGTTTGTTCCAAGTGCCCATCCAGACTTGGCAATTTGGTGAAGGTTCAAGGAAAACATAAGAGGGGCTTCCTGATCATATTTTGAAATTATAAATGAATCTGATGTCTTTAGGAGTAAGCAAACAAAATAGAACATTCATGAATAGCAAGCAAGTCCCATGAATAAAGGCATAACTGTTGGGATGCAGTTGTGTAGGGGCAATCCCGAGATATCTCAACATCTCCCGGACAAAGGAATTAAAAGGCGGAACGTATCCAGCCTAGCACATAAACTTGTTACATGCTGTATACCTGGCTGGGGGCAAGTGAGCTCTATCTTGTCTTATAGGAACCAAGACGTCCTCAAACGAAATTCTATGGATTGAGCATAACCGACGAAGAGCGGCTTCACCAATTCGAGAAGCCTACGAATCCACTGGATTATCATGGAGAATGGCGCCCTCAATAGGATCAGGAGCGGGGATGATAATTTCTATCGGAAGGACTGGAATGTCGGAAAAGAGATCGGCTTGTGGGTTAGATGTTTCTGTTCGTTCTACATGATGGCTTGGAGAAGGCCTTTCAAATATAGTTGCAGAACTTGACTTCGCTTCAGAACCAATATGTCGCGTTGCCGAATCAGAAGACATGTCAATTGAACACTTTGAGTATTTGGAATCTATATCAGTTATGATCAGTAGATAATCGAAATTAGAAATAATAATCTGTTCCCCTTGTGTTAAGTGTGAACTAGTGCAGTGCAGTGTGTAACAGACATAAACGGTTTGAAATCAGAAAGGCAAAAATAAAACGACGAGGCTTAGAGTTTTGTCCAGAAAGACCGTCATTGCTGACCATCTCAATTGGCAAGAAAATTGATCGGCAATGAAAGTTCTGGGATCGACTATCAGCATATTGAATTATGAAATCTGTTACCTAAGTTCCTTAGCAAGTTTATTACTTAGTCCATATTGAGAATTCTGGAAGTTTGGTCGTTCAATCTCAAGTTCAACAGTTCAAGTAGCATGTTATATTGTTCATTGTCATCTTATGTTCAAGTTCAGCAAGGCAAACTAGCATCGAATGTTCGAATGAGTTGGATTGGATTAGTCAATAATGTAAATGCCAATCCCTTAACTTCATTGTCGATCCCTTCCCCAAGACCTTCCTACCGATCCCTCTTCTAAACCACTTCCTACCGATCCCTCAATCTAAGGCCTTTATACTGAACCCTATGCTAAAGTAGGAAATATCGATCCCTATCCTATAACATCACCTCACACTGATCCCTATCCTTATCGATCCCTCTCCACAACTAAAGTACAACGATCCCTATCCTATATCGACCACTCTCGGAACTTTTCCTTTCCAGACCTCGACCCTCCTTCATCCCATCATCTCCTCAACTATAAACATAACTAACAACCGAACCCTCATTTGCCGATCCCTGCCACAACCATATTCTAGCATGTTGACCCCTACATTCCAACATCGATGGCCTCTCCTCCATCAAGATCCTTAGCTGAACCCTTCTCCTCCTCCTCCTCCTCCTCCTCCTTCTTCTCTCCGTCGTATCCTAATACAACCCATCAAGCCATCTACCTAAAGACGCTCGAACTCGCCACCTCAAACACTCATTGACAATTACACGATAAAGTTGTACCTATATGAAGGAGAATTGTTAATTCGTACCTATGTGGAGGTAAGGAGATGCAAAATTTAAATAGAGTGGAGCGTTTGAGGATTATCAAATCCCAAGCAAAAGAAAGGCAAGTTTGTGGGGGTGGAGTGAATCGAAGATTGGATGTAAGGTCGAGAGCTTGGGGAGCCTAGGTTCGAAAGGGAAGGTCTATGCGAAGGCAGGTAGAATAAAAAAGTGAAGGAAGGAAGCAATTGGGTTATATATGTGTGTGTATGGAAGAGGAATCGGGAAAAGAATTGAATGAGTCATGGGTGGAGAGCGTTCGGCATTGGAACATGCTGATCCTTATTTGCGTTGCCTTAGCAATGGATCAGCATGTCAAATAGCGATCCCTACATATATATATATATAAAAGAAAATGATGAAATGAAATGAAAAATGAAAAAGAAGAAATGATGGATGAGTGAAAAGTGAATGACGATAGTGCTCATGAAGGTTTGACTGTAAACGCGAACATACAAAATACTATAAAAATTGGCAATGACCTGTGAACGTTCGAACACGTCTGGCAGCCAACGATAGAAACATGTATATGAATATGCACGGTGGTGGTTTAAAAGTTCAACTTTTTGAAATAACAGGAGTTTAAATCAAACCTAAAACATTCAAGTTCGAGATTGGACCGGATAATAAAAAGTTTGTAAGTCTCGCATGATCGGATTTGAATATGTTGATAGAATTTACACTGGACTTAAAGTATTCAAAGTCAACCAAGCATCATAGCAATCAATGAAGGATTCAATGCCTTGGAAAACGATTCGACAAAGGGATAACAATCAATCAGGGAGCTAGATGGACTTATTTCCGACAATTCAGATTTGTTTCGATTCAAAGCATGTCCTATTACTCACAAGACGTACTTTGGGGGGGCAACTATTACTCGGTATCCTGACCCGGCTATATTGGACTAATTGCGCAAGACAGATTCGACTGTTGTCAAGAAAGATGTCTATAGAGCAATGGCTATAGGACCTGGAAGTAGAGTTCATATGGTTATATGAAGCCAGGATTGAATGGAGTTGGTAGATAGACGATACAGGACGCTAGAAATATGGACAATAGCTTAGATAGGCAAGGGATCGGCTTAGCTACATAGTACCCTAGGGATCGGCATAGTCAGTTGGATGAAGGGTCAACATGGATGGATCGGCATAGGTGATGTCGCATGGGTCGGCATAAATGGTTATAAGAGGGATCAGCATAGTATAATGGAATAAGAGGGATCGACATAGCATTATGGAAGAGGATGGATTGGCATAGCCTTAAGGAACAAGAGGGATCGGCATGGCCTTGTAGAACAAGATGGATCAGCATAGTAGAATAGAAGGGATTGGCATGATCCTCTTAGAAGGGATCGGCATGAATAACTTCAAAATGTATCTGAACCAAAGATCAAACAGAAGCATGAGCTTCCCTTGTCAAATCAACATGATATTTGAAATACCAACATGTCTAAACATGAAGAAGCCACCATGGGGATCACTGCCCCAAAATCGACCAATGAAGGGATTAGTACCGATCCCTATTCATTGGGATTTAGGCGAAGCGACCCCTATGGTGGGCCCATATGGATAAGAAGGTCCTGTAGCTAAAGTTTCAGAAAGATTGGTGGTCGCCTTCACCTATAAATAATGGCCTAGAGGATCATTCTAAGGATCTTTATGTTGCTAGTTACATAGTTCTTTATTGTAATCAACTTTTTTCCTTACTTCTTGCTGTTTGCTATTGTAATCAAATTGATAGTGTATCAATAAAGAGAATATTCAAAGTGGACGTAGGCATACAACGCCAAACCGCTATAAATCCTAGTGTTCTTGATTATTGTTTTGATTTGCTTATTAGTTTACTCTATTCCTCTATTTTAATTTAATTTTCTTCATTTAATTCTCTACATAAACCTATTCTTGGGTGATTGTGACCAATTTGGTTGTAAACAGTCACATATGAAGGCACTAGAAAAGTTAAACAAACCAAGGTATTTATATTAACAAACTAGTTTCAGTTATTTAAAATGAAAAATGAATGAGTCTATTTCTGACATGTATTCTAGATTCCAAAATATGTTGCAGGGTTTAATTTCACAAAGCAAAAACTTTACTGAGGAAGATCAAGTTTGAAAGGTTGTAAATTCACTTTCAAGTGAATAGGATCAAAAGACTCTAGCAATAGAAGTGGCCAACAATATAAGTGTTATGAAAGTAAAAGAGATAATAGGTAACTTAATATCATATCAAGCTCAGTTGCAGGGAAGAAAGGGAAGCTAAGAGAATGAAAAAAAGTCCCTCACTTTCAACGTCAACGCCGATGAAAAAAGATCATATGATTTTTTTTGAGAGAATGTGTGATCCTCTAAGGTAGAGGAGAGCACACATGTACATATATATATATATATATATATCACCGATAGTAAGGAGCTGCCAACATGCATGGCAGATAACAAATCATAGCAAAGAAAATCAAAGATAACAACATCATGTAACTTCTTGAATGAGCTCCGGCAAAGCCACTGCCCATTACACCTCAGCATCGAACTCCGGCAAGGCCACCGCCTGATAATGAAGTGTTAGAAGTACCCAATATAAACCATGATGTATCCGAGAGAACAAATAAGATCAATAAGTGGCTCCACTAGAGAATGAATGCCTCACAGCAAGCACGGATGATCCAGAACTAAAATAAGAAATCTCTCCTATCAACAATCCTATGAATAGCATCCTGCAATCCTGGCAATAGCAACCCTGAGAAAAAGGATCATATGATGACAATGAAGAGATAACATTTATGGCAAGAAATTTCAGAAAATTTCCAAAGTATAGAAGGTGGAACAAGTTCAAAAGGATGGACAACAGCGAAAACTCTGGAAGTTCTATAAAATGCTACGAAAGTGACAAGACTGGACATCTGAAAAGAGATTGCCCAATACAGATTCAATCAAAAAGAAGAAAAGAGCATTTAGAGCAACTTGGGATGATTCTGACACCACTTCAAGCGACACAAGTTCAAATACAAAAAGCAGATTTGTGCTTTAGGGCAAAAAAAGGACAAAGCTCTGGATAATTCGGGAATCCTAAACTTTTCTTATTTTCTTATTAATTAGGAATATTCATGACAGTATATGAATATTTAAAGTTGTTATGATTTAAATACTTAAAATTTAAAAAGACACCTCTATTAAATAATGATATATATATATAATCTTTTACTCATGTATATACTTGAATAATTAGAATTTTGATTTGTAAATAGATTAATCAAAATATTTATTTAAAATAAGATAGAAATAAACAATTGAAATAAAAACAAAATTCTTTTCAAAAAACAAATATATAAATTAAAATAAAATATCGATTTAAAATATTTATATAAAGAAATAAAAATTAAACAGGGTATTTTAAATAATAAGATAAGCATAGCAGCACATATGGATAATATTTAATTAATAAAAATATATTTAATTGAAACAGAAATGAAAATAAATTAATTGGCATCTTTTCGGCATATCTGTCGACATACTTGAATGACTATGCCAACATACTCAGTTCTAAAATGGTACATACTTTTAGATTTCAAACTTTCAAAATTCCCTCTCATTTTTATCAATTTAAAAAGACATCTTTATTGACCAACATATGCATGTTTAGTGCCTATTTATTCACCCTATCTAATTCACACATTGATTTATTTCAAATTTCAAAACCAAATACAATCTTTATTCTCTCTTCTCTCTTCAAATCAATAGACTCATCCTCTAAAATCCATGGACTCACCTCAAAAATCATAAATTGGCTTTTTAATGATGAAGAATCAATGAAAGCCTTCATTGATTACATAGAATACACTAATGTATTTTTCAGTAGATTTGCAAAATTCAGTGATTTTCCTTCTTATGGTTTACTTTCTCTTTATATTGGAAATTGGTTTTTTTTAGTTGATTCAATTCAAAATGTTTTTCCTTGCTATCCTCCCCTTGTCAAAATATTTTATGCAAATTTAACTGGGAAATTTTATCATAGTGATGATGATAAAATTTTGAGTAGTGTGAAAGACACTATTATTGTTTGGATGCAAACTTACCTGGTGAAATTTTGGGTGCAAAAATAGTGGAAATGATCTTTTGAAAGAAAAAATAAATTATGAAAATCGTGAAGTTCTACATGAACCATTTGAAAATAATTTTGAAGTTGAATTTGAAAGGAAAAATCTTAGTCCAAAAGCAAGACTTATGAGTTTGACTTTGTTACAAAGTATAACTCTTCGAACCGATAATTCTAACAATCTTACTTCAAGAGTTTGCAAAGCTTTGTTTTTTCAAATTTTGCAAAAAGAGCTATAAATTGAGCATAAATCACAGTTTCTGACTTTGCATCCAAAAATGTTTATAAACATGAAAATACACTTTATCATGGAGTGTATTTGACAAAAATATTTATTTATTTTGGAATTGATTTATATGGAGAACCAAATTTCAAAAGAAAGCATTTTGACAAGAAAAATATTTCTGTTATAAATATTCTGTACGAGTTTGTACCATATGAAAATCTTGCGGAAAAAGAGCAAAGATTGGCTATGGAAGATATTTTGGAAGAAAGAATGTAAGAGGAGTAAGAACAAGGCATGGAAATAGAAGAAGAGGAAGAAGAGGAGGAGTTAGAAACTTCCGTTGAAAGCGTTGAAAGGAATAATATAAACAAGCAACTACGATTTACAATGAAATCAAGAAAAGCTTTTTGATAGTAAAAGAAGCTTAAGAGATTTTTTAGCAAAAAGTTCTCAATACTCTCAATAAAGATGGATAATTTTTTTGGGAAAATCGTTATCAAACTTAGTGGTCACTCTCCATCTTCATCTACTTCATTCTAAACTTTGTATCGTTTTAGTATAAAGTTGTATTTTCTTTTTAGTTATGTAGTTTGTTCTAATTAATGAAAGCATTTGAAATCATGATAATTACGCATATTATAATCTCTGATAATATAGAAAATAAACTAAAAATTATTAAAAGTTTATATAATTATATGTATACAAAAATAGGAAATAAAAGGTAAATTAAATATGTTGGAAATGACATATATGTCGACATACGTAGAACCTGATGTCACATATTGGTAACAAATGTCTATGTGAGTAATCTTCTTTTCTAAATAATCACATTCATTTCTTAGAAAAATACTAAAAAATGAATAAAGGAAAGGAGATTTTTAATGAAAAAATGAGTGGAAACTTGGAAATTTTTGCTTGACTTCAAGAGGGCACTTCATACCATCTTAAGAAACTAGAAACATCTCAGAATAAATCAAAAGCAGATAACGTTCGAGCAAGAAAGACAATTTTCTTCCCTTTGCTGTTTCATTGATTATGTGGATAGAAATGAGAATTTTTCTGAAGCTTGGGATGTTAACTCCCTTGAACACATCTTTGGCCCTAACAAAGGATGGGTTGAAAATCCTCCGAAGAATTCTTATATTTCAATATCTAGAAATTGTTTTTGTTTGTATATGTTTTTCTTGCCTTTGAATATATTTGTTCTGGTCCTGCATAGTTTAAATAGTCTGTGCATAAAACTAGGTTGTACAATATAAGCATCCTATGTAGAAATTTTTAATTTAATATAACTATTTATGTGTGTTTAAAATATAAAGTTTGTAATTACTATACTTACTATGATCAACACCTCATCACTCTATCTGCTTAAATCTCATAATCCGTAGTACCCTCATGTATATAGTGTATTAGTTATGACAAATTATTGATTTAAGATAACTAATGGTGTATGTATAAATATTATATGGGTAGTCATAAATGTTATGATTATTCACTCTATTAAATGAGAAATAAATTTCATGCTAGATAACAAACAACCCTTATACTTATGACATATTCAAAGAATAATTTACACTCCCTATTACTCTTTTAATGTTCCCTAATATCTTTATATAAGTTATTTTATCTCTTTTTTAGTGAAATAGGGGAGAGAAAAGTTATAAAATATAATGGTCAAAAAGATAGGAGAAACATTAATATAGAGGGACTTAATGGATTTAGGGGAAGTTAAATTTATATCTATCTTATATTTTATCCAAGAAAATTTAAATGGTTAGCATCATCAAAAAAGGGGAGATTGTTGGAACCACGGGTATTGGGTTTGATGATAACAACCAGATAAATATTAGCACTAATGATTTTCCAGGTTTATGTATGACATACTATAGGAAATACAGGAATCTACCAAGATATATTATAGGATAATCAAGTATAGGTGTAGTATACTAATCAAGGCAGATCAATATAAGAACTCAAGTAAAAGATCAGATAGATCAAGAAGAATCAAGGAAACTAAGATAAATCAAGGAGATCAAGAGGAATCAAGAAGTCAAAGAGATTTAAAGCCAAAACTGGGAGAACAAAGGAGACTTAAGAAACAAAAGCTGGAAGAGTATAAGGCAACAGTTAGTCAGGTTTATACTATATCGCGTCATAGAATTAATTGTTAAAGATCCTATGGCAATACTTTGAATTCTCTTTTAAAACTCTTTTTTATTCCCTAATGTTGTTTTATAAAAGTTCTATTTTTTCTTAAAAGTTAAAAGGGTTTAAATAATTTTTATATAGTAATTGTGTTATAAAACTTGGATATGTCAAAATATCCTTGTAGAGTATGTCGACATACTAGCCGTTAGATGTAATTTTTCATTCTAAACAAATGGACACTTCCTTTCGCCTTTTGTGAAAAGACCCTTCCCATCATCTATTATATAAAGGCTTTGGAAAACGAATTTTTAATGGAATTCTCCATTATTTCTCCTACTCTTTACATTCTCACAATTCGCAGAAAAGTCCTACTACTTATATATACTTTGCAAATCGACTCACCTTCTCTCTATTTCTTCAATGATTTGCAATCTACTAAAATACCAAAGAGTCTACATTCAATTCTTTATCATTTACTCTTTGATCTAACTTATTCCACAAGGAAATTGAAGATATATTACTATTGGAGGTCTATAGGAAGTTGTATTGAAGACTACTTGAAATTGTGATAGAAATATTCGATTCCTATAGATATTACTCTATAGTTTCTTTGTAAAGGCGCATCTTGTTAGCCGTAGAAAGTCGGGATAGGTAGTCTTGCCGTTTGGTTCAATGTTAAGAGGGTTAGGTGTGTCTTTCCACTCTTGGAAAGTCAAGATAAGTGTTACTTGCCACTTGGTTCAAAGTTAAGTTGTAAAGGTTAGTTTGCTATATGTGGAAATGGAAGTTGGTTATAACGAAATTACGTACGTGATATGGGATTAGATGTTGGATTGAAGATCCGAACCAGTATAAAAATCTTTGTGTCTTCTCTGTACATTTACTGCTTTTACTTACTGCATATATTATATTACTACATGTGATTCTGATTCTATATTGTTGAATTTGATAATCATAAAGTAATTTGATGATAAGTTTAAAAACCACTATTCATCCCCCATAGTGTTATATTAGCCTTAAGTTCTATTCCGCACATTATTAGGGTAGCGCATCACATACCCATAGAATTTTTTCTTCATTTCTTTAACCATGCTTGATGACAAGTCTATAAGAGGAGTTAGTACAACAACAAGCTTCAGTTGAGGCTCAAGAAGCATGAGATCTGAAATAGTAGGGTCCTTTAGGAAACCTTTAGCTAGGTAGATAAACTCCCTACATTTCCAACATGCTTCTAGTTCAGCAATGTAATTCTCCTAAATTTCAATCTTGGATCTGAGTTATCAGATGCATTGGTATTGAGCATGATTCATAGTTATGACATCGTAGATGTTGGTGGCCATATCCTCATAATCCCATAACATTTAGTTCTAAACACTCTTATCAATAGCTCTGCTCTCATCAACAAGGTCGTAAACCTTCTCTTCTAATTCTCTAACTCATTCCTTGTAAGAAGAGACAATTTAGCAAGAGTTTGAACTTTTAAACTAGGTTGAGCATGAGTTAAAGAACTCCCATTGGGATTGGAAGGGCCACCTTCTTCAACGGTGTTAATGCAGTCGTGTTCAGTATCAAGTGAAGCATGGGAGGGAGAATCAGAAGTGGCCTGGTGCAAATAATAACAAAAAAAAATATAGACCATTGTAAGAACTGGACTGGTAAAATAAAAAAAATAGCCTTTTATTATCATAGATGCAAGGTTCAAGGGGTAACCACTTAAAACATACTGATAACTAGCTGACTAATGAGGTCGAAGCTCTCTTGCACATGAGAGATTAAGTTGTGACTAAGAAGATGGTGTTGGAGACTACATTGTCTTATGATTCAATCTCTCCCATAAACTAACTTGACTGAGGATGATCTAAGAAGGGCATGTCCTCATTTAGGGCAGGCTTCCACATGCGTAATAAACTTCACTGGAGGCAACCCTTTCATGTGTAACACGAATGAGGTAGATTATAAGCCCTTAAGCTTCTACCATAAGCTACCCTACCATATCCTCAAGTTCTTTTCCTCATGTGCGCGTGAGAGCTACACTCGCCTCGATCTTATCCATAGTTTTTTATTCAAGTTGGTTGATACACTCCCTACAGTAATGAATGATGCTCTCTTGTTTGCTAAGCCTCTCCTTGAAATTAGGACCGTGTAGATTACCCTTACCTTAGAATTTTTCTAAAAAAATCATTTTCTAACAGATAAGTAACCTTAAGCAGGAAAAGCTTATGTTTCACATTATGTATAATTCTACGAATAAAAATCATCTAAAAACACATAAAAAAAGAATATTGCATAAAATAAGTTTCGAACTACGAGAGTGAGACTAAAGTAAAATAGACAGATACAAATCGAAATCTTGAACAAGTAAAATATTATATAAATAGAGATTTGTTACAAAGCATTATTGCATACAAAAATATTCTTTTTCATATTTCTTCAACTTTTGAAAGTCAAAAATTTAGAAATCTTGCAGTCTACACACCATCCAGACTCAAACCTCTAATCATCAATTTCTGAATCTAGTGTTTTACCACTAGGATACACAATCTTATGGTTGTCACAAAAAAAATTTCAAGATACAAATTCAAAATGTCCAATTTACTATTCTAGCCCTTTTCTTCTCCCACACAGTGGAAAAGACCAAAACTATGAGGTTACATTTGTAGGCTCCTACTTGAAGGGGTCACCCTTAGCTCCTAGTTTGGATGAAATGCCACCATCTCTAGCTCCATAATCTTTGGGGGCCTCCCCAATCATAGTAAAAAGAGAAGGTTCAAATTATGCAAGATATTGCATCCTGGCCCATTCGATAGCCCATAGTCCATAGTAGAATTTTAGGGTCTCCTCTGTAATCTTTGGTGAAAGGAAGGAGAGATTGACCTCAACATCATCATCATCTTCGTTGCTTGCAAAGAATTACCTCTTAACTTGAGAATAAATACAATACAACATGATTAGTGTGGTATTATCCAAAGCTTTATCGCGCTTTATGATGGCTTCATCAAGTTACTTCCAAGTGGAAGCCTTAACCTCCTACTCCACAACGGTCACCTTAGCCTCCACTATAGTTCCTTTTTCCTTGGCAGAAGCAAGGTTTTCTTTGAGTTGGCCCGCTCCTCCCGCAAATTTGCGGTTGGTGGTCTCAATCGTGGATAACATGGATTTTGATGGAATATGATCGACCTTGTCACGCTCAAAGCGGTCTTTCATCTAGATGATTTTACACAATGCTCTATAATAAGAATATGAATAATATGATACACAAAGTAATAAATGAATATAGAGAAATTTGACACTAAGATGCAAATATGAAAAGTATAAGGGAAATCCATTTAGTAATACTTAGAAGTAACTATAACGACCTGCCTTCTGTAACACCCATAATCCACCCATATAAGCAACCAGATTCCATAAGTATCAGAATGATGTTTCATTAAAGGTAGAATAAAAAACAACAACATAGAGCATATCTATCACATTTGTACATACTAAATCTTACAGTGAAAACAATAAAATATAAAATCAACATAAACATGTAAAAGACTAAATGCATATCATATTAGGAGATTTAAGATTCGATATCTTAATACATCATGCAAATGGTACATCAAATCTCTTATAAAACACATTTCAAAATGATTACATAGTCTACCATGTTAGTATACCAAAAATACCGGATAGATATAAATATAGCAGTAAATTTTTATGGCCTTACAACTTGCCCCCAAGTAGTAGAAATCCTCATCTTTAAGTCAGCCTACTTAAAGAATAGATAGAAAAAGTGAAAAAAGGAGGGTCAGACATAAAATCTGGTAAAAAGGAAATATCACTAATATGTATGTGAAGGAATTGGGCCAGCCCAAGAGGAAGAAATGGGTGAAACTCAAAAAATTTACCATTTTGAATCTTTAATGAGCCTATGAAGTCTAAATGTACATTAGATCAAATCTAATAAAACATTAAATAAAGTCTTATTTTATTTAAAGTTGGTTAAAATGAAGTTTAAAATTAATTTAGTTTAAATGTATAGTGCATCAAACACACTCAACAATTGTTTATAAAAGTTAATTTAGGGAAGGAACCCATTCATTTCTTTCCCTAAAAACAGGTAATTAATTGAGAGTATAATAAACATTATATGAAGAGAGAAACCTTTTCATTTTATTTTTCTCTAATTAAATTGATTGGGTCATTGAACGATATTAATTGGCAATTTATTCAAGGCATAAAATGTAATTATTGTCCAAATGTACTTTACTATAAATTATGTAAGTACAACAAATATGATAATGTATAGAGATGATATTTCCTACATATGTGTCTTTATTGTCCGTAGTGTTATTTATGGCATAAAATGTAATTATTGTCCAAATGTACTTTACTGTAAATTATGTAAGTGCAACAAATCTGATAATGTATAGAGATGATATTTCCTACATATGTGTCTTTATTGTCCATAGTATTATTTAAAATACATATACATGCATATATTTACATTTGTATACAATATATATACATATAAATGAGATAAAAATAAGTGTCACTTTTATAACTCCAAAAGGTCAGCAATTTTGAACCTAGTTTCAAAACTGAAAGTTTTTATGATTAAAAAATTATGATTTTACATAAAAGTCCATCATATAAATTCAATTCGAATTTTATATATATATATATATATATATATATGTATGTATGTATGTATACACACGCACATAAATTTGTGTGTGTGTATATACACATACAAAAATCATTGTAAATAATGTTTTAAACTTAATACATCTTTACGTTAAAATTTATAATTTAGTATATGTTCCAATATAAAGTAACAACTAAAGCCTAACTTTAATTTTAAAAGGAAATCCAAGAGTTAATGATATTTTACAACAAAGTTCAGTTATGTTTATAAAGAAAACTTTTTTTTGTAACTTTAAACAGAAGTATGCAAAAAACAAAAGATTGAATTTGAAATATTGAACATAAAACATACATGCAAACATAAATAAATTACATATGTTTTCTATCTGAATCAATAACAGAAATATTTCATTAATTAAGGCTTAGATTTTAATCAGAAGGAGTTTTTTTTAAATAACAAACTTTAAACAACAACAAAATAGATTGGACAAATCAGACATATATGTATATGTTACAAAGGTTTCAGATTTAAACAATCAAGCAATATGAAAAATAATTAAATATGGGATCATATAACGTAGATCTAATAATGAATAAGAATTGGAAAACAATGAAAATATATCTTAAAACAGATTCAAATTAAAATAACATGGTGAACATATGTAATTAATTAAGATGGAACAAAAGGGATCTAATCTATTTGACCAAATAAACAAATACACAGATGAGATGAAATAGGAGATAGATCAAAATTACATAAACAAGTTGAATGATGAATATGTAAAATTAGAATTATCACCTTGAGATGTTTCCAAGAGAATGCACCTTGAATGATGAATCAAAGGCTCTTAGATTCCATGAATCAATCTCCGAATTTGCAAGAATTAAGAGATTAGAACCACCTTTTGTTATTAATTTTATTTGATATTTTATTTTGGAAATTCATAGGTTAGGAAGCCATGAAAATTCTACATTCTCTGATAGAAGAGCAAGAGGGATGATTATCATAGGAAATAAATCAATCGTATAAGAAATAAAGGGAGATGTGTTTAAAAGGAATGATAGAAACCTTTCATATTCCTTCCTTAAAACTTCCCCTATTAATTCGTTTTTAAATGTTAATTAGAACCTCTCTCTCTTCTACATGCATGGCTAGACATAGATGGTGCCACATGGACCATCAAAAAATTTCAAAATCTCATTAGCATCAATTCCATTTAAATCCAATTCAAATGTGCGCGCGTTTATAACTTTTATATACGCACACCATTAAATGCTAATGTTATTCAAATAAAATAAAATAAAATTTTAATAATTAATATTTCACAAATATTAACTTGTTTAATTTATTTAAATCCTATTTTTTAGTATTTATCATGTTTAAATCAAATTTAAACACTGTAAAGATATCATATATCAATATGCACGTTTATAACTCATATATATACGCACTTACTAAATGTTAAGGGCATCCAAACAAATTAAATAAAAATTTAGCAATTAATATTTCATAAATATTAATTAATTTAATTAATTTACAACAATTATAAATTAATTAAACCATGTGGCTCATTTAAAGCATTCATCATTTCGGTTGTGCGACTCAAAGGTGTAAGTTCAGTCAGCGATTAATATCGAACTATTCGAATATTAACATTCACACGTCAATTAGCAGGTGGTGTGACATTTTGGCTGAATTGATCGCTTACACATCATCTAGTAAAATATAATTTTACTTATTATAAGCAGTACCTGATAGTGACAATTATTTACACCAATTCTCTTCGTCAAAACTATATCACTTTGGATTTATGAAATTTGGTAATGGTCAAAATTCCAATGTCATCCACATTCAACTTTATAGTCCAAATACAAAGTCCTTGTTTCGAAAACAACAATTATTATTAACCAAAATGCTCTGGCCAGAGACTTTGACTTTGAGTTGACTTGAGTTGACCATGACACTAACCTCATATAACCGAGGAGACAAATCCTCTCTTGAATAGTGCTTCACTTCTAATACTTCCACTCGACCCAACTATAATCACTTAATGGAACGCCATGCCATGATTTGACTATAATCAAAGCAGAGCTTTCATATTGAAGATCCACAGTATTCTCAAGTCAAGAGAACTGTATAAATCAGTCACATTGATATTTTCTGTTTGACCTTAGTTATATTGTCCAGCTGAAAACTACCGAGTGAGTCGGTCAATAGTTATCCAATAACTATCAGTACGTAACCCCTAGGTGTCCCCAGCAGTCATGAGTAATACACTACCCAACATTTTGAGAGCGTTACATACTTTAGTCTCAACGGATACACCGATATCCAGTCTCGATGCTTCTTGACTAGGAACATTTAAAATGGTATATTTGTTTTATTGTGATAAATTACTCACGGTTACAACACTTTGTAACTACTATCACAAAATATACCATTTATGGATTTTCTATTAAATATACTTTTAATTAAACTAATTAATTAATATAACCACATTATATCAAGTATATAATAGAAAGAAACACCTTTATTGTGAACAAGATTGTTCAACGAGTTAGATATATATAACAAATTACATAATTGACCCTAGGGCATACCACTAACTCTATCAATCTCCCACTTGCACTTGGGGTCAATTATGGAATCTTATTCCAACTTCTCCAATCAGTTTCTCAAAACCAGTTGGGTCAGTCCCTTTGTGAACCGGTATGCTATTATGTTTCAATTATCTACTCTGTCAATTAACTCTCTCCGACGGTGATATACTGCTTTATCACGTGGAACAATTTGGAGTATGTATCTCGACCTTTAGTGAGCTTTAAGTTCTATTACAAACCATATCATGACATTTTTATCATATAACAATGTTATGAGATTCTCAACATTTGGAATAAGCTCAGTTATAAATTTGTGCACACATATTATTTTTATACATTATTTTTATTGCGGCAATATTCAAGGCGATGTACTTAGTCTTTTCATTGAATCAGCCATGGTCTTTCATTTGGAACATTTCCAACTTAAAGATTCTTAACTTGAATTTATTATTGACATGCTATACTCAATATCACTTA
The DNA here is from genome assembly GCA_030737815.1 of Allium fistulosum. NCBI lineage: Eukaryota > Viridiplantae > Streptophyta > Magnoliopsida > Asparagales > Amaryllidaceae > Allium > Allium fistulosum. The sequence goes on along the minus strand of CM060901.1, from coordinate 118,658,697 downwards.
TGAAGTTTGAGTCCGAACACTCCCTAATAAGGAGTTTTTGTAAACAATTCTCTAGTATTTCATAAATACACGGGAACATTTCAAACAATCATTTAGTGATATCAATTTGGATTTAATATTTGCTTCATGTATCAAATACATAAGCAAATCATGATATCATAGACAACACAACATGTATGATAATTCCTTTTTCCAGTGTAAAGGAATCAATCTTACATGTTCCGTATTAAACATTTTAATAAGGTGTCCTTGCATATCATTTGGGACATTCCCGACATCTTTCATACTTACTATAAAAGTCATCATTTATTAATCCAATGTTGAGTATTAAAACAACTAAGGTTGATTTTGACACAAGTACATCGTTAAAATCAACAACGTGTTGTTTACTTATAGTTTAGAAATATTAATATACCTTTTAACATTATTTCTTATGAACACACGCTTCCTTTGCATTTTGATTAAAAATCAAACTATTTGATATTTATATCAAAATATTATTCAATCTTGATGCTTATAAAATGGTACTTTCGTATCATTTCTTAGATCATATCTGAAGACTCACAAACTCAATATCGCTCCTACTGACTTTGAGACAATTTTGGTTAATATGTGTAAACAACTTACTCTAAATCACTATTTAGAATTTTCTGTTTCAATACATATGTACCAAAACACTAGGACTTATCAAGCGATAATTTTATGAGTAAATCCAAAGACTTGAACAAGTTGAATATCAAATCTATTACGTTAATTTCAACAATTGAAATTTTTCAATATTGTTCTTATCAACATTGCTCATTTAATTCCAATTGCATTAGTCTTACTCATAACGACATAGTCGAGGTCGATGGAACATATCCCTTCGGTTACGACCACCAAAATCTATATTTTCAGAGCGTACTTGGAATTCTTTCGGATTTGTGCATCAAACCATATAGAATCAATACTCTCAATGGTATAATTAAAAAATCTAGGATTATATATTTTCGACATTAATAAGAAACTCATAGTTTCTCTTTGATGTGCGAGAATACTTATTAGACATTCTAATGCTATGTGTTTGTTTAGGTTAATTAATTTCATTTCATCTCATATAATCAGTTATATCCATGGATTGTATCCAATTCCATTTTACTACCAATAATTCCTGAAAGAAATTTCTTCACAATGAAGTTGGTATATCTTGAAACAACAATTGTTTCTCAGTGCAATAGAATAGGTATTCATAAACGTTTTATGAATTTCATTATTTATAAAATTGGTTTGGTTTTAGTTTACAAAAATTATGTTCGAAACATAAATATGTCATCCAATGACAGTCTTTTCAAAATCCTTTTGGGTAGATTCATACAAAGATCCCTTACGAACAATTATTACGTGCAATCTTTCGACTCGCACAACCTGCCAACTCCATGGCCTAGGATATGTTGAAGTTTCCTATAAACCCTTATCTTGTAAAATTTTGTAAAATGTTATTCAGATGAAATAATATTAACCTTGTGTACTACCCTTAAGTACATTACCTTATAGATTGAAACTAACTCAACTTCACTCACAATTAATCGTACATTATCCAACAAAGTTCGATTACTCCATATCGATGCATCATTATGTACCACATAGAGGAGTAATTTTGAGATTGAATCTTTATTCATTTTAGGTACGTTCGGAACATTTTCCAATATACTCACTCATTCAATCAAATCAAATCATTTCTATCGCATGTTATTTTATTTACTTCTGTTTCATATTCTATAAGTTTACTATAAACATACTACATGTGTATCAAATATACATATCCATGTCGAGGATAACTCATCCATGAATATGACGAAGTATGTGGAACCATTTTGGTATTTACAGAATTACGATTGCATTCATCTATATGTATCAACCCGAAGAGTTCATCAACTCTTATGATACTTCCACTAAATGGGTGCATAGCCCTTTATTGTTTGAGATATAATTAACAAGTATTATATGGTTCAAAATCATACAATAAAATTATTTCTCAAAACTATGACTTAGTCTATAATTCCAAAACAACTGTAAATAACATTAGATACTTTTGTATTTCCAAATGCATCGCTTTTGTTAAAAAAATTACCACATTATAGTTTTATTTCACAAAGAATATTCATAATATTCATATTGAAATATAGCTATGTCTATCTTTATTTTTTATTTTTTTAGTCGATACCGAAAAATAATCATTATTTCATAAATAATGTATGGTAAGTTTTACGAAAACAATTTTCATACTATAATGCAATTAATAAGAGCTATATGGCATGCTCCCACTATTTCCACCATTACTAGTACTAAATTCGGAGGTCCATCATTCACTTAATACAATTTATTTATTTCATACACTACAATTATTTATAGTGGAGAGTTCATTGATCAAATATCTTGAGCTTAAAGAAATAAATCACATAGAAAACAATTTTCTATATGAAAATACATTTCGGAATAGAAATCATATGTCTTATTCCAATATTAATTATCAATTATTATTACAATTCCCATTTCCAATGTTTCTCTATGAAACAGAAGTGACTATTCATTTTCTTCATCCCAAATGTACCTTAAATTACATCTATTCTTATACATTCGTTTTCCTTTCAACTGGTTAAACTATTCAAAAGAAAACCATACTACAATATCATAACAAACTCTTTACAAAAGCGCATTCGATTATCCTTAACATTTAAGGACATCAAATATGTTGCACTTTTCGTAAACCGATCAAAATGACATTTCAGCGATCCAGTTCTTATATCTATCTTGAATTTCGGTCTTGTGTTACATTAACACAATATGATCCCTTTTGTAATCAATCAGATTGAATACTCGATCTCCTACTAAGGTTTATTTGGTTTTTCGGATGAACTAATTTCATCAAAATATTGTACATTGCAACTTTGACCATTCACCATATAACATTTATATGCAATTGTATATGGATCAAACATCCATACTCTTGTATTGCTTTTAGAGTTTGAAACTCATAGAATGAAATACATGGTCTTGACCAAATAAATGCATAAGTGACCAAACTACAAATGTATACAGTAGTTGTAAAATCAGGCGCTTGCATGGGTGTTGAAATGTTAACATGCAATAGGAATTTAATAGTGGGTATTATATTTCCATTTGTCAACTTCCAATTTAGTTCGTTTGTATATGTTAATTGATAAACATTTTATCAATCATATTAAATGCACAAATTTATCATTGTAGATAATTATAACATTATTTAGCATATGTTCTTACAATGTTAGAAAGGCTAAATGTTACCATTTCATTTTTCTAATAAGGCTCCCACTAGTCTTTTATATTTCTCTAAACCCTAAGATGAAACATAGAAGTCTTTCAACTTCACTAGTGGGTGTTAGGACTTGTTTGTCTTAGTATTTTGATCTTAAGTTTGCTCAACAAATCATAGCCCCACAAACGATGGATAACTCCTTATCGGTTGTATCACATACAACTCCTAACCTATTTTTCCTTGTCCTAATCTCATTCGACCTTGAGTTTACTCAACAAATCGAAAGAGATTATTCACTCATACCTACCACATCGCGACGGCCTAAGTATAGTATATGACATTTAGTTTGCTCAACAAATACATATAGTTATCTTACCTCGTCTATTCAATATATTAATAATACTACACATAACATCCCAAGCTTGAGTTTGCTCAACAACTAAAGAGTTTGCAAGTAATTTATTAATATATATATGGTAGAGGACAACATTATATTGAAGATTCATAATCTTCAGTATATTATATTGAGTGCTATTAACTTATGGAATAATGTATTTCTTATGAAATACCCTCGTGATTCAAGTGTTAGACACATCAGAAATCACATTATACTTACATTTACATATGTATTTATTCCTTAAGTCTATTTGGGTTTCTTTAATGTTAAATCTTTAGTTTATACGCTCATATTATATAAGTTTCATTATTATATAACTTTTATATTTTAATTAACTTATATAATAATCTTACGTATAACATTTTATTAATTAAATCTTATTTAATTAATTAACTCTTTAATTAATTTAAATTAGTATTTTAGTACAACTTTTATATTGGACATATCTATTATAACCTTTATAATGTATACTACAACCTTTACTGTATAACACATATATCTTGTATACGCGTATTTTTTTATTTAATTCATTAACCTTTAAATAATTTATTTAATTAAACAATTTTAATTAAATTATATCAATTTCAAAATTTATCTTACATACATGTATACTTATGCTATCTTAACACTTTAAAATAACATAACATATATCAACATATATAATACATGCATATAAGTATTAATTAATTAACTCATTTAGTTAATTTATTTTATTAATCTTATTAATAAATTTTAAAATTTGAAATTCATAGTTTCAAACATTTTTGAAATTTTCATTACATTTTCAAACATTTTGAAAATTTATGTTATATTATAACCTTTTATAATAAACATGTTTTATTTTAAATTTAACTTTTAAATTTAAAATCATGTCTTAATTTTTAAAACTATTTTGAAAATTAGCCCAAGGTCCAATTCAAATTGGGCCTTTTCTATTAGGGGCAACCTTTGGGCTTACATCACCTTTCAAGCCAGGTAGGTAACCAGGTAGGACATGGTACTTGAATACCCAATTCCAATCCTTGACATCACCTTTCTAGACATGGTACTAAGTGCACAAGCTTAATTAGCTAGTCCAACATGACTAATTTAGACCACATAGGCTACTGGGCTCTGATACCATTGAAGGAACTGGGTCATCTCGCAAAGGAAGAAATGGGTAAATTTTAAAAAATTAACATTTTGGATCTTTAATGAGCCTATGAAGTCTAAATGTATATTAGATCCAATCTAATAAAACATTAAATAAAGTCTTATTTTATTTAAAGTTGGTTAAAAGGAATTTTAAAATTAATTTAGTTTAAATGTATAGTGCATAATATACACTCAACAATAGTTTATAAGAGTTCATTTAGGGAAAGAAACCATTCATTTCTTTCCCTAAAAACAGGTAATTAATTGAGATTTCTTTCCCTAAAAATAGGTAATTAATTGAGAGTAAAAAAACATTATATGAAGAGAGAAACCTTCCATTTTCTTTCTCTCTAATTAAATTGATTGGGTCATTAAATGATATTAATTGGCAATTTATTCATGGCATAAAATGTAATTATTGCCCAAATGTACTTTAATGTAAATTATGTAAGTGCAACAAATTTGATAATGTATAAAGATGATATTTCCTACATATGTGTCTTTATTGTCCATGGTGTTATTTATGGCATAAAATGTAATTATTGTCCAAATGTACTTTACTGTAAATTATGTAAGTGCAACAAATCTGATAATGTATAGAGATGATATTTCCTACATATATGTCTTTATTGTCCATGGTATTATTTAAAATACATATACATACATATATTTACATTTATATACAATATACATATATATATAAATGAGATAAAAATAAGTGTCACTTTTATAACTCCAAAAGGTCGGCAATTTTGAACCTAGTTTCAAAACTGAAAGTTTTTAAGATTAAAAAATTATGATTTTACATAAAATTCCATCATATAAATTCAATTCAAATTATATATATGTATGTATGTATGTATGTATGTATACACACGCACATAAATTTTGTGTGTGTATATACACATACAAAAATCATTGTAAATAATGTTTTAAACTTAATATATCTTTATGTTAAAATTTATAATTTAGTACATGTTCCAATATAAAGTAACAACTAAAGCCTAACATCAATTTTAAATGGAAATCCAAGAGTTTATGATATTTTGCAATAAAGTCCAATTATGTTTATAAAGAAAACTTTTTTTTGTAACTTTAAACAGAAGTATACAAAAACCAAAAGATTGAATTTGAAATATTGAACACAAAACATACATGCAAATATAAATAAATTACATATGTTTTCTATTTGAATCAATAAAAGAAATATTTCATTAATTAAGACTTAGATTTTAATCAGAAGGTGTTTTTTTAAATAACAAACTTTAAACAACAACAAAATAGATCGAACAAATCAGACACATATGTATATGTTGCAAATGTTTCAGATCTAAACAATTAAGCAATATGAAAAATAATTAAATATGGGATCATATAACGTAGATCTAATAATGACAACAAGAATTGGCAGACAATCAAGATATATCTTAAAACAGATTCAAATTAAAATAACATGGTGAACATATGTAATTAATTAAGATGGAACAAAAGAGATCTAATCTATTTGACCAAATAAACAAATACACATATGAGATGAAATAGGAGATAGATCAAAATTACATAAACAAGTTGAATGATGAATATGTAAAATTATAATTATCACCTTGAGATGTTTCCAAGAATGCACCTTGAATGATGAAATCAAAGGCTCTTAGATTCCATGAATCGATCTCCGAATTTGCAAGAATTAAGAGATTAGAACCACCTTTTGTTATTAATTTTATTTGATATTTTATTTTGGAAATATAGAGGTTAGGAAGCCATGAAAATTCGAAATTCTCTGATAGAAGAGCAAGAGGGATGATTATGACAGGAAATAAATCAATCATATAAGAAAATATTGGGAGATGTGTTTTAAAGGAATGATAGAAACCTTTCCTATTCTTACCTTAAAACTTTCCCCTATTAATTCCTTTTTAAATGTTAGTCAGATCCCCTCTCTCTTCTACATGTATGGCTAGCCATAGATGGTACCACATGGACCCTCAAAAATTTCCAAAATCTCATTAGCATTAGTCCCATTTAAATCCAATTCAAATGTGCGCGCGTTTATAACTTTTATATACGCACACCATTAAATGCTAATGTTATTCAAATAAATTAAAATAAAATTTTAATAACTAATATTTCACAAATACTAATTAATTTAATTTATTTAAAGCCCCTTTTCTAGTATTTATCATGTTTAAATCAAATTTAAACACCGTAAAGATATCATATATCAATATGCACGTTCATAACTCATATATATACGCACTTACTAAATGCTAAAGACATTCAAACAAATTAAATAAAAAAATTGTAATTAATATTTCATAAATATTAATTAATTTAATTAATTTATAACAATTATAAATTAATTAAATCATGCGGTTCATTTAGAGCATTCATCATTTCGGTTGTGCGACTCAAAGGTGTAAATTCAGTCAGCGATTAATATCAAACTATTCGAATATTAACGTTCACACGTCACCTAGCAGGTGGTGTGACATTTTGGCTGAATTTATCGCTTACACATCTTTTAGTAAAATCTAATTTTACTTATTATAAGCAGCTGCCTGATAGTGACAATTATTTACACCAATTCTCTTCATCAAAACTATATCACTTTGGATTTATGGAATTTGGTAATGGTCAAAATTCTAATGTCATCCACATTCAACTTTACAGTCCAAACACAAAGTCCTTGGTTCAATAACAACAATTATTATTAACTAAAATGCTCTGACCAGACACTTTGACTTTGAGTTAACTTGAGTTGACCATGATACTAACCCTATATAACCGAGGAGAAGAATCCTCTCTTGAATAGTGCTTCACTTCCAATACTTCCACTCGACCCAACTATAGTCACTCGATGGAATGCCATGATTTGACTATAATTAAAGCGAAGCTTTAATATTGAAGATCCATGGTATTCTTGAGCCGAGTGAATTGTGTAAATCAGTCACATCGATATTTTCTGTTTGACATTAGTTATATTAACCAACAAAAAACTACCAAGTGAGTCGTTCCATAGTTAACCGATAACTATCAGTACGTAACACCTAGGTCTCCCCAGCTGTAACGACCCGGAATTTTAGTTATTTGAAACTGAAATATTTAATTAATTTTAAATATTAGAAGTTAATTTTATAGATCAAATAACTTGAATTTCAAATATAGCAATTTATTGGATAATTTAATTGTTGAGTTTAATCATTGAAAATTGTTTAAATAATTGAATCTTGGATTTTTATGTGGATAAAAATAATTTCAAAGCTTATTTAAATTCTATTTAATAAGAATGAAGATAATAAAAACTTTTAAGCTGGATTTAAAAGTGATTTAACTGATTTTGAAAATAACTCATTTTAATTAATATATAAAAATAGTCTTCCCGGGCACTGTCTCGGATTTTGATGAAACCAGTGTCATTGGGTCTGTAATAATGAACTATATTACGCCGTCAAATTTCGTAGTGATCAGACGTATCGTTTGGTCGTGGGAGATCGAAACGCATAGAAATTAATATTGAAAATTTAATATAATAATTGGGTTCAAAAAGCTACCATCTGCATTACGATCGAATTAGGTCTCGAAACTTGTTCCATTGTGTTCGAAAATGGGGTATAACATATAGAACGCCAGGCGGCACGCCTCGATTGGGGTCTGAATTTACATAGCTAGATATTTTGAATTTTAAATAATATATATTCTTCGATTTAACCATACACTGCCTGACCATTCACGTCAGCCATTGACCCATCGTCATTGATCTGACCGTACACTGTACAGCCCACACCCTCCTTATTGATATTTCCCATCTTCCTTCCAGTATAAAATCATCTCCAGTGAATAAAAAGGAGATGAACACATTCAAAAAAAATCTGTTTCTCCAAAATTTACTCAATAAAAAAATATATGAAATTAGCTTTAAAATTCTTATTTCGATTAGAACTTCACAATGATAGGCTTGGTTGAAGGTGCGATTGACTTTGTAATGATTGACAGTGGACAGTCAAGTGGGTTTATGAGCTAGGGTTAGCTATAGGTTGAGATTGAAGCTTCGATCGTCGAAATGGGCATCGTATTCAACTTTGTGAGGTGAAATAGCATCTCTGGCAGAGATTTGGTGAAGCTTGGTGACTTGTAGGAGATTGCGTCGGTATAGTGGATACATGAAGGAGGATGAGGTCGCGATTTGATATGGTGGCTCGGAGGGGGAAATGAGGTGTCGAATAGGTGGAGACCGCGATGAGAAGATCAACAGGATTGTCAGAATTTTGATACGAGGCCCGGAGCTCCATGTCAGTACATTCGTGCATGCGGGTTACAGGTTCGTGCATAGAGGGAAGCTCATTGGGGAAGAAGATATTGGGGGTAGATTGGTAATTAGTCTAAAGTTCATATATTGTTTATTTAATTATTAGTTAAATAATCGGTAACTAAAAAAAATAACTTGTCCATACGAGGTCCGATCGAGGCGAAACCTTTTGCTTTGCGCTCGTATCGACGGAAGCTTCGCAATGAAACTGGTTTCGACGAATTTGGAGATTATTGAAAATTGGAATAAAATCGGATGTCATTAGATTTTAGTTCCAAACCGGAATGCCTCGGCGACAACAGAAAATTTCGGTGAGTTAATCTCACCTTTTTGGATAACTAGTATAGTATATAGTTGATAAAAATTGTTGAATGGTTGTTCGGTTGAATTACTATATTTATTAGTTGGTTTGGATATATTCCTACCTATTGTAGCGGATGAGACCCTATTGCGTTCCCGTGTAAGAGCGAATGACCCTTTGTATACGAATCCCGCCTCGAAGCGGTTGATTTATATTTTATGAATATATAATGTTTGTGATGCAGGGAAAATAGGTCAGAGGGATCCAACGGGATTCCTCACAACTGTTGATTTTATTTACATATATATGTGCTAATATATATTTATATAAGCTGTGATGCAGGGGGTAACAGGTTGGAGAGATCCAGCAGAATTCCTCCTTATTATTGAATTGTTTCAATAGTATATTTTTATACGGATTATTGAAAAATAAACCTGATTATGGACATTATGGGCACAACATTGTTATATGTTGAAAACTAAAACCCAAAAGTGATAGAAAATCAATATTGATAATATTGGTTAAGTGTTGGGTGGCTATTGGCCTCAAATTAGTATTTTAAAAATACTATAAACTGTCGTTTAAATCAGAATTTGATTTTGAGACAAGGAACAATCTTAAAATTCGAAATTAGGTTTCAGAAATATTTTTAAGGATTACCTCATTAATTATATTAATATTTTTTTCGGTTATTAATAATATTAATTTAAGGTTATTTAATTATAATAATATTCTTTTAAAGTTATGTAAAGATATTAAAATTGTTTTAAAGTTATAATATCATATTAATATTATTTTAAAGTTATTTAGTTATTTTAATATTTTTTAAAGTTATTTGTTTATAGTAAATATGTTTTAAGAATCTATAAAAAGGTTAATAAATTAAAATATTAACTATTTAAGAATAATTATGGTTTGGAAATTAATAATAAGGATTACTAATAAGGTTTGAAATTAAATTATTATTATTAAAATGGTAAAGATTAATTAATTATTATTATAATTTCTTAAACGATATTTTGGAATCATTAATTATTATTTTAAGATATTTAAAGTTAATGATTTCCATTTATTTGTAATGTTCAATGTTAATAATTATTATTATATAATATTGTTCGTAGTAAATGATTTAATTATTTATAAATGTTTCTGAGACTATAAATAGAGTTAAAAGACTTGCATTTTATAAAGAAATTTATAAAATGGATTTCTGACTTAAGGAGGGGTTATTTGCAAAGAGAAAGAGTTTATAAATAGTTAGATATTTATAAATGAATTTTAGAAACAGGTTTATAGATTTATAAAAGAAGTTTTTATAAATGGTTTATGGATTCGTAAAGGTTTTATAAGTGATTTTGAAATGTATGAGAAGCCTATAAAGGGATTGAATTTTTATAAAATAATTATAAATGGTTTTTGGAAGGTTTATAAATTATTTATAGATGGCTTGGAGAATTGTAAGGAAATTTTTAAAAGATTTGAGAGTCGAATGAAAGAAAATCTTCCCAGTTTTGTGAATATACTTATAATATTGAGATAAGTATATAGATATTTTCTAAGTGTTGAAAATATAGGAATCGGTGGATATATCTTGTAAAAGTATTCCTATACTAGAAATTTACAAGTGGTTTTTATTCGTAAAAAGTTTATAAAACGAGGCTAGTGGTCGTTATATGTTTAACCAATGTTGGTTTTTCTTATGAAATATATTCCTGATTGAATGTTTGTTATTCGATAGTTAAATAACCGAATATCGAGATTGGACCCAAACGTAACTTTGGAAATATCTAAGAGAAACACGCGGGTTATATGGTACAGTCATCTCCGATGATGCTGTACTACGCGTATAAATCTCATTTCATTCTCCTAGGACAATGATAAGGAAATCCGTTCACTAACGGTTAGGAGGTGATCTCCGATCTTATCTTTGACTGTTTATTTTCTAAAGAACCGGGATTGAGTTTACCAGAGATTATCGAACGTTGATTTGAAGAGACCAGGATCGGATCTGTTATCCGAAAACCACTTCAATCCAACGAATGCGTTTCGAAGTAAACACATCGTGAAGAGCATGAAATCGAAGATAGAGATGTGAAGTGCAAGGGCTAGTCGCTATTAATCCTGAGGGTGATTCCAAAATGGATGTAGTAGGAATAGTGCCTTCGGTTTCATTCAAACCGAAAACAAACTTGTATGGATGAATGCTATCAGCACATTTTCATTGGAGGGCAATGAGCATTCTAAGTGAAAAAGGTTCTTGAAAGGTAATCGTAGCCTCAAGCTCCATCAACCGGGAATGACTAAAACAGGGGAGACGCTTTAAGGCTATGTGGTTCGATAGCATCAGGGTATGGTCATCACCCAATCTAGATCGATATTATAGATCATGTATGTTCGGGGCCCATTTAGGTTGTTGATACCAACCAAGGTGATGACATACTCGGTGCTATCCAGCAAGGGGTAGGGCCGGTCTTGACTCGCATGGAGTCCATGTAAGGCTCTCGGTGTGTTTTATCTAGAGATGAACCATGACGGGCGGTACCCCAGTAGCCCAGTCATTAGTTGGAATCCATTCTCCAATACGAGCTTATGGTTTTAGTTGTATACCTAATATGTTGGAATGCGAGATGAAACCATTTTAGCTTTATTCATATTTACTTTGACCCCTAGACATTATTATAATATAAATGGATTTTATATAGAAAATGTTTTGGTTATCGTAAGGTAAAAACCCGTCCGTGTTTATGTGCGGCGTGGTCTTACGAGATACCTTTTGATTTCAAAGATTTTTATATAACTTTAAAATCCAGTTGGGTGTGTTTTTCTCACGCTGGTTTTCCAGACTGACTCGGGTGTTATTTTATTATAATGCTCGGGTCAGACCGAACATATTACAGAATGGTTAGGATGCTTTGGAGCTTTAGAAGCCGAGTTGGAGGCCCAGAGATGTATTCACGTAGATGGTTATTTTCCGCTGTATTCATTGTTGTGTTTACAATTGTGAGGATAGGTTGTTATAACTGTCCAGGCTGAAATAGGTTAGTATACTCTGATTGATGTCTGTATATACATATATTACAGTTTTGTTTTTGTGTAAAGGTTTATGGTATATTATAGATTATTCGTTCCGTTGTGAGATTCTATGTTGTTTAGTTTTCTTCTTATCTTCTTCCTTCTTTCTTTTCCCCTAAAGATTGAGTTTTCTGGCATTCAATTTCTCGGCATGTGATACAATGGACGTATTAGTGTCGATTTTCTAGGGTCGAAAAGCCCGGTCGTTACACAAGCAGTCATGAGTAATACTCTGCCCAACATTTGGAGAGCGTTACATACTTTAGTCTTAACGGATACACCGGTATCCAGTCTCGATGCAACTTGACTAGAAGCATTTAAAATGGTATATTTGTTTTATTGTGATAAATTACTCACGGTTACAACACTTTGTGACTACTATCACAAAATATACCATTTATGGATTTTCTATCAAATATACTTTTAATTAAACTAATTAATTAATATAACCGCATTATATCAAGTATATAATAAAAAGAAACACTTTTATTGTGAACAAGATTGTTCAACGAGTTAGATATATGTAACAAATTACATAATTGCCCCTAGGGTATACCCCGAACTCTATTAGTATGATTACCAATATGCTACTATATCATGAATAACGCCAAACAGTAATACTCGAGGTAATGAAACAATACCTCAATCTGCATCTTTACCCGCATCAACAAGTTAGCACATTTATATTATAGTGCAATGCTATACTTGATAGGTCTATCAAACACTAATCATTATGGCATCGATGGTGACTCAACCGTTACACCCTTGGGTTTTTCTGTAAGGCTAAGACCCGCTAAGAACGGTGACTAATGTAAAACCAATATTAGAACACTTCAACACATCATCCACCACGTAAAATTGAACCCAAATTGATATATGTGCCTAACCGCTGTTGTTTGTTTAACAAGAGGACTTAGACAAGTAGCTCGAGGTCTATCACCATTCGCTACAAAGTAGCCCGAGGTTACTAAGATATAACATCTTTTATCTCTGGATCGGTGTCACCAAACACGCACTGTAGAACTTCTTTTATCTCTGAATTGGTGTCGTCAAACACGCACAACCGAAACAACCATGCCTTGTTCTACAAATGATTTAGAAATATCAAATGTCGAAGCCATAGCTAAGGGATGTAGACTTGCTCTGTGTAAGAAATATCGTGTAGAATCATAAATCGCATTAACCTAGTCATCACATCTCAAATCCACTAGATGACCCTTGAAAATCCATCATGCGAATCAAATCGCGCCTCTAACCACCGTCGTAGTCTCTATCTCGTCCAACATCAACCGGACATTTCCCGAGGTAATGCGTACCATTCCCAAACTCATCATCTTACTTTATAGTCACTCCAGACATTACAAGCATAATGTTGGTCCTCGAAATGAATCTGAATTCCTGAAATATCAAATTCTAAAACACAAAATCCAACTTCTCTCACCATAGCAATTTAGATGTCTGAATAGAGTATTCAGCTGTCCGACCTCTATTTCAAACATTTGAACCTGATTTTCATATGTCTAAAACTATCAAAAATACACATGAAACTTGTAGGATGAATTCCCTAAATTTAAGGTGCCTATATCTTGGCATTCAAATTACCGAATGCCTAATAGAGGCTGAACCTGCACTTAGATGGGGAATTTCCTTTAACACCTTTTCCTCGTTTGCTTTTTTCTTTCTCGTCTTTGACATACGGATCCATGTCACCAAGACACTTCGTACTAATGTCATTCGACATGGTTTCATGCCTTTGTTATAAATCGTTCAATGCTCGAATGAGTGCAACTTTGCATGCCACAAACGACTTTGCAGCAATGAATCGATTTCAGAATCATTCAAGTTCAAATACATGATTCACAATTCCAACTCTACATTTCATTCACAATGTCGATCGCATATGTAATGAACCATCTCTTATCATTCTATCAATTTCCAAACAAATAGTCAACCTAACAATCAAACCAAACATATCGATATTCATATTAAGTTACTCAATTCATTCAATTCTATAATTAACTATTTCAAAACATTCATTAACAAGATTCTCATCTTAAAAACCCAAATTCAAGTTCATTACTCAAGCCCTAACCAATATTTGGATATCTATCACAATTTCTAACATATACAGTGATAATATATCAGAGTATAAACCCGCTTATTAAATATCAAGAAATCTTGACTTCAATGGAACCCAATTTGCTTCTCTTTGGTTCACCTCCTCCCTCTGCCTGCCTTCTTCTCAACCTGTCTCCACCTGCTGTCAACAAATGACCTTCCAAATTTTAATTTCGATCGCCCCTCTACAGCAGCTCATAAATCCTTCGCACAAGCGCTTAAATCCAATCTTACTTCCCTGTCTCATCCTACTTCTCCCAGATCTATACAAAAATCATTGACGTTCTTAAATCCTTCAGCTCTTAAATAAACACCTGGGATCAACCGAAGCTCGCGCAAACAAGTTTTCTTCTGTTGCGGTGCTTATGACCGCCGTGCCTCCTTGTGTCACGATCCTTTGAGATGTGTTTACTGTGTTTGTTTAGGGCATAAGCAAAATTGTTGTCACAAGAAATCTCTGTCATCCCAATTAAAACATAGATTTTCACATCTGTTTCTAAATCCACTGCATCGTTTTCTAATTCCAGATCCAAGCAGGATTGTCAATTTGATTTTTGTGTAAAATTTCTTGAGTTACAATCGCATATCCGCTCACTTGTGATTCCCTCAATAGCTCTTCCAATATTTCAGAAGACTGAAGCATTACTTGGAACGTTTAGTGTTTTTGCTTCCGCAACCTCAGGTTTTAAGAAACACCAATCAAGCCAGTTTGATGCAAATCCTAGTAATTTAGCACAGAGTTTGGATGTTTTGAATTCAGCAGTTAAGTTTGCATAAGGAAGTGCGTTTGATGTCTTGAATCTAGAACCTAATGGAAGAGGTGGGTGGTTCTTATTCTTTATTCATGATGGCAAGTGGCAGTTCTATTGATGATATGAGATAACTTGATGAGGAAGAAGGTGGTTAAGTGACAGTTATAAAGGAGTGATGAAGGAATTGAAGCAAGTATGTACACTGACACAAGAGAATATGCACAATTATCATGTACACAACAAGAAAATGAAGATTTGAAGGTGAATTGTGGTACAGATGAAATATTGAATCAAGAAATGACAATTTAGGTTTGCACTTGGAAAAAGAATAGGCAATGTATTGATATGGATCTAGAATTTGAGGATCAATTTTAAGGAAATCAAGAATATATGATAAAGAGATGTAATATTGACAACAGCATGATAATTTTATCAATTGCAAGAATGAAATGCACAAATGAATTCTCGAATTTCAAGAAGTTTATTAGATACCAAATCTAACCAAAGAAAGTGAGTGACAAAACTATAAAAGCAATTGCAAGATTCAAATTATCAAACACAGAAGCAATTGCATGTAACTGGAAATGAAAACAAGAATGATAATTGGCAAATATAAATAAACAGAGAATCAAATCGTAAAGATTAACAAAATAAGTGGAATGATAAGCACGGAAAATAACAAACAGGATATAATGTTTGCATATAAACTGAACAGGAACAAGAATTATTTACTGCAGAAATAAGGACTAACAGAAGATTATATTATCAAAGAATATTATGAATTGAAATGTTAACAACAATATGGTAAGCAAAATAAAACTGATACTAAAATTCTAATACAAAATACAATCAAGAATCTAACAGGAAAGAAGTAACCAGGCAACTGGAGAGAAATTATACCAAAGAAAGAATGAATTCATTAACTTCAGAATTTTTCTTTACACACACAATACCAGTTCACCCCTATATATATACACATATCCAGTCATTTTTACAAGCACCCTTTCGACACCACCCAACCAGGCCCAAACACCTTTTATTGCCCAATTCAACACACCTAACAGATCAGTTCAACATATATAAAAGACCCACTTTACTTTATAATGCTACTGCATGTATACGATTCAACCCAGACTTAAAATTCTGAGTGTATTGGTTGTGCACGTGCAGACATGCACAGACATGCACACACTGATACATCCAAATATATCATAGCTCAGGTACCAGTTCCAACAGCTCCCACCTCTGACACCCTCCTAGCACCCTCCAGCAACCTCTCCGATGAATCAGGGGTCAACTGTGGTGAACCTGACATTTTCTCCTTAATTTTTGCATTTTCTGCCACTTGATAGCAGCCTCCTTTCTCCAAGACCATGGCAATCATCCCCTGGTTGTTACATCTCTCCTCCACTTCAAGAAGGGACCATGTCCCAAGGTTCAAGGTAGGAAATCTCCTTATCATAGGCCAATAGTCCTCCCATGTAGCCTCTTCAATGGGTTTCTCCTTTCACTTAACCAAAATCTGAACAACATGCTCATTGTTTCTGGGTATCATTCTCCCATCAAGTATACATTCAGGTTGCTCCACTATTTCCTCCACAAAGCTAGGAACATCATCTTGTACAACAATAGCAGTTTCAACCTTCCTCTTTAATTTTGATACATGAAAAACAGGATGGATCTTGGCAGCAGTTGGCAATTGAAGCTTGTAAGCCACTTCTCCTATCTTTTCAATTATTTCATATGGCCCATAATATTTGGGTGATAACTTACAAGTTCTCTGGTTTCTAGCAGTAATTTGTTAATAAAGTTGAAGCTTAAGAAGTACCCAATCCCCTACTTCAAACTTCTTCTCTGACCTCTTTAAGTCTGCATACTTTTCATCCTTTTGCATGTTAACTTCAAACTATCCTTCAAATATTCTAATATGATGTCCCTAGTAAACAACATTTCTTCAACTTGCTCAACCTTGGCAGTGTGTTGAACATAAGACAATAGAGTAGGAGGATCTACAACATAAGACAATACAGCTTTGAAAGGGGTAGTGTTCGTTGAAACTTTCCAAGTGGTGTTATACCAATACTCGGCCAATGTTAACCAGTTGCTCCACTTATGGGGTATATGGCAAATGAAACATCTTAAATAACCCTCCAAAACCTTGTTTATCACTTCTGACTACCCATCACTTTGAGGATGGTAGGCAGTACTCAACTTCAAACTACTACCTTGCAATTTGAATAGCTCTTGCCAGAATTTGCTTGTGAACATAGGATCCCTATCACTAACTATGGATTTAGGTAGGCCATGCAACTTGAATACTCCAGTAAAAAAACAATGGCAACCTCCTTTGATGTATATGGATGGCTAAGAGGGAAAAAATGGGCATACTTGCTTAATCGATCTAAATCAACAAAAAAGACAGTGTATTTATTACTTTTTTGGCAAACCAGTATTAAAATCCATAGTTATGTCAGTCCATATTGTTTCAAGTATGGGTAAGGGCTGTAGCAATCCAGGCAGCAATACATTTTCTCCTTTGTTTCTTTGGCATTGATCACAAGCTTTAACATGATCTTCCACATCTCTTCTCATTTTTTTTCCAATAAAAAACTTGTTTTAATTTTTTTAATGTAGGCTTAATTCCAGCATGCCCCCCTAAAGGTGTTGAATGATGTTCTTGGATAAGTGAATGCAGCAGGCTTTTTAGATAACGGTCAACTAAAATCTTCCCCTTATGAAAAATTAATCCATTCACTACCTTATACTTGCCACTGTCAAGTTCATTATTTTGAACTTTATTGGTCTATTCCTGGTACCAAGCAGATGAATGTAGTGTGTTTTAGTTCCTGTAATCATGGAGTTTGTACTACAGATATGGCTCGTGCTTCTGTTTTTCCCCAATCATCTGCTTCTCTTCTAAACAATGCATCAACAACTATATTTTCCTTTCCAGATTTATACTCCACTTTATAATCATATCCATGTAATTTGATTAACCATTTATGCTGCAGCCTTGTGTGTAATTTCTGTGATAACAAAAATTTCAAACTATGATGATCTGTCTTTATAATAAACTGCCTCCCCAAAAAATATTGAGCCAATTTTCTTGTAGCTAAAATAATGGCTAACTATTCCTTTTCATAAGTAGACAGCAAGAGATTCTTTCCATGCAATGCCTTTCTCATATATTCTATGGGTTTATTATTTTGAAGCAACACTGCACCCACACCATGGCCACTGGCATCACACTCGAGTGTAAAAGGTTGGTTGAAATCAGGAATAGCTAATATAGGTGGATTGGTTAGACGGTGCTTCAATTTTTCAAAGGCCTCCCTTGATTGCTCAGTC
The DNA here is from genome assembly GCA_030737815.1 of Allium fistulosum. Lineage (NCBI taxonomy): Eukaryota > Viridiplantae > Streptophyta > Magnoliopsida > Asparagales > Amaryllidaceae > Allium > Allium fistulosum. The sequence goes on along the minus strand of CM060901.1, from coordinate 118,639,995 downwards.
CGTGTGAAAGCATTCTTTTTCAACATTTCTACAAGTGGTTTGGCAATTACCTCATAGTCTTTAATAGATTTCCTATAGTAGCCAGTTAAACCCAAGAACCCTCTTAATGACTTCAAGTTTTTGGGCAGTGGCCATTCATTATTACTTGCACCTTGCTAGGATCTATTGCTATTCCATGATAAGAGATGATATGGCCTAAATACTCCAGTGTTTGTTTAGCAAAGCTGCATTTAGACAATTTAATCACTAGGAAATTTTGCTGCAAGGTATGAAAAGTGGTTTTAAGGTGATTAGGATGTTCCTTCCAGTTCTTGCTGTACACTAATATATCATCAAAAAACACTAAGATTAACTTCCTCAAATATGGCTTAAATACATGATTCATTAAAGCTTGAAAGGTAGAACAAGCATTGACAAGCCCAAAAGGCATTACAAGTAACTCATAATGGCCTTCATGTGTTTTGAAAGCTGTCTTATGTATATCCGGTTCATGCATTTGAACTTGATGGTACCCTGACCTTAGATCCAACTTGGAGAAATATGTAGCTCCTTATAATTCATCAAACAAGTCATCTATTAGGGGAATAGGAAATTTATCTTTGATGGTGCAAGCATTTAAACTTCGATAATCAACACACAACCTCCATGTCCTATCTTTTTTTCTAACCATTACAACAGGAGATGGAAAAGGACTGCTGCTATGCCTGATGATTCCAGTAGACGGCAACTCATTTACACTTTTTTCCAACTCATTTTTGATGTAATATGAATGTCTATAGGGTTTAAGGCATATAGGTTTGGTGTTAGGGAGTAGTGGGATTTTACAGTCATGCTTTCTTTTTGGTGGCAGGAAAGGGTCAGTGCAAGTGATTTTAGGGTATTGGTTGAGGAGTTCTATGATGTCTGAAGGTATTGATGAGGTTTGCTCCTCCTTCAAATTAATCTAAAAGCATAATATCATACTTAATTGCCCATTTGCTTTTTCTTTAGTTATAGACCTTTTATCAACAATCTTCATCTCTTCTTGATTGAGATCCTGCCAAACGAAATATTTATTTTTGTACTGGAATTTTACTTTTAATTGTTCCAAGTTTAAAGTTACATCACCTAAACTCTTCATCCATTGAGCCCCCAATACTACTTGACAACCTTCCAATGGAAATAATAATAGATCTACAGGCATCTTGCATCCCTGACACTTGAGCATCACATTTTTGCATATACCGGAACCAGCTATTTCTCCTTATTGGCTACAGTCACTGCATAAGCCTTGGACTCATCTACTTTCAAGTCTAACTTCTTGGCAAGTTGTTCATTAATAAAACTATGTGTCGACCCAGAATCAATAAAAATTTGCACTAGCTTTCTGTTAATAATTCCTTTCACTTTGATGGTAGACAAGGCAAGAATTCCACACATGTCTTGTAAAGTTATAGACAAGGCTTCTTCTGCTGCAACTTCCCCTTCAAATTCAATCATATTCTCATTCATACTGTCTTCTACCTCCTCTTCTTCCTTGAGTGACATCAACCCTTCTAACACATAAACATGTGGCTTCTTGCATTTATGATCTTTAGACCACTTTTCCTTGCACCCATAACAAAGATTTTGTTTCCTCATTTCCACAATCTAACTAGGGGTTAATCCTCTACTTCTTGCTATATTTTCAATAAAAGTGGAACCTCCATCTCTAGGCACTGTATTAGAATGAGAATTGAATGGCTCTTTAACATAAGATTGAGTGGTGTGGTTGGAAGTGGGTTTGGGAACAGGAGCTGTGGAATGGCTAATAGAGGTGGGTTTATGGCTTTTCTTGGTTTGGATATATTTACTTTCGAACATTTTTTCCAGTGCAACTGCCTCCTTAAAATCAATTGGTCTTGAAGTCATTACATCATATCTAATCTCTTCCTTTAATCCTCCAATAAATCTATCAAGCAAGAATTTAGGTGGTAAAGTTTCTATAACTGCTTGTAACTGCTCAAATCAACTAAGATAGGCTCTAACAGTGGTGTGTTGCTTGAGTTTGGATAATGTCTCATAGGGTCTCTCCATCTCCTCAGGGTTGAACCGCACCAAGATTTCCTCTTTGAAAACTGACCATAATTCATGATTAATAACAGTGTTGGTATACCAATGATACCACTGCAGAGCTTCCTTCTTGAGGCGATCTATGATATGCTACGCATGGATCATAATAGGCATCGGCCCAAACATTTCCGTAATCTACAAATATGTATTAATAGTTAGCCTGATTGTACATAAAGCACAAGTCAAGTCCAAGCTAGATACATTTAAAAACATCAATCGCACGTTGTCGACCGATTTCTACTATTCTAGCTTTTGCCTTCTCTTTATGAATTTCATCCAAGAAAGACGCCCTATCCATCCCACCTTGAGAAACCGTTATGGGATCCAATCGGGCCTCACGCTTCAACCATATATCTTATTTTCTAGAGCATTTTTATTCGCCTCATGGCTATTTTTCTAATTCGATCAATTTCACTTAAGAGTTGCTCCTTTAACTTTTTAGTACCCCTAGATAAGGGACTAAAGAATTCATCCTCAGTAGACAAGAACGCGAAAACACGAGTATCCGATGTCCCTAACTCTCCCTTGAAATAATTTTTAACTCTTTAATCTAGGCCCCAAAATAATCCATCACATCGCTCTTTCACTTAAGAATCTCAGTGGGGTCAACCCCAGGCGGAAGCATTGGGGTCGCATCTGATCCAAGAGATACATGTGAAGCTAGAATCGTCGGGAAATTCTCCTTTGTACTCATAACAACACCAACTCTCTATCCATCCCAATAATCCTTTTCTTCAATTTGATTATTTCGTCTCTGTATACAGCTCCGTAAATACTCTCTGCATTCTTCAACAAATCCTCCAACTCTAATATTCTAAGCCGAGTAGAGTCCAATTTCTTTTGCAGAGCATCTACCTTTGAATCCTAAGTAAAACAAATTAACCAAAGAAAATTTGAATAAGACTACAATCAAATAACTATATAAATAGACAGTGTAGAGTTACTAAAAGACTCATAGGTTTCTGTACGTAAATATTACCCAAAAAGCGTTTGTATCTCAAAATGAAACAGTATCGGATTACAAAAAAAGTGTCCTCGCCGTCTTAAGTCAAGTTTAATGTTACAAGGATATTTTACTAATACTAAAGTCAAGATAATAAACACTAGGTTTGAGCGACATACTTTTTGGGGACATAATGAGCTCCTGCCTAGGGGTCCACATCCAAACCAACTGTTATTTTGAAATCCTTCTTGTTGCCTAGAAAATTTTGATCCAACGAAGGAAAGAAAAATTCCAAAACATCGCAGGAACGTTGCAAAAATGCTTCAGTCTTCTTACTCCTGGCCTTCTCTTGCTCAAGCTTATTCAAGTAGGAAGTGTCTCCGGAGGATAGCAGTGCATTCTCAAATTCGTACACTTCTAATATCGCCCTTCTTCTACTATCGTTTAAGATCTATATTAATTGAGCCCTCGTCTCTTACTCTAATCTGAGAAATCACCTAACAATCTCCTATTAATAACCTTCCAACCATCACCACGAAGAAAAGAGGACTCGGCTCGATCAATCTCTTATATTGGGCAGTCTCCAACTCGCTAAGTAGTTTGGAAATCTCAGCAGACATATCCTCCACTTGCTTCTTATATTCTACAATTTATTCCTTGTATACTATACCATAAAGTTCTTCGCCTACTTGTACGGTCCATTTTATTCCTTCTAGTTCAGATGCAGTGTCTCCATACCAGAATTGCAATTTCCAATTGCAGTCGTACTAGTGCTTGAGCACACTCTGGGCCTTTGCGAGTTCTTTGCGATAGAACTTTAACTCTGTCTCAAGCCTTCCGACATCATATCTAAGTTGAGCAACATCATCTTCAGGAGCATCATCCGCCTCAACCACATCAGAGCCCTTCCAGGTTGGAACAATAATAGAGGCAGAGGCATCCTAGCTCCAGATACAATTAGTATAGAACAAAGTTCGAAGGAAACCAATTCAGACCATTACTGAAATAAAATTTAATCACTTAATGACAGACGAGCCTCAAAATCACAATGTTTGTTACATTATACCTACTTTACCACCTTACATAAATTCGCAAAGACATGAGAAGACTAGTCATCAATCAAAGTTCTAACTTAAGCCTAAACCATTCTAGATCAGGGCTATCAGGTGGAAAAGAACCGTTCTCTAACGCGTGATGCCATCAAAGCAAAAAAAATCACTATAGGCCTCCATCTCTCGAACCACTTGATCAATTCGATCAAATAACGCTGTGATCTCATTCCTAATATTTGCATGAGTCTGGTCTAATTCCTTTTCACGTTTAGCCATGGTTGCTGAACTTAACTCAAGATGATCTAATGTGTTTTTCTCGAGTCTAGCCTCAGTCTCCCTGATTAGTTTTGCAAACACATTCTCTGCAAAATAATAAACAAAAAAATAAATGGGAATACAATCATTAAAACATAACAAATATCATGTCATATTACAAACCATCAAAGTGAACTTCATAACTCCAAATACAAAAACACAAAAGGATATCTGTGATTACTCATCTAAATATATCAAGGAAGCGGAGTTAACCTTTTTGGCAAGTTGGTCTTGCTCTTCAGGTTGCAGGTTTCCTTGATCCACCACAACCGCTCCCCTTTCTCCTCGAGAATCGTGCTCAGAATGCCCAAGATCAACATCCCCTTCCTCGGCCTCCTCTGCCTTCCACTTATTCTTGTAGAATATATACAAAAATTTATTCCGCCACAGATTCTTCATCCACAAAGTCAGGCCTAACCTCCACCTTATATTAACATCTGGCTGCAGCATAAAAACCACAGGTGACCTTCGAAGTGATGGTGTTGAGATCCTCCTCGGATTTCTCCAACTCCTTTTTAACTCTAGCAAGATCTTCAACCCTTTCCTTCAGCTCACACTCCTTCATAGCTCGAGCTTCTTCAGTGACCTTAGCCTCCCTCTTAGCTTTCTCAACCTGGTCTCAAAGCATTTTGGCCTCCTCCTCTGCCTTAACCTTAGCAGTAGCCAGTGCAGTATTGGTCGAAGTAAGATCAACTTCAAGCTTGGTAACCCGACTCAAAAGCAAGGATTGCACATTCCCTGATTTGTGCGCCTTCATCATCAAGGCCGCGGACTACAAGAATGAAAAACATAAAGCAACATAAGTAACAAGCCAACGCGAAGTGAAAAAGAAAAGAAGGAGAGAACATGATCACTCACATAAGACCAAAGCTTCTTAAATTCTAAAAAAATAACAGCGGAGGGCATCTCAGAAGCTAAAGGAAGAAGAATGAGAGGACCTTGTACAGATCTCTCAGCCTTCTCCATCAAAATAGAGTTGGGAACTTCAGATGCAGCAAAACCACCGGCATCAGGAACAGATTCTCCTTGTGAAGAAGAACCAATCAATCCTAAAGATGCGAGAACCTGAGCGGCAAGGACATCCTTATCAGGCAAAGTTGGGGTTCTTTCTGAAGTGTTAGATTTCTTGAAAGGAATAGATGGATCATTAGACCCTTCAAGCGGCCTCTTCAAAGCAGCTTTCTTCTTCTCCTTTGCCTCCAAAGACTTGTGAAGTTTAGCAGCAGCATTTTTATCTATGTTACCTACAAAAAGAAAGATAGCAAAAAATTAAAACCACAGGTATGCCCCAATTGCAAGTATAGGATGAACGAGCTTAAATCTGCTCCTAAAAAATGTGTGGTTTGGACGTAGCAAACCATGATCTCTCAACTTCGACTCAACAAAAAAATTGATTTTTTCCTGACATCCACTGGAAAACCCTTAATCTGACAACCGCGCATTCACCTCTGAAGAGATAGTATGAATAGAATAATCTTGGAGAAAAAATGGAATCTATCGTACTTCAGAATAAAGAAATAGAATGTGAGCCATGGTTCGGTCCTGCTATGAAGAGGCGCCCGTCAGGAACAAATTTTTTGCTTAAATATAGAAGAAACCTTTATTCTCCTTTCCAAGACTTCTTTTAACCTCAAAAAGGAATTGGAGTTACCATTATCGACATAAAGGATAAAAGCTGCCAAAGCGAAGGTATAAGAATTGAGGGCAAGTTGAACTGGAGCAATACCTAAAGTGGCAAGCCATTCACGGATTACCTGATGCGTAGGAAGAAACAACCCACATTGAATATGCTCAAGAGTAATGGTGATGTAACCCTCCAGCATAGTATCCATCCGCTCATGAGATTTCAGAACCCTAGGTGCATAGCCAAGGAATCTAAATTGCTTAAGAATCCTAATAGCAACCTCCAGACGAGTGATTTCAGAAGGAGGAAACAAAGAAGAAGAAGTAGAGGGATCCATGCTAAAAACCCTAGATGCTATTTCAAAAAAAGATTGAGCGAGAGTTAATGCGACTTATCCTATTTTTAACCGATGAAATTACCCCTAAATTTGAAAATTAACCCAACTCTTTGCAAGGGAGAAGATGAAGAAAAATTTAGGGAAGATGAAAAGAGAAGAATATGCACTTGAGTTTGAATTGCAGCCGCACGATTGAAATGATCAAATATTAGGTGAAACGTGGATTTGCTACAGAAAATAATGAATATAAATGACTAGTGAAAATCTGCATATAAAAACGAAAAAGCAAATTGAATAGCTGTTATAAGATGGTCCAACAAGACACTAACACATGTACTAGAGCATTAAAAGCACTTGCAACTGAAAAGACATATTCCCGGTGCAAAAATTATATATTAGATAGGACTAAGTGGGGATACAGACCAGTGCATAAGACGACGAGTCTACCCCGACCTACAGTCGTTGCAGACTTGGGGGGCAAGTGTTACACCCGTTCTTACCATGAACGACGGAGAAGAGAAATGAGATAAATACTTGAAGAAAGAGAAACCAACCCCATGATAATAGAACCGAGCATAGAGCAGGCTTAAGGTCACAGCTTCTAACCAGACCCAAACCTTCTTCAATAAGATCAAATCCATATAAAATAGATGTTGTGCATCAAAAAGACAGAGCAGAACACATTGACTACATTCAGAAGCAGAGGCTAAACCAGAATACAAAACCAAGGTATAAGAGGCTAGCATGCGAGGTTCTGAGTTAACTATATTCATATTTTGTCAAACACCTATAGAAACGGGTCTGTACAAGCATATATAAGGGGCAACCTAGACAGCGCCATACGGAGCCAGAAGTACTCTACAGGGGCTATATACAGGATCACTCGAACTATGCTTCAACACAGAATCGACCTTACAGGCAAACGACAAATGTGAAGCTTATCTTCTCTCAATCTCTCGTTAGCAATAGCCAAGGAAACAATTCAAATGGCATAAAAGTCTCAAACTTGTCTAACCAACATTCAACACATAATGGAAAGAGTTCCCCCATTCTGACCCGACAAGGTGACAAATTAAGCAAAGAAAGTAAGAGCAACCATGGGGCAGTGAGGTCTGAACTCTAGACAACCTTCATTACCACACCCGTTTTTATGCATTAACAGCACAATAAGGCCCAAGGAAGGTCTCTTATCATTTCTCTTAGAGCAACTTGCTATTTCAAGAGAGAAGAGGCCAGCCTATGCAAACCTGGGCTTCCCGGTTTCAGGCATCCCGCTTCAAAATTCCAATCTCCCGCCAGTATTAGGGTTTCCCGCCTAAAACACGTCATCAATCCAGGTACAAAGTACGAGCATCACGGATAAACGACACATGACAAAATCCAAGGGCAGAGATTGAAGGAAAATGTGGAAGACGGTTACCACCATCAACAATGCATTTTCATGCTATAAAAGGAAAGGCATAAGGCCAAAGAAGCGGACCTTCTTTTTCAACTTCTTCTTCTTCCTAAAAAGAAAAGTAAAATATTGTACGCCTCAAGGCCATTAAAATCTCTTGTACGAAAATAGCCAAATATAGTAGATTACCCCATGGACGTAGGATTAACAACAATCCGAACCATGTAAAAATCTCCGTGTCTTTTTATACTTCTCCTATTTACTTTCAATCGCATCTTAGTTCATCAATCCATCTCGACATTTCAACGAACAATTGAAATGCAACTACTCGGCTGTGTAAACATTCAGTAATACAATCGCTTCATAAAGGTGAATTTAACTAAGCTTAAATTCACTGATTCCTCATCGTGAGGACGAAAAATCGTAAGATTGCCTCACGATCTAGTCGAGTGCGGTGAAGACGAAATTTTTTCACCAACATGCCTCATCTAAACCTTACACCTCCTAATCTAAATAGATGTCTTGTAAGAAAAAAGAGTACACGTTATTTCCATATATTAACTTACAATGAGATAGAGACTAGTTCAAATAGAGTCCAGAATATCAAATAGATGAAGGAGTATAAAATAAAGGTTCACTCAAATCATCTATATGAAATACTAGACCCAGAATAAATACACATAGATAAAAGGACTTCGACGCTGATTAATGAAGTGTCATTTGAAGCTCCGGATCCAGCTGTCCTCTACTCGTCACTTTTACTTCATCACTTTGACTAATGCAACCTCTCTTTATCCATGGCCAAAGCAGTTTGATTGTAATAATTGTTATGATTGAACCAAAGACTTAGCGTTTGGATTAAACAAGTTGAATGTGGATGATATTGAAATTTTGACCCAAGCCAAATTCCATAATTCCTAACGTATATCGTTTTGATGAAGAAAATTTGTGTAGATAATCGTTACCACCAAGTACCGCATAAAATAGTGAAATTGGATTTTACCGAAAAATGTTTAAGTGATAAGTTCGACTAAACTACACACCACTAGTTAAGGTGACATGTGAATATCAATATTCAAATTGTTCGATATTAATCGCTGATTGAGTTTTCGCACAAAGGCAAAATCAAATACTCCAAAATACCGCATGATTTAATTAAATTATAACTATTATAAATTAATTAATATTTATTGTTAAATTTTCTTTAATCTATTTGAATTGGTATTTAATAAAGTACGTATATAAAAGTTATATATGTACATATCGATATACGATATCGATAAACATTTAAATTAGATTTAAAATGAGTAAATATTTGGAAATTTATATGGGTCCTATAGGCCCATATATGGTCGGTCATACTAGTGGGGGAATTTATATGGGTCCTGTAGGCCCATATATGGTCGGCCATACTAGTGGGGGCAAGGTGATATTTGTTTGAAATATCTAATTTTGAATTGGCAAAAAGAAGAGGTAAATAAGAAGATCTTGATCTCCTCCTTTTGCTCCTTCTGGTTGTCTATATAAACCACCCATCCTCTCTCGTTTACTTTTTAATTTTTGGCCTCCTCCACGATCTCTCTTTGGCTACAAGTACAAGGGACTTTCCCTTTCATTTCCAAATAAATTAATGTCAAATAAATTTAGTTCTACTTAGTGGTATTCTCTTCTAGTCAGCTGCACTTTTTGAAGAGTGTAGATTGAATCTAGAATGTCAATTCAATATTCAATGTGCTAATCCTAGGCTTCATATTCTAGTCTGTGCAGTTAAAGCGCTTAGTGGTTCCATAGCGGTGGAGGTCCAAAAAGTTATAGTGGGATAAAGCAGAGATATAGCGGAAAATAGCGGAGGTGCAAAATACTTCATTGGATATAAAACCAAATATTTAAAGTTAATTTATTTTCATTTCCACATCATTTGTGTAGGAAAATGAAATATTGTTTAATCTTATATAATAAAACCGAAGAATATCATGATTTATGCAGTCCAAATTTGTTGAATACGATAGATTTCTAACTTATATTGAGTACTCATGCCTTAAAATTATATTTTTTACCCAAATTTTGTTAATTTGGTTAATAAGCAAATTAGTCAAATCAACCCTCTTATATAATGTTGTTAAAGCGGATGCTAAAATGCTTTGATTTAGCTAGTATAGTGGAATATAGCAGGGCTTAAAGCGGATCTATCATTTAATAGCGATATATTGAAAAAGTGTAGCTGTTAAAGAACGTTATGAGCTATAGCGAGAAATTTATGGGGCTTTAGCGGGGCTTTAACTGCACAAATTCTGGTAAATTCTATAATATTTTTATATACACATATTCATCTATATCAATATGCACGTGTAGATTAATTTCTATTATTATTACGAATATACACACACATACACATCTATATGTGTGTTGTCTAGTTTTACGCACATATACACACATTTAAATTGATTTAAAAAACTACATACATAAAAAAATAGACTTCTTTTTGGCCATTTAATTTAAAAAAATCGAAATTAAAATAATTTTAAAATTGTAATATGAGTTTTGATTAGTACACATATATAATGCATATAAATATACATACATACATACATACATATATACATACATACATATATATACATACATACATATATATATATACATACATATATATATATATCAATTTATATCCACATACACACACACATATATATAAACCTATGTAAAATATATTATTAGTTCCAATTTATATCCACATACACACACACATATATATAAACCTATGTATAAAATATATTATTAGTTCCAAAATTTAATTAATAATTTATAAACACGTTTTAAATCATTTTAAGTTATTATGTATGTTTAAGTATAATATATATATATATATGTGTGTGTGTGTGTGTATAATTGATATAAATCCGTGCAAATTTATATTTGTAAAATTATACACACACACAAAAATCCGTACAATTAGAAAAAGACTATCATAAAAAAATTATTTTAAATAAAAATGTCTCGATCGAAATTAAAAAAAAAATTACATATGTAATTTATATTTACTAGTTAATATTTTAAGTAATTTTAAATTAAATATAAAATATTTTAAATGTTTAAAAATAAATGTGTGTGTCGTGTATATAATTTAATCATATTAACATTTGAAATTGAACTTAAAATTTGAAATAAATAATTTCCCTTAGATCTAGATCTGAATTTTAAATTAAAACCATCTTAAAATATTTTAGATATTAATTTAAATCTTTTGAATCGATCAACAATTTTAATACAAACAAGATTATTATCTCTATATGCTTATAAACACACATACATATGTATACATGTGTGTATAAATGTATATAAATAATAAATTAATTATGGACAACAAATATGTATATAAATGGACAAACTTGTTCGTTGCGGTGTAAATCTCAACATTTATATATAAATATATTAAACCATGTACATTTCTATATATTACACATGCACTATACATATATATGTATATTTGTTACACATATACATTATATGTATACTAATATATAAATAAAACCAAGCCTTTTATATAAACAAATTAAATAAAATAAAGATTTTATCTAGAATTACTTAGATTGGATCTAATATAATTTATAATTCATATGCCTAATAAAATCTAATAATGAATCATGTTTAATTGATTGATATACACTTGCGAGCGAACACCTAAATCAAATTTTGATTCCAATCGGCTTAGATTAAACGTTGAGCAAAATGGTTTTATAATGACTGGCCTCCTTGCACAACAAGACCCGAAGATTTACGAACTTTGTTCAATCACTGTAAAACATTTTCCATTATGCAGTGACATTCAAAGAGATCCAAGAGTTCAAGAACTTGTCAGACCATGAGGTGATACTTGAAGAGAATCAAGAGCCAAAGATATTTATGCATTCACTGCAGCATGCTACATAAGGCTGTTATGGTAATGGTTACCATTACCATTTCACAAATAACGTTACCGTACCATTTTTACTGGTAAGCGAAAATTGCTTACCGTTACCGTTACCGATAGGCTGGTATACCGAAGACTGGTATACCGATAATCTGGTAACCATTACAATGGTAATGGTAAATTACCATTTGTCTAAAAAAGGTTAGTAACATAACACGTATTCACACCATAACAGTGCTTCATTATACAATTTATAGTGTTACTTAATAAAAGACATAAATGAGAAAGAAGTGAAGTGTATTTAACATTATTTCACCTGGTTAATAAACTAAATTTAAACATTTGCTTGGTTCTAAGTGCCTATAACAAAGCATGTTACGTGAATATACATGTATTATAAATTGACTGGTAAAATTACCGTTACCGCTGGTATTAAAGAAATGTTACCGATGATTTACCGTAGAAAATGGTAAATTTACCGTTACCATACCGATTAAACTGGTATACCGATTTCACTCGAAAATGGTAACCGATTGGCTGGTAATGGTATGATAATGGTAAATTTACCATTACCATAACAGCCCTAATGCTTCATAATACGCAAAACGCTGAGGTCCCCAAAAACTTTACTGCAACCTATTGGATACAGTGATACAGTAAAGTGCCAATAATAATAGACTCTCACTGCAGCTTTTAAGAACATAATCCCTACATTTAAAGCCTAAAAATACCAGGCAGTAGCTCCAAAGAAGAGAATAGAAGAAGATAACACATGTATCCCCTCCATTGTTTTGCTCTAAATTATTGCTCTGCAATCAATTGTAAACGAAACATACAGTAAAGATATCAGCAATAGTATAATACAATAACAGAGGTAACAAGTTTGAGCTGAACCACAGTAAATGTCATTAATTGCTGAATTTTCTATTATTTGTTTATCTTATTGCACCTACATATCAAATTAAAAATTCATCTTTCCAACTCTATTTTCGATCTACACTTCACTTTGAAACTGAACCTGTGACCTACTTATGTTTGCTCGTCCAAAACCGATGCAAGCTATTTATACATATGATGGGGTTAATGTTACAAAATATGTGCATTTAACATACAAAAGTAAAGTAAGAGTTATATGAGTTTGTCCTTGTGGTACAGACTCTTCTCTATGCTACTGAAACTTGTATCATGGTACAAAGGTACAAGCACATTTTCACAAAAGATAACATGCTGTGAACACTTCTACTTGGCAATAATCATATATGGAAGGAAGGAAAAAAAAACACTACAGGATGTTCCAACATCAAAGGAACACCTATCTTTATAAACTTAAGAGACAATATCTGGATAATATCACCAAAGTTCACCCACCAATAGTAACTTTTATGCATATATAATAGCTTCTCAGGTCTCTCCCATGCACAAAGTAAGGATATACCAATTGAGTACTATACACTGTTTTGATACCGAAGCTTTGGAGGAAGCAGTTTATTATTTACTCGAAGTCGATTTGCTGCTAAAAGCTGTTGCCGCCGACCTCCACTCTGATCCTGGCACATTCTGAGCTTTACCATGAATGTAACGGTGCAGCCTTTGCCTATGCCTTCGCTTTCAACCACGATGTTTCCATCCATCAGATTTATGAACCTGATTTCACATTATGAGATCATTAGATGTTTAAGTCTATCGTCTCGTGGTTTCGCTCTGTTGTATCATATTTTGAGCTGCACCATTCGAAATGCTGTATAATTTTGTACATCTCATTATGAATATAGTTTCATCTCTCTACAAAAAATGAGATCATTTTGAAATTTCGGGTCTCTTCCAGATATTAACTCAATATAATATTAAATGTCCAAACATTTATTTTAACCATTGATTTTGAAACATCAAATTCATCATGTTAGATATATTCAAAATTTATAGGACAATCTTAAATATGATGTGAGCATATCCTTTACCTGATTTCAATTTCATATGTAGCATAACATTATCCAACGGCCAACATGCATTGTGTTCAATTTTGTGTCCAAGTATACATAAATACATATACATATACATGCGCGTGTGTGCAATTTTATCATATTGGTTACAAAACAAATAAAAAAAGTTAGCTCAATTCAGAAACAAATTTCAAACTTAGACCTTTTTTTCGGTCATGCTAGCATCAAGGCAGTACAAACTGGTGCGATTTCAATTCAAGTCAGTGTAGAAGAAAAAATATTGATCGTGCTACTGTAATTTTTTTTAAAGAAGTTATACTTGCCTAATTTCAAATCGTGCTAGTGTAATTTTCCAATGAAAATGCACAAACATGAGTTGTAATCCCACCTATATGAAATGCTTACTCAATGTTAGCATGGAAAAGGAGACCTAATTTTGTAAATTGTTTTGTATATATGCATATACATGTGTATGTGCGTTCTGTATGAAATATTTAGATGCACGCTAACTACCTCTTACAAATGGCAAGCCCAAGACCATTTCCACTGTAACCTTTGTTAGCGCCAATTTGTGTATGCGCAAACTTGGTGAAGAGATGTGGCATATCTTGTGGACTAATGCCACATCCAGTATCCTTGACCTAAAGAATTAATACAGAAAATAGATTAAATTATACTGTAATTTTATGAAGAAAGTTTGTGTATACCACAGACCTGTACTCGTAAGTAAAAGCATGCATCTCTATGAACTGGAGAGAACCCTGGAACATGTGGATCTTTAAGAGGGTCTGGTTTACAAATGGTTGCAGAGATCAAAATGTGCCCTTCGTTGGTGAACTTAACTGCATTTCCAACAATATTTAACATTATTTGCATCAGACGTTTCTCATCACCAGTTGCACAGAGGGGCAGGTCTGGTGCCAACGACATGGAAATTGATAATTTTTTAACTGCCGTGACAGGCTTTATTAAGTTAACGACCTGCGATGGGAAGTAAATGTCACGAAGCAGGCAAGTATAACTCCTTGTCATGTTGTAAGCGATTCGGATTGTGTGGTATCCCAACAGTGCGCACCCTGGAGCCTCCTGATTTCCACCACAATCCGAATTAAATAATATGGCTCTCTCTCTCTTCCTACTAACCATATTGTTTAATTCGGATCGTGTGGTGGAAAACAGAGGGCTACAGGGGTGCCATTGAGCGCTCATATACATATGTATACATATGTATACATATATATGCATATGTGTATACATATAGCAAGGATTGACTACACCTCAAATCCTCCTAGATTTCAACCACATGTTCTGATTTAAATAATGATAGTAGAAAGAAAGTATGATTATTTAATTCGGAACATGTGGTTAAAATCATGGGGTATTTGAGGTGTAGCCAATCCTTTCCATATACATACATACATACATACATATATATATGTGCATATATATACATATGTGTGTGTGTATACATATGTGTGTATATATATGTATATGTGTGTGTGTGTATATGTATGTATGATCGATCTTAAACTAAAAACTCATTAAATTTGTAATACTAAACTTCAGTATTCCAATTATCCTATCAAAAGTATATTAGTCAAAATACTTCCAAACATACATTTAACACCACCAAGCCACACTCGCCGTACAATAAGAATTGGAGGATAGGATATTCCATATTATGGGACAGTTGTGTCTACAGATTATTTGGAGAGAGATCTTGAATTTGAATCATGTTAAGAACTTCCAAATATTCAACTATGTAAAAATAAATGACTAGCGTATTAATCATGATAATGAAACGTATTGTTGCACCATTCTATAACATTACGCAGTTAAAAATCTGCTAGAGATTAAAGCGTTTAGCGGTCTTCAACCGCTACATTTTTACAACTTAGCACTCTTAGTTGATCTTCTTAAACTGTTGCTATATATTTTTAGCACTTGCTTTAGCAATTTTAATATAAAAAAATTAATCTAATCGGTTCTCCTTCAAACCAAAAGTTCTCTTTAACCCCAACTAACAAAGCAAGGTTATATGTCTAAGTTCAAGTTCTAAGTGCTCGACATAAGTTAGAGTACTGTTTCTAATTCTAATGTCTGAACTACATGGATTAAGACATTCTCGGGTTTTGTTACATACGAGCAAACGGTGTTTCTTTTTCTTACACTAATAATGTGAGCTAAAAATGTCATTTGCCAATTGGATTTCATCTTCAATATAGTTTTTTGCACCTCTGTTATTTGATGTTATATCCTTGATATATTTGCTATAACTTTTTGCATCTCTGCTGCTATGCGCTCTAATTGCACAATTATAGCATGAATATTTAAATGATGTGTGTCCTAGCCTACTATGTGGTAGTATCCTTGATTAATGAAGTCCACGAAAAAGAACACATACTCGAACACATTTATTTCATTATATTTTAATATGAAGCCTCGTGTTTTTAGTTATTCTATCGTCAAGATATATGAATAAGAAGAGATGGTAGAAACAAAAGAGAAAGTCGGGGAAGAAAGCAGTCACTTTTATTATTAAAGATTGATTATATTGCTTTGTAAGGTATATACTAGGTAATGGAATTAAGAACATGCTCCAATTGTTAGTATTTATATCAATTATGGAATTTGTTTAATTCTATCGCTTGGTATCAGGTCATGTTGGCAAATTAAAAGTTAATTTGTGTATTTATTTTTCTATTTATTATTTAATACTAACTTGAAAACTTGCAGTATAACGCTTACTGAACCGATCTATGTTGCAAGTTTGATTTCTAAATTTTTTGAATCGACATAAATTAACATGCCACATGCATTAAATCTCTTGCTGGTATATGCAACTTACCAACACCACTTGTTAATTAAATAACATGTCATACGCAGGCCCAGCCCTTCCCCAAAGCAACAGAAGCGGTCGCTTAGGACCTCAGAAATTGCAGGGCACCCCAAATCAAAAATCGCGTACGATTAAAAAAAAAACTGAATCGGCGATTTCTCGGATCAGCAATCTGAATTCTCCTCGCCATCTACACGACGCGGCACTGTCTCCAGTCGGCAACCTCTCCTCTCGGCTCTCGATCGGACCATCTCAGCAACTTTGCAACTGCCGCCTCCGCATGCCGCAGCAGTTAGGGCACAACCGCACAGAAAAGTGAAGAGAAGAACGCACAAATTAATTTGAATTGAAGGTACATAATTGTATAACTTTCGAATTTTGGCTTAGCTTCCGGTTTCATATGCATTGGTATTGGTACGGTTTTCATTATTTTTAATTCTATCCAGTATATTGCTCATTTGATGTAGGTTTGCCAGTGCAGTCCTAAACAAAAAGAAAATTAAAATTACTTTGGTAGATTTGACATTATACGAAAAAGTAAAATTATCAGATAATCAAACAGCATTTATATGATATACCAGACCATGTTTGCTAGAGAAATCTGTTCTCAATTTTATGCATACTTGGCTTTTTCAAGGTAGATTAGAACAACGGAATTTCTGACTTAGAAGTAACTTTTAGTGTATCTGCATGTATGTATGTTGCATAATATGAATGCCTGTAAAAAACTATTGCCTGGGCTGCAATTTATGTACATTGTCATTTGTCGCTAACTTATTATGTATGAGCGATACTGCCAATATTTGATTCCTGAATGAAGACACATGGAGTAAAATAAATAAATTTCTGTTTATAAAATTTTAAGTAATTTTTGTCTTTGGCTTTAGTAGACTGAAAACTTTACAGTGAAAATATGATTGTTTATATTCAAATAAATTATGTCAAAATGGTTTGTGATTCAGTCATATACTACATACATTATTGGTTGCAAATCCTTGCTTCTTCTTGATTTGATCTTCTGAAACAGTACCCATGTCATTGTCATGGGTTAAATTAATCTATCTTTTGTTACTGTTTTAATACTGCTTCAAAATCAATGGAATTCTTAGTATAATCTTTACGTAATTTAAATTTTGTAGTTATTATAATAACTAATATTATTCCATGTTACTTTTATACTGTTTAGAAATGCGTAAACAAGAATCTGAACACGCTAAAAGGGTTAGAAAAAGAAGGCTAGAGGAACTCACTAATTTACAGAAAGGCGCTCTTAATAAATTTTTCATCAAAAGCAGTCCAGTAGAAAGTTCGAGTTTGAATGTGGATAATGCTCCCCTTATTGATGAGGCTGATGATAATATTGATGGTAATATTGTAATGAGTGAACATGACAATGGAAATATGAGCGAAGAGGAAGCAAACATTGATTCATCATCATATTTAGAGAATGTTAGTGTAGTGTCAAATGACCCTGATACATGGAAAAAAATTGATAAAAAATTGAAAGACTTGTTGGTTGAAAAAGGTCCTTTTAGAGTGTTCAAAGATAATGACTCTGATTTTCCGAAAGATGCTATTAATAGACATTTTTCCTCCACTTTTTATGTCAGACATTTGTCTAATGGGGATAAACAAGATAGAAAATGGTTGGTATATTCAAATTCAGTTGATAAAGTATTTTGTTTTTGCTGCAAATTGTTCACAAATCAAACAACGGCTAGTCATCTTGCTACAGAAGGAATTAATGATTGGCGCAATCTTAGTACTAAGCTGAAACAACATGAAAGTAGTAAAGATCATCTTTTGAATATGAGCAGTTGGATTGAGTTGGAAACGAGATTGAAAGTCAAAGCAACCATAGACCAGAGTGTAATAGATCAAATAAATAAGGAAAAAGAATGTTGGAAGAAAGTGTTGATAAGAATAATTGCTGTTGTGAAAACACTTGCTTCCAATAATTTAGCATTTCGTGGAACGAACGAAAAGCTTTATGAACAAAATAATGGTTTTTTTTGTAAATTAATTGAAATGATAGCAGAATTTGATCCAGTAATGCAGGAGCATGTTCGACGGATTGAACAAAAAGATATTCATATACATTACCTTGGTCACAAAATTCAAAATGAGTTAATACTCACATTGGCGAATGAAATTAAAAATGAAATTCTTAAAAAAATAAAAAAGGCCAAGTATTTTTCGGTTATATTAGACTGCACTCCAGATATCAGTCGTGTTGAACAAATGTCTCTTGTAATAAGAAGTGTTAATGTTTCAACCGATCCCGTAAAGGTGGAAGAGTTTTTTATTGAATTTTTAAAAGTAGATGATACTACTGGACTTGGACTTTTTAACAAGGTTAAAGAAGTATTAGAAGATATTAAGCTTGATATTTATGATATCAGAGGACAAGGTTATGATAATGGATCAAATATGAGTGAAAAACATAAAAGAGTGCAACAAAGACTATTAGAAATTAATTCAAGAGCTTTCTACACACCTTGTGGTTGTCATAGTCTTAATCTTGTGCTATGTGATATGGCAAAATCGTGTCCTAAAGCATCAAACTTTTTTGGGGTGATCCAACGGATATTTAATATATTTTCTTCATCCACACAAAGATGGCAAATTTTTAAAGATCATGTATCAGGTTGTATTGTTAAGCCATTATCAGATACACATTGGGAAAGTCACATTGAAGCGGTAAAATCTATAAGATATCAAATAGTGGAGATAAGAGATGCTCTAATTTCCTTGTCAAATAGCACGAAGGATTCCATGGCGAAGAGTGAAGCTAGAAGTCTTGTAACAAATGAGATTGAAAATTTTGAATTCTTGTTCGGATTATGCATTTGGTATGAAATGTTGAAAAACGTAAACACCGTTAGCAAGATTCTTCAAACCGAGGATATGCAAATTGATGTTGCTATCATTAGATTACACAAGCTTATTGATTTTTTTAAAGATTTCAGGAACACGGGATTTAATTCTACGATGGTTGATGCCAAAGAGATGGCCCAAATGTTAGATATTGAACCAGTTTTTCCTCAAAAAAGAATTATTCGTAGAAAGAAACAGTTCGATGAAGATACGAACGTTGAAGAACAGATGCAAACACCGGAAGAGTCTTTCCGAATCAATTACTTTTTGCAAATTGTGGATAAAGCTCATGTTTCATTGATGAATAGATTTGAGCAATTCAAAGAATATGATGACAGATTTGGCTTCTTATTTGATTTAAAAAAGTTCACTTCTACAGATGATGAGAAACTGAAAGGTCATTGTTTAAAACTTGAGGAATATTTAAGACATGATTTGCAATCTGATATTAATGGAAGAGAGCTATTTTTAGAATTAAAAGTATTGAAAGTTATCTTGCCAAAGGAAAAAACAAAAGCAATTGAGTTGCTGAATTTCATAAATTCTTGTTCTAAAGAGTTAAATTTTCCTAATGCTTAGATTGCATATAGAATAATTCTAACTATACCAGTTACAGTTGCATCGGCTGAAAGAAGTTTTTCAAAGTTAAAGTTGATCAAGTCTTATCTTCGTTCCACTATGTCACAAGAAAGATTAAATGGTTTGGCACTTTTATCGATTGAACAAGATATGGTCAATGAACTTGAATATGACAATATTATTAGTAATTTTGCAAGTCAGAAGGCTAGAAAAATATTCATAAGCAATTAGTATTAATTTTGTTGTATGACTTGATTTACTGTTACGAATGAAATTATTTTTTTCCTTCTCTCATTATTTATAAACAATATAAATTATCTCGATGATTTAATTAACAAATATAATATTAGTTTTGTATCGGGGCCTTGTTTTCATAATTCGCTTTAGGTACCAAAACCGCTAGGACCGGCCCTGGTCATACGTCACGTTTTATTCGCGTTGAATGTTATCCTCATCTAAAGATTAAGTTTACTTCATTTAATATATTTAATGTATCACCGGTTTTTACTTATTTTGGTCGCGTTTTCTTCAAAAATAATTTTTGATGATGACTTACTATTAACAAATGAACTATGATTCTTGATGTTGCATGATGTAAAGAAGAGGTAATGTGACTAATGCAATTACATATATACATGTATGTGTGCGCGAGCGGGGGCGTGTATGTAAGTATGTATATGTATATACGTACATACGTACGTACATGTACGTATGTATCAATGTGTAACATAAAGGTGGAACCCAGTGCACGAGACTCTCGCACGATAGCGTGCTCTGAGGAGGTCGATAATGTACGCAGCATTTTCCTTACATTACGAAAATGCTGTTTCCGAACTCAAACCTAAATGCTCATATCAACGTGTAACATAATTATATTAATTATGCATATGCTAAGTAAACTTGAGATATATGCAAACAATCATTTTGTGAATCATTGTAGTGTATTCTACCGTGATACAATTGTATGTCTCATCTCACATATCATTCAAATTACATATTATTTACGTTGCGTTATTTATTAACCAATATCGCATGTGAATTTTTTACTTGTAGTATTCTAAATTTCGTCCCTCCCATGCAAAATCTTGTCTAAGGTCTCCTTTTTGTATCTATAGAATATGAAACATCAAATACCATTCATATCTCGTTTAACAATTATCTTGATATAGATATTAAATTTTCAACTAAAATCTCAGATTGAGAAATTAGCGAAAATTACATGTTTTTTTAAGGTAACTTTTTCTAAAACTTCATATGAGTTGAAAAAAATCACTTAAGCAAATGGCTATTACCAACCATCTAATCATTTTATTATTATTTTTTACCTAGATAAGCCAAAAGCAACAATTTCATACTTTTTACCATTATTGTCAAAAATCTTACTATTTGAATCCCGATTCGGATCGAATCTCTCCCTTTACGATTCAATTTTCGTTCTGATTCAAATTTAGTTATAACCGTAATTCAGAAAACTCATTCAACTTATATTATTATATTAATCATATCCACAATTTCAATTCTAATGTTTTCGAAACAAAATAAAAATGGAACAAGAGAGGACATTGAGTTTTAAGTTTTAGATGCAGAAGTTCAAACATCAAAATAAATTTAGAAGTGTGTACAAACCTTAAATGCAGAATTTTTGAATATACGATTTACGATTTAAATCTCGTTTCGATTTAAAGTTTGAATTACGATCTACGGTTTAAATCTCATTTTGAAAACCTTGCTTTTTACAATTTCAATGTTCAAATGAGAAGAAATCATCAAACCGCTACCAATTCAATCAAGTTACCCATCTTATGCAAAAAAGATAATTAACTCCTTTTTTAAGGCAACTCGCTTTTTATGAAAATTCTATTACCATTTTTATTTATATTTTTAAATAAAAATTATTAGTAAGAAATTAGAAATATCAACTTTAGATGCATTCAGTTACTCTAGGATAGCTATGAGATTTACTTTAAGATCCGAAACTTTAATTCAAGCTATGCATCTAAGATACACTCGTCTAATTTGAGGTCCATTGATACAAGAAAATCATGTGAAAATCCAAAGACAATACGTGATCAAGATTTAAGATTTGAAACCTTAATAATTTGACCTATATTTCATGATGTTTGTAGTTGTACTGACTAGTAAATTACATGTACAATGTACATACGCATGAACGTGATGTAAGAAATGTAATAAAATTTAAATTTAAAAAGGGTATTTATAAGATGAAATGTAAAAAATTAAAAGATAATTATCTAATTACGACGATGGTTGCAACGATAAACTCCAAATCAATTTTCTTTACAGATAGCGAAGATATGAAATGTACATAATTGGATATTCATTCCACTAAGTTGCAGAACAAGACACAGAGAATCACGTTTAAGCTTCATTATCATTAACCGTAAAAAAAATATCAAAAAAAAAATATTTAAAATTTAAGCACATGGAGACATGTTGTGATGAAATAAAATCAAACGAGTGTTTTATTTTTCTACTTTAATATTACCGTCTTACATTACATAATTAGAGAAAGTAATCTTCCTTGTGCTTAAACAAATACAACTCTTTATGGAGTTTGCAAATTGATGAGCTATTGATTCATTTAAAAGATAATCAGTCTATGACCTACCTAAAATGACCCCAAAACATTTGATTTGTTTGTTTAAGTGGGTCATCTTGGGGATTCAGAAAAGATTATGCAGGGAGTAAATCAACAAATTATTGTTATAATAGTGGAGATATCTTGCAAAATGTGTTCTTTTTATTATTTTTCTATGGATGTTTCATTTGATAAGAATTACAGGTTCATCTTCACGTTTTTTTTTCCTTTTAGTGGTTAATATTTTAATAAATCAAAGACATAAATGTTCTCTCTTAAAAAAATTAGTTTACTCGTGTAATTGTTCTACTCTTAATTACTAGACTTGAGCCATACTGGTAAAATATTAACAACAATTTTCTACGTATTATGTTCATAAATATTGGTATATTTAATTTGTGGTGGTCAAGAACAAGTTAAAGAACTAAATGTTAATTTCAAGATGATATATGATTATTTAAATTGTAGGACAGCCACAATATCTATGGAAGTAAATAAATCTTTTTAGCAGTATTGTGTACTTCTAACGTTACAGTTGAGTTGTGTGAATAATCACTTTAACCCACAAGAAAGTGATTGTTTATATAGATTTATTTGGATTTTAAAACTAGAATAATTATTAGGTGGGGTAATTTTCTATAACCGTGAGAATGAAGTTTTCTTTCATTATGTTTAAGCATGTATGCCCAATTCAATAAATTAAGTAACAAGATCTAAATACTTCAGAGCTTTTATTTATTTTAAGGTCAAAATTAATTAACTGAAAATAAAGTTTCTTACGTAGTGTTAATATTTTGTATCATATTTGATTTGCATAAAAGATAGTTAATGCAGTAGAAAAGGAAGGTTAATTTTTTTAGTAGTATGATTAATTTAGTAGCAAGAAGAGTAGTATGATTAATTTAGTACTAACTGAAGATTTTTTCCCATTTAAGCATCGATAAAAAAGGTCAATTGTTGTGATTTGCAATGATAAAAAGTAAAAAATAGAGTTTCAGTAATTTAAATAATAATGGGTAGGATAATTTCATTTGGACCAATAAAAAAGCATAAAGTTATGTAAGAAAAACATAATTTCGGACGAGAGCTCGAAGAGAAGGAGATTTAATATTCGGACAAGATGAGTGTAAAACGAAATATGAGATTTGATGTTTCATCTCGCCTAAGTGTAAAAATGAGATCTCAAATGATATCTCAGGCAAGATCGAAGAGATTTAAAACATGCATATTCATCTCATAAAGATGGAAATGAAAACCATCAAGGGTTGCATTTTTTTTAATACGATTGTTAAAGATTTTGTGAGAACCATCTAGAAGCATCTTGTAATTTTTGACAAGGCTTGACTACTATCTTGATTCAAAAACCAACAAATGAACAGTATGATGATGTGTGCAAGTAAGCCACTAAAAATTGATTTTTCTGAATGGTTTTTTATACATCTTACTCTTTCTTCACTTCCTGTTGGGTTTAGAACTTTAGATCATTTAAGTTTTTATTGCAATACAAAAAGAAAACTAGTTTTCCCATGAACTGTTAATCATGTGTGTTCAAGAAAAATAAAGAGTTAAATATGAAGTTACTAAAGGTGCTAAGTTACTAAAAGTGTTGATGCAATATCTCACGAAAGAAAACCATTTAAAGGCAAGAAAGGTGTGAAATTGACTAAAATTAAATGAAAACAACCAATGGAGTCAAAAGGCAAATGACTGTAATATTTTATTTTATTTTTTCACAAAAGACAAGGACATGTAAGGAAATATTGATTGAAATACAAGAATCTCTAGGAGAAAGGCACGCTTAATTGTTTTGTTTGCTATGAATCATATTTCGATCATATGCTTAATAATACTTAGTGGATCAATTATGTTTTTAATTCATGTTGCAAATAAAATGCAAAGTCCCTAACCAAATGGAAGCCTAGTGGTTTAAATAAGTGGAAATTTGTTTCTACGACGAAATTATTTTCTTTTTCACTTCAAAGGACAACCAACTTCCGTTATCCGCATCCAGGACAACTTTCCAGTATTAATTGGATGAGATTCAAATATTTTTAACCAAGGACACACATCAAAAGTTCACAAATAATAAAGATAATTATGAAAACGTTTTTTTTGTGAATGTGAAAAAAATGTATATAACAAATAATAAAAATAATCGCGGAAATGTTGTGAACGTGAGAAAAAAGAATGTAGGAAAAAGGTACGGAAAGCGAAATGTATATAGCTTTATTATTTACGACTGACACTTTTTAAATGCTAAATGGGAATAGTTTTCAAAACTGCTTAGTTCTATGTTTTAAGTGGTATAATATAATGTTATTTTTTAAGTTATAAAGCTATATTCATTTAGTTTTCCGAGCTGTTTACTTCTATATTTTCATGCTAACATTAATCGATTAAAACATTTTTAAAATCCTTTTTTTTTCTTGCAAGTCGAGTGTCATTCTCTATTTTTATTGATTTAGTGAAATGAGTAATTAAAATGAACTTGAGGTTTACATAATTTTATGGGCCTTCGTCCTTATTTAGTTATGAAAGTTCATTGTCCTTTGATCTAATTTTTTTTCTAAAATGTGTCCTTAAAACTAAATACTCGTTTAAATAATGTATTTATGTACATTCATTTCCTAGAAACTTAGGTAGCGTTTGGCTTAAAATGAGTTTTGTGTTTTGAGTTTTCAACATTAATTACAAAATATGAGAGAGTGGAGGGACGACGGCTAGGATGGAAAGAAGATGGAGCGGACCACAGAGGGGACGGAAAAATGATGGAATGATGAATTGTTTCTCGTGCTTCTTTTAATTCTCAAAACATGAAATATAAAAATAATAGTTGTTTTCTATTTTATATGTTAACTTTGTTTTTAAAATAGTCGTTTTCCACAATATGCATACGTCATGCGCATTTTTGTATGGATGAAAACCCAAAACAAAAAAGGGTAAACCAAACACTACCTTAGTTTTCGTTATGTATCAAAAATACGTTTTGATCGTTGAACAACTAAATAATATGTGTTCAGTTTTAAGATTCATAAAAGTAAACCCCGCAGTGTTGCCTTGTTGGTTCGTAGCGTAGTAGTAACATGCCTAACCAATGGTCATAGGTTCAAGTCTCATAACATAAAAGTAATGTTCAAGTTGATTCTGTAAAATAATGTGAAAATATCTACAAACTTGATTTATATAAAGATTAAATATTCACAATCGTTGAATGTCTGTAAAATTTTCAACAGCTGAAAATGTGTGATTAAGAAATACTCAGCAAACAAAGGGATTTCACAAAATCAAAATTATATCACTTTTTACATGTGAGCATAAAAGGAAAGCAAATTAACATGCCAAATGGATTCTAAAAGAGATCTTTTATATCATTTATGGAGGACTTTTTTAGATATATTGTATATTTACCTTGTAAACGAGTATGAAGCATTTAAAAAATTTAAGACTTGTAAAACAAAGAGAGAATGAAATGGACAATAAAATAAAGATTGTGAGGTCGGACAAAGGCTGTGAATTTATGAAAGATGTACTTCCATTTGTCAGCTTCCTTACAAGTGCAGGTATTTTAACATAATATGCAATGTCAAGGACAATGCAACAAAATGGAATAATAGAACGGAGGAATAAAGTTAATGGATATATCAAGAAGTATGTCTACCTTCAATCTTTTTGAATATAAAACAATAAGATTAATCATATATATCTAATAGGGTTCCATCAAA
Organism: Allium fistulosum; assembly: GCA_030737815.1. NCBI lineage: Eukaryota > Viridiplantae > Streptophyta > Magnoliopsida > Asparagales > Amaryllidaceae > Allium > Allium fistulosum. The sequence goes on along the minus strand of CM060901.1, from coordinate 118,613,771 downwards.
AATTGTTCATGAAACTCCTTTTGAGACTTATACAGGTTGGAATTCAAGTACAAATCATATGCATGAATGAGGATGTCTAGTTGAAGTAAGAACAAATAATCTTCAGTTATAAAAAAAATGGACTCAAGAATACAAAATAACTATACTATAGGTTATGCTTTAAATAAAGATATCAATTTTATTTCCCAACGCACACGCTTAAAATACCAAATGCTAAGAATGCAAAGTTTATAGAAGGGTCGACTTTTTGTAACATTTCTTCTAAAGTTAGACTACAGAATTAAGCAACATATGCTCACCATCTAAAGTCGATGAATTACTCATTGAGGTTATATTAACAAGTCACTAATGAAGAAATTTCTTATTTATGGCTCAACTCTATGAAAGAAGAAATGGAACATGAAAAAGAATGAAGTGTAGGACTTCGTTGAATCATCTAAAGGAGCATAGGTGTTGGTAGTAAATGGATAATGACGCAACGATATAAAATTGGACTTGTAGGCAAATGGTTTGCCCAAAAGGAAGACAAAGATTTTCATGAAACTTATCATTCTTTTTTTCTAAGGATTCATTAAGCATTAGCATGGCATCAGCTCTCTCAAACGAAAATCCAGAAAAAGTATGCATGGGATAACCTGAAGTTTTACCATCAAAGAAACAACAATTTATACTATGAATTGAATAATTTTTCATATATTAAACAAGTTTCTTGTCGATTTAGTATTAAATGTCAAAACACGATTTTGCAATTCGATTTTGTAGAGAATGTTGCATATATGAATATACATATGCTAAAGTTGGTGGAAGTAAGCTTGTTATTTTATTCTTATGTTTTGACAATATTATTGCTTGCATTGAATGATGTAATTTTTTTGCACGAGACTTGGTATTATTTATCACAAAATTTTGAAAAGAAGGGCTTAGAAGAAGTCTCTTATGTGATTTCGCTGAGATTCATATAGATAATTTCAGTTTAGATCACTGTCCAAAAACTATTGCAGAACTCAAAGATGTGATGTATATTACATGTAAATGTGCAGTGCAAAGTCTTATGTATGCAGTTGTTCACAAACTGCTCAATCTTGCATTTTTTGTAGGAATATTAGGAAGATACAAAACTAATCCTAATAAAGCTCTTTGGATAACTATGCGATCTTAGTAAGTTTCATGATATAAATTTATTACATGAGATCTATCACAGATCTTTGAAATGAAAGTTTTAGAAGTATCTTATGTACCTAGCACTGAGACTCATAGAGATAGATCCCACGAGCATTGGGATAATCTCAAAAAGCCTATATTGAAAAGGTTCAAGTAATTTAGTGAACACGGAATTATGTACTTGAAGATGCACCAATATCCAAGAAGATAATTTTAGTTTGGACCAATGCCCAATAACCTTTCAAGAACTAAAAGTTATGAAGTATATTTCATATACTTTTGCAGCTGAAAATTTTATGTACATAATTGTTGACATAGAACTCGATCTTGCATTCTTTGTCGGAATACTAGAAATTTATCAAAATAATCTTAGTAAAGCCCTCCTATAGCTCTTGAAAGAGTATGAGTATTCTTGAAGGAACTGAGAAATATAAATTCACTTATAGTCAAATGTTATCGTTTGTTAAAGGAATAGTATCTCGGAAAAACATGAAACGAAGTTTAGTCACTTCATCAACAATGGAAGCAAAATTTATTAATTATAAGTTGCTACAGAAAATCATAGGCTTTTTGGTCAAGGAATTTTGTCACAGAGCTTATAATGATCAATCAAGTCGCAAAATTGTCGACAACATTCACCATTACGTTGGATAAACAATAACAATGAAAGTTATTTAATGAAAAAGCACGTCAAGTTCCTTATAACCAGAGGAAGCATGTAAGATAAACTCTAGAGTTTGAACATATAAGAACGGAGTCAATTGATTGCCGATCTGTTGACAAAATAAACATCCATCAATTCATCTAAAGGACATGTAAGAAATATGAGGCTTATAATATGCAAAATTATTCATTTATTTAAATAAATCTTATACTTATTTATAGGCATATTGAGTTTTTTGTTAATATATCCGCATCATGACTTATAACGAGAATAATTCAAACTCGTAGCCTTGTGTCATTATTGTTAAGCATATAAGGATTAGCTCATAAAATATTGTGCAACATTTTGAAGCTTCTTAAAGTTGATGTGTTTTGTTGCAGTTGCTACATTAAGTTTTTTCCCGATAGTATAATTGCGAGAGAGTTTCGAACACATAAGTCAACATTCAAGTGGGAAAACAGAATAGGTTTTACACTAGTCTGTATGTAACATGAATAATTGAATGACATGTCTTATTCACTTGTCATGTAACAACATGGTTTTTTATTTTGTTTTTTATTTTTTTTTGAAACTCTTACATGGAAGAAATCTGTACAAAGAAGAACCCTTACTCATACACATTCTTTCCATTCTATTTTAAAATTGAAGGCCTTGTATTTTTTTGGCTATTCATTGAAGTGTGTGCGAGTAAAAAGGAGTGCAAAAACAAGAGAAGCAGAATAATAAGCCACAGAAGAATTACATTAGACTTTAACCATTAAAGATTGGTTCCTTCTGTGTGATACAAACTTAAGTAATACGATGAGGTAGGTACTCCAACCTTCAAAGTACTTATACCATATACTTATATAATTCGTTTAACTCTATCAATACACACACAAAGTAAGCACATACCAAAGGAAAAGAAATGTACAAAAGCCTGTTACCTCTATGAAAACAGAATGAAGATTGAAATTTGAGATTTCTAACTCAAAACTACCATCTTCAAGACGAGAGAGATCTAAGACATCATTAATCAGCGTCGATAGCAGATTACTACTTTTTAATACTGTTTCCACCATTAGTCTTTGTTCTGGAGTTAGTTCGGTTTCCAAAAGCAAAGAGGATAAGGCAATAATTGCATGCATTGGAGTTCTCATTTCATGATTCATGACAGCTAAAAAATCATTTCTAGCACGAATGGCCATTTCAGCTTCTCTCCTAGCTAAATCTAAAGCAACATTTTGTTCCATAAGTAGATCTCTTGCTCTCATAGACTCTTCTAATATGGCGGCATGTGATAGTGCAACTGCCACCTGAAACATCAACAGATGTATAGTTATTTACTTAAATGAGCAAAACGGTAATCTAAGATTCAAGACATGCAGAAAATAAGACAATATATAAATTGGAGATTTGGAAATGATAGAATCAGGACCACGATAATTTGGATTATTTGCCAATGGTAATCCAAATGCATTGCCCGCTTTAAGAACAAAAAGCGTGGGTTTGGTAAAAGGGGAAAGGATGGATAGATCTTTCAAAGAACATATCCATTTCATATGTCCAAATATGTTTTACATGAGTACCGCATATAAGACTAAATAGTGATAATAGGTGTAGAAAAGGAATATGTCAACTACATACAATACTGAAACCTCAAATCGTTATGGAACTGTTTGAACTCTTTAACTGAGCTTTGTTTCATCCGGATCACATATTTCATATAAAAAGGCATGAAAAATGTTTCTTCAGATAAATTTGTGAGGAGCCAGAGTAGTTATCCAAACGAAAATTCTTTTTGATGCAACATTTTTACTTATATTGCAGTGCAGACTTCTAAAAGTTGGAAACTTCTCTTTTACAGTTCGTGACATAAATAACATGGTATTAAATAATCAAGGAGAAGTTTTTTTTTTTTTGGGTAAAATCTTGTATTAGTACATCTAACGTGTACATTTTTTGGGTATGGCCAAGAACATAAATGATTATCGTATTCAAACTACTAAAAAAAGGCTATGAATAGAATAAACAATATTCACATGTGTGTGTGTATGCATGCATGCATGCAAATATGTATATTAGACTTTTCTACCATATTTTCATAAGAAAACATTTCTTCTACTGAAATGCTAATTTCAATTAGATTAAATGTGAACTTTGAATTAATTACTACTGGTATTTGTTGCAACTCGCAGCTAATTTGAAACAAAACTTTCATGTGTTATTTTTGGACCATCGGCTATTTTCCGTTATAACCCCACTATACCTTTCGCACCTTGGCCACTGATCTTGCTAAGCGTTTTAATTGCACAGACATGCTGCCAACATCAATTTAGAGCTGATTCCTGATTATCTATAGCTGATTGCTGTCAGTGTCAATTTAGAGATGGTGTATGGACTACGAAGAAGGGTGGGATTACAATATTAGGTAAAATCATTTTATTTGGAGCACCAATGTCTTAATTTATCATTGTGTACATATATAACTACAGGAAATAAGCATATAACTGAGGAATTTTGATTCTACAAATAGGAGATGAGTGTAGAATGTGGATAATTAATAGATGATTCATGTACACAACTGATGGTGAACAAGCGATTATCTTCTTTGATTGCAGTAATTTTTTTCATAATGACTTGGAGATTATGTAGACTAACAATCAATTATATTCACTCATAAAAGAGACTAGCTTTGAATAATAAAAATAGAAATAAAGCCAGCATTATCAGGATTGTTTGCAGAATGCAATCGTGTGGTATAGTCTCCCCATAAAGATACATGGCTTGTTTGGCATGAAGGAAACGTAAAATTAGAAGAGGCCATATTGGAAGATGTGGGATCACTGGTTGAAGCGACATAAAAGAACTAAAAAGTATAATAGGTAACTTTTGTAAGTAAAACCATGGATACATTGCTAAGCAATACGGAAGGGAGCTGGTGATTTTATCTAATATTATACCTATTCCAAAGTTATTAATTAGCTATCAAAAGAAAAGAAAAGAAACAAAAAAAATATAGTTACAGTCTGAACCAACCTGATCGGCTACCACTTCAACAAGCTCCAGTTCATAAACATGCCACTTCCTTGCACTATCTGAAGGAAGTACCAAAACCATAATTGCATAGCTCCGTGTAGAAAGCTCAGGCCAATCATTAATTTGAAAATTCGAGAGGTGCAAAAGGGGGACCCTTAAAGCAACAACTTCAGGTGACACATACCTTCCAGCAACAAGAGGGCGAACCCTAGCCAATGGAGATGTGTGAGGAATTCTAATTGCACGACTACTACAAAAAACTTGATTAACAATAGGTAGGTCGATTGGCACAATAGTCCCTAGGGGCATTTGATTATGTAGAGAATGAGATAGGTGAAGATTTAATCCATTGCGTGATGGCATCCATAAAGCACACTCAGCTAAACCTAAAGTCCTTCCAAGCTCAACAAGTGTTGTCTTCAAAATAGTATGTCTATCGAGTGTACTTCTGATTTCGTGCGTTAGCATTCTCACATGTCTACCTGTTTCTTCTTGAGTACGTATGAGACCCATTTCTCTATCAAGTTCTTCTGCTTTATTTTTGAGAAAGAGCTCCCGAGTTTTCACACTTAACAAATCAGGAATTATGTGTACAAGCAGTAAGGCAGTTATACATGACACAGCAGCTGTGGTGACTTTCGCAACGGTCATTACTATAGCTACTGTTCTTGAGTGTATTGTAAATGTCCATAAGTTTATTAAATGGGTTGCTCCACATAGGACGATGAATGCACCAAATTGTATTAATACCCATCTGTAAGGGAAAACAGAAGACTTCTTCACAAAATAAATAAGTTCAAGAGGAATCGAGAAGTAGGCAAGGGCTATAAAGAAGTCTGATATGTATTGGTATTTTATAAGTAGTTCATCAGCTGGCCACTGTGGCTCAATGCAATCACAGCCATCCATATCCTAGCACACTTTGTCATAGCCCTCCATTTGCTTGCTGTATGGCCAAGGAAACAAAAAAACAATCAAATCAAACCTCCCATAAGAAGATAGTTTGTATACGCATGATATGTGTCACAATTAAAAGGCATGGCTTGCAATAAATAAATAAATAAATAACTAGTCTATGCTCCAGACTTAGCCTCTAGTTGATCAACAAAATTTATCAAAGTAATAGAATCACCCATCCAACTTGCTAAAGCGCTGAATCTCTATAAGCTATAAGAAAGGAAGCGTGAAACAAGGGAAAGATCGGAACTCCACTCACTTTAACTTTTTGTCAAGGGGATCCACAAATCAAATACATTTTTTCTTAATTGATACATAAGGAAAATACGGACATGTACACTGGAGAAACGATTCAACAAACCAAAATTACTAAAATTATTTTCAACAGAACAAAAAATATAATTAAATTTAATAGAAACTCTTAATCATAATAACTTGATAATGTTTGCCTGTTGGGTGGCCTATTGGTAAGATGCGAAGTAGGGTCATATATATTGCGGGTTCAAATCACAATATGGCGGTGACGTTACACTCGATGATTTAACTGAAGTATGTGTCTTATATTGGTGCACAGTTTCCAAGAATTTACAAGTAAAAAGCTTGGTTCTCTTGATCTTAAAATAATTATAAATTATAAATACTGTAACAAAGAAAAGACCTATATTTCAAGAAATAACTTTTGCTTGCTTTGTTTAGTTCATGTAAAAACAATTTGAACCCGCAATCTCATATGTTGCAGATTAAAATATATAGGCATAATTCCAACATTATTGCACATTTCCTGAGTCTCGACTATTAGTATGTTTGATCATGACAAAAACTTCGTGTAACAGCTAATAGAAATGCAAAATCATGTTAAAATATTGTGATATACCGGTGGAAGTTGACTAGAAGAAAAGTGCTTACAGACAATAAAAGGTGCACCAACTGCACCAGTCTATATTCAATTTATAGGCAATTAATAAAATCGGGGGATTTATGCATTTTTTCTAACATACATTCAGAGAAACCAAGGAGTTCATAGGTTTTAAAACCCAAAACCAATGCAGTTGAAGCTTAAACAACAATAAAAGACTACAAGACCGTATGTGAGTGACGCACAACATGCAATCAATTGAACAACAAAAGGTAGTGCATTTGAGATCAATTGTTTGTTGTATACATACATACATACATATATACGTACATGCATGCATGTACGTATGTAAGTATGTACATACATACGTACATATATGCATATATGTATGTGTGTGCACGCACGTGCATATATACATACATATTCATGAATATTAAAAAATCTGAAAATTTTAGAACTTCAAATTCAAAAGTTTATGGACAAACCCTATTTACCTATTCATCTCAATATGCATTTTTGGGATGAAATAGTCAAATAGATAAAGCGTTTATTAGGTAATTAGACAGTACGATATTTTCTTATATATATTCAACCTCATATGTCATTCAGTTATTCACAACCTCTTGCTTCACAGATAAACACACTATAGTTCAGGACACATATTTCCAAACTAAACCTTGTTTGTTAGATTGTTGTAAAATTAGTTAAAAGACATATGTGCCATTTGTTTGCAATAAGTGATCACTTATTTGACCAGTTATTGATGAATAAGAACTTTGAAGTTGTTTGTTTTGAACAAGTATTCAAACCTAAAACGCTTATTTAGTGAAAAAGTGTTGAGCACTTTCATTCTACTTTTTGTGATTCTGAATGCTTGATAAAAAAAAATTCCATATATACCCTTAATTACAATTGTTACATTACTAAAATACTAAAAGTTTAAATTTTTGAAAATAAAAAGTTTTGAAAACCCATTTTACTTGGTATTTCAAACTTTTTAAGGTATATTTTTTGTTACTTTTCTAAATTCAGATTATTTTTTTACAAAAAAAGAAAGAAAACCAAATCCAATAATATTTAGATTTTCAGAAAAGATCCCAAACTATAAATTCTAAATTATAGAATTTTGATAATTAATTTTTTAAAATCTTTTTTTTTAATTTAGATTTCTAGAAACTTAATTCATGAAATTTCAATTTTTTGAAAACCGAAATTTTAAAATATAACAAACTAAAATTTAAATCTTCCAGAATTAAAATTTCAAATAATTATCCATTATTCAAGTTTCAACAAAATCCAAGTACTTCCAAAACCAAAAAATTTCAAATTTCAAGCTTTTAAAACTTTAAATTAAGGTTCAAAGTTTCAGTTGTAATAATTTCCAGGTGAATAACCAATTAATATAAAAGAGAATATTGTCAAACTAGCCATTTCCATTAGTTCCAATCTGAAGTTTTAAAAATATAAACAAACAATGTTCCATAATTCAGCTTTCGGCATTTCAACAATCAGTATTCAGCTTTCAAGATTCAGCCATCAATGTTCAGCTTTCGGACTTTTAAACAGACGAGGCCTAAGCTACGAGTTTAAAAAGGAAACCAATACACAAGCACACGAATTTAAACATAATTCATCCAATGGTAGGTTTTATTCAGTCTAATAACAATTACAAGCTTCTAGCAAACCTAATCTCCTCGAATTACGTTAAAAAATCACCATCCAATCTTAAACAGCTTCGATACACTAAAACCAAGTATCAAAATGGAGTACAAATAATTCACCTATTAATCGTCCTAAACAAACCAAAACTAAAATTCGAAAGAAAAAAATTTAAAAAAAAAAATCAACAATAAAAACACAACATCAGATAGAAAATATCACCAAAAGTTCAGCTCCAGATTTCACGTTATTCCTCTTTTTTTGGAGAAGAGACTCTGCAGACAGAAAACTTTTTACTTAGTTTAGACTTTGTGTTTCACAGCTCACGGTCTGAAAGCGCGATTTTATTTCACAGATATTAAATCATTTTTCATTAATTGTGACGATACAATAGGTTTTCGGTTATTGGGTAGAGCGGTGAAAGGGCGTACACCGTTGGCTTTTGTTGATCGTGAATGCGAGCGGTTTGATGTGCGTCCTGAGATGCAGAAGAGGTCGAGGATGTATAGGGCAATGTTCCAAAATCTAATTAATATATAGGGTTTATTTTGAAGTCAAGCCTCCAAAAATAAAACAAGGAGATCAAGTTTTAAAAAAAATGAAGGCTGAGGCATTCTTAAGCGGCCTTCAAATTTGGATAGGAGAAAACAAAAATTTTAATAATCAAGAAATTTTCCTCAAGACACGTTTTAGGGCTTTTTTTGAATGAAGGACGGCCCACTAATATTTTTCTCCAAAGGATAAATTATCGTTTTTCCTTTTCCAGCCCAATTTCGCGCTCTTATTCTTCTTTTTTCTTTCGATCAAATTTTTTCAGCCGTGATCAAATCTCTTTCTCCCAATTATAATATCGATCAACTTCATTCGTTTATTTCAAATCCGTCCTTCTGAAAATAAAATCGATCATCTTCGTTCGTTTATTTCAATTCCGTCCTTCTGAAAATAATATCGATCAACTTCGTTCGTTTTTTTCAATTCCGTCCTTCTGAAAATTGTACTTCATCGATCATTTTTTTTCTTACGTGCGTTTGTTGATCTCGTTCTTTTCATATTTGTACCGTAATCTCGTTCTTTTTAGGTATGCTTATATTATTCTGTTTTTTGTTGTTTTTCTATTCGAGTTAAAAAAGTTTGTCTGTGCTTTCTATTTGTGTTCATTTTTTTGAATGATATGCAGTGTTGTTCTTCTCATTGTTTGTTCGTTCGTCGATGGAAAATTGTGGAAGTAGAAGCAGGTTTTTTATTATTATACTCGTTTCATGCAGTGTTGTATTCTAGTTAGCTTTTCATTTAATTTATCTTGCATTTTCTTGCATTAATGTTGGTATGATTGGAAAAGTATCGTTGTTTGGGTTGTATATAAAGTTGTGATATAGTGGAAAACTATTGTACTTTAGGTTCAGTTTCTGGGTATCATTTTTATTTTTTCTTAGTATCATTTTTTTTTTATCGGTAACTAGGTATCAGTTTTGTATACGGTAGGTATTATTTTTGTGAAATTGAATAATTAATATTCTAAATTGAATGTATTTTTACTAATGTTTATTTTTTATTTTTATTTTGACATTGGGGATAACAGTCTTCTTTGTCTGTTTGTGTTGAATAATAACACTTTTAGCACTCGATTGTCTATTGATTGCTCTTTGTATGATTTGAAGAATGAGATATGTCGATGTTGGTCTCAATTAACTCCTCTTTCTATTTAGATTTCTTATGTACTTGAGGACAAAGTTATTATGGTTGACACTGATTCTGATATTCAGAGTATAATTTGTTTTCAGTTATACAAGAAAAGTTCTTTTTTTTGTTTTACTGTTAAGGTTAAGGGTTCTGAATTGGAATATGTTGATGGTGCTTCTATTTCAAGTTCATCCGTTGTTCGTGCTTCTTCATCTTCTACTGTATCTGTCTGTTCAAATGTTGTTGTTAACAGTAAAAGTTATTTAAAAGATATGTTGAGGAGAGGGTCGACATTAAGCATTTCCAATTTTGTTGGTTTTTGTTTTGGAGGAGCTGAACATTTTAGAGAGTTTTTGATGGCATATCAAATTCAAAAGGGGTATGAATTAGTATTTTTAAAGAATTGTGCTACAAGAGTTACTGTGATTTGCTCTTCATATAAGGATGGTTGTCTTTTCAAAGTCCATGGTTCCTGTGATTCTGGAGAATTGAAAAGGTTCTTTATGAGAAATTTGGTTCCTGATCATTCTTGTGGAGCTGGTCTTAGACATGTGAATAATCCACATATATTTAGTTCGTTTGTTAAATCGATGATTATTGATGAGATCCGCGATTGTCCAAGTAAAAAGCCTAAGGATATTATACTTGATTTTAAAAGAGAATACAATTTTCAGTTGTCTTATGGTTATGCTTATCATGGGAAACAACTTGCATTGATGGAGTTGCACGGTAATGATGCTTTGTCTTATAACGATTTGAGTTGGTATTTGGAAGCAGTGAAGAAATCTAATTCAGATAGTTATGTTGATATGGATGTTGATCCTTGTAGTAATGAATTTGAAAGGGTGGTTATTGCTTTTGGCGCTTGTTTACTTGGTTTCAAGTCTTGTCGTCCTATGATATTCTTAGATGCTACTCACTTGAAGGGACGTCCTAGTGTGTTGATGGGTGCTACTGTAAAAATGGTGATCAAGGTATGTCTTTGTTTTCAGATTTGAGTTATTTATATTGAGATCATAATACTTGGAATAATCATTAATATACATTTTTTATCATAATTTGTATTCTGTTGGTATCAGTTTTAAGAAATGTAGTTTATAAGTAGCAAGTTTCTAGTATCAGAATTTTCATTGTATTGAATTGTAAGTTTGTATTTAGTATAATAATTTCATACTGCTAAACAGGAGATTAGTATCAGTTATTGTATAATCTTAGTATCAGTTTCAAGTATGTTCATATATGGTATCATTTATAGTTATGTAGTATTGAAATTTCCTTTGTATCATAATATATGTCAATTTTTGTTTCTTTGTTGTTTTAGAATGAAGATTACTGTGCATAATGTTGTGGTTATTAATATTTTTTATAATGGTCATATCAGGTTTTAGGTATCAGTTTTGTTACTGTCAGTATCAGTTTTATGAATTGTTTTATATTTATGGTCGTAATTACTTTTAGTTTTTTTTACTAATTATTTTTGCATTTGCAGGTTTCTTCCCTTTAGCTATGAGTGTAGTTTCTGTAGAAAATGTGGATAACTGGACATGGTTTTTGAACCATTTAAAACAAATGCTTCAAGAAGAGTGTACTTTAGTTTTTATGTCAGATCGCCACCAAGGTTTGCTTTCAGGTGTTCGTGATGTTTTTCCTTCAGATTATCACAGTTATTGCTATTTGCATATGGAACAAAATATTCTTTCAGCAGTGAAAGCCAAAAATGCAAATGTGTCTATTGTTGATCTATTCAAAATGTGTTCTAGAGCTTCAAATCTATATGAATTTGAAGGAGCATATTCTAAGTTTTGTCAAATTGGTGGTGTTGCTGGTGTTAATTTTTTAAAGGATAAGCCATTTGATAAGTGGGTGGATTTATTTTTTCCAGGAAAATGTTATGGCGAATATAGTTTCAATGTTGCAGAAAGTTTTAACAGTTGGATTTTAAATGAACGAACATTGCCTATTACTTTGTGTTTAGATGGTATTCGTGTTAAGATTATGGAACAAATGGCTAGAAGAAGAGAAGAATGTCATTTGTGGAGAACAAGTCTATGTCCTTCTATGGAGTTACGTTTAGATAAGTTGATTGAAGAAGGATTTGGATGAGATGTATATAAATCTTCTGATTTTGCTTATGAAGTGAAATCTCCAAACTCTCATTGTGTTGATTTGAAGGAGCGGGTTTGTAGTTGCAACCAATGGAAAATTATGGGATTTCCTTGTGCTCATGCTATAAAGTGTATGAACAAGTCTAAGTTGTCTGTATATGATTTTGTCGAGAAGTATTTCACTGTTGATGCTTATCGATGTTCTTATGCTAATGCTATAAATCCTATTCCAAATTATGATAGGCCTATTGTTGATGGTAGCATTCAAGATGTTATCAAGCCACCAAAGGAGAAACGTGGTGCTGGTAGACCATCAATCAAGCGCAAATGAGGATTTTCATATTTTCAGAACAAGCAAAATAGATGTGGAGAGTGCAAGCAGTTTGGTCATAATAAACGGAATTATCAAGCTTCAAAGAGGATTTGATTTTACATTTTGAATTTGTTTAGATTAATAAGTGGTTGTGTGACTTGTTTTGATTGTTTACTATAATTGAACCTTGTTATTAATTTGTGTTCAGTATAGCATATTATCAACTTGATTTTAATTTCAGCTATGTAGTATAAATGATAGTATCAGTTTTAGTATTAGTTATATGTTTTTACAGTATCAGTTTTGGTGTTTATTTATTTATTTATTTCAAACATTTGTTTTGATATTTGTTGCATACTGTTAATATCAGTTGTTTAGTATAATGTTACGCATTCTGTTGGTATAAATTATGGTATCATTTTTTCTTTGTGTGATATCAGTTTTGTTTAATTTTGTATATTTTAGTTATTTATAATAAAGTAGATATTATAGTATATGGGATATGATAATCATTGTGTAATTGATTGAAGAAGATGATTGAATTGATATATGCTTTCTTTTGGTCGGAGATAATGTTTGTTTGATTGGATATAAGGACTTTAGTATCAGTTTTGGTTAGTTTTTAGTATCAGTTTCGTGTATTATAATACATTCTACAACAGACATTAGTACTAATTAATAATTATAATGATATCTTGTGTTAGCAAAAACTAGCACTGGCGTTAATTGTTGTTTCATAAAGTATGTTGAGTGTCAGTTTGAGCAAAACTGATACTATTAGTTATTAAAACCGATACCCAGTTACTGTTTGCTATTGATATATGATATGAAATCTTATCATATTATTATACAACTGGTAGTTGAATCATAAAACTGATAATATTATGTAGGATCAATAGTTGCATGATAGAACATTCACTGTATAATCTTGTTATAATATAAACTTCAGGTTAAGAAATGAAAATCAATTACAGCAAATCATTCCACCAGATCATCATTGTTTTTACAAGTAAGATCAACATTGTTTTAAGAATAGAACATCACCAGAAATATGTTCATAGTTTGTACAACAAATTGTACTAATATAAAGCATTGATTGTACCAACATTAAAACAGAAATTAAATTCAACTACATATAACAAAATATCTCAAATGTACATCAGTTCATGTGAAAATAGTAGCACTTTTTGCAAGTTGTTTGATTTGTTCATTTATCTTTCTTCTTCAAAACTTGACATGAATTTGGCTAAGCTCCAGCAGTGCTCTTTGTCAGTTAATATCTGATGTGCAATTCTTGCTCTTGATTTCAGCATTTGTTCAGGGGCTATTTTGAGTGGTATTTGACTTTTGTTCATTGATATGATGAATATCATCATGTATATACCACAGTCAAGTCTGTTTAAAAGAATATTAGCAATATCAGTTTTGTCAGTTTAAGTGTCAGTAGGTATCATTTTGAACAACATAAACAACTTACGTGTCTGATCCTTGTTGTGCACATGGTATCTGATGCATTTCATTTGCCTTCACCTCCTTATCCTGTATGTTTTTCTTTTTCCAAAGTTCTTTCATCATTTCTTCAATTTTATTTCTCTATTGAAGACAAAACAATACAAAGTTAGTTAATGTTCGATTTGTTTAATTAAATTATTTTGTTTCCTAACAAAAATATATCATACCAATATCATTGCCTGCTTTAGACTGGGGTTGTTTCTTTCATTAGAATTCCTTCTTGGACGTCTAGAATCTAGATGACTCCATTGCATTGTTGGGTATGTCAAAGTTACTACTGTCCAATGGAATTCACAATGCAATAGAAAATATATAGCATCTGTGTATTCATCATCCACAATTTGTTCAAGGAAAGGCAGCACTAAAGATTTTATAATTCCATGTATATTGAAAACTATAGCTTGCTGTTAAATAAAAAAATAAGTTAGAATTCAATATATATTTAGCATTTATCATATTATTGTATATTATATTTTTATTTACCGTCATTATTGTTGTGAATGCATAGTTGTGCTCTTTCAACCCACATTTAGATAAATACCAGTCAATTATCTACATTAACAACAAGAAAATGTAATTTTTTGTTACTGGTGAAGCAATATTCAATGATAATTAGTATCTTTTGTTTAAATAGTGGTAATATATATTATAAATTACAAGAATAATTAAGCATGAAATATGATGAAACAGCTTCTGGGTATCATTTTTGCACTGACTTGGTATCATTTTTGGACATGCTATTAAATCAATTGCTACTAGAAAACAAAAGTATGAATTTATATCAACTGCCACTAGGAATTAGTTTTGCACTATTTTGGTATTTATTTTGTCATACATGATAGTTAATACATAATTCAACTAATAGACCACCACTTTGTAATAAATAGTAATTAGGTATCATTTTTGGCTATAAATAGGTATCAGTTTTGGTACAAATAGCAGTGGACATAGCTATTACACATTATTTTTTGTAATTATTTTTATTGGTAGCAGTATTATTAAACAAAAAAAAGTGTGTACCGATCCATGTGTGGCATTTTCTTCAAGAAGTTCTTGTAGTACTTTTTTTGTTATTGTACATCCTCCTCTGATTGTGTCATTATCTGTCCATGCTATATCTCTGTTTTAAGAAAATAAGGCACATATCAATTATACAATGTTATTTTAACCAGCAAAATTAGTATATATGTTTGTATACTTACTCTTTTGATGATGTCATAGCAAAGAAAGTTTTGATTGTATTTTGTTGTTCTATATTCAAGTATGCCAAAGTTTTGCTGCAGTGTCCTAGTCCTAAATTTGAAAGTGTTGGCTCTATTACTTGAATTGGCATTGGGATTGACTCTTCTGCACTTTCTTTTTCATCATTTTCTTCCAGTTTTTCATCATTTTCATTTGCTTCAGGTTTTTGTTTTTTTGCTGTTTTTTTCATTCTCTGACCATATTCAAAGCTGGGGCTTTCTTTTTTTTCCTTGCTCTTGCTTTTATTATTTTCACATAAGAAGATGGCTTATGAACTATTTGTTTCTTTTTCCGACTAGAAGGTTTTGCTGGTTTGTTTTCTTTGTCCTTTTCTGTTATTCCCTCTTGCAACTGTTGTGTGATATTGAGATTGAAAGATGGAGGTGTTAGGTCTTGTACTACATCACTGTATTGTGCAACTTTGCTCTCTTTATTGGTATCTTCTTCCAATTTTTGAGCCTCTTTTATATCTTTTTTCATTGTTTTATCTTCATTTGTTTCCAACACTGTTTCATTTGTTTTGTTCAACACTGTTTCAGTTGTTTGATGAACTTGTTCTGTATTAGTGTCAGTAGTTGTGTCTTCAACTTCTTCTACATTTTTTTCAGTTGAGAATCTATATTAAAAATAAGAAGCTATCAGTTTTTATTATTGGTGAATGAATATAATATTATTAGTATCAATAATGTTAATAGTGGCGGTTTATGGGTATCATTTTTGCATAGATATTAGTTTTTCAAACACAAAGTAAGTATTAGTTTTTCATACATATAGGTATCAGTTTTGATTTATTTCATAGTGAAAATTGTTTGTAAATTAACCAACCATCAGTTATGATCAAACAACTGATGCATATAAATTGTGCATTATTTTGGTATTAGTTCTCTACTAAATGATGGTGAACATAAATAGTTCAATTTACATACCATTAAGTTATAAGCAATGGAACGTAGGTATCATTTTTTAATACATTTAGGTATCAGTTTATTTTAACTTATACTCAGAATTATTTATAATATTTATAATATAAGCAAGCATTAATTTGAATCAAACAGTGTTATTTTCAATAGTAAAAAATCATGTACCTGTCCATTTGTGTTATTTTTGCTTGACACTTTGTAGGTTCTTGTTGACACTCTGGATTTTCTTCTTCAATGGTTTCAACTGTGAATGTTTTTTCTTCATTTTGGGCTTCTATATTTAAACATTCATCTTCATTTATTTTATTTGCTGTGTTAACTTTTTCCACATGAGGCTCGGCATTTTTGTCTTCATTCTCTTCTTCATTGCTTTCAGTTGTGGATTTCTTTTCTCTGTTTTCTATTTGTGTTTCTACATGTGCATGTTCATTTAGAATGTTGTCAGGTTCATCTTCCATGTGCTTACTCTCTAGTTCAACTTCTGAATTTTTTTTTCATTTTCTTCTATTCTTGATTTGAGTTCTTTCAATTGTTCTTTCAATTTCAAATTTTCTTTTTCAACCTTTATCCTCAACTTCTTTTCTTTTTCTAATTGCTTCTTTGTCTTCTTACCTTCTTCTTCCAAATCTTTAATGTGCGTTTGCAAAACATTAAGGCTTACAAAATCTTCAAAAGATCGAGCACTCTGTTCGGCTTCTTCAATTTTTCTTTTTTTCCTTTGGTTTTATTTTCTTTTGTCACTTGATTTTTCTTTTATCGATCCTGTTTGGAGTAGCTTCTGTTCATGTGGAAGAATATTGCTTATTTCTTTCACCTGTGTAATTGAAATAATAATTTTGTTTTAAAATTTAAATGAAAATGTTTTATGCTAATATGATGTAACTTATAAGTTATAACTGACATTAATAAGTGATTAGTTTAATAGAATAAAATAGAATAGTAATGAAATTGATACTATGTACACTTACTAATGATTGTGTGCAGTGTTAAAAATGATACCAAGTATTATTGTATATTATAATTGATACTGTGCAAAATGACAAGATGTACTATGCTGAGGGAAAATTGATACTAAACAAAAATTTAAAGCTACAAAATGAAACTGATACTAATCAGAAGCTAAAGTGATACTGCAAAGAGACATATGTGATACTATGCAGAGACAAATAATTATTCTAAGTGTTGAAACGGATACTACAGATAGAGAGAACATAAAATGTACACTGATAAATACTACTGTAAGTAAGAATTAACTTTAACTTACATTGCTAACTTTTATATCATTCAACAATTGTTTCACAACAATGTCTTTAAGTTTTCTTACATCCCATCGTGCAAATCTGGGTAAATCTTCAGCAAGTTGCTTTCTTGGTTGAATAAGGTTCATTTTCTCACAGATGCAATACTATAAAAATTTAAAGATATAATTAGATAAGAATGTTGAATATAACAATTTTTTTAAATTAATAATATTTTGCATAACACATCTTACCAATGGAAGCATTGAACATCCAGACATGTTTCTCGGCTTAGAGATAAACTTCTTGACAAATTAACTAAAATTTTTCTCTATTGTTTGTGGCCATGAGACTGTTTGCATTGTTTCACTGTCAATCAAATATGGTAGAATTCCCCATCTCAGCTTTTGTTGGTTGTTGGGAAAGAAAAATGTCAATAGTATTTGCATTACTATCAACAAAGGGAGATCTTCTTCATTTTCTTTTTTCCTTTTTGATATTTCTTGTTTTATTCTTCTTTCCACAACATTTCTTGTTATGTAAGTATTTGTGCCAAAGTTTCTAGTTGCAAAGTCTTTGCAGTCTGGTGGAATGGTTCTGCTCGTCAATTTTTTTGTCGGTTCTATGTTTATTCCTTTTAATGGCAGACCGAACAGCAAGCTTATATCTCTGGCAGTTACCTTCATTTTGTCTTCTCCTAAGATGAAGGTATCAGTTTCCATACAGTAGCAGTTGTATAAAGCATCCAAGTTTTGTTGATGCTTTTTGCACTCTTTCATTATTATTTTTTCTTCATAGATGACTTTGAAGAAGTTGTAAAATGGTGTCTTCTTTAAGATGTCAATTTGCTTTTTGGTCAATCCATTTTTTTCTTTGACCAGTTTTAATATCTTGAAGATAGCCTGTAAGCCACATCTATAAGCAGTTTCTGGCTTAACATGTTCCGATTTTACTATCTGTTTTGTTGTTTGTTCTGATGTTGCATGCATGCTTTTACGACATGGATTGACAAAATCATCATCGTCCTATTTCATGAAAATGTGGCATTAAGTTGTTAGTGAAACAAACAGCATTGAAACAAAACAATATATAACATGATATACCAGTTTCAGTTTCTACAAACATGAGATAAAACATGGTATTTTTATTTAACTAAAATTTGCTATCATTTTTGCTAAATGTAGGTATCAATTTTTTAATAATTATGGTTGAAATACTTCTAAAATTGGTACATAATAACTTCAAAAGAAACATACTGCATGTATAATTTTTAGCTTATATTTGTGTTCCAAATTACAATGACAGTAATTTGTATAATTAAAAGTACAAAGTTTACAAAAGATAAAGTGAGTAGCATGTTTATAAGGTGTATGCATCAGTTTGGTTCTAACAAACAGTATATCAATTTTAAGATATGATGTCCATAAAAACAGATAGTAGGTATCAGTTTTTCATTTCATTGATTTCAATTTTATATTTGTGATAGTGGGTATTGTTTTATGAATATACCTATATCAGTTTTGTTATAAAGTATATAATAATTTCTAAAAAAATTATGAAGTTTTGTCTTCAGTTAAACAAACAATAGGTTCATTTTTTGAAATATAGGTATCAGTTTGTTATACAGTGGGTAACATTTTGTGAATTATAGGTATCATTTTATTGAAAAATTACAACATTGTCAAATGAACTAAAACATTTTATACAGTGGGTACCATTTTGTAAGAATTTAGTTTCAGTTGTACTAGAAAAAAGATGGTGAAATAATTTGTAAACTAAAATGAGACAGCTACACACAATTAGACTATAGGTATCACTATTGCAGTATGTTGGTATCAGTTTTTATTTGTGTGCTTAATTTAATTTTCCTAAATACAAAGTATCACATTAATTCTAACAGATGTTTGGTATCATATTTTCAATATATTAGTATCAATTTTGTAACAAATAGCAATGAAATCTATTTTTAAACCAACTAATCTTTGACTTCTACCAAACAAACTATAACTATCACTTTTTGAACATGAAAATCTTTATTAGTGATATGGCTTGTACATTTACCGTGTTCGCTTGTTCGTCTTCAGATTCCTCAACAGCTATTTGCTTTGCCTTATTTGTTTCTGCTTTTTCCTGTTATACATATTAACAATATTAAAATACATCTAAAGATTAAATAGTATCAGTTTTATAACTGAATGGTATTAATTGCCTTTTGAAGTTGCTGCTGAATTATTTTCTCATTTTTTTTCTTCGATCTTAATTCCCTTTTTTGCATTTGTTGTCCAGTTGATTTGTCCCCAGGTGTTTTTCCTGCATGGTTTCTTCATTCTTCTGTAAAATAAGTTGTATCATAATCAATGTACAATGGATTTGTTATGCTACATTTAATAATATCATTTACCTTTTCTTCTGTTCTGTTTTGTTCATGTTTCCTTTTTGTTCTTCTTTCCCTTTGTTGCTGTATATCTTCTTCCATTAGCCTTTTTGATAGTTTTAATTTTGTTGATTTCTGCTGCGTCTTAACTGCTAGGTTTTCAATTTCTTCTCGATTCTTAGATTTAGTTTCTTTGTTTCCAGATTCGAGCTGATGATCAAAATGAGGGGCTAGGGTATTAGGTTTTTGTCGAATATCATATTGAGGGGATAAGGTATCAGATTCGTTCTCAAACTCTGCTTGTTCTTTATTTTCTGACGAATGCGATTGAGATGGAGGTAGCGATCTTGCTGTGGTTTCGTTTGCCATTTTTTCTTAATTTTAATTTTGTACCGTGAAGATGAGTGCGGATTTCAAAATTGCACTGGAAGACGAATGAACGGAATGGAAATATGTTTTGACGCGCGACTGGGCTCTGGGCCTGTCGTTTGGAAGAAATTTTTTTGTGCCGGTCCTTATGAATAATTTTTTTAAATAATTTGTCCTTTAAAAAAAATTCCCCCATTCACAGATATTAAATCATTTTTCATTAATTGTGACGATACAATAGGTTGTCGGTTATTGGGTAGAGCGGTGAAAGGGCGTACACCGTTGGCTTTTTTTGATCGTGAATGCGAGCGGTTTGATGTGCGTCCTGAGATGTAGAAGAGGTCGAGGATGTATAGGGCAATGTTCCAAAATCTAATTAATATATAGGGTTTATTTTGAAGTCAAGCCTCCAAAAATAAAACAAGGAGATCAAGTCTTAAAAAAATGAAGGCTGAGGCATTCTTAAGCGGCCTTCAAATTTGGATAGGAGAAAACAAAAATTTTAATAATTGTATATTTGTCAAGAGGTTAACAGGATATGAGTTAAGCATTAGACCATTGAGCTACATGATGTTTGTTTAATTAGTTGTCCTGCTACTTTCACAAATAAGTATTTTTTAAGCTACTTTCACAAATAAGTATTTTTTAAAGCATGCGGTACTTTTTGTTGTCCTCTCCGCCACCTCCGGCGGTGTTGCCCTAGGCGAATGTCTCGCTTGCCTTGCCTTTGGGCCGGCCCTGGCAGCAAGGCGGGGAGACTAATAAAAGCTCGGGAAAGCAACGATGGCAAGATGACAGCTCACGAGGATCATTAGAATTTTTTTCAAACTTCTTTTTTCAAGAAGTTTTCGATAATTGTCTTTGCATATTACGGTTTGTATATGGTATGGAGTTGTTTTTTTTATTACGCTTCCCATTTAGTTTCGAAGATTAGGTACCGTATTTTGCAAAGTCAATTGATAAACCATTGCTGAATGTAGGGGTTGTGAGTTAGCTAAATTAATACAACAACTAATTATTTTTTTGTCTAAGTTATTTCAACAACTATACATTGATTTATGTTTAAATCTTCGTTCGGTACTTACCATTTTGAGTTGCATATATGTCCAATTATATAACAATATATTCTTAATCCTAGGTTAAAGAATATGATGCTAAAGAAGAGCGCGAAGACGATGTTAACCACAATAAAATGGAAGATGACCAAGCACGACCCAGCTCAAAATTATTTAACACGTGTTGGGAAATTCAATTAACCAGCAAAGTTATTGCTCCAAGTAGGAGTTGAACTCTACTTACACATACAACAATTGAATAACTAACCACTAGACCAAACCACTTAGTGTTGATACTTAGACTTGCATTTTTATTTAAAAATTGCTAGTGTATAATTCAATTTTCATTAAAAAAATTGCCCTTTGCCGGAGGAGTTGCCCAAGCCCAAGGGCTTGGTGGGCTTCCCCTTGGATCGTCCCCGAAGATGACACCGATGAGGTTCATGTCAAAGAGTTGACGTTTCAATGCCATATCTGTTCAATTTTTTTAGATTTGACTTCGTTTTTTAATAATGGAAGAGATATGTTATTTTTGTCTGAAACCAGTTCCTTATAGGTTGTATCATTTGAAATAACACGTTATTTTAAGTTTAGTAGTTATTTGATTCTAAAAAGTACAACAAGATTGGTGTGTCGACTGTGGGAAAATCGTTAATTGTGTCATAATAACAGGAAGAACACGACTTATAAACATAAATGCTGGTGGGAAAAGATCTTAGATATTATTAGTATGTGAACGAAGCGGGGATTGCTATGGTCATAAATCATAAGATAACGTTCGTAAAACTCAACAAAAACATATAAAAATTGGAAGTGAAAACTGTGGTTGTCCTTTTGAGCATAGTGCTACTTGTAGAGTTGATGAAAAGTTGATACTTTATGTAAAATGTGGTATCACAATCATGTGTTTCTTAATTTTTCTACTGGTCATGTTAATGTTGCAAGAATTAAGGAGAATGATACGAGGTGGCGAAATGATGATTATTAATGAACGTAGACCAAGTCATGTATAATTTGCTCTTAAAGTCAAAAAGCAAGACATAGTTCTACCATAATGTAGGTTTATAATGCACGAATGAAACTAAAGTTGGAAAATATTAAAGGTAAAATTAATTATGTGATAGTATATGAAACTTCTCATGTGTTATCATTGTTGGATCAAGTGCATTGGCAACGAGGTAAAAGAGTGAATTTAAAAAAAATATACTATGCACAAGATCTTATTTTGTGATTATGTGAATAATATTTTATATTGAATCATATTTAGCATTTATTAATAGAAGAGATTGGGAAATATTTTTAATTTATTTAATTGTATTTAAAATATTTATTCATTTGTTATAGTTTAATAATAATTTTTATTACTAATTTAATTTAAATTCATTTTGTTAACTTATTTTAATTTTATATTCCAATGTTTTAATATGATCGTATTCACAATACAAACATTATAGCTATATTAAATGGAATAACCTAATCTAGGATTAATATGGGAACATGTGTATAATTAATCATTGTGACTTGCGGTTAATAAATACATAGGTGATGATCATATGTCTATAATGAAGTCAAAGGGATATATACACATTAAATGATTAAATTTATTTACATTGATATAAATTATTATTTTTTACCACTAATTGATATTCATATATATAATATAATATTGTTAAAAATATATATAATACATACATTATAAAAAATTCAACAAGCATATATATTATACATAAATATAAATATAAATATATATATATATATATATTTAAAAACATATATATATATATAAACATATATATATATATATAATAATTTATTTGAATTTATAAAACATATAATTGTATTAAATTAAAAAGGCGGTTGGATATTTAATAATTCAAAACTTAAAAGTAGTTTGACTAATTCAAATAAAAACATTTTTTTAGCTCAACAAACGTAAATATATTTTTTATATAAATAAATCTATGCGGAATAATATATATATATATATATATTTGAATATTTTAACTATTTGAATTATAAATTTCTTTTCTTTTTCAAATTATGAAAAGTGTTTTTGTTGTTTATGGAAGCCAGAAGCTTCACAAGAAAAAAAATTATTTAAATTTCTTTGCAAAAATTTACACACACACACATACACATATGTATATATATGTATACACAAAAGCTAATTTTTAAAAATCTTAAAATGAAAGCTAAACAGGGGAAAAAAATTAACATTAAAAGTCAAAGCTAATTTAATAGTTATATATATATATATATGAGATATCTGTATTTATATACATATGTGTGTGTATGTGTATATATGTATGTATGTATGTATGTACGTAATTTTAGATCTAAAATTAATATATGTATGCAGGTATGTATTTTTTTAAAGACAGGAACTAAATTATATATATAACACATATTTAAAATGTTTTACTTTATTAATTGATTATTAAATATTAATTTTTGAATCCTTTTAAAAATATGGCCAAAATATATTTAAGGGTTGCATATTGCATACATAAGAATCTAATTATTATTCGAATATACATTTAAACAAAGAAGTGATCTCCTCATTCCGATCAAGTTGTCTCGTTCGTCTTCTTGGCTACGGTTTGCAACACCGTCTCCTTGGCTTCACAAATGTCCAATGGAGGTTGAGGTTAGGTTTGTTGAGTGTAGAGATAACGAGAAGGGAGGCTACCTATTTATGCCAAACAAATATCAAATATCTACCCCTTTTATCTCAAACCCTATGAGACTAAATCCCATTGCCCCCTTTCTTGCTGGTCGGCCTTATATTGACCCTTGCTTGGACAAAATATTCGATCAACTCATTTGAATTAATCAATTATTTATTTTATTTGAGCTCGTTTTTCAGTAGAATCGATGTACAACCTTTGTACATCGTTCTGATTGATTTTTAAGCTTTAAATAAATAATTATAATGCCATAAAAAATTAATACAATATTGTAGTAATTTTATTATTAATTTATAATATTAAATTTTACATTGGTCAAATTCAGGAATTACTAATAACTCGGTTGTACTGACTCTCTAGTGTAATGTCAACTCTTAGTCAATATTTAAACAATGTAAGTACTAAAGCCACACGGACTTTGTTAAAGTATAATATCGGGCACAAGTTCAATGCTTACGGATCATATAGGCGAAATACAATTTTTAATCTATAATAAGCTCATATAGTAATAACATTTTGTACAAATATTCTTTTCATCATTACTGTATCACTTAAATATCTAGTGTTTAGTTTAAGGTCAAAAACTCTATCAATATCTATAATTAATTGCGTAGATTGATAGAGTTAGGGGTATACCCTAGGAGCAATTATGTAATTTGTACATATATCTAACTTGATAATCAATCTTTTTCACAATAAAAGGTGTTTTTTCTATTATATACTTGTTATATTGTGATATGTTAATTAATTGTTTAATTTAAGTATATTAACTATGTAACGACCCGGAATTTTCGGACACCCGGGTCAGACCGAGTATTACAGATTTTCAGGTAAGGACGTTCTGGAGCTCAGGGGTGGCGAGCTAGATGACATGACGTATGGAGTGTTCCGCTGTGACTATTATTTCTGTTTATCTGAGATATATTTGATTTGCATATGCTCAGTGATTGTGTATAAGTATAACTCTGATGTATTAAAATGGAATTGACAGATATAGATTCTTTGTAACTGTTATTTTATTTGATATTATATTTTATCCGCTGCGAATGTGAGGATCTGTGTTATGTTTCTGTTTCTTCTTCTTCTATCTCGTTCTTCTTTTCATGACTATCTGGAATTTTCGAATTCGAAAATTCTGGGTCGTTACAAACTAGAAAATCCTTAAATGATATATTAGGTGATAGCAATTACAATGTATTGTAATCAAGAGAAATTTATCACATTAAAATAACATATTATTTTAATTCTTAGTCAAGATGTTTTGAAACAAGATATCGATACATTCGTTAACACTAGAGTATGTAACGCTCTCTGAACGTTGGGCAGTGTATTACTCATGGCTACTAGGGGCACCAAGAGATGACTCGCTTGAGAGTTTTCTGTTGGTTGATATAACTATGGTCAAATAGAGAGTCTCGAAGTGATGATATTACATAGTTCTCTCGACTTGAGAATACTGTTGACTTCAATATGGACACTCTACTTTGATTATAGTTGAATCATGGCATAACTTCCATCAAACTTCTATAGTTGCATCTGAGTTGAAGCATTGGAAGTGAAACGCTATTCTATAGAGAATTCGCCTCCTTAGTTATAGGCGGTTAGTATCATGGTCAACTATAATCAACTCAAAGTTAAAGTCTTTAGCCAAAGTAGTATGGTTAATAATAATTATTATTATTGAACTTAGGACTTTGCGTTTGGACTGAACAAGTTGAATGTGAACGATATTGAAATTTTAGCCAAAACCAAATTTCATAAGTCCTAATGTGATATAGTGTTGGCGAAGAGAATTGCTATAAACAATCGTTACTATCAGTTACCGTATAATAGTAAAATAGGATTTTACCAAAAGATGTGTAAGCAATAAATCTAGCAAAAATGTCACACCATTAACCTAGGTAACATGTGAACGTTAATGTTCAAATTGTTCGATATTAATCGCTTGCTGAATTTACACTTTTGAGTCATGCAACCGTAATGATGAATATTTCGAAAACCCACACGATTTAATTAATTTATAATCATTGTAAATTAATTAAATTAATTAATATTTATTAAATTTTATTTGATTTGTTTTAGTGCCATTAGTATTTAACAAAGTGCATATATAAAGTTATATATATACACACATACCACACGCACACATCGATATATGTTATCAATAAATATTTAAATTTAATTTAAATCAATTAACTAGTAAGTGTTTTTAGAAATTTTAAAGGCTCAAATAGCCTCCATCTATGGTTGACCACGCATGTTAAAGGAGGGGAATTTGATTTGATTTAACTGAGATTTCATGAAAAATTAAAGAGGGAAAGTTTTAAGGAAGGGATTGGAAAGGTTTCCATTGTTTCTTTAAAATAAAATTCCTTTCATTTATTCTCCTAACAAATCATTTTTATTCCTCTCCTTCTCTGCCCCCATGACCGAAACTTAATAGCTTCCTAGCCATGAAATTTTTGAAACAAAATAAATAAAAGGTGGTCCTTTAGATCGTTGCAAAATCTAAAGACGATTCAATAGGGTCTAGGAGTTGTATTCTTCATTCAAGGTGCGATTTTGGCTACATTTATAAGGTAATTTTAAATTTTGTTTGATTATGCAATATATAATGATAATACAGTTAGATTATGTACATGTTGTATCTCTTCTGATTATTTTGTAAATTTTGTATGTATAGTTTTGATTCTTATCATTCTTCAACGAATTTATATATGGCTAAGTTATTCGATTTATTTTTGTTATTTTAAAATTGATGTTTATATATAATAATAAACTTTTTGATTAAAAATAATTTCAATTAATTATTGTAATTTTGCAATTATTACATACACACATTAAGTATTATAACACCCCATAAATTTTAATAATAAATTAAATATTAATAAGGGTAAAAATGTAAATTTACATAAATGAACAAAATAATAAATTTTCACAAACTTTGGAATTAGGCTACGGGACCTAATCCATTGCATTTGGAATGTTGTTTATATGTAGGAAACATACATAGCATGTTAAATTTGATAAAATGGGTCTAAAATAGCGAAAAATATGACCAATGGCATTTTCGTAAATATGGATTTTAGGCCTAAGTCAGAAAAACCTAGTTTTTAGCTAAAATTAGACCCTGGCCTCCAGTATTTCTTATTCCAAACCCTAGTCATCACCTATATAAACATTTCTTCTTTCTCTCTCTTAGAAACTCCTCAATCTAAACAGAACTTTTTTTCTTCTAAAATCTTCCGCATCAAAAATAAAATAAAGCGAGGTAAAAATCAAAATTAAAGAAAAGGAGATATAAGCAACAAATATACAGACAAATCAATAAGGGATAGAAGCATGGATTCCAATCAAACGAGAAGAGGAATTCCTTTGAGGTGAGTAAATTGATTACTACGTTATGTTGATTCATAGGTAATCAAATTTATTTATAATTTTACATGATCTAAACATATAATCTTTGAATTTGGAATGGAAGTTTTAATCTAAAGTTTATTCAAATCGATTAATTTCAGTTATGAATCTTAAGTGTGGATATGATGGGAAAACCCTAGACTGATAGAAAATGGGAAAATGTAAACTGGATTAATTCACCCCATATTCTATGGATATAAACCCTTATATGATAAAATTGGCATGATTTGATAAATGAAGAAATCAAATACTCTTTTATTTCACCTTGAATTGGTTAACTTGAAATACACATAGACTTTTCATTTGAAAATAAATAGATAGTTTAAATAAAAAGATATAATCGTTGGACCTAATAAGTTGTGTGTGAATATAGTCGTTGGAACTAACAAGTTGAATTCGAGCAAAAACGGCAAAGACTATACATAGAAATTGGTAAAACTGAACCTTAAATCCATACTCAAATCAATAAAGAAGATGAATGAAAATAACCAAAATAAAAAAGTTACAAAAATCTGGAAAAAAACAACCAGACGTTTGAAAATTCAACTAGATGTCTAAAAATTTAACCAGACGTTTGGATTTTAGGAAATTCCAACCTGTGAGTTTATAGTCTAAATTTAACCTTATTCAGACATCTGAATTCCTTTTTCAGACGTTCAAAATCAAAATTATACGTTTGAGAAAGGAATTGAGACGTCTGAACACTTTTTTATAAGGTCGAACGTCTGAAAATTATTTCAACAAGCCGGGTTGAACCTATACTTGGTGCATGCCAAGTAGGAAAGATAGGAGAACTTTTCCCCCACTTTCTCGACTGTTAGGATTTCACGTAACTACATGGAGTAGGTGCAACGAATAATTTCACTTCATAGCGGCCGTAGCATGGAACTCGACAAAGTGTGTGTTAGCAGCACAATTAGAAGCACTTATTGTTACTGGGGCACGCCTGGTCACATGTTAAACATATAGGGATCGAGGAAGGGAGATGGAGGCATCTGCATAGTAGGTCTACATGGTTGGTAGCGGTTGGACCTACGGGGGAATCACTATAGTGATTTCTTTATGCTTTAGGTTAAGTTATAAAGAGCATAAATCATGTTTACCATTGAGAAGCTGACATGAATGCTTAGGTATGCCATAAATTATTGAGGTAAGATACTTGGCACGGCCCAAGCATTGCGATATTCACTTGGTATGGATATGAGATGTATGTAATTTGTCATTGAGAATGTTAACTCAATGTTGGTTAGGAAATTATTTATCAGGACCATCTACTAGGAATTAACCTGAAGTTTTTAGATGTTGGTTGTTCAACCCTCGATTGGAAACCCTTGTAAGTTGTTTATAGGTGTAGGTGTAATTAGGATTATACCCATGATATGTAAAATAATCAAAACCTTAGGTTATGTAGGTTATAAATGAAGTTAATTATTTGTGAACACCATACACTGGAAATACAATTCAATCACCAGACTTTGTCCGATCCACTCCTTTTCTTCCCCTTTTATACCCACTACAGGAGGACATGCCAGCAGGTGATTTGGCCCAAGCATAGTGCATGGAGGTGAAGACCAGGCTTCTGGGGTTATATTATTTTTCGTTACTCTTCATGTAACATTTAATTTATTATATTATTAGTCAGACAGCATGTTGTTATTTGGAAGTTTATTATGTCAATTATTATATAAACTACGTATTGCTGATACTATTATCTTATTTGGCTTATTTTTAGTCTACTTTAAATTTCATATTAGTATCTGCATCATGTAATGTTCGAAAACCCCGATGATTCGTACTTCTTGGCATGACGCGAGTTTGAAAGTCATTTTAGGCTTTGAATCGGTGTGTTCGGAGGTGCTGGTTGTCAAAGTTGGTATTATAGCCTAGGTTCGGGATCTTTAGGGATTAGGCATGTATTGAGAGAGCGTACTTGTATATTTTCAAAATGTTATATATATATATATGCGTGTGTGTGTGTTTGTGTGTAGGTATAATGCAAATACACCCTTATAATTCTAGTAATTCTTAAACACTATATGTAGAAAGTTGCTAATAATTCTTGTTTACAAATAGGTGAGAACAAGCAATTAGACTGGAAATAGTTCTAGTGAAGCAGCTGAGACGTGAATGTTCCTATATAGTTCCACCGGTATCTTTAAGCAAGTAGCCAGACTAAACTCAACACCGATGGACGACCCACAAGGCAAGCGCAAGTTGTAGCCCAGCTTCTCTGTCGACTTTGGATTTTCCTAAGTTATGTCAAGAGTTCTAGAGCCTATGTGGAAAAATTATCATGGGACTGAATCGTTTGTGGAGACACGGGCACGGCAAGAAATTATGATACGATTTCTGTTATGATGGGTGTGGAGGATGTAGTGAAGAGACAGTTGGCTTCGTGGCATTTGCAAGGAGAAGCCTTAAATTAGTAGCGAATTTTGTTGTTGAGACAGATGAGACCGGATTTGCTTGGAAATTTTTTAAAAAGGTGCTTTGGGACTAAGTTTGTTTCTAAGGCGTAATAGGGAGTAGAGTTAGAAAAGTTCATGCGTTTAGAGTAAAGTGACTGCAGTATCAAGGAGTAGGTGAATGAGATTAATCAGATGGAAAAGTATAGTTTAGACATTATCAATACACCGGTGAAGAAGGCGATGAAGTTTGCTAACGGGCTGAATCTGTTTTTGAGAGGAATTTCTTTGAGTCATGTACTTATTGGAACTACTTTTGAGAGCTTGGTTTAGATGGCGTTGCTAAATTCAATCACGAAGGAGGAACCTAAGAGGCAGAGGTGAAGCCAGTTTTGCAAGGCCACCATAGAAGTGGAATGGGAGCTCAGGGCAAGATAAAGAAGCCAAACTTTAAGTGTAAGAAGTGCCAAGGCATAGGGCATCTGGAAAAGGATTGCATGACGGGCATTGCGAAGATCAAATTCTACAACTGTAACCAATTTGGGTACATGAAGAGAGAGAGTGTGTGTCCAAATGCACCTAAGACTTCTACCCAGATTGTTCTAGCATATGCACTAGATGTTATTCATAGCGAGCGCTGCTCCAGTTATGGATAAAGGAAAGAATGTCATTATAGAAGGTGTGTTAACTCTTTCTAATTTATCTATTTGTACCTTATTTGACACTGGAGCATCACACACATTCATTTCGAGTATACTAATAGATGAATTACACTTAGAAACTAGTATAGTTACAGACCCTGTAGTAGTATCAAACCCTTTTGATCGATTGATTCACTTATCCATGATTTATAAGGGTTTGAAGTTGTAAATTTTGGGTGTCAAATTCGATTGCGATTCTTTGGTTTTGGGATTTTCTATGTTTGGTTTAATTTTAGGAATGGACTGCATGACTATGTACGGAGTAATGCTAGAGTGTGATAGGAAGGTGTTTAGGTTAGATACTTGTGGTAAGCATGTCCTTGAGGTTTACTACGAACACAAGAGTTCAGTTATGTTGAGTTAACTATAGTCTTTAGACCTATCACATGATGAGTTAGCTTCAGGTGCATTAGTTCATGACTACCCAGATGTCTTTTTCGAAGTTTCTAGTCTTCCTTCGCATAAGAAGATCAACTTTTGAATTTATCTTGAAAAGAACGATATACCTTTTGCCTTACCTCTTAGGCATATGGCTCCTAGAGAAAGATGCGAGCTAAATAAGCAAGTGAATGAATTATTGGAGAAGGGCTTCATTCGAAGAAGTATTTCAAAGTGGGAAGTGTCAGTTGTTTTTGCTACCAAAGCAGATGGCTCTTTAAGGCTTTGCATTGATTATTGTGAGCTAAATAAACTGACAAAGAAGAATCGTTATCCATGCCCCATGTAGACAATCTCTTTGATCAGTTAGTTGGAAAAAAAGTATTCTCTAAGCTTGATTTGGCTTCCTAATTCCATCGGTTGCGTCTAACTGAGGATAGTATTCAGAAAATTGCTTTTTGTACACCTGGCGGACTTTATGAGTGGTTAGTTATGCCATTTGGACTAACCAATGCACCAGCATATTTTGTCTACCTCATGAATTGAGTCTTTAGATGGTTGCTATATTAGCTCATGGTGGTATTCGTTGATGTCATACTTGTTCATTCGAAAAGCGAGGAAGAGCACATGTTACATATAGGATAAGTGCTCAATACTCTCCATAGGCATAAGCTAAAGGTGAAATTTTCCAGATGTCACTTTTGGTGCAAGGAGGTTCGCTTTTTAGGACATGTTTTCTTTGAGCATGGACAAGCGGTCGATCTTAGTGAAGTTGAAGCACTATAGGATTGGCGCATACCAAAGAATGCTACAAAGGTGAGGAGTATTCTTAGTTTGGCTGGCTACTGTAGAAAGTTCATTAAGGACTTCGCTAAAATTTCTGCACTATTAACATGCCTTACCAAGAGAAATTTTGTTTTCTCGTGGAACTCATAACATGAAGATGCTTTTATTAAGCTGAAGGAGTTATTGATCAGTGCACCTAATATAGTACTTCTGGATGGTATGAAGGCATTCGTAGTATATACCGATGCTTGTGGTATAGGATTGGGCGCAATGTTGATGCAGGAGAGAAGAGTTGTTTTTTATGCTAGTCGACAATTAAAGGTTCATAAGAGAAACTATCCCGCACATGATCTTGAGTTGGTAGTTATTGTCTTCACCCTTAAATCATGGAGGCATTATCTATTAGGAGAGCACTTTGAGATATTCACGGATAATAAGTCTCAGAAGTATTTATTCTCCTAAAAAGATTTGAATTTGAGGCAACGAAGGTGGATGGAGCTCTTAGCATCATATGATTTCGGTGTCTCATACACTCCAGGAAAGGGCAATGTTGTAGCCAATGCCTTGAGTAGGAAGCATGCGGTATTGCCTATGTTTTTAGAACCGAAGCACTTGGAGTTCACTTCTATACTTGATTTTCAACCTTCATCGGACATTATACTAGGGTTTTTGGAAGCTTTGGATGTTCAGCCTTCACTTATGGACTTTATTGGTTCAAATCAAAAGAAAGATAAGGAGTTGATGGATATTTTTGAGAAGCTAAAAGGAGGAGAGCATTCGAGTCATTTGGATCACTATTCCATTTACTTGAAAGGATGGTTGTGAAGAGATGGTAGGTTGTGTGTTCCTCTTATTAAGGAGTTGGTAGGCATGGTACTAGTAGAGTCCCATTATTCTAGGATGACTATTCGTCCCAATGGTGACAAAATGTATCGTGATATAAAGAGTCTTTTATTGGCTTAGTGGGAAGATGCATGGAACAGAGCATGTTTCCAAGTGTGACTTGTCAAAGGGTAAAGGCAGAGCAGAAGAAGCCTGGTGAATTGTTACAGCCGTTGGATGTACTGCAGTGGAAATGGATGAGTATCTCTATGGCTTTTGTTGAGGGCTACTTAGGAGTAGAAAGAGGAATGAGTGTATTTGGGTCATAGTCGATCGACTAACCAAATAAGCTCATTTTATTTCAATCAGGAGTACAAGGACAACAACATCTTTGGCAACCTTATCGCTAGAGAGATAGTTCAGTTGCATGGAGTTCCTTTTAGTTTTGTCAGTGATTGAGATTCGCTTTTTACTAGTGAGTTTTAGAGGAGTCTTCAAAAGGCCTTAGGCACTGAATTAAATTTGAGTACGCATATCACCCTCAGACAACTGGGCAAACTGAGAGGATGAATAAAGTATTGAAGGACTTGCTTCAGATGTGTATCTTGGACTTTGGAGGTTCTTGGTAGGATCACTTGCCATTAGTAGAGTTTGCGTATAATAGTAGCCATTAGGCAAGTATTGGGTTGATACCGTTCGAGGCGTTGTATGGGAGACCATGTAGATCACCATCTTGTTGGTGTTACACTACAGATAAAATCATTCTTGAACTAGATATGATAAGTGAGACTTCAGAGAAGGTAGACTTGATCCGTAGAAGGATGAAGACCGCCCAGGATAGGCAAAAATCTTACCTTGACAGGAGACACAAGGAGTTGTAGTTCGCATTAGGCGACATGGTCTTTGCAAAGGTCTCGCCACTTAGATACGTTATACAGTTTGGTAGTTCGGGGAAGTTAGGACTAAGGTTTGTAGGGCATTTTACGATCATAGAGAGAGTATGAAAGTAACTTATTAGGTGTAGCTCCCTGAAAAATTGGCGGCAGTTTACAATGTCTTCCATATGTCACACTTACGAAAGTGTCTACACGATTCAGTTGATGTGGTTGAGCCGAGCCACTTAGAAGAAGTTAAAGTAGAGAGAGAGTCACTTATTTGTCATGCACCTATATGTATTATTGAGCATGGAACATGACGACTTCAAAACAAAGCAATTAAACTGGTTAGAGTCCAGTGGCGAGACGATCCAGTTACATGGGAGCCTGAGAAGAAAATCCGAGCTATCCATATAGAACTCTTTTCTCTTATGTTCCCATTTAATTTAGTATAATTACTAGCGCATATAGTATTTATCTTAGAATAGACCATATGTAGGAATTTTTGAATGCTAGGCATGGTTGTGAATGTGTCGCTAGGGCATGTTCTGATGATGGTTACTAATGGATGAATTATATTAGTTATTGAACATATGAGCTGATATGTTCCCGTTGGCCTATGACATACACTACATTACCTATTTTATTTTTATCGGTTATATGCATAATTGGTATGGCACATTTGCAAATGTATTGAATGGTTGCTCATCCGTATAGAATCGTAAGTATATGATATTGCATACATTTTGGATACATGGCACAAACATCTGCATTTCAAGAGGTTGACTAGTCTAAGAGACCACCTAATTTTATGTTACTTATATGTTTATACACATTTCGTACCTATATATACATATTGCATTAGAAAATTTGAATTAAGGGCAATGTTTGCATATGGTTAATGGTTGAGTAGATAGTTATAGATATTGGTTGTATGAGCGAATTACATTTTTCCATCCTTAGAGATTTAGGGTATAAAATCCTTTGAGAAGGAGGAAGAATGTAACACTCCATAAATTTTAATAATAAATTAAAATATTAATAAAGCTAAAAACATAATTTTACATAAAATGACACCATAATAAATTTTCACAAACGTTGGAATTAAATCACTGGACCTATTCCATTGCGTTTGGAGTGACGTTTATATTTAGTAAACATATATAGCTTGTTAAGTTGATAAAACGGGTCGAAAATAGTAGAAAATATGATCAATCGCATTTTTTGTAAATATGGATTTCAGACCTAAGTCAGAAAACCTTAGTTTTTCAGCTATAAATTAAACCTTAACCTTCACTCTTTCTTATTCCAAACCCTAGCCGTCACCTGTATGTACATTTCTTCTTTCTCTCCCTTAGAAACTCCTCGATCTAAATGGAACTTCTTTCTCCTCAAAATTCTCTAAATCAAAAAAAAAACAAGGCGAAAATCAAAATTAAAGAAAAGGTGGTAGAAGCAACAAATCTAGGGACAAATCAACAAGGGATTGAAGCACGGATTCCAGTCGAACTAGAAGAGGAATTTCTCCGAGGTGTGTGAATTGATTACTACGTTATGTTAATTCATAGGTAATCAAATTTATTTATAATTCTATCTGACCTTAAAATACAATCTTTGAATTTGGAAGAATTTCAATCTAAAGTTTATTTAAAATTGATAAATTTCAGTTATGAATCTTAATTATGGATATGATGGAAAAACCTTAAATTAATAAATTGTAATTGTAGAATAAGGGGAAAAGATAGACTAGATTAATTCACCCTAGATTCTATGGATATAAACCCTTGTATGATAAAGTTGGTGTGATTTGATAAATAAAGAAATCAAATACCCTTTTATTTCACCTTGAATTGGCTATAACTTGAAATATATGTAAACTTTTCATTTGGAAAAACATAGGTAGGTTAAATAAAAAGGTGGGTGTGTGTGTGTGTGTGAATATAATCATTGGAACAAACAAGTTGAATTTATGTAAACAAAGGTAAACAGCGTACACAGAAATTGGTTAAAACTGCACTTTAAATCCATACTCGAATGAAGAAGATGAATGAAAATAACCAAACTAAACAAGTTATAAAAATCTGGAAAGGTACAACTAGACATTTGAAAATTCAACCTGACGTCTAAAAATTTAACTAGACTTCTGCATTTTAGGAAATTCCAACCTGAGAGTTTATAGTTCAAATTCAACCTTATTTAGACGTGTGAATTCCCTTTTTAGACATATGAAATCAAAGTCAGATGTCTAAACACCTATAAGTATTTTTTATAAGATGCTAAAAACATTTTTCAGATGTTTGAATTGTTTCAGCAAGCCCGGGTTTAATCTAGACTTGGTGCAGGCCAAGTGGGGCGAATAGGGAAACTTGTCCCCACTTTCTCGACTGTTAGGAGTTCACTTAGCTGCATGGAGTAGGTGCAACGAGTAGGATCACTTCATGGTAAGCATAGCGTGGAATTCGTCAAGGCGTGTGTTAGTAGTAATTAGAAGCTCGTATTATTACTGGGGCATGCATGGTCACATGTTAAACATGTAGGAACCGATGAAGGGAGACGGAGGCATTCGCATAGTAGGGCTACATGGTTGGACCTATAGGGGAATCACTATAGTGATTTCTTTATGTTTTCGGTTGAATGATAAAGAGCATAGGATGGCGTTTACCATTGAGAAGTTGACACGAATGCTCAGGTAGGCCATAACTCATTAAAGTAGTATTTTCAATGCGGGCTTAGACATTGCGATGTTCACTCAATGTGTAAGTGCGATATATATAGTTCATCATTGAGAATGTTAACTCAATGTTGGGTAGGAAATTATTTATCTGGACCGTATGTTGGTTGTTCAACCTTCAATTGGAAACCATTGTAAGTTGTTTATGGGTGTAGGTGTAATTAGGATTGTACCCTTGATTTGTAAAATAACCAATCATTTATATGTAATACATGAACACAACTAGACTACAGATTATAAATGAGTTAATTGCTTGTGAACATTATACACTAGTAATATAATTCATTCACCAGATTTTGTCTAATCCACTCCTTTTCTTCCCTTTTTATACCCGCTACAAGAGGACATGCCAACAGGTGATTTGGCCTAGACACAGTGGATGGAGGAGGAGACTAAGTGCCCGAAGTTATGTTATTTGCAGTTACTCTCCATGTACTATTTATTTTATTATATTATCAGTCAGACACCATGTTGTTATTTGGAAAGTTTATCATATCAGTTGTATGGATTATGTATTGCTGAGACTATTATCTAATTTGGCTTATTTTCTATATTTTCATTTTATTTTCTTCCATTGAAAGATCTAAAAGTATATAATTATTTAAATTTCATATTAGTCTGTGTAATGTGTATTGTTCTAATACCCCGATGACTCGTACTTCTTGATATGATGTGAGTTCGAAAGTCATTTTAGGCTCTGAATCGGTGTGTCCGAAGGTATAGGTTGTCACAAGTATTGAAACCATCTTGAAAGTTAATTTAATGTTATGTTTGATGGTTTTGAATGTAAATTATTTTATTTATTGTTTGCATATGTTTAAAGGTTGTTTTGATTCAAAAGTTATGAGTGGACTTTTATGCAAAATCACAAATCTACTTTGAATCCTCCTTAATTTGAAGCTAGTTTCCAATTTGTTAGATCTAATTTTTAAAACATAATAAAACAACAAACTTCATATACATTTGTTATTTTAAATTTAAAATATAATTTGCAATTATATATATGTGTTATTTCATCTTAAAGTTCGAAAAGGGCTTTGTGTAAAATCTTCTATTTAATTTTAAATCTTTCCTAAATTAAAAGTAGATTTGAAATTGTTTGTTTTATATTTCAAAACATGTTAGTCACAATTAGGATGTGTTAACCCACCTTTTGGTAAGACAGTACATAGGAGGATTTAACCCAACAGACTTCACGATTATCAAGGCCGATAGGTACAGAGCGATGATTGTAGGGCCTAGAGATCAGGTACAAATGGTTACACGAAGTCTGGGTTGAATGGATTTGAAAGATATGTAAGGCAGAATGTTCGAGTATGGAGTATAGCTTAGTAATTGGAAGGGATCAGTATGGATGGGCTCCTTGAAAGGGTTCGGCATTGCTTGAGGGATCGGTACACTTCAATAGCTTGGAAAAGCAAGGGATCGACATGCCTCAATATAGAGGGATCAATAGGGTTGGTTTCTATGAAGGGTTCGGCATTGGTTAATGAAGAGGGGCTGACATACCTGAGCAAGAGGGATCGACATGCTTCAATATAGAGGGATCTGTAGGGGTTGGCTTCTATTGAGGGTTCAGCATGGGTTAATGAAGAGGGGTTGGCATACCTAAGCAAGAGGGATCGGCAGGCTTCACTAAAGAGGGGTCGGCATTCTCAGCAAAAGGGGTCGGCATCTATCAAGGTTCAGGTGCATTCATTCATACAACAATCAATATCTCAACATCTACACATCCAAATGCCATGAAATTTGGAGGGCAAGTAGCTAGCATCATGAAGAACCATCCAAAGGGATCACACCCCATTTGGACACCAAAATAGGGATCGGTACCAATCCCTATTGTGGGCCCCAATAGGCTTGGAAATTCTTGGGTGGCCTCGTTTTGGTCTCCCGAACCTTCTGTCAAAATTTCAGCCCGATCCGTGCACGTCTTCTCCTATAAATACGACAGGCATGGCTTCAGAAAAGGGATCTTGATTCTACTCCTCTTCATCTTCTACCTAGGCTATACTCCACCATTTTTCTTCTTGAATTTCATAGATTTGTAACTGTAATCAACAATATAAACTAATGAAAGGAAAATCTTTGGAGTGGATGTAGGCCGGAGTTTTCCGAACCACTATAAACCTATGTCTCTATTTATTTGTTTTCTAATAGTTTTAATTTTGTTCTTCATTTATTTCTCTTCCTACTTCTGTGATTGGATTAGGTATTGGTTCTTTCATATAACTGGGTGTTGGTGATCAATTTTGACGCCAGGATGTGTTTGAGTGTTCAATTTTTTTTTGAAACGGCATTAAACAATGAGTAAATGAAAGGAGATAACTCCTCTAATTTTTCCTCTCCTTCTTGATTGCTTACTTAAACACAATTGGTTGCCCTTTTTTAGCAAAGCTAGCCGACATTTATTGTGGGCTATCCACATATATAAATGAATCAGAACACGTGTTCGGTACATGCACCAGAACAATTAGAAGAAAATTAAAGCATGAGAGTTTGGCCAAAATACCAAACTACTAAAACTGTGACAAACCAAAACCCGGTCCCCCTCCAAAGAGGAAGATCCACTCCCCCATCTGAAGATTCAGGCCCTAAAACATTATAATACCTTAAAAAAAGTGAAGCTAAAGATAGGACAAAATCCACCGAATCTGAGCTGTAAAGGATTTCCTATCCCATGGGACATCCGATGAAACAGAGTGATTCATATCACCAAACTGACCAAGGACCAAGAGCAAGGCCTTCTTCCTTTTCTGAATAAAATAGCCTTCTTTCTTCATCGTTTCCACCAACATACTTATATAAACTAACATCCTTAGGATCAAACCTCATTTTAGAAGGCCCATGAATCCAAGCCTACTTAGATGAACCTCAAAAGAAATCATCAAAGGAAGGAAGAGCCACGTTTGGAGAAACCAAAGAATTAACAATGTCGTCGGTGCAAACTACATTTACCGAAGGCACATTCTCGGAAGGAGAGACAATATTGGTTAGGCAAACTTTCAGAATCCACTTCATGTTTGGAGGTCGAGGGAGAGGGATCTTATCAGAAAGAAAAATAGGAGCAACGTCGGTATGCAAAGTACAGGCTTCCGTGAGGTGACCAAACGAGTGACAAGATGAGTAAATATCAGTTTTCAAACTATAATGAACATCAATAACAGAAACATGTCTCTTGGCAATGCGAACAATTATCTTGGAAGGTAAAGGGTTTTAGGAGTTACTTTAATAAGAGTCTTAGCATACACTAGCTTATTCCGAGCTACAGTATTAGTACCAAAATATTTGAGCTTTCCAACAACATTCGCTAACTAATTTAGCCCAATCATAGGCTACAACACAGATGGAATATAAGAGAAATGAGCCCAAGCCGAAATAGAGAGAATCTATTCCTTAGCATTGTCCATCGTCGGACTCCATTGGGTAATAATGAAAGGCTTACATGCTATAACAGAGGGATCTGCCTCAAGCACACGAAGCCTTTCTGCTTTTCTAAAGAACTTGAAAAGGAACATGCAATTATCGAAATGAACTTGAAGTTTACCCCTAATATTCCAATGTTGAAGGAAATGATCACGAACTTCATGATAGGGAGCGTTAGAATCTAGGAAAAACCCCACTAAAAACTTGACCAAAAATCAGCCCCCGCTTCCAATACTTCCGCCGGAGGGATCATAGCACCATCTTCCTTTACAATATCAA
The DNA here is from genome assembly GCA_030737815.1 of Allium fistulosum. NCBI lineage: Eukaryota > Viridiplantae > Streptophyta > Magnoliopsida > Asparagales > Amaryllidaceae > Allium > Allium fistulosum. Next base: position 118,574,144 of record CM060901.1, on the reverse strand, counting down.
AAGATCGGGGAACGTATTCACCCACATTTCTCGGCAATGCATTAAAAAGAGATGATAACTTGCTACTAGGCTTAAGAGGACCTGAAATAGCTGGTTTCAATCCATTTACAAAAGCATTTTCAGTCATACATTTCTACAAGCATCCTATGAGCTTGTAGAGCAACTCACCCTTCCACTTACTACAGAAGCAAGCAAATTATCCTGCTACACATTTGCACAAACACTTGGAATGCACATCCCACTAACTACCTGATCATCTCCCTCCTCTACATACCCTACTACCATCTCATTTTCAGCACCCAAATTCACTACCGCATCAATATTTTCAACATTCAGCCACTAACTAGCATGACTAGTAGCGAGCAAAGGGAACAAGGGGGATTCAAAGGAGAGAGCAGCATACGACACACCTGAAAGTGGAGTAGTCGATCGTTCAAGGCATTACAGAGTTGATTTCGAAGAAGTGAAGGGATTAGATGATAACAAAGCCGGATCGACAACAGACTACATTGCCACAGTTACTAGATGAGCAGGAGAGGTTCCTAATGAAGGGAAATCATTGGCGTTCACAACAAAAGACAACCGAAGATCGGACGGAGCAGATCTAGAATTGTAGATGCGTCTATATCTCGTTTAGGCAGGAGACTCCACAACAGGACGATTCAAAGATTTCCCTAACTTTGAGCTAAGCATAGGAGGGAGGGAGGTGGAAGAAATGGATCAAAATATTTTAAGAAGAGAAAGGAGCAAGTGTGTTGGAGGAAGAGCATAGGAAGTATATCACAATCTCCATTAAAACCCTATTCTGTTGGTTGTCATTATGAATATAAGTAAACTTTTGATTAGTTAAAATAACTTTATAACATATTATATAGATAAGTAAACAATATATACATACGCACATATACTGTCATTTTATATAATTTCAAAAAAAAACTTTGGACAACAAAGGCATATACAAAGGGACAAATGAGTCCATTGTAGTGTAAATTCCAGCACCTGTATACGGTCACATTAGCCATATCCACTACTTATATGTTGCACTTGCCCTTTACATACATGGGTGTATTTGATACACTCATTATAATATAAATTTAAATTTAAATTAAATTCAAGCTCTTTTAAATAAATTAAATAAGATAATGATTTTATTTAAAATATTATAAATTTGATCTAAAACAGACTTCATAGACCCAATAAAGACTAAGACTAAAAAAATAATTGAAAATTCACCCATTTAACCTGCTTTCAACTGGCTCTGCTCCTTCAATGGTATCAATGCCCAATGGTCTACGCGGTCTAAATTAGCAATGTTAGAGCTAACTGGTTAAAGCCTACCCATTTAGTAGGGTGTCTAGAAAGGAAATGTCTAGGGTTGGGTTTGGTAATAAGTACACTACCCTACCTAACATTGGCCTAGCCCGGAGGAAGAAATAAGCCTAAAGGTTATCCTCGATATAAATGCCAAACTGATTTTGGGTCTTGGGCTAAGTTTTAAATTTTGTTTGAAAATTTAGAATTATATTTTAAATTTAAAAGTTGTTTAAAATATAAAAGGGAAATTTATAAAAGTTATAAAATGCATTCAAAATTTTCAAAATTATTTTGGGAAACTAAATAATTAAATTCTAAAATGTAATTAATATGGTTAACTAAATTAAATAATTATTTAAAAGTTAATTTATTAAAACATATATATTGATATGTGTGTAAAAATATAATTGTTGTAGTTATATATTTATCTTAAAATTATTTATGATAAATTAAATTAAAATTCAAAATTAATTAAAATATTTAATTATATAAAAATTTATTAAATAAATTTAGTTAAACATTAATTAATTAAAATGTTTACATATATTAATTTCTACACATAAACAAACTATAAATGTTATAGTTGACTAACCATCTTATATAGTTTAAGGTGAGTAATATAAAATAAATTAAATATGATTTAGTTAATAACAATTAAAATTAGTTAAATAAGATTTAGTTAGTAAGATACATGCATATATTATACAAGTAAATTAAATTATTAAAGTTATAAACAAGTTAATACTTGTATAACTATTTATGCATAAAATTGGTGGAACCAGAAAGAAACCCAAATTGGATTTAAGGAATAAATACGTATAGTATGAATACCGTGATTTCAGATGTATTTGACAATTGAGTCATGGGGGTATTTCATAAGTTATACATTATTCCCTAAATTGATATCACTCAAATATATATATTAAAGATTATGAATCTCTAATATAAATGTTGTCCTCTACCATCTGTGTATTAATAAATTACTTGCATACTTTCTAGTTTTTGAGCAATCTCAAGCTAGAGATGTTATGTGTAGTATTATTAATATATTGGCTAGACGAGGTAAGATAATTATATGTATTTGTTGAGCAAACACAAGGTACATACATTATACTTAGGCCATCGCAAATTGGTGGGTATGAAAGAATAATCTCTTCGATTTGTTAGAAAACTCAAGGTCGAGATTGAAATTAGGACGAAGACTATGAAGTAGGATTTGTATACGATACAACTGATAATGAGTTATCCATCACTCGCGGACCTATGATTGTTAAGCAAACTCAAGGTCAGAATCCCAAGGCAAGAGAGTCCTAATGCCCACTAGTGTAACAACCCGCACCTTCTGACACACCGATTCAAAGCACAAAATTGACTTCTAAACCGTCGTCATGCCAAGAAGCACGGATCGTTAGGTTTTAAAATGATTTTCATGATACAGAGACAAATATAATATTAGGAAATTCTACACTTTTAGATCTCATAATAGAAGAAAATAAAATATACATACTGAAAATATCCCAAACTTATACAGTCTCCAAACGATAATACATTAGAGTTTGACTGATAGGAATAATACAATATAAAGTACATGGAGAGTAAATATACTAAATGTATCTTTGAGCGTCATGTCGTCTTCTCCATGCACCTTATCCAAGTCACATCACTCACTACCCTTTGTCCCATGTAATAGATATAAAGAAGAAGAAATGGAGGGGATCAGACAAAGTCTGTGAATGAATTATATCACTAGTGGTACGGTGTTAACAAGTGATTGAAGTTCAGTTATATTCATACCTAAGAGTGTTCCTTAGTGTGTGTTACATATATAAGAGACTAGTTACTCTACATTTTGGTTGACTATTCTAAATGTCCAATTATAGTTTATGGAAGTTCCACTCATAGGTGGAGCATACTGAAACATTGTAATTCTTAGAGATAGCTCTAGTGTATGGTCTCATTAGTTGACCACCTAACTATATATACCATAGTAACAATATTGATGTTAATTTCTAGAGTTACACTTATCTGGGTAGCCACCCATTGCCCGGCTCATTATCAAATTACTGTCCGAAGGTTACGCCATCTTGCATTAGCGCTCCTAATCACTTATCTTGGTAGCCTCCCAATGCCCGACCCGTTATCAAATTAATATTTGAAGGTTATGCCATCTTGCATTAGTGCTCCCAATAAATGTACACCCAATGCCCGATCTGTTATTGAATCATTGTTCGAAGGTTAAGCCATCTACGCACTGGTGTACTAAATGGAGTATGCATTTAATGTCCGCCACATTATCAAATCATTGTCTGATGGTTACGCCATCGACGCACTGGTGCATCTCCTTGCTAGTCTGCTTTGTAATTTCTACTTGGCTTGCACCAGGTCCAGGTTCAATTTGGCCTGTTGCTTCAGCTCAGACGTCTAATCCTACAGGTTAGACGTTTGACCTTGTATAAAAAATATTCTTTCCGCATTAAGATGTTTGGCTTCTAATTTCAAACGTCTGAATCGAGCTTGTTTTACACTAGTTTCTTTTTGCTTTCAAACTCCAACTTTCAGTCGTCTGACCTCTAACTAAAACGTCTAACCATTAAGTTCAGATGCCAGGTTGGGTTTTTAGATGTTTGAATCGACTATATTTCATACTGTTTTCTTTTTGGTTTGTATTTAATCGCTTTTAGTTCAAATCAGACGTATGACCAACTAATTCAGACGTCTTTCTAAGGTTTTCCAGATTTTCAAGTTTTATTTTCATGTTTATTAACTTTCCTTTTCGTCGATTAGAGTAGGGGTTTCATGATTTATCTTCATAGTGTTTTCGATATAGTTTCTACTATTTTATATCAATTTCCAGTGATTTGTGCCAACGATTTTAAATGGATTTCCAATCAATTGTATACATGTATATTCAAGGTATTTTATACGTACAATCAAACCAATTATTGCATAATTTTTGATGTAAATTAGATTAGATGTATAAAGTTCTCTATTATCTATAAAAACTATAAATGAATCAGATTTATAAGGTTAAAGGTGGTTCAAATAAAATTATCATCTGTTTATCAAAATCAATCCAAACACGTTATACAATCATATCTACAAGGTTCGAGATAGTTTATATTTTTATTTATCCATTCAATAATCAGATCTATCCTTCCTTAGGGTTTTCCCCAATTTATTCCAACTCAAAAATTCAGACTAAGAGATAGATTCAAGAAGATAAATCATATTAATATTACTAAAAGGTATATAATTGAAAGTCAATTACTTATTCGCATCATACTCATTTCGTATATAAAAGCCACTCACCTTTAAGCTTTCCCTTTTATCTTTAGGTTCATATTCGCTGCTCCTTTCTTCTAGGTTTGTTTGTTGAATCCATCTCTTTCTAATTCCCTTTCAATTTCTGTTTGATTTGCTTTTTATTTTGTTTGAAACTTGGAATTTACTTTTGAAGAAGAAGAAGAGAAAGAAGAGATGTTTAGTAATGGAGGCTAGGGTTTCTGGATGAGAAGAGTGGAGGCTTATGTACCTATTTGCAGTTGAGAATTAGAGTTTCTAGTCTAATTTTCGAAATCTATAATTACGAAATTTCCACAAGATACATTTTCACTATTTTCGCTCCGTTTTATTGAATTTAGCAAATTATATATGTTTTCTGACTGTAAACGACGTTCCGGATGCAATGGAATAGGTCCCCAAGCCCAATTCCAACATGTGTATAAATTTATTATTTTTGTCCTTTTATGTGAAATTACATTTTTGCCCTTATTTGTATTCTAATTTATTATTAAAATTTCTAGGGTGTTACATTCTCCCCTTCTTAGAAAGGATTTTGTCCTCGAAATCTCCAATGATGGAAAATGTAATTCACTTATGCAACCAATATCTACAGCCATCTACTCTACCATCAAACACTTGCAAACATCGTCCTTAATTTTTAAATTTTCTAATGCAGTATGTACATATAGACATGGAATGCATATGAACATATAGGTAGTACAAAAGTAGGTGGTCTCCTGAGCTAGTCGACCTTCTAAAATGCAAGTGCTTATGCCATGTATCCATAATGTATGCAACGTTCTATGTAAATATACTTGCAATTCTACACGAATGAGCAACCATTCAATACATATACAAAAATCATTATGCATTTCTACTGATATATAAAATAGACAAGATGATATATGTCGTACACTAATACGAACATATCAACCCAAATGTGTAATAATAACTAATAAAATACATCCATTAGCAACCACCATCCAAAACATGTCCTAATGACATGTTCATAGTCATGCCAGCATCCAAATATTTCTACCTATGGAATATTCTAAGCTCAATAATAAGTTTACTAGCAATCATACTACTTAAATTGAAACATATTACAAAAGAGTTCCGGATGGGTAGCTCGGATTTTCTCATTGGGTTCCCAAGTACTCTCAGTTGGATCGTCCTCCCAACCTTAAATTATCGACTTAAATACTGTTATGGAGACTCAATCCAAATAACTACAAATGTACGTGCATGGGTAAACTTTTGCAATTCTTGCTACCAACTTAAATTAAATGATGTCTACATGCACCATAACCGATAACTTGAGCACAAGTATGCTCTAACAAAAACGCAGCCTTATGTAACCCTCAATGCACATACACTATACTTTAGATCATCCCAGTAGTATATCAATTACTTCATCTTCTGGATACCAAGGTCAGACAACACACCATTCCTTATTTTTGTCCAAGCATATCAAAATCGGGCGATCTCTTTAATTGGTGAAAATATCATAACTTTTTTTCCAATTTCGATCCAACTTAAGTTATCCTTTCACTTATGATATCACTTCTCCAATCCTTCAAAAAAATTGATACCAAGGTACCATTTTTCCAGTTTGAAAGAATCTTATTCAAAGTTCTACAATATACTAGCAAGTAAGCCTTCAAGTAAGGAAATCCTAATCTACTCACCTATTCATACCTAGAAATTAAAATCCTAATCTACTCACCTATTCATACCTAGAAATTAAAATCCTAAGTCTACGTGAAGTCTCAAATTCGAGTGAAATTCTAACCTAAGATTATTTTAGCACTATAGGTAAATCGACTGGGTGGCACATCATTCACGTGCTACCGTCATGCAACGCAAACCATGTATCCTAAAAAAACTACATGATAGCTTTCTTAAATAAATGGTCTTCTTCCAATCCAAGGGATGATTGAAAATAATCCTACTATCTTCTTCTAAAAATATTATCAAAACTTCCAATTCTCATTTTCTAGGAAAATCATCTCTGCATCTTCAATGCGTGCAAACTATAATATCTTTCGTTTAATGAGAATTCAAGTTCTTGAATTAGCCATTTCTGGTGTAATCACGGACTATAAGTATAAGAGCTAACTTATCATGTGACAGGTTAAGAGAATATAGGTGACTCAACATAACCGAACTCTTGGGATCGCAGTAAACCTCTAGGCCACGTCCTCTGCGATTACTCAAACAACCCATCTTCTATCACAATCTAGTACCGCTCCATACATAGTCATCCAGTCTATTCCTAAAAAAAATTCATTCCTTATTACAATTCCATTAGCGAGATCTTTGCCAAACATAAATTTCCATTTTTAATTCTAACTATTTTATGGTCGAGACAACTCAAGATGGAATGGTGTCTTTCCATATCAATCCAACATGCATAGTGACTAATACTTTGGTTTATACTTAGGAATTTCTGCATTTTAATGCGTTAGAATTACATCTTCCTCAAAGGAAAAATAAACTCTTTAACTTTCCATAAATTATATAAAAGAGGATTTGTGTTACATTTGGAATTACAAGGAATCATCTTTTCTATTATTTGTGAAATGGACGTTACAAAATACAGTAAACATCCATGTTTTGTACATCTCTTTCATTTTGGTTATATTCCTTGTTATTTCAAATGATACACTTTTGTACCAAAACTGGGTAATTTATAGAAATTTACATTGCTACACATTTCATTCCAATGAAATAAAATACTACTTAAATCCCACTCCAATATATAACAACTTTCAATTTGTATTTACTAGTCTATATTAATCCTACAATATTTAATCCTACAATTCCAAGATTTACATTCAGGCATACATGAAACAACTCTACAATGATATAAATCCAATAATTTATATATATATATATATATGTATGTAATAAAACATCTTAGCTTACTCCTCTGCTTTGGGATATGTTTTATCCAAATCTACTTTCTGAACTCTCTTGTGCTATGATTTTACAACTTAAACCATGATTGGGTGGAAAAACACAAGATGTTGTTTACTCTTTATTACTACAGAAAATTCGATTTGGTACTCTACCCTTCCAATTCAAACGTTGACTGAATAGGTCACCAAATCTCCATGTTATTTTCTTCTTTTACCCTAAATATTCCAATGCTCACAATTCCATAATTCTCAATATTGGCAGGTCCTTAATATACTACATATTGACTAATCTAGTTTGTTCATCCTAATCAATCCAAGTTTTATAGGCTGTGTAATTCTTTTAACTCCAATCAAACTCCAAGTGAAAAGTTCCTCATCTTTCTTTTCTTTTTTGTTCTTTTCAAAATCTTTGATTTGCAAATCTTATTTTCATAAAAAATAGTAAGCTTCAAAATTATGGGATCTTTGCTAGTTTTAACAACGTTACTTTTTATGACAAAAATCGTGACACTTTTTTTTAGTTTATATTTTTAGCCAAATGGTTCAATTTAACTTTCAAAAGTGACATGTAAAATATATCTTTTTGATCTTCCTTTCGTAAACAAGAAACCTTCACAAAAATGTATTTTGAAAGTAAAGTGATATTTTTGTTTTTATATAGTTATTTTTTTTCAAAAAAATGGGTTTTATGTACTACCTTTTCTTTTCTTTCGGTTTACCCTTTAAAAGTTTTGTTGTCCAAAAGATAAATATATGTCAAAAGATAAGTGCAGCAATATGCCTTACACTAGCATTTTACAAAAATGAAAGCTTTAGATTAGTTATGGAAAATTACTTTTTATTACGTTTTCCCATGTTTGAAGCTCTAATGTGTTTATTTAATTGGAAACCATCTCTCGCCAACTAATTGGTATTTAAGTGTTTTTTTCAAAAACCAAGCTTATCCTTATTCTTTACTAATAAAGAAATAGCATACCTTATATTTTCTTTAAGAAATGCTTTCCTTCCATGAGTACCCTCTTATCTTTTCCTTTCAAAATATGTAACGTTTATTTTATTGAATGCCTTCTTTTTATACAATATATGGTTACATTGTCTTTCTTTTTCAATAATATATTGTGCAATGATCCATATTTTATGTATCCGAAGATCGTAAAATATTATTTTTAAATTGGTATGAAACCATGCGACTCTATAACTTTAGGAAATGCTTATTAGAGACATTTCCTATATTTAAAAATTTTCCAGACTATTTTACCCTTGAAAACTTATCTCGACTATAACTTTTAATAGGAGCTGAATTAGCATCCGTGACCACTTCCATTGGAAAGATATGATAGTTTTCTTTTTCGTAGAGTGATCATAATAGCGATTTGGACTTTTTGGCTAGGAGATATGACTGTTTAATGAGTGACAATTTTTGCAGTAGCTTAGTGGATAATTAATGAGTTTGGGGGCAAGTCCACTAACCCATTTCGGGTTTGGAGACCTTAAATGGTCGAACCATCATTTTCAAATCACTTTTACACCTTCTCCCATAGATCTAAGCCTCCACTAACCCATTCTTCACCCTAAACCTTCTCTTTTCTCCTTCAAATCAAGTCTAAATCAAATTAAGGGTAGATTAACAAAGGGATACACTAGATATCTTCAAATCTATATTTTTGGGAAAGAAAACTCACACCTTGGCTGTTGATTCTTGAATTTGCGTGCAAATTTTCACTTTTTGAGGTTTTGGTGAGTGATTTATCATCTCTCACCTTATTATATATATATACATATGGGTTTCAACATGTTTTAAATTCATTTTCAAAGTAAAAATTAAGTTTTAACGCTGTTTTAAAACCCAACATACAGTAAAAACGTGAATAAATGTATTTTTGGTGTTTTAAATATGTTATTTGGATATGTGATTGCCTTGATAAATGTTAGACTACGTTGTATACACCTTATATAATGATTGCTTTGATTGATTGTGTGATATACATGTTTGAATGTTGTTTGGTGTATGTATAGTGTTTGTTTATATGCTTATATGGTTGAAAACGCTTATTGAAGCGAACTAAAGGTAGGAACCGTGGAGACAAACTTTGACGGATTGGCTTTAGAGCGTTTGGAGTCATATCATTGTATAGGTGATGCATGAGGGTTAAAGTATTAAGCATAGCGATGGAATTAGCATGATGTTAAAGTGTTGAAGGAGCTACCGTATTTCAGTTCGGCATTGATTGGTTCGGCCTAGGCGTTGGTTCGATAGTGGAATGGTGCGGTGGCTAAGCAGAATATTCGGTTCCATAGGGCTTGGTCCAATGTTAGAGAGCTTAATGGTTGACTTCAGGAAGAGAAGGCATTGGCTCATCTAGAGGAGAGGACCGAACAAGAAATGTTGTTTGGTAGGCGATTGGTTCGGCTAGTGGAGAAGATCGAACAGGAAATGTTGTTCGGTGGCTAGTTGGTTCAGTTATTGGAGGAGTCGGACAAGAAATGTCATTTGGTGGTTGTTGGTTCAACTAGTGGGTTGCCAAATAGGAAACCCTGTTTGGGGTTGCTTGGTCCGGTGGTGTTATGGTGGGGTGCCGAATGAATTGTCGGGGTGAAACTTTGGGATGTTGATTTCGTGGAAAGGCGTGCTGTTTCTTGGTGGTATTGGGGGTTGACTTAGGATAAAGATGGAAGACCTCAGGATGACTCTAGATGACTTTGGGATGGCAACCAAACAAAGTACGACAACTTCAACAACTCGATGTGGTGAGTGACTGTAGTATCTGGTAATGGGTCGAAAGGACGAAATCTGCATGCTAGCTCATAGGGTAGAACATGAGGTTGTGATACTTGTGAGTAGGACATGGTAGTCTATGTGTATCCATGTGTTTGGACGTCTGCGTGTGTCCACTCCTTAGCCATATGCATTGGCAAGAGTTGAGCATTTATGGGATAGTTCTATTATCGATCGTGTGCTAAGGGATAGATGGATGACTCTATGGTTGTGATGCTCATTGTTGGGACATGGTAATATGCGTGTACCCAAGGTAGTCTGCGTGTACCCATATGTTCGGACTTCTACGTGTGTTCAATCTTTTGCCATCTACGTGGGTAATGAGTTGAGCATATGAAAGAGTTATTATGCATCTGAAGTATTCGAGTGAGAGATGCAAGGCTATGTGATGGATGATATGTTTGTAGTGTGCTGATCTGCTATGTGATATCCCTATACCCCATATTTTCCATTTGCAATAGTAGTCTAGCATATACTGTATTTATGTGCTAACTCTTTGGATGTAGAGATAGATCAGGTATGGTTTTTCATTCCCTATACCCTATTTACTATATACGACTTTTATAGTAATTTGAGATGATATCTCGGTTACACCATACTATTGTCTGACTCGAGATTTTATGCTTTGCTTCTTATTACCTTGGGTACTCTTAAATGTGTATATTAGGGATATCAGGTCTGGATAACGCATGGAGCTGTATGAATTACGAGCAGGAGGCTACGCTTTCAAATATCTATACTTGGAGCTTACTGTTGCTTATATTCCAATGTGCAGTTCTATGGATCTATGTCAATATTTGTATTATTAGAGACAATAATAGAGTTTATTATGGAGGCTTGGGATGTATAAACTCTTTATTTCAGCTTTTATATAGTCTGTAAACCTAATGCACTCTGATGTCCTTATTTATGGTTCATTTGATTATATCACCATCTTGCCTGTTTACATCTATGCTGTTATATTATATTTTATCTATACGCTGTGAGATGTTCTACAGGTTCTATGTTTGGATTTTCTCTATTTTTCACCCTTAGCTACCATCCTGCATTGGCCGGGTACCTCCATAGCGCATCATACAGGTATATTGGGTGATGTAGGTATAAGGCGATCGTCATATTTGGTATTAGAGCTTAGGTTGTGTGGATGACCTGAGTTGATACTAGGATCCATTAGAGATAAGAAAGGTGCTATCACCTTTGAATGGATCCAATGGTATAAAAGAGAGTGCACTTGTTAAATTTTGGTTTTCAAAACTATATTGTAGTATATATATAGTATATAAGTCGCATTGAATTCATGGACACCACTTATTCTGTAACATGCCCCACTTTGAGGCCCGAAACTAAGTGTTACGGATGCTGCAGTCATCTATAGTATTAATTTTCGGTGACAAAATGTGGCTATGTTAATCATATCAACAATCATAAACACATGAATATGAAGTTTTTTAAACACAATTTAATAGCAAACTTTCACATTTCGTTTCATAAATAACATTTCATACTCATTACATAATCCCATTCACAATCCCACGTTCAAAGAAAATATGATTATTACAAAATACTCCAAGAGCGACATATGAAGATGTCCCCTTAGTTGATCAGAGTCTAACACTTGGTAATTATATAACTTACCATTACATCCATACAAACAAAATCAAACAACATAGCGAAATAGATAAGAATACCTAAATAGCTAGATTGCCTCATGCACGTCTCTGGAAGCTTATTTGCCTTACTGGAAACCTGGAAACCCTTACTCCTGACCTACTCAAATGAATATCCGAGAGATTAAGGGGAAAAAAAATAAAACTTCAAGTCAAACAATCAGTCTGGTGTGAATAATAACCTACCATCTCGAACCAAAATAGATACCTAGTGAGACCACGCCACTGAGCAAAACGGGTTTTCCCCTCACTAGTATCTTAACCAGAACACATTAACCATATACTATGCTTCTACATCCACAATGATTAGAGAATCTTAACATAATCTATGCAAATATGCAAACATACCCTAGATTACCCATCCTAGTTTATTAGACCATCCGTCTGAAACTTATGTGGACTACCCATCTCACACATAAATAGTTTTATGGATTATCTATCTCCTTCCATACGGATTACCCATCACACACGGTTTCATTTTCAAAGTTACGTGGACTGTCCATCTCACATATTTCATTTAATTAAAATAATGTGGAATATCCATCCCAAATCCCATAGTTTTCCTATGACTATGAACCCTTCATTAACCATATAGAGACTATCCATCTCCGGCATGATGTGGACTATCCATCACACATCACATAGTTTTCCTAGGATGACTATGAACCCATTACATATCAATTTAATTAATGTTTAACTCAAATGCCTATGTCTATCGATGTCGTCACTTAAGTTGTATACCCCTTAAGCTTATAACATCTCAAAATGATATGCATTAGTATCCCCAATGATCTATGTCGAAATTTTAAAATGAAATACATTGGTATTCCCAATGATTAATGTCGATTCATAAAACTATGGCATTAATATGATATACATTGGTACCCCCAATGAACAATGTCAAATTTCTAAAGCACATAGCGCGTCGAAGTTAATCTACATTGGTATCACTAATAAACAATGTCAAATAAGACTTATGACTCACCATCGTTAATACAGAAAATATGCGGCATTCATGCTGCACTATACAATGTCGAAATTATCATACATATGGCTCCTCACCAATAATATTGTAATGTAAAGAACAAACGACATTCATGTCGCCATAACAATATCAAACCTCTGTCCAAGGTTAGAAAACAAAAACTTGATTTTATTAATCTCATGGCTAACAGCCAAAACCATAACGTTATAGACCTTTTTAAAAACATAGGCTATCTCGCCTTTATAACTTACTTTTAGTTTGCATAAAACCAGGCCTCACCGAAGTTAAAATAAAAAGTAGTGGCATCAATGCCGGTTGGCATCATCGTCGAAAACAGTCACTTGCGGCATTAATACTATAATCTCGAAAAACCTAGTACTTTGGCTCTATGCGTAAAACAAAGGGTGTCGGCATTGACAACCCATAGTATAAATTTCCTTTACATCGAAATCAAGTAATAGCGACATCATCGTCACAAAATATTTAACCATCGAAAATAATTCTTGCGGCATCACTGCCTTAAGCTATGATGTCGATATAGAAAACATGCGGCATCGTCACCTTAATATAGTTGGTATCAAAATAGTAGTATGCAGCGTCATTTAAAGTTATGGCGAAGACTTGCGGCATTAAGACATGTGACATCATTGATACCGAAGGCATGAATGCTGACCTTACTCATACTTCTCACTTCAACCAAGTGGATTCATTCCATGCCAACTGAGGTTGATATCGTATGCATCCACTGTAGCTAATGTCGAAAAGCATAGTTGTGGCACAGATGATTGCGACATCAATGGCGACGACGACGACGACAATCCCGTAATTAATATAAAAACTGTTCTATTTCATTTAAAAGCATTCTCTTTTTACCAAATCTTATTCTTTGTCAAATTTCAATTGGATAACAATATACCTTTTTCCAAATATATTCAGAAAAATGTCACAACCAGTTTTACTTTCCCAAAACATATATCAACTTTAATTAATTAGTATTCTTAATTAATTATTAAATTAAATGCTTATCTAGCATAATAAATTCATAATAATTCATAAACACTTAGGAAAAATCCTTAAAAATCATATAAATTTTGAATTATCATATTCTTTCATCTATCAAAATTTCAGGACCAAAATAATTATTTAGTTATTTTTAATAATTAAAACTCGAAATAAAATTCATTTCCTTCTTAGGAAATTCATTGAATATTCACCTTAGCTTGGAAAATTATGAAATTAAAAAATCATCTTCAAAATAATGCTTTACTCAACATATCAGAAAATTGAATCGATTGAAGGTTAAAAACTTAGACTTTACCCTTAAACCCATTCAAATAATTTCATAAAAAATGTCCATAAATCATTATTCTACCCACAAAATGGTCTTACATCAATAATAATGCAAAATAATCAAAATAAATTCAGGTATTACCCTTGGTCGAATTCAACACAAGGATAAAAGAGATGGTTCACTTATTATTCACGTTAGATTTGGATGTTGGAGTTGATATTTGATGAAGAATGGTTTCTTTAACTTCTTCCTTTTGATTTACCCTTAGTTTTCCACTTCTAAGCTTAATTAATGGCCAGCCTCCTTACTTTTTCCCTTGATTGGTTTTGTGTGAGTAAAAATGAGAATGATTTGGGAGGGGGAGGGTTTAAGGGATGAAAGGTAGATCTATTCCTACTTTTCCCCTCTCATGCATTCTTTTATATTTTAAATTCTAAAACACTCTTAACAATTAATTAGTTAAGGCTCGACCTTGTTATATCAAACTCATCCTCCTTATCTTACTACACATCACATTATTTTATTTTATTTATCTATTTAAATCTCCTGACTAATGTTAATCAAAATTAGTGGTGTTACAGGCTTCCCTCCTTAAAGAATTTCGTCCTCGAATTCAACAAGGACTACATAACAAGCATGTCAAACATGCAAACAATGCTAGTATATCCTACGAGCTACAAAGTCTATATACATCAAATATAGGACATACCCTCATAACAACTCAGGATAAGTATCCCTAATCTTGTCCTCTGTCTCCCCAGTACAGTCTTTCTCGTTGTCATTCCACTCGACTTTCACTAATACGACTGTCTTGTTCCTTAACCTCTTCTCATCTCTTGCCACAACACGAACAAGTTGTCTCACAAAAGTTAGATTCGATTCCATTACTAAATCTTCCAATGCAGTCGGAGCAATAGTAGTCTCTCGATCATGAACACACTTTATAAGATGAGAAACATGAAAAACATTATGGACTCCTGCCAAACTACTCGATAAATCTACTCGGTATGCGAGTTTTCCAATCCTCTCTATAATAGGGAACGGTCCAATATATCTAGTATCAGTTTCCCTGACTTTCCAAATCATACCACACCCTTCATCGGTGGTACTTTAATGAAAACATGACCTCCGATTGAGAACTCTAAATCTTTACATCTGTTATCCGCATAATTTTTCTGCCTAGACTGAGCTTCCCTCATCTTAACTCGGATTAACTCAATCTTCTCTGTGGCTTCTCTTATCATATCAGGACCAAGGACTAATATGTCTCCAGTCTCCAACCAATATGCTGGTGATTTGCATGACCTTCCATACAAAGCTTTGAAAGGCGTCATTCCTATACCAGTCTGATAACTACTATTATAGGAAAACTCAACTAAGTGCAAATGGTCTTCTCTATGATCCACCAAAATCCAGTACACAAGCTCTCAACAAATCTTCAAGTACCTTATTGACTCTCTCTGCCCATCCATCTATGGGTGATAAGCGGTACTCATCTTAAGCTTGGTAACAACACTTCTTATAGACTCTTCCAGAATTCACTAGTGAACAAAGCATCTCTGTCACTGACTATACTACTAGGATTCACAAGCAGTCAAATAATATTCTTCATGAAAAACTTAGCCAATATAGGTGTCGTCCTAGTTGACTTAACGGAATGAAATGTGCACTCTTGGTTAGTCTATCCACTAAGACCCAAATACTCTAATTTCCTTTATTCAACCTTGGAAACTCATTAATGAAATCCATAGATATCAATTCCCATTCCAAACTGGTATATCTAAAGGCTAAAGTAATCAGCTCGGCTTTTGATGCTCTATTTTAACTTGCTGGCAATTTGCACATTGCTTCACTAATAAGCCTACATCCTTTTTCATATCTCCCTAGAAGAAACTTCTTTTCATATCATTATATATTTTAGTTCCTCCAGGATGTATAGTAAACTTCGATTGATGACACTCCCTAAGAACTTCCTTCCTTAGGTCACTAACATCTGGAACACATAACCGTCACTTCTTTCTTAATCATCCCCTCTGGTCAAGACTAAAATATCTCAACTCATCAATTTCAGTTCCACCTTTCAATCTTCTAATCTTCTCGGGTAATAATGGATGCTTAGAAGCAATCCTCTCGATCAATACTGGTCGAACTTCCAAGCAAGACAACATGGCAATACTTTGACTAGAACTAGCAGTCGATCTTAATTGCACACTACAAGTAGTCAACTCCTCTAAATCCTTCCACTCTGCCAACATAGCTAACACCGCATTCTGATATTTTCTGCGAAGTGCATCTGCTACTTTATTTCCTTCCCTAGCGTATACTTAATACCAAAATCATAAGCTGTTAAAAATACCAGCCACCTCTGCTGTCTCTTATTCAACTCTAAGAGAATAAATACCTTAAAGATTTGTGATCTGTGAACAACTCGAATCTCTCTCTTAAGAGACAGTGTCTCCATGCTTTCAATATGAAAATCACCACTGCCAACTCCAAATAATGAGTCAGATATCTAACCTCATGTGGTCTGAGCTGTCGAAAAGCATAGGAAATTACTTTACCCCTTTGCTTCAACACAGCTCCTAACCCTATTCCACATGCATCAGTATACACCACTAAATCCTCATTTCCATGTAGAATAACTAACACGGACGTAATGTTGAACAAAGGCTTTAACTTAAGGAATGCTTCCTTGCATTTATTGTACTAAACAAACTTTACGTCCTTCTTAGTTAGTTTACTCAGCGGTGCTGCTATCCAAGAGAAATCCTTGATGAATCTCCGGTGATAGCCAGCCAATCCAAGGAAACTCCTTATCTCGATCGCCATATAGGGTCTCTTCCAATTGTTAACAACTTCAATCTTAGTTGGATCCATAGACAACCCTTTTCCTAAAATAACATGACCAAGAAACTTCACTTCCCTTTTCCAGAAATGGCACTTCAAAAACTTTGCTTTTAGTTGATGCTGCCTCAACATCTTAAGTACTATTCTAAGATAAATCTCATGATCTCTTTCATCCTTATAATATATCAAAATGTCATTAATGAACACCAATACAGACATATACAAGTGCTCATGGAAATCCAGTTCATCAAGTCCACAGAGAAATCAGGCGCATTAGTCAATCCGAATGATATCACTAACCACTCATACGAACCATATCTCTTTTGAAATGCCATCAAAGGAATACCGTCCTCCTCCACCCTCAACTGTTGGAACCTTGTCGCTAAATCCAAATGAGAAAATACTTTAACAAATCATCGATTCTTAGCAAAGGATATCTATTCTTTATCGTCTTCTCATTCAACTTACGGTAATCGATACATAATCTCAATGACTCGTTCGGTTTCTTCACGAACGGTGCGGCCGCTCCCCAAGGCGAACTACTTGGTCTAATAAAACTCTTCCCTTCTAAGTCTACTAGCTACACTTTTAACTCCTTTATCTCGATAGGTGCCATCCTACTAGGTGGTCTACTAATGGGTTTAGCTCCAGGTACAAGATCTATTCAAAACTCAATAGCTTATTTCGGTGGTAGTCCTGTAACCGGATAAAAAACATATGCAAATTCTCTTGCAACTGAGACCCTATTTAACTCATCTTCCACTTTTGCGACACACGGTAAAGCATAAACTTATAAACTTGAATTCTCAACCGAGTATATAATTAGATCACTACTATCAGGGTGTCTCAACGATATTTTCCGATCTTGGCAAAATATCCTAGCATTATACCTGCTAAACTAATCCATACTCAAAATAATCTCGAAACTTGCAAAATCAAAACACAAACAGACTGCAGGTAAAAATATAACCTAGCAACTCTAACTCTAGATAGTCACATCTCTTCCCCAGAGTTGCATACCCTCCGATTGGATTAGCTACCCTTAAGGAAGTAACAAGGTATGATGGTTCTAAATTTAAATTATCTACTAAAAACTAAGAGATAAATGAGTGCGATGCCCTAGTATCAAACAATATTCTAACTGGTATGCTATGAATCAAAAGCATACCTTCCATCATAGACTTTCTTTTCTCAGCAATAGTCAGTCTTGATGCAGACAGCTCCAAAGCAAATACCTTTCCTTTATTAGCTTTGGTCGCTTCTAGACATTTGTTCTTGTAATGTTCCATATGGTCGCAGTTAAAGCACTTTTGCCATCTCCAGATAGACACTCATTAGCATGGTTCCCCTTCTTGTCACACTTGTAACATAAAATATCCGCTTTCCCTTTCTTGGCAGCTCCACCCTTCTGAGCTCCTTTCTTCTTGAAGAACTTCCTCTTCTTATTCTAAGAACTCTATGTTTCCACCGAATTTTCTTTCCCAAAAGTCGCAAGCATCTCCTCATTCCTCATAGCCATCTCCACCAACTACATTACTTGGATTTTGGAGATGTGGCATGGTCGCCTTAGCAATCTCCAGCCTCAACCCCTAGATGAACTTCTCATTCCTCTTAATCACAGTATCAATGGTTTATCCATATCAGGACAGCTCATCAAACTAGTAGCATACTCTAGTACGGACATCTCTCCTTGCTCCAATTCCATAAACTTTCTGAGCAGGGATGACTTGACTACTTCAGATAAGAACCTTTCCTCAAACCTTTGCTTGAACTCAGTTCAAGTCAGTTTCCCTTCTGGCATGCCAAATGTTACCCCGTTCCACCAATACAGTGCAACACCTTGCAACTGCCTTGAAGCCAATCTCCCTTTCTGCTCGTCATTCAAACCTTAGTCAACAAAAATTCTTTCGTAGTGCAATAGCAAATTCTCCACTTCAATAGCATCTTCAGTTTCAAGAAAAGGCTTTCCTCCAAGACTAGTATAATCTTGGTTCAGCTTAGCATAGTTATTACCAACCAACGCCATGAGATTTACTCCTCCCGCATTAGCAGCATTTCCTCTAACTACCCCTGCAGCTATTCCATCTTGCATCAGGTTGATAAAGAACTCATACATAGTCCTCATATCCATTGGAGGAGTTCCAATACCTACACTAGCATTTGCGTTTTGGTTAGCATTTGCCCGTCGACCTTGTTTCCTTCTGGTATTGGGTTGAACATTTCCATTGGTCGTAGTGCTTCCTCCACCTAGATTCACTCTTCAATTTCCTACTTCCATATCTTGCTTTTTCGTAATCTGCATACGTGCCTCAATAAGATACAGAAGAACGATCTAAGAGAGAGGGGAGAATACATACTTATATATAACAAATACAAGTACGTTACTATAGCATTATCCCATACCCTAATTTTATTCTCTGATTCATTACGATTATATTTTCAGAAATCTTTTAAGTTTTACATACACCTATGCTTTGATACCAACTTGTAACATCCCCCACTTTGAAGCGTGAAACTAAGTGCTACGGATGCTGCAGTCATCTATAGTATTATTTTCGGTAACAAAATGCAACTATGTTAATCATATCAATAATTAGAAGCACATGAATATGAAAATTTTTAAACATAATTTAATAGTAAACTTTCACATTACATTTCATATTCATTACATAATCCTATTTGCAATACCATGTTCAAAGAAAATATAATTATTACAAATTATTCCAAGAACGACATATGAAGATGCCCCTTTGGTTGATCAGAGTCTAACACTTAGCAATTATATAAATTTTCCATTACATCCATACAAAAAAAATCAAACAACACAGTGGATTAGATAAGAACTCCTAAATAGCTAGATTGTCTCCTGCATGTCTCCAAAAGCTTATTTGCCTTACTGGAAACCCGGAAACCATACTCCCGGCCTACTCAAATGAGTACCTGGAAGTTTAAGGGGAAAAACAAAAACTTTGGGTCAGCTAAACAGTTTGGTGTGAATAACCTACCATCTCGAACCAAAATAGATATCTAGTTAGTATGACCACGCCGCTGAGCGGAACGGGTTTTCCCCTCTCTAGTATCTTAACCAAAACACATTAACCATATACCATGCTCCTGCATTCAAAATGGATAGAACATCTTAACATAATCATATGCAATCATGCAAACATACCATGGATTATCCATCCTAGTTTATTAGACTATCCATCTAAATTTCATTTGACTATCCATCTTAAACTTATATGGACTACCTATCTTACATATAAACATTTTATGGATTATCTATCCCCTCCTATATGCACTACCCATCACAGATGGTTTCATTTTCAAAGTTATGTAGACTATCCATCTCACATATTTCGTTTAATTAAAATGATGTGATTATCCATCCCACATCCTATAATTTTCCCAGGATGACTACGGACCCTTCGTTAACCACATAGAGACTATCCATCTCTGACATGATGTGGACTATCCATCACACATCCCATAGTTTTACTAGGATGGCTATGAACCTATAACGTATCAATTTAATTCATGTTTAACCCAATGTTCAACCTATGTCTATTGGTGTTCCCAATTAGGCCGTATACCCCTTAAACTTATAACATCTCAAAATGATATACATTGGTCTTCCCAATGATCTATGTCAAAATTTTAAAATGAAATACATTGGTATCCCCAATGATTAATGTCGGTTCATAAAGCAATGGCGTCAATATGACATACATTGGTATCCCCAATGAACAATGTCAAATTTCTAAAGCACATAGTGTGTCGAAGTTAATCTACATTGGTATCCCCAATGAACAATGTCAAATCACTACAACAAAAGTTAGTTTTGACAGCATTCTTTCTCAGCGTTCAAACATTGAAAGCTGTAGAAAATGTATTCATAGTATTGTTTTTAGGGTTCAACGCTGAAAAAAAATTTTGGTTTGCCGCCTTAACGCGGTCTTCATTTCCCCCGTAGGTTAAAAGAAGTTCCAATTTCCAATTTCTTCGCACAGTATTCCTTTCCCTCTTCCTCAAATTTCAATTTCAATTTCCCCCAAAGTCATTTCGATTTCAATCCATCATCCTCCTCGTGGATTTCTCTATCGCTAGCTAAACTTGGTGGTTTCCCTTTCCTCTTTGATTTCCCTACCCGCGGTTGCCCTAAACTTGGCGGATTCCCTTTCCACTTTGATTTCCCTACCTACGGTTGCCCTGCATGGGTGGAGAATAGAAAATTAGGTGAGCATTTTTTTTTACTAGTTTTTAGTTCGATTACAAATCATTACGAGATAACCATTATCAGGATCGTTATGACAGCATAAATGAAGAAGACAACTTGTGGGACTACATCGTGCTTGATGAGGTCGATTTTTGCTTCATTGTCCATTTAATTTGCAATATTGATTTTCATGTTGTTTTTGATACTTCCCCCCACCATTTTCTGTTAAGTGTCACTTATTTAGGAAATAAATTCGCAAAAAGATAGTCTATTCAAATTGCATGAATTGTCTTCGAACTACAGTGTACTATATACAATAATCATTGAACTAGATTATATTTTATCTATTGTAATTTATAAAATATACAGTTTTACCTATAAGTTAAGTTTGTAGCTCATAAAGTATTTTCTTAATGCTTTACCGTCAAAATTTGTTTCTTGATCATCAATGTGTGATTGTTATTCGTTTAACATAGTGATCATGATCGAAACATGTCATTTTTTGTAAAAATTCAATAGCATCAAAAAGTATCATCTAAACTCATGTTGTGAGAGACAGAATGAAATTTTAATGTAACACTGAAAATAGTTGTGTGAATTTATTACTGGTTAACCAAGTGATTATTTGGCTTTTAAATTATAATCTCTAATAGTCTGGCAGTCATTGCTAACAAATAAAATTTAGCCAGCTAGTTTGTCTTTCCCCCTTTCGCAACAATTTGTTTGGAAGAATATATCATATATGCGATCTAGTTTGCTATTTTAATAAAAAAAATAGGTAACCTGCTTATGAAGCCCACTCCATATTTGTGAGCTATACATGATGTAACTTTTCTCCACGGCATCTTAACATATATTTATCAAATATTTTCAGCTAACTATTATCTATTTAAAGTTTAGACATTGCTCAAATATTAATCTGGTAGTTCCTATAGTTTTGCCGAAGAAGATTTCTATCCAAAGTTTATCCCACATCAACATCCAGTACCGATAATTTTGTATTATAATTCATTGAAATTAATGCAGGGCATATCATTAAAAATTCCAAGACACAAAGGGCACAAGCCTTATTCGAGATACCATGTGCTCAACGCGTTATCATAAGTGGCACACCCATACAAAACAATCTTAAGGTGGATATAATTTATCAGATAGTATTATAATATTCCTCCCTGATATGTTCTTTAAGACTTATTGTAAGTCTAATTATTTTTATAGGAACTTTGGGCTCTGTTTTACTTCTGTTGCCCATTTGTCTTGGGTGACAAGGATGAGTGGGCACTTCTCCTTTTATTTTGATGATTTTGGATATCTTTTTCTTGGACTAAAAAAACATCATGCTTTTTGTTTTTGCAGGTTCAAATAAAAATATAAAAGTAAGAGCCTCCATGGGAATGATAAGCATGCTACTAATCGGCAAAAATATGTTGGATCTACGCTTGCAAAGGTTTTCACTTAAACTTGAATTTCATGGTGAATTATATATGTAGCCTAGCTAACCTTTGTGCCAGGTTAGTTGCAATCCAAGTTTAGTTGTATTACAGTATTTAGATTTCTATTTCGTAGAAAGTCTCAAAACACGCTAGGCATTATTATGCTGGATTTCACTCAAATATTCATTAAGGTCATAGTTTTTATTGAAACTAGAGCATAGAATTTGTAACTCGATATAGCAGAGTTTGCATATTAATGGAAATCTTTTACATTTATTTTTTTCTTAGTTTGTGTTACTGCAAAAAAAAAATCTCCAAAATTTTTGTGCTAGGTTGGTTGTAGTGGAGATTTAGTTAGATAATAAGATGCTATGGTGTTACCAAGGAATTTACAACCCTTTCTTTCAGACGGTTATTTTTGGTGGAAGAAGATTGTAATTTTTTTGTCTAAACCTTTTCATTTAGTGTTTTTCATTTTGGAGTTTGCAAAGGAACATTAGATGCTTCAGATTCACTTTGTTAGTCACAGCTACTTAAGCGTCATCTGGAATAATAACAAAAACTACAGCAACACCAATAAAATTGCTCTGTTTAACCAACAGTCCATCGTCTTTGATATAGCTAATCTTTTTAGTCTTTTGCATCAGTGATAATTTACACCTATTGCTCTTTCAATGTTATCATAAATAAATTACACCTATAGCTCTATTGGTAGACAATGCGACGACTTTGTTTTAATTGTAGGAGTTACGAGAGCGCATAAAGCCATATTTCTTGCGACGTTTAAAGAGTGAGGTGTTTGGTGAAGATGATTCAACTAACGTTAAACTATAAAAAAGAATGAGTTGATTGTCTGGCTGAGGTTGACCAAGTCTCGGGTATTTCTTGTCTTGATTGTCATTTATTGTGATATTGCATTTGTGCAGTATATTATTCTAAATTGAATTTAAAAACGGCAACTTTTTTTGGGCTTTGGATACAGAGACAACTTTATGAAGCTTTTTTGAAAAGTGATTGGGTCCATTCTTCTTTGGATGGTGGCTCGCCATTAGCTGCATTAACGGTATGTCTCGTTCAAAGTTCAAACATTAAAATATATAGGCTGATAGCCTGATCGGTATTTTTATTGATAACTTATTGAATTTACTGTTAGTAATATGGCATGAAAACTTGACTTCTTTCCTTTGAGGTTTATATTACTAAGTTGTTGTTTTCTAGCCACATCATTATTTTTCTTTGGAATTAGTGCAATTTGATCATTAAATATTTTGTTTGTCATTTGTTTTGTTTATGAGATTAAATTTACCAAACATTCTCCATTCCTAAAGGTATTCTCGACTGTCATTTTAGAGTTTTTCTATTCAAACGTAAATGGTATTCTAGACCCTTTTTTAAACTTTTATCCTTGCCCACATTTATACTTTATTGCAACCGTGAATTTGTGCTGTATTACATCTGTGAAGTTCATGTTCACCATAGTAAATATGGTTCACTCCCCGAGGGATATACTTATTACTTCATACTAATCTTTTAGATATTGAAGAAAATTTGTGACCATCGGCTTCTTCTAACCAAAAAAGCCGCTGAAGGTGTGCTGGAAGGAATGGATTCAATGTTAAATCATGAGGAACTTGGTTTGGTTGAAGAAATGGCAGAAAAGTTGGCTAATAATAATAGCAACGAGCTTCAACAATTGGATCACAACGAGTCTTGCAAAATATGCTTCATAATGACTTTGCTTGTCAGATTACTATTCTTATTTTCCATAAGCAGCATGAAAGTCTAAAATTCAGATGCTAACCTTTTTATATAAAGAGGATAATTTGATCGTCGAGGGGCACACTGTATTAATCTTCTCTCTAACACGGAAAATTTTGAATCTTATCCAGGTATTATTCTGCCTCAATATGCATGCTTGTTACATATTCATGTAAAGAAAAAAAATTCAGTTATTAACTAATTGGTTAGGCACTGTTCTATTAGTATAACTTTTTTATCCTAGTCATAAATGAACCAAGAACTCCTTTAATCTAACTACAAGACTGGATACAGATCAAAATCTGATCCATTGATGCGCCTCTACATTGGGGTACTTGCATATTAAATCATGAATCAAAAATACAATGGATAGCTAAACTAGACAAGCTTGAACTTGGTTGAGTGTACTATAGGGGTATGGAATATTTCGTTGCTGTGCATCAGGTCAACAACTTGATAAGGGTTATGGCTATTTTTGTTATGTTAGAAATTTGAAATTTGATGGATCTTTCTTTATACATTTCATTTTGGGTTTTGTAATTTTTGTTAATTTACTACTGGTATACACATTTTGTTTCTGGTTGAATGAGCATTAGCATGAATAAATCAAGTTCATCTCCATGGCTTACCACATCAAAACAATAGATTACTTTGCTGTTGGTTGTTTACTCTCTTACGTGGAGGGTTTTTTTTTCATACTCATAGGTTGATGTGTCATTTTGTATATACCTAAAAGGTCTGCCTTGACTTAGAGCTGAATACTGGTTCCCACACGTGTATGCAACTGTATAAAATAACCGCCGCATTCACACACATACAAAATTTCTGAAATAGTCTCCTCTACTATGATATGTACATTTCTACAATCTCTGTACATGCTCTTCGGAAGCCGAGCTCACCAGTATGGATTCTAGTTGTGTCTAGGACAAAGAAACATATTTGATTAATCCAAATAAACACCGTCGATTCCTTATATTATTATTCAACAGAACCAAAAGCCTTCTCATGTCCTTGGATTACTGGATCTTCATTTTGTTATGTTCTATTTGTTTTTGCATCTGTTCCGTAGGAAGCAATCATTGCTGCAGGATATAGGTTTTTGTGGATTGATGGCACAACAAAAATTACAGATAGAGAAAGCATAGTGAAGGTCCATATCATTTGCAATCTTATATTTCAATCAATTAAGACGATTTAATCATTATTGTACCAATTGTATTTTCTTTTCAGGATTTTCAAGAGGGACGTGGAGCTCCTATATTTTTGTTGACCTCACAAGTTGGTGGACTTGGTCTTACTCTAACAAAAGCAGATCGTGTTATTGTGGTTGATCTAGCATGGAACTCAAGGTTAGAGGAATTAAAAAAAATGATCTGTGGAATTTAGATAGCTTAGTCACATAGATGCAAATGTTTTTTAACCTGGTGCAAATACATGCATGTATATTATTTCCTTTGCCTTCAGGTTAATGTTATAATATTGTCCCTTTTTTTCGTTATTGTGCAGTGCTAATAATACTGATAATAAATGTCTCGTATGATATTCATGCGCAAGAAAGTTTACCATTCAGCTTTGTTTCCAAGCGAATTTTTAGAAATTTACACATCCCATTCATTTGCTAACATTTGTAAATTTAATAGTTTTGTCCATGTATTTACTGCCTTTTTAGTTATTTCTGCTAAATTACATATTGTGGGTACATGTATACGGTTGATATGTTAGCTTTAATGTTATTTGGTTTTTTTGCATAGTATGGACAACCAAAGTGTTGATCGTGCCTATCGAATCAGACAGGAGAAGGATGTCATTGTATATCAATTGATGACGTTCAGAACAATTGAAGAAAAGATATATAAAATGCAGGTATGAAGTTTGCAATAAATCTAATGTAGAAATATGTCTATTTATTTGAATAATCTGATCTAATTACCTATTTAGTTGCTAAACATCCAAAAACCATGTAATTTGGTATTTGTATAAACTGCTCCGCTTATCCAAAAAAATATGCGTTCTTGGAGTGTTACATGATTCAAAGGAGTTATATCCATTGTTAGTGAATTGAGAAAAAGTTATATTTGTTGAAAAAGCTCTTATTGTTTAGTAGTCAGATGGGAACACTTGTCAATATGAATCAGTTCAAACAAGAAAAACCAAATTATTCAAAGTAGGTCACAAAGATCATAGCGCACAAAACTAATTATTCAATTAGAAAGAACAAGTATAAACACACATCTTTTTGTTACAATACACACACAGACACACACACACCTAGTATTTATTGATATGACCTTCAACCTAGGACCTTAGTTAATAAAACTTTGTTATAAAAATGCATAAAAGTGTTCATGTAACAGAACATAGCTTAGGTTATTAATTTTGTCCCTGTTGCTTTTGAATTTGTTAGCCACTCATTTAAGAGTTTCGTTGCCTTGGAAAGTCATGGTTAAAATAAAAACAGAAATAGAAAACATGACAAATTTGATTAAAAAAATAGCTTTTAGCTTTGCCTATTTCTGAAATAGTCACGGTGCTCCTCAAAGCAGAAATGTAATCGTGCACACATGCAAATCATGTACAATTTAGTATCTCAGTTAAGATTTTGAAAACCAAAGTCACAGGTCATAATGTTGAAAATTAAATCATTAACCGAGTCTCAGTTTCAAGAACCGAGTCCAACTTAAAAACCGAGTCTAATTTTTGAAAATTGACTACACCTATATTGGTATACCGAGAGGACCACTTAGTTAACAACATCGACGACTAGTTTACGTGATTTGTAAACAGACCACTTCATACGTCGATAATATGCAGCTTGATTTTACTCCAACTAAATTACCGAGTTCGTTTATTATTTTTTACTCTACTTCACTTGTAAATGCTACTTGATTTTATGGCATGTTGTATACTTTGTATTAGTCAATCGCCTAATGAAATAGTGTGATGAATATTTAGTGTTTGCATTATGAATCCGATTTAACTTTGCATACACTTTTTTGATGAATTGATTCTCAAGCATTACTTTTGCTTTACAGGTAGATAGATGACTGTGATGCAAAAAAAGGTTGCAACGAGTTATGGAACAAAGTTATTTTTGCTGCTATAACTACCTTTTGGCTTTAACATATGTACTACTTGCTTTTGTTTTGCTATTGCTACTTGTTCTATATTTTGTTTATGAACTATTGATGACGAACTATTTATGTTTCGTGTAAGAATATTGTGTATTTTGATTATGAAATTTCATACGTTGGTTATCAAATATGTGTCCAAAATGTGGTATTGATACAATATGTTGATTTTGAAATATGGTATTGATATAATATACTAATTTTGAAATGTGGTATATATACACTTGTGAATGATGTTTACTGAAATGGAATTTACAGAAAAGTAGAAAAAGCCTAATTGACTTAGCTTTGTATACAATTTAACGGCGTTTTTAAAACGCCGTTAAAACATTCCACGGCGTTTTTTAAACGCCGTTGAATGTTTTATTGGCGTTTTAAAAACGCCGTTAAATTGTATCTAATACAATTTAACGGCGTTTTTAAAACGCTGTTAAAACATTCCACGGCGTTTTTTTAATCGCCGTGGAATGTTTTAACGGCGTTTTAAAAATGCCGTTGAATTGTTTTAACAACGTTTTTTAAAAATGTCGTTAAATTAGACCCAACGCTGTTAAATGATTTCATGACACCAGGGAAACATTGTAAAAAAGGACATTTAACAGCGTTTATTCCTTGTCATTGTATATCTCTGACATATAACTGCATGTCGATATACAGCGTATGTAAAAACGTTGTTAATAGCTTTTATAGCGTTTTTGAAATGCTGTTAAAGGTCCTGTTTGTTGTAGTGAATAAGACTTATGACTCACCATCGTTAATACAAAAAATATGCGACATTATACCGCACTATACATTGTTGAAATCATCATACATATGGCTCCCACCAATAATATAGTAATATAAAGAACATACGGCATTCATGTTGCCATAACAATATCAAACCTCTGTCCAAGGTTAGAAAACAAAAACTTGATTTTATAAATCTCGTGGCTAACTATTGAAATCATAAGGTTATCGACCTTCTTAAAAACATAGGCTATCTAGCCTTTAAAAGTTACTTTTAGTTTTCATAAAACCAAGCTTCACCGGCGTTAAAATAAAAGGTAGCAACATCAATGCTGCTTGGCATTATAGCCAAAAACAATAACTTGTGGCATTAATACAATAATGTCAAAAAACATAGCACTTCGGCTCTATGCCATTAAACATAGGGCGTTGCCATTAACAACCCATGATATAAATTTCCTTTACATCAAAATCAATTAATAGTGGCATCATCGCCACAAAATAGTTAACCATAAAAAATAATTCTTGCAGCATCACTGCCTTAAGCTATGATGTCGATATAGAAAACATGCGGCATCGCCGCCTTAATATAGTTGGTATCAAAGTAGTGGTATACAACATTATTTAAAGCTATGGTGAAGACTTGCAGCATTGCCATAAGACATTGATAGGTGGCATTAAGACATGCGGCATCATTGATACCGAAGGCATGAATACCGACCTTACGCATACTTCTCACTTCAACCAAGTGGATTCATTCCATACCAACTGAGGTTGACATCGTATGCATCCACTATAGCTAACATCGAAAAGCATAACTATGGCATAAATGATTGATGCATCAATGACGATGACGATGATGGCAATCCGTAATTAATATAAAAACTGTTTTATTTCTATTAAAAGCATTCTCTTTTCATCAAATCTTATTCTTTGTCAAATTTCTATTGGATAACAATATACTTTTGTCCAAATCTTTTCAGAAAACTGCCGCAACCAGTTCTACTTTCCCAAAACATATATTGACTTTAATTACTTAATTATTAATTTAAATGCTTATCTAGCATAATTAATTCATAATAATTAATAAACACTTCGAAAAAATCCCCAAAAATC
This sequence comes from Allium fistulosum, assembly GCA_030737815.1. NCBI lineage: Eukaryota > Viridiplantae > Streptophyta > Magnoliopsida > Asparagales > Amaryllidaceae > Allium > Allium fistulosum. Next base: position 118,544,684 of record CM060901.1, on the reverse strand, counting down.
ATAGAAATCAGAATTATCATATTCTTTCATCTACCAAAATTTTAGGACCAAAATAATTACTTAATTATTTTTAATAATTAAAACCTAAAATAAAAGCTATTTACTATTTAGAAAATTCATGAAATATCCATCTTAGCTTGGAAAATTATGAAATTAAAAGCCCATCTCCAAAATATTATTTTACTCAACATATTAGAAAATCAAATCAATTAGAGATTTAAAACTTTGGTTTTACCCTTAAAATCCTCTCAAATAATTTCATAAAAATTTCCATAAATCATCGTTCTATCCAAAAAAATGATCTTATATCCATAACAAGGCAAAACAATCAAATTAAATTCGGGTATTACCCTTAGCCAAATTCAACACAAGGATAAAAGAAATGGTTCACTTATTATTCAGCTTAGATTTAGATGTTGGAGTTGAAATTTGATGCAGAATGGTTTCCTTAGCTTCTTTATTTTGATTTGCCTTTAATTTTTCACTTCTAAGCTTAATTAATGGCCGGCCACCTTACGTTTTCCCTTGATTGTTTTTGTGCGAGTAAAAATGAGAATGATATGGGAAGGGAAGGGTTTAAGGGACGAAAGGTAGATATATTCTTATGTTTCCCTTCTCATACATTTGTTTATGTTTTAAATTTTAAAACACTCTTAATAATTAATTAGTTAAGGCTCGACCTTGTTATTTATCAAATCTCATCCTCCTTATCTTACTATACATCACATTATTCTATTTAATTTATCAAATTAAATCTTTTGAATAATGTTAATCAAAATCAGGGATGTTACTTGTTCCTTTTAAGAGAGACTGATCATTCTTATTATAGCTTATAAGAATGAGCTGGCTAACGAGTAATGCTGCTAGAAACTCCCTTTTTGGAGTTGAAGCGGGGGCGGGATCGAGGGTTACTAACCTCGACTTGTAGAACATGTTCGCTGAGATGGTGCGAAACATGGTTCAAATGCCCAAGTTGCTCTTGCTACGGCTGTTGGTGGTAGTGCTCTAGTGCAAGCGCCGAGGGCTGACTTAGCCAAATTGAGGAAGGATTTCTCTAGTCTGCATGGTAAACTGTTTCTTGAAATGAAATCAACTATCGAAGTGCAGGACTGGTTAGACATCAACGAACGCATCTTTAAGGATATGGAGTTAGATGATGCGATGAAGAGGATGTTGGCCTCTAGACAGCTTCAAGGAAGGGCTAAGAGGTGGCGGAACGCCATCAAGATTACTACTTCTGAGAAGCAGATTACTTGGGAGCAGCTCATGGCGAGATTTAAAGAGAAGTATATACCGGCCGCTCAAAAGTCGGTGCTCTTCCAAAAGTTTGCTGACTTGAAATAGGGGGATATGTCTGTGTCGGAGTACGTGGCTGAGTTCGACACACTGTCAAAGTAGGCCTATCTTTTATCGATACTCCGCTTAAAAAAATGAGGAATTTACCATAGGCTTGGACGATTATCTTGGAGATAAACTAGTAGGGTATATTGATGATCCGTTTGAGAGGCTGGTGGAGATGGATCTTTGGCATGAGAGTCTATACCTTAAGCCTAAGTTGGTTGTTGCTTCTAAGGATGAGCCTAAGCCATAAGCTAGCGGGGGAGGCAAGGGGAAGTGGGATAACAAGAAGAAGTAGTTTCAGAAGGGTGACCAGAAGAAGGGCAAGTGGGAGCCTACTTGCTACAATTGTGAAGAGAAGGACCTTTTATCAAAGATTGCAGAAATGAGAAGAAAGAATGTTTCAACTATAACAAGCCATGGCATATAAAAAAGGATTTCCCATAGCCACTGAAGAAAAAGCAGGTTGTGTCTACTTATGCTTTAAATGATGTTCCAGCTTCATCGAGTGCTCCATCGGTGAAGGAAAAGGGGAAGACATCGTTATATAGGGTATGATTTCTATTTCTGATACACCTGTACATGTTTTATTTGACACTGGGGCTTCACATTCCTTCATATCTATTGATTTGGTAGATATATTGGGAATGAAACCTGAGATATTTGACTGACCTCTGATTGTCACAAACCTTGTTGGAGGATCGACTAGCCATGCATAGTTTATCGAGACTTAGCCTTATCGAGTTATGGATGTTTATTTGCTTGTGATTGCTTTGTTTTGGGTTTTGTGGGGTTTAGTATTATATTAGCGATAGACTACTTGAGGAAGTATGCAATAGTGGTGGATTGTGAGAGGATGTTGGTGACGATTGTGGCTGTGGAGGGGTGGACGGTAGTGATTGACTTCCTACTAGAGAATAGAGTTATGGTTAGCTTTCTATATTTTCTGAGACTCCACAGGATGAGTTGTTATCTGTGCCTATAGCGAGGGAGTATCCGGACATATTCAAGGAGGTGACTGGATTACCACCACACCGAGAGATTGAGTTCCACATAGATTTGATGAAGGGCGCCAGATCGATAGCCATGCCTTTGAGGCATATGCCATCAAGAGAGCAGGAGTTGGAGGTGCAAATGAATGACCCATTGAGGCGAGGGTTCATTCGTAGTAGCATATCTGAGTGGGGTGCACCTGTAGTATTTGCTACTAAGACGGATAACTCCTTGAGGTTGTGTGTAGATTACCATGAGCTGAATATGGTGACAAAGAAGAACAAGTATCCACTCCCGCATATTGATGACTTGTTTGATCAGCTCCATGGTGCTAAGGTCGTCTCTCAGTTGGACCTTGTGATAAGGTTTCGGCAACTAAGAGTGGCGAAGGAGAGTGTGCCGATTACAACGTTCCGTACGCCGTCTAGGTTCTATGAGTGGTTGGTTATGCCTTTTGGGCTAACCAACGTATTGGCATACTTTGTTGACCTTATGAACCATGTTTTTAGGGACCAGCTAAATAAGTTTTTACTTATATTCATGGACGATATCATTGTTTATTCGAGGATGGAGGAGGAACACAAGGAGCATTTGAGGACTGTGCTTGAGGTGTTGAGGAGGCACCGATTGAAGGTAGAGTTTTCGTAGTGTCACTTCTGGAGGTGGGAAGTGCGATTCTTGGATCACATTGTTTCTGAGCAGTGTATTTCTATAGATCCTGCGAAGGACGTGACTACAGTACAAGATTAGGATCGACCCAAGATCGCTATAGATGTGAGAAGTTTCCTTGGACTGGTAGGATACTATAGATGTTTTGTCCAAGACTTCTCTAAGGTAGCAGCGACGTTGACCAACTTGATGAAGAAGAATTAGACTTTTATTTGGGACGCGAGGTGTGAGCACGCGTTCTTGAGTTTAAAAGAGAGGTTGACAAGCGCACCAATGTTAGTCATTCCGAGCGGGATGAGGAGTTGACAGTGTGCGCAGACGCATGTGGTACTGAACTTAGTGCAGTGTTGATGCAGAGGGGAAAGGTTGTCGCCTACGCTAGTCGATAATTGAAACTGTAGGAAAGGAAGTATTCGACTCACGTTTTGGAGTTGGCAGCAATGATATTCTCTTTGAAGATATGGAGGCATTACTTACTTGGGAAGAGGTTCGGGTTGTATACGGACCACAAGTTGTTGAAGTATTTATTCTTCCAGAAGAACCTTAACCTTCACCAGTAGCAATGGTTAGAGTTCCTAGCCTTCTATGACTTGGGCATTTCCTACACGCTTGGTAAGGGAAATGTGGTCGCTAATGCTTTGAGTATGAGACATGCTAGCTTGGGAGTGATGTTCCTAGAGTGGAAGCAGTTGGAGTTTATCACTGGCTATGATTTTAGAGCTCAATGTGAGCTAGAGCGGGAATTGTTGACTAGCTTAACTGTCAGAACTACCTTGATTGAGCAGATTGATGCTAGTCAGAGGCGAGAAGCTAGACTAGCGGAGACCATGGCAAGGATATAGGAGGGAGTAGAGTTCAATATAATGAAGCAGTATGGGATCGTCCATGACGGTTGGCTCCGTAAGGATGAGAGATTGTTTGTTTTCGATGTCGATAGGTTGAGGGATGAGCTGCTACGCGAGTGCCATCAATCGAGATTGACTATACATCCTGGTGGTAATAAAATGTACCGTAATATGAGGCAGACATTTCATTGGGAAGGGATGAAGAAGGATGTTGGACATTCGTCTCAAAATGCATGAACTGTCAGTTGGTAAAGGCAGAGTAGAAGAAGTCGAGTGGTTTGCTGCAACCGCTTGAGATTCTCGAGTGGAAATGGGAACAGGTTTCAATGGACTTCATCGATGGATTACCGAGGACCATAGGAGGGTATGATAACATTTAGGTCATAGTCGATAGATTGACGAAGAGTTCCTGATTCATACCCGTCAAGTCAAGTTGAACGACATCCAAATTGGTCGAGTTGTATATGAGATGGGTTATGCGATTCTATGGTGTGCCGACGAGCGACCGAGACCCTTTGTTCACTAGCGGGTTTTGGAAGAGCTTAGAAGAGGCGCTTGGGACAAAGCTACATCTTAGTACAACTTATCACCCACAAACTGATGGGCAGACCGAGAGGGTGAATCATATTCTAGAGGATATCTTGCAAGCTTGCATTCTCGATTTTGATGGCTCGTGGGACAATCTTCTACACTTAGTAGAGTTCGCATACAATAACGGTTATCAGTCCAGCATCGATATCACACCATTTGAGGCGTTATATGGCCGACTGTGCAACATCCTTCATGTTGGTGGGAAGCGGGGGAGAAACTGATACTTGGGCCAGATATGGTTAGAGAGACTTCGAAGAAGATCGAGATCATTCGACAACGAATGAAAGCTGCTTATGATAGACATAAGAGCTACACTGATAATAGGAGACATGATTTAGATTTCTCTGTCGGTAATATGGTATTTGTAAAGATCTCTTCATTAATTAAAGAATATTGTTTGATTCGGTACTAAGGAGAATTTGGTGCCGAGATTCGTTGGTCCTTTTATGATACTTGAGAGGATTGGGAACTTGGCTTACAAAGTCGACTTACATTAGAAAATGGCAGGCGCACATAATGTGTTCCACGTATCCCACTTGTGGAAGTTTGTGCGTGACTTAGGCAAGATAGTTCAACCGGATCAACTTGATGATATCGTGATTGAACCAGAAGCATGGAAACCTTGTAGGCCTATTAGTGTTATTGGACATGATATGAAGCAGCTTAGGAGGAAGATGGTAGAGTTGGTGAAGATTCAGTGGAGTGAGAGCGAAGGAGATTGTACTTGGGAGACCGAGGAGAGCACAAGGACCGCTTATCAAGAGCTCTTTACTTGGTCAGACTTTTATTTATCGCATTTACTTTCACTTTCGATATCATATAGGGTAGTTTAGTATCTTACATGCTAGGGTAGGCGTAGGTACCATTTATTGCTTATGTGTGCATGATTGATGTTTGACATATTCGCTCATGGATGATAGGCATGTGGGGTAGCTATGGTTGACTTTTCCTTGTTTGTACTGGGGATTTCGAGGGCGAAATTCCTAAAAGGGGGAGAGTGTAACGACCCGTATTTTACGTATCGAAGGATTATAAAATATTATTTTTAAATTCATATGAGGTCGTATGACTCTATAACTTTGGGAAATGCCTATTAGAGACAATTCCTGTATTTAATTTTGCCAGACAATTTTACCCCTATAAACTTGTCTCAGCTATAACTTTTGATAGAAACCGAATTAGCATGCGAGACTACTTCCACTGAAAAGATACAATAATTTCCCTTTCCTTAGAATGGTCGTAATAGAGATTTGGACTTTTTAGCTAGGAGATATGGCTATTTGAAGATTTGCAGTTTTTGGAGCAGCTTAGTGGGTAGTTAGTGAGTTTGAGACCAAGCCAATAACCTATTTCGGGTTTGGAGACCTTATATGGCTGAACCATCATTCCCAAATCACTTTTACACATTCTCCTATAGATCTTAGCCTCCATTAACCTATTCTCCATCCAAAACCTTCCTTTTTCTCCTCCAAATCAAGTCTAAATCATATATTAAGGGTAGAATAGCTAGGGGATTCACTAGAGATCTTCAAATCTACATCTTTGAAAAAGAAAAATCACATCTTTGCTGTTGATTCTTGGATTTGCCTCGATTTGCATGCAAATCTTCATTTTTTGAGGTTTTAGTGAGTGATTTATCTTTTCTCACCTTATTATATATGTATAAAACATGTTTTGAATCCATTTTTAAAGTCAAAATTAAGTTTTAACGTGGTTTTATATCCCAACCTACAGTAAAAATGTGAATAAATGGATTTTTGGTGCTTTAAATATGTTATTTAGACATGTGATTGCCTTGATAGATGTTAGGCTATGTTGTATGCACCTTGTATATTGGTTGCTATGATTGATTGTGTGATTTACATGTTTAAAGGTTGTTTGGAGCATGTATATTGTTTGTTTATATTCCAGTATGGTTGAAAACGCTCATCGGAGCAAACTAGAGGTAGAAACCGTGGAGGCGGACTTCAACGGATTGGCTCTAGAGCGTTTGGAGTCATATCGTTGCATAGGTGATGCATGAGGGTTGAAGCGTTAAGCATAGTGATGGAATTGTCGTGATGTTGAAGTGCTGAAAGAGCTATAGGATTTTGGTTCGGCCTAGGCTGGTTCAATGGTGGAATGGTGCGGTGGCCAAGCAGGATATTTGGTTCGGTAGGGCTTGGTCCGGTGTTGGGGAGCTCGATGTAACTTCAGGAAGAGTAGACATTAGCTCGGCTAGAGGAGAGGACCGAACATGCAATGTTGCTCGGTAGGTGATTGGTTCGGCTAGTGGAGAAGACCGAACAGGAAATGTTGTTCGATGGATGGTTGGTTCGGCTAGTGGAGGAGCCAAACAAGAAATGTCATTCAATGGTTGTTGGTTTGGCTAGTTGGTTACTGAATTGGAAACCTTATTCAGTGTTGCTTGATCCAGTGGTGTTATTGTTGGGTCCCGAATGAAATGGGGGAGGGGGTGAAGCTTTGGGATGTTGGCTTCGTGGCAAGGTGTGGTGTTGCTTGGAGGTCTTGGGGGCTGGCTTGGGGTAAAGATGGAAGATCCTAAGACAACTCTAGACGACTTTGGGATCGAAACCAAACGAAGTATAGTGACTTAATGTGATGAGTGACCGTAGCATCTGGTGATGGATCAAAAGGATAAGTTCATAGGGTTAAACATGAGGTCGTGATGTTCGTGAGTAGGACATGGTAGTCTGTGTGTATCCATGTGTTTGGACATCTGCGCGTGTCCATTCCTTAGCCATCTACGTAGGCAAGAGTTGAGCATTTATGGGATAATTCTACTATTGGTACGTGTGTGGATGGGTGACTCTTTGGTTGTGATGCGCATTGTTGGGACAGGGTAATCGGCGTGTACCCAGGATAGTCTGCATGTACCCATGTATTCGGACGTTTGTGTGTATCCAGTCTTTTGCCATCTACGTGGGCAATGAGTTGAGCTTCTGAAAGAGTTATCATACATCTGAAACACTTAAGTGAGAGATGCTAGGCTGTACGATGGATGCTATGTTTGCAGTGTGCCAATATGCTGTGTGATATCCCTATACCCCATATTTTTCCATTTGTGATATTAATCTAGCATATACTGTGTTTATGAGCTACCTCTTTGGATGCGGGGACATGTCAGGTATGGTTGTTCATGCCCTATACCCTATCTATTATATACGAGTTTTATAGTATTTTGAGAAGATATATCGCTCACACTAGACTGTTGTCCGACTCAAGATTTTATGCTTTATTTCTTATTACCTTGGGTACTCTTAAATGAGTAGATTAGGGATAGCAGGTCTAAATAGCGCATGGAGCTGTACGGAGAATGAGCTGGAGACTATGATTTCATATATCTATACTTGGAGCTTAGTATCGCTTATATTCCACTGTGTAGTACTATGGAGCTATGTTACTTGTATTATTAGAGACAATTATAGAGTTTATTATCGAGACTTGGGATGTATAAACTCTTTATTTTAGTTTTTTACAGTTTGTGAACCTAATGCACTTTGATGTCCTTATTTATGATTCATTTGATTACATCACTGCCTCGTTCATTTTACATCTATGCTGTTGTATTATATTTTATCTGTATGTTGTGAGATGTTCTACAGTATCTATGCTTGGATTTTCTCTACTCTTCACTCTTGGCTACCATCATGCATTAGTCGGGTATCTCCACTGCGCATCATATAGGTATACTGGGTACCAGAGGTGTAGGGAAGTCATCATATATTGTTACTTCCCTTCTCTAATATATTCAACATATCCTTTAAAATGACTATAGCAATAATTTGACCATTAATACTTTCCCCTTAAGGCATTTTCAAATCTGTACATGTAAAAATTTCTCCTTCTTTTCTTTTACATGCACATAAAACATCACATCCTTTTCTTTTAAGAGTAATTCATACATATTAAACTTATTTCTTAACAATGTTTTTTCTTTATTCTTGTAAGTAACTTCAAATTATCTACTTTTCTAAAAAAACCCAAACACTTATATTTCTAACCCATTTCTTATTTTTTTTCTTCAGAAGGTATCATACACCTAATCTTTCTAACTTTTTAGAAAACATTTCCAATGGTTTATCACTTGAATTGGAGTAGATGAAAACAACCTAATTTACACAAGCCCAACTAAACCTAATGATGCCCCATGTGCATCGGGTTTTAGCCCTTCTTCTTCAAAAAATAGTTAACTCACGTCTATTTTTGAACATAGTGTCCAATTCTCATGTTTGAATACTCTAGCCACTCAATGGGATTCTACAACAATTTTCCAATATAAGAATAGGACTTCCCTTTATAACTGTGGTGACATATCCTTCATCCACGTCTCCATTATGCCTCATCAATGTTACACTTATTATTGGTTCAAGGGTCCTATTCTTTTTCCACTCCTCCTTAAATCCATAATTTACTTACTACTGGTTTGTATAGGAAACCTCTACTAGTATTTCTTGGTGGAGTAAGTTATAGTAAATGTGATGGATTTGTTCTTCACCCCAAATTGTTATAATCGTAATTTGTGTTGACTCACGGCTGTTTTCTTGTATAAGGGGACAAGCCAACAACTACCTTATAAGTTAAAATTTATAGGGTGTGGCATATAGATAAATATATTTATACAAATACATAATAGAGAAATGCAAACATTCTCTCATATGCCCTAACCCTCAAGGAATCCTGAACCTATACTTAGTACAAAATGTAACAGCCCGCATTTCCTGACACAACGATTCAAAGTCCAAAAGTGGCTTCTGAACGTTCGTTGTGCATAGAAGTATGGACTATTAGGTTTTAAAATGATTTTCATAATACAAAGGCAAATACAATATTAGAAAATTATGCACTTTCAGATCTCATAGCGGAAGGAAATAAAATATAAGTACAGAAAATATCCCAAACTTATACAGTCTCCAAACGACAATACATAAGAGTTTGACTAATATGAATAATACAATATAAAGTACATGGAGAGTAACTATACTAAATTTATCCCTGAGCATCTTATTGCCTTCTCTACGCACCTTGTCCAAGTCACATCACTTACTTCCCTTTGTTTCACGTAATAGATACAAAGAGGAAGAAATGGAGGGGATCAGATAAAGTCTAGTGAATGAATTATATCACTAGTGGTACGGTGTTAACAAGTGATTGAAGTTCAGTTATATCCTACACCTAAGAGTGTTCCTTAGTGTGTGTTACATAAATAAGAGACCAGTTATTCTACATTTTGGTTGACTATTCTAAATGTCCAATTATAGTTTATGGAAGTTCCACTCACTGGTGGAGCATACTGAAACTAGTAATTCCTAGAGATACCTCTATTGTATGGTCTCATTAGTTGACCACCGAACTATATATATCATATTAACAACACCAATATTAATTTCTAGAGTTACGCTTGTCTTGGTAGCCACCTTCTATTATCAAATCACTGTCCGAAGGTCATGCCATCTTGCATTAGTGGTCCTAATCACTTATCTTGACAGCCTCCCAATGCCCAACCCATTATCGAATTATTATTCAAAAGTTATGCCATCTTGCACTATTGCTCCCAATAAATGTACATCCGATGTCCGGCCCGTTATCAAATCACTATTCAAAGGTTATGCTATCTAAGCACTGGTGTAGTAAATGGAGTATGAATTCAATGCACGACCAGTTATCAAATCACTGTCCGAAGGTTACGCCATCTATGCACTGGTACATCTCCTCACCGGTCCGCTTTCTAATTTCTACTTGACCTGCACCAAGTCCAGGTTCAATCTGGCTTGCTGCTTTAGCTCAGACGTCTGATCCTACAGGTCAGACATTTGACCTTGTATAAAAAATATTCTTTTCGCATTCCGACCTCTGGCTTCTGATGTTAGACGTTTGAATCGAGCTTGTTTTACACTATTTTCTTTCTGCTTTCGAACTCCAACTTTCAGTCATCTGACCTCTAACTTAGACATCCTGCCATTCAGTTTATACGTCTAGTTGGGGTTTCAGATGTCTGAATCGAATATATTTCATACTATTTTCTTTAGGGTTCGTATTTAATCGCTTTTAGTTCAACTCAGATGTTTGACCAACTAATTCATACGTTTGACTAGGTTTTTCCAAATTTTCAACTTTTATTTTTCATGTTTATTTTATTTTTGTTTTCGTTAATTCGAGTAAGGGTTCCTAGGTTTATCTTCACAGTGTTTCCGATGTAGTTTCTACCATTTATCTTAATTTCTAGTGATTTATTCCAACAATTTTAAATGGATTTCCAGTCAATTGTATACATATATATTCAAGGTATTTTATACGTTCACTCAAACCAATTGTTACATACTTCCTGATGCAAATTGAATTAGATGTATAAAGTTCTCTATTATCTATCAAAAACTATAAATGAATCAATTTATAAGGTTAAAGGTGTTTTAAATAATATTATCATCTGTTTATCAAAATCAATCCAAAAACGTTATACAATTCAGATCTACATGGTTCAAGATAGTTTATTTTTTTACTTATCCATTCAATAATCAAATCTATCCTTCCCTAGGGGTTTTCCTAATTTATTCCAACTCAAAAATTCAGAATAAAAGATAGATTCAAGAAAAGAAATCATATTAATATTATTCAAAGGTACATAATTGAAAGTCAATTACTTATTTTCACCATACTCATTTCATTGATAGAATCCACTCACCTTTAAACTTTCCCTTTTCTCTTTAGGTTCGTATTCGTTGCTCCTTTCTTCTAGGTTGGTTTGTTGAATCCATCTCTTTCTAATTCCCTTTCTATTCCTATTTGATTTGCTTTTTATTTTGCTTGAAACTTGGAATTTACTTTTGAGGAATAATAAGAGAAAGAAGAGATGATTAATAAATAAAGGGTAGGGGTTTCTGAATGAGAAGAATGAAGGCTTATGTATCTATTTATAGTTGAGAATTAGGGTTTCTAGTCTAATTTTCAAAATCCATAATTAGAAGATTGCCACTAGATGCATTTTTCACTATTTTCGCTCCATTTTATTAAACTTAGCAAGTTATATATATTTTCTGTCTGTAAATGACATTTTAAATGCCATGGAATAGGTTCCAAAGCATAATTCAAACATTTATAGTAAATTATTATTTTTGTCCTTTATATGAAATTACATTTTCGCCCTTATTCGTATTTTATTTTATTATTAAAATTTTTGGGGTGTTACAACTAGAGAAATCAAAAGATTTCTATGTCTTTTCTTAGGGTTTTGAGAAACATAAAAATCTAGTGGGAGCTTTATTAGAAAAATGAAATGGTAGCATTTAACAAATAGGCGACCTGCACTCCTAAGCTTGGCCCTGCCCGGCTCAAGACGATAAAATAGCCAACTTGTTTGATTTGACCTGGCTTAAAAGCGACCGGTATATGGTCCAGCTCTATCTCAGGCCGCCTACGGCCAGCTACATACAACCTGTCTTGTCACCATACGATCAGCTCAGTTCGTACCCCTTAGCTTTGTCCTTAATCATCTTCAACCTTGCTCTCAGCAAACTTCAGCAATAAGCAATCGGTTGTCACTATGTGCAAGAAGCTTCTCTTTGGTCTTGCTACACAGAAAAGTATGCTAGATGTCAAAAGGTATAACCTAGTGCGAGCTAGTACACCTACTACTACGGCATGTCTACCAAAAGTATGCCACTCACGTAGCATGTCGCCTTTCTCAGCATAAAGCAGGCACCTGCTATGGCATCACAGTTGGTATGCATATCAGTATCATATTCCAACCATCTTTTCAACTGTCTTCCATCCATCGAAGCAACCAGATCTACAACTGAGAACAATTCCTGCCTATTTGCAGCACAATCTCAACCATCCATTAATCTACTTCAACTACTATAAGTACCCCTTACCAAATAACATCAAAGGGTTTGAAAATAGGTTGAATTTTAGCAAATCTCTAAGCTCAGAATTCATTTTACTGCAAGAAATCCTCACAAGCTCTCAAGTTTAGTATCATTCTAAGCTTAAGTGCTAAATTTCTTATTATTTATTGCAATTCCTTGTAACTGTAAGAGATAAACATAGTAAAAAATCTTCATTGTGGACGTAGGCAAGCTTCTACCGAACCACTCTATAACTTGTGTTATTTACTTTAATTGCTCATATATTCCTCATTTTTTATTTTTTAAGCCTAGTGTTAGCAAGTAACCTTTGTTAACACAAACACATTAGTCTAATTTCGATATTGGCTAAAAATTTGGTTAAAATTTTGGTGGTAGAAGGAGGGCTTTCTCTTAAAGCTCTCATCTTTCTTCCCTTTATCTTCTTTACATTCTTTTCACATTTTGCACCATGTCGAATCCTAATGGTGAGAACAAAGTTATCAACTCTAATGATAATGAAAATAATAGTAACACTGTCGTCAACGCCGCTAGTCCCATCCTTGGACTCAGCAATGATATACTACGAAGTGTGCTTCAAGGCTTAACCAACGTGGAATTTCAACTCGCGAGGTAAATGATCTGAGGACATGGTTGGATACTCAAATGACTATGAACTTTGGTCCTCGACCCCCTCTAGTTGTTGATCTTACTCCTATCCAACTAGTCCTTCCTAGTGCTTATAATCTTGTTAATACCGCCCAGGAGAAGGGTGGTGCTTGAAACCCTGGTCGCGGTAGCTCCTATTCACAATAGGAGAGAGCATGTTGTGCATGAGCCAAATCACATTATTGATATTTGCACATAGAACCAAGACATTGTCGTTCTCCTTCAGTAGAAGGCTTTAGATTTTGTATGCCTCTGAGCGGCGGTAGACGAGGCTCGAGACTTGAGATTCGAGCATCTTAGCTGTAACACCCTACCTCAATACCCATACTATCCAAGAGGATGAGGCTGTATGGGGTACACACGTGAATATTTCCTTGGACTAACACTGGTACATATTACAAACATCAATACAGAACAACATAATATACAGTAACATACAAAGAACACAGAGTTGGAATCGTAGCGATAACATATAATGTTTAATACAATAATGTCATAAGAATACAATGTATCTCAAATATCAACTTTCTCAATATAATGTAATGAACAATCAATATAAAACCCAATGTCAAAATATTTACAATGAATCAATATCATACAATATCACATAACATCCTAATATAAGTCTCCTCGAAGCCCAATAAACCAAATGCTGGTCATGTCCTCTTTGTACTTGAAATGTCTCGGACTGATTTAGTATTACATAAATAACAAACAGATCGGACCGTGTCTAATCAAATATCCCCAATACGGTAACAATGTAAACAAAGAATAATAATATGATAACTCTAACACAAATAATAAAATCATCTGATGACATGTCAAAGAAAGCATATAAGTATAGTGATATATACCTAAAATATATGTATAATTCCATAAATAATCACCAAGGCCTTACATCACCTAAATATTTCAAATCAAATTGAAACATTCAACACAAATATCAAAAGATGTCATCACCCATATAGAACACTTCAATTGAAATCAAGAATACTATATCCAATGGGTGAATCATACATACAATAAAACATCGTCACAGAAAATAAAACCATCAAATGAATCGGGCTAACACACAGCAATGTCCTAATATAATATCATGAAATCATATAATCAATAGATAATGTGAGATAGCCCATCAAATCATTCGAATGATATCCAATATCATAAAAATCAGAAAGTAATCCATTACAATCCAAATCGCAATCAATAAACAAAGGCTATCTCTAGAATATCAAACCAGAAGAGTATGGATATACAGGAAACGACTACACTTTAGACTCATCCAGTCTCTAGTATAGTCAACTCATCATAGGAACGAGACATATATGCCAATCCACCACACACACATACCCTTAACAGACGGGAGGCTGACGGCCGCCTATTGCAAGCCTGCTCCAGAAACCCTGGTCTACTCACCAATCTTAGAGTAACTGTCTATTCCTACAGTCTTCAGTTAACTCGACGGACATCATGACCTCATCCACCAGTGACTCGTCTACGTGTAGCCTCAGTCAAGACCCTACTTGTGATGCGCAAGGGGCTACCAACTACCAATCTTGTGATGCATATTGAATATCATAAACAACAACGGTGTTGTAGATCTAGGGTGTGACCCCATGATCAGGCCGTCAAGGTGGATATTGTCCAATCTGGTCCACTTTCGAAAAATAAATGAAGTTGGACACAACATGGATAGTCATATAGTATTCATACCCTATAGCAAAGCATATCTCCAATAGTAGGTCGACACATGGCTCTCATAAGTCAATGCCTGACCATACGATACTCCTCTTCGAGTATCACATACATATATGAGCATAATCCCCATTTGAATGACATTTACTTATAGTGAATAATCAAATAAATGACATAACGGCATCCCGTACCACCATATGTCATTCGAAAATTATTCAATGCTCATATACTACATTCAATCCATACTAGATATCTCTATATGACAAGTCCTATAAATAATTGGAAAAGTGTTACCAAAAGTCCCATACCAGACAGTATCATTAATATGTTTATTCAAATTCTCATTACACAGAAATGAAATTTCACAAATCAAATATAAAAATATGATCACCGTATCATATCAAATCACTAAGCAATCCTTATCAATGGTAAATCATTTACATAATCCAATTCAATATGTAAAAAGAAGTAAAATCAGATAAACAAGATAAACAGCTTAACCAAAATTACATATATATATATATATATATATATATTTAAAACAAACAAATTAACATTAGATAACCAATCACAACATATAATCTTGTGTAACAAAATAAATACTTATAAATGGATAATAGTTATATACTCTAGAATTAAATAGCTAATTAATTAAATCCAAATATAATATACTATACAATAAATAACGAACTTCTCAATCTTTTATAAGATTAAATGAAAATGTTGTATTCACAAATAGGATTAGAAAACCCCTTTATTTTATTTGATAACCCAAAGTATATTGTAAAGCTAAATATCACGTTTAAGAATAATCCTATAGCTTTCTATAATTTGTAAATTTTAAATAGATAATTAAAAGTAGTACAAAATTTTCTTTTCATTAGTTTATTAGTTTCTCAACCTTATATAAGTTCAAATATTAATTTAATAATCATTTAAATACTCGAAAACTCATATACCGCATTCAAAACCCTAAAAATAGTCTACAAAGCTAAACACTTCATTTAATAATGATTCATTAATTTTCTATGATCAAATACTATTTTCTTTAAATAACTTTAGAACATCTAAATCAATTTAATATATTAGAATTCCATAAAATTTACTTTGAAATTAATAAAATATTAATCAAAGATCATTTTATATAAAAAAATTATAAAATATTTATAGATTTAATAAAAATCTAGATTCATATTAAATAACTTATATCTAAATTAATTAGTAATTATTAATATCATATAAAGCCCTTTCTAATAAAATATATTTATAAAATCTTTTTATTAACAAAAATTTTTATTTACAAAAATTATATATATATATGTTTAATTAAATAAATTATTAATACCCACAAGGATGCAACCAATAAAGAAAAATCAAGCATACGTGAACAGAGTGCATAAACACAAGTGCAGCTATCAAAACCAAAACACACAGGTGGTGCACAAAATTATAAAAAAATAGCAACAACTAACGAAGTAATGCAATAATAGTTTTATAATAGGAAAATGGTCGTGTAAACAAAACCAAAATCATGGAATGCGCACAGCAAGGTGCAAATAAATTCACTAGAAACAAATGCACAACAATGAAGGGTAAAGTGGGCAAGACATACACAAAAGCAAGGCAAGAAGCACAAGAATATGCCGACACACACACGCAAGTGTACAAACACACACACCCCCACATATCTCCATATTACTCATATGCATAGAATTACACACACATGCACAAAAGAACACACATAAAAACACACAATTACACATGCATGAGCACAACACCACACACAAACATGTAGCCACACACACAGATATGCAACCACACACATACACAGCATGAAACATAGCACACAAATAGTCCCACCGGTGCACCGTTCACCCATGACCGGTCCACCGGTCGACCATTGCCTGGAGCAAATACGCTTCAGGCCGTGCCTTCCCTAATCGACTTCGAACCCCTTCGTCGCTTATTGCCACAATTTCCAAGTACATAACAATATATTCAATTATTATTTCAATACATACATTTATATGTATATATGTGAAATTGAAGGATCAGACATAGAATTGTGAGTGGAAACACTCACTTGTACGTCACGTGCCTTCTTCTTCTTCCTCGATCGCACACACATAGAAACCCAAAATTCCTGCTATTGAAGAAACCCTAATTGCTTGCGCATGTAGGTGTGCATCGATAACGAGAAGCACATAGATAAATTTATTTTGAATTTATAAAGAGATAGAGTTTAGGGATAAACTTGATTTTTCTCAAATCAGCAAACGTAAATGTTGGGGTTGTATTTATATTTAAAGGAGAAAGGTCAAGAGATAAAAAAGTCTGGAGAATGAGATTTCGGGAAAATGTATTTGGGTTATAACTCTTGGGCTTGGGCTTTAAGGTATCAAGGTTAGATTAAAATATATTTATTTTAATATTAATTTCTTTTTATAAATTATTTTCTATTTGAACAAAATTACAATAAAATTCCAAATAAAATTTACATTTACCACACTTAATTCTTTATCCAACATTATAACAAATTTCTAGAACTTACTTTCCATAATTTAAATTATTTAAATTTAAATATACGCTTTTCTCACTTAATGCTTGATATTAAAATTTCCAAATTATTTTATTTTATAATTCTCAAAACATCCATTTATTCTCATAACTATTTAATTTCTTCACTAATTACCTTGTTATAAAATCCCAATATTCAAAAATAATATCAGATTATTCATTTTAAATTCCAAAATGCATTTTTAATCAATCAAATATTTATTATTAATTATCCCAAAAATTGGGTTATTACATTAGCAGTGGTGCTTATGCCATTGGTAAAGAATAAAGGACTCCCTCGGTACTTCTGATCCCAAAAGGATGTGGTCACGCCTAGATCAAGAGAGGGGCGAGCCCGGCATTTATGATCGCCCTTTGTATATAAAGAATAGAGGTCCCCTTCTTTAGGTCATCATCATCACCATCACTCTACAACGTATCATCGTCGTCGATTTCCCACTCCCTAGAGATGCTGGTTAAGCCCAACATCGGTTGTATGCCAAACACTCTCGCATCAGGCACATATTAGCCCCTGGGAGGAAATGAATCATCTTCACCAGCAACTTAACAAAATGAAAGCCAGAATGCTAGGGCAAAGCTTTATCTAATGACGAGAATAGAGTCATTCTCCGAGGAAATCCTGAACACATACATCCACCAGCAGTATGCATTGCTGCCCATTGACAAATATAACGGGAATGATGACCCTTCATACCACATCACTGCCTTCAACTACATCACCTAAGCCGACTAGCTTTCTAGTCCCACAAAGTGTATGCTCTTCCTGTACACTCTTACTGGACTAGCCTCCTACTAGTTATTACATCTACAACCTGGCAACATTCATTCCTGGGCTTAGCTTTGCATAAGTATCAAGACTAGGTTTTTTGCTTCCTAAATCCATGACATGATGGCTAGTAAGCAAGGTGACATCGAGCAAGGGCCGATCGGGAATCTTTGGTCGTATGTGAACCGCTTCAATAAAGGGTCCACCTAGGCTAAGGATGTCGACAAGAACAGCCAGGTTATAGCCCTTTGCTTGGGGGTCAGATACAAGTCCAGAATATGGAAGGAATTACAGAAGTAGTCGACCACTTCCCTAACAGATTTCTATCAATGGGCGAACGACATCATGAGAATGGAGGACATTGATCTTTTAAACGTCGATGATGAGGCTTGGTGTTTAAACATAGCCTATCCCTCTGACACTTCAAACCTTCAAAGTAATGGTTGGTGTAATAACAACAAGAGGCGTGCAGAGGAGGGCACCTGGTACAAGCCTAGGTATGCTCACTATGTCATCTTGACTCGAGATATGGAATCTATATGGACGGAGTACCATTGCAAAGACTGTCTACCACTAGAGTCGGGAACCCCCAACAGCAAATACCGCTAGTTCCATCAAATCAATTGCCACACCACTATCAAGTGCTGCATACTGAAGGATGAGATAAAAGAGTAATCTGAGAATGAGTACTCATACAGTTCATTCGACAATAGGTCGATCAAAGGATGGCTCACAACAATCAGCCAACTCAATCCTAGCAACCCACCAATAACGTCATAGCCATAACCAACATTCTGACTATCTTCAAAGATCTGCATGTAGCCGAAGCAGCCGGGGAGCATAATTTCGGTACTATAAAGAAGTGGGTTTGGTTGGCCAAATTTATTCATTAGAGAACCACGGATCCAAAGCACCCAAATTAGAAGCAGATCTGCCTATCACCTTCACTGCCGAAGATAAAGAAGCCATCTCCTACCTCCATCATGACCCTATGGTCATCATCCTTACATTAGCCAATATAAATGTACATTGAGCCTTTATGGATTAGGGTAGCTCAGTCAACGTCATGTTCAAACATGTCTTCGAGCCATTCAAGCTTCCTACCTCTAACCTCACCTCCTACGCCTTGCCTATCTATGGCTTTGGAGGTGGTGGATTGTTTCAATAGGGACAACTTCTCTCATTACCACATTCAGCAAAGAGCCCCTTACAAATAAGATACAGGTGAACTTTGTAGTAGTTGATTACCCGTCTGCTAATAATATCTTAATAGGATGATCGACCCTTGCGGAACTCGATGCAATTGTATCTTCCAACCGGCTTGTCATGAAATTTCAGTCCAATCAAAAAAAGGCTAGGAAGTGTTATAAGACCTTCCTTGGACAATCCAAGTAGGGTGTTCTTATGCTTCAATAGGAATTTGCAACAATCAACATCGAGTTACTCGAGAGAACCTTTGAGTCAGTTAGCACTCATGTTCATGCCAAGGCCGCCCCTAACTCTGAAATAGAGGCATCAACATCAATGACTCAACCCACAAGGACACTCAAGCCAATCGGAGCTCCTATCCAAGCCAAGGGGTAAAACAGTCAGCTTGATGAAGTCGCGGCTATCAGTGATATGTCACCTAGATGAGTGGTCGAGCCGGTCAGCGCTCCCACTCATGCCGGGACCGTCCTTAGACCTGAAGAGTCTATTATCGATGGTGTGTTACCCAGGAGTAACCATGAGCCTACCAATGCTCCAGTTCATGCGAGACCACCCAAAGTAAAGAAACTACACCAACTGGTCGCGTGTTACTGGAGAGAACCATGGAGCCCAACAACACTCCGGTTCAAGTCGGGACTGCCTGTCACACTGAAGACTGAGGTGGCATAAATCCTATTTCCTTGGCCACTCCCTTGAAAACAAGAGAGTTCATCACGACATGGAATAAGCAAGTCACACCCAGTTGACAAGTGGGGACCTCCAATATAGTAACTCATATCCTCTTAATGCTTACACACTCATTTATGAGCGTCGAAGGAAATCTCAACCCCTTGACTCGAGCATAGACGTCTGCCCCGACCGAAGATGCTATAGAGCGCATGATCTATGCGTTGGACTAATGCGAGTTAGAAACTAACCCTGATCTGGATGATGACCCGCTCAATTCCCACATGAGAGATTCAACCACTCAAGTTAATGTCTATAGACACCGTCGGAGGGCACATACAGAACCTGCCCGAGACTTTTAACATCCTACGTCGATAAATATGAAGCTGAATCCAAAGAAGTGTTCATTTGCCATCCATTAGGAAAGTTACTTAGCTATGTTGTGAGTGCCAAGGGAATTGAAGATAACCTCGACAAAATACAAGCCATCCGAGACATGCAAGTCCTGAGAACTATCAAATAAGTACAAAGCCTAAACGGGATCATTGCTGCTTTGAATCGGTTTGTGTCCAAGGCCACCTACCGTTATCTCCCCTTCTTCGACCTCATCAAGAAGTGGAAGTCATTTTCTTGAAACAACGAGTGCACTAAGGCATTTGGAGAGTCGAAGCAACACTTAACTACCCCCGGTACCGTCCAAAACTCATCGACGAGGAGGATCTGTACCTTTACCTTATAGTGTATGAACTCGCGATGAGCACTGCATTGATCAGAGAAGATGAGAAGGTTCAATGGCCGATCTAATATGTTAGCAAAAGGTTGTTTGGTCTCAAGGTTAGATATATAAGGCTGGAAAAGCTGGCTTTTTGCCTACTCATGGCAGCCCGAAAACTTTCCTATCCAACCAATTGTTGAAGCAAATTCTTAACTGAATCGGCATAGTAGGCTGGCAACTGAAGTGTTCCATTAAGCTTGGGCAACACCACATCCCTTTCTAGTCTTGCACTTTTATCAACGATTAGGCCGTTGTAGATTTCATTGTTGAGTGCTCAAGTGTGGACAATGACGAAGATGAGACCATCACTAATCAACAAATTTGTCACTTGTATATGGATAGGGAATCAAATGAGAAAGGGGGTAGGGGGCGACATGGGCCTTGTCACACCAAAGGAAGAGAACTTTGTTTTGCGGTCCACCTTGCTTTCAAGACAATCGACAATGAAGATGAGTGCATGGCTGTCCTAGTCGGTCTTAGGATGGCAAAGAGTCAAGCGTGGATTCCATCCATATGCTCATCGACACATCGCTGATTGTTAATCAAATTGGCGATCGTTTCCAAGTCAGAAGCAAAACACTAGCGTTGTATCCAGGGAGAAAAATGCCAAGGTCGACCAACTGACCAAGACAACAAGCAATCCAAAAGAAGTTGCTCTTTAAGTTCCACTAAAAGTCCGAGACACCCCTTGCTACGAGTCAGGGAAAACAACAATAAGGATTGACATGACGTCCAAAGACAATTGGATGGCTCCCCTAAGCAAGTACTTAGTAAATGAAGAGCTTTCGACCAACCGCAAAGAAGCCCAGAAAGTCCTCCATCGGGCTCCTCAATACACAATCATGGATGGGAAGCTCTACAAGTGGGGTTATTTTACACCACTTCAGTTGTGCATGTCTAAAGGAAAAGTTAATCAGATATTAGAAGAGCTGCATGAAGGATTATCTGGGGATCATACTAGGGGGCAGAGCTTAGCAAAGAAGGCTAGCCGACAAGGCTAGTACGGGCCTACTATGATCAAAGATTCAATGGACTTCATCAAGAAGTGCGACCAGTATCAGCGGTTCGCCAAGATCCCCAGGGCTTTTCCTACCCTTCTTACCCCAATGACTCCCCTTGGTCATTTGATACTTTGGGAATCGACTTGATAGGAAAGTTACCAAATGTTAAGGGAGAATACATCCACACCATAGTAATTATTGACTACTTCACTAAATGTGTCGAGGTTGAGCCCTTAACCGAGGTCATCACCCCTAAGATACTTAATTTCATCATCAAGAACATCGTTTTCCAGTTTGGTTTGCTAAGGAAGATCACCGACGATGGCACTTGATTAGAGAGTAGCCTCTTCTAGGACATCCGTGCAAGAAATGAGATCGAGAAGTGTTTCTCTTCCATTTCTCACCCCTAAGCAAATAGGTAAGTGGAGGCTGACAACAAAACCATCATGTCAATACTCAAGAAGCACCTCGCAAAACCTAAGGGATGATGGGTTGAGGAACTGCCGATCATCCTTTGGTCCTATCGCACCTCCAGCTACACTTTAATCGACTTTACTCCGTTCTTCTTTTTTTATAGGTACGAAGTCATGATAGTCATTAAAGGTGACATCCCCTCACCTCGGCTTCTCATAAACGAGCTCGAACAAAACAATGAGTATCTCAAGTCTTTGTAGTATAGTGGTGAGTTTCCCCGCCAAAAACTTGTTTGACGACGAATTTTCTATCGAATTAGAAAATCGTCGACAAATTTTGAAATACAAATTTAACCGCAAGCACACGGCGTACAATGATAGTACGTGGCGAATACGGGTCGATCCGTAGGGAATTGTTAGATTTTAAATCTCTATTCAATCAAATTAAACCAAAGTCGAGCGATTGTTTTAAGTACAAAGAAAATGCAAAAACTAACAACTACAAAAGTGAATGAAAACTATGAGAATAAAATGACAATTTAGAGATAAATCCACTCTCTAGATCATATAGTTCAACAAAATGAAATTATGATCTCTCTTTTTTGGTCATTAGTGAATTTAATTGATGTGCTTATCATAAGTATGCCATATTTATTGTATTAATTAGCCCAACATAAGCCATTAAACTTTAACACACCCCTTAAACCACTTACTAATTCTCATGAAAAATGACAATAAGTTGAAAATGAAATCTATTT
This sequence comes from Allium fistulosum, assembly GCA_030737815.1. Taxonomy (NCBI): domain Eukaryota; kingdom Viridiplantae; phylum Streptophyta; class Magnoliopsida; order Asparagales; family Amaryllidaceae; genus Allium; species Allium fistulosum. The sequence continues at coordinate 118,521,878 of CM060901.1, read as the reverse complement.
TAAGCATCAAATTTTAGTTGAAAATGATATCTATTAATTAGAAATATAGACCATCAAATTTTAATTTCAACATTCACTTCATTACCATAATCATATGTAGATGAAGAGGTAATTTGTGTTTAGTGATTGTTTAAGCATAGCCTTTTTGGTGTCAACAATATAGGCTATCAAATTCAAAGCAAAAAACAACAAATAAACCACTTCAAGCATTGTCACTAAACATAAAAAAAGAACAATAATCATCAAAATGTTGAAGCTACATAATTAGAGAGCTTCATTACCCCTAAATTGAAGGGGTTTAGCATCTCATTTGTGTTATCATATCAATACAAGTAGCATGCAACATGAAACACACAAAAAAAGAAGATGAAAGCAAAGTAAAAGAAGAGCTATTCTACTTGCATAAAATAAAAGAAGATCTACACTACTAACATGAAAGTAAATAAACAAGAAAAGACTTGAACTAAAATTGCATAAAAAAAGGAAAATTACATGAAAAGAAATGGCTAAGTAGCCATGAAAAGAGAAAGAGAGCTTCCTTTTATTATTTTTATCTAAGCTAAAACTAACTAAGAGGAAGAGAGGCTACATGAAGCATAAGGGGTATTTATACATGTATGAAACCCTAATCCACTTTTTTGGGGAATGCCCAAAATACCCCCTTAGGAAGTGTAGTGGTCAAGTAACCATTAGCATCATATAATCATCCATTAAGTGGGCATGAAGCTTTAATGGTCTTTTAGCATGTGCATTGGCTCCTAAGTGTACATTAAGGTAGGTGGGGTCCTTCATGATCATGACTTTGATTTATTTCCATCTTCATTCCTTTGTATCTTTATTGTGCATGCATATATCTTCATGAAACCACTTGTATATGAAGCCAAATTGCTATAAAATAATATAGAAATTTCCAATTAAATTTTCTCAAAATAATATATGCACAAAAATGATCATTTTGCCCCTATATGAAGATAAATATGTGACGATTTGAAAATAATTTGAATTTTGATTTAAACATGTTAAAACACCCAATATGATCATTTATTTAATTTAATTGGATTAAATATGGTGGTAAAAATATGCACATTTACGTGCATATCATCAGGCTCGACACCATTGAAGAACGAAGAGCTAAAGTCGAACTTCGCACTAAAGCCTACAAAAGGAAGATAGACAAGCATTACCACTCCAGAGTGAAGCTCCAAAAATTCATTGTCGGTGATCTTGTCTTGCACTAAGTGCTCGTAAACACAGAGAACCAGGCCGAAGGAGTGCTCGACCTGAATCGGGAAGGGCCATATGTCATCAATGTCGTCATGTCAGATGGTTCTTACCACCTCTCTTTCCCGAATGGAACACACATATCTCACACATGGAACACAGAGCACCACCAGGCCTATCATATATAAGCCATAATTATAAGACCATTGTAAAAATCTTTTGTGAAGAATATAATAAAGACTTCAAAGCCTTTTCTGCCAGCACTATAGGCTATCCAGGGAGAGTGAGTTATTATGTGCTTACTTTCTTTCTTAAGAATTGCCGATCTGTACCACCAAGGACCACATGGGCCATTTTATGCTACATACCTTGTTGACTGGCTATCCAACAAGAGTGAATTACCATGCATTCACTTCCTTGTTCGGGGTCTGCCACCACCGTAGGTTATCTAGTAAGGGTGAGTTATTATGTACTCACATCCTTACTTGGGGACTGCCGACCTCTGTCACCAAGGGCCATGCGAGCCATGCTCCTCTCCTTGCTAGTCGGTTATCTAATGAGGGTGAATTATTGTTCATTTACTTCCTTGTTTTGGGACTACCAAACTACCCCGTTGAGTTTTGGTGAGACTTCACTCCCCTATATGCCAGGATGCATCGATGACAAGAAGCTCGACTTTAGTGGTCCCAATTCACTCTCCAACGATGTCGCTTGTCCCTCCTATAGGATGGGGTAATGTTGTTGAGACTGGCGCTGTTACTACGAGTGACATTGAGGTTCAACATTTATAGTACGCCCCTATAACAATAAACTGGGCATCATATCAACTGGCCGCATGATACCCATAAGAGCCCTCGAGCCACTTAGTGCTTCGATTCAAGCTGGGACCACCTGCCACTCAATCTTGTCACGTGTCACCCAGGAGAACCCTTGAGCTACTTAACGCTTTGGTTCATGCCGAGACCGCCAAAATTATAACTGGCCACATGTCACCCAAGAGAACCTTCGATCCACTCAGCGCTCCAGTTCATGCCTGGACCGTCCAACAATGTCAATAACACAAACAGGCTTGACAACCATGTACCCGCCTCCGTGCAACTACGACTGGGCTTCTCAGCCAACCATGGTCGATCTATCATCAAGATAAGTTCTACATAAATTATGTTTACATGATTCATATGAACGTGCCACAATCACCGCCCATCTCATTGCCACGAACCACCGTTTATTAACCTTGTGAAAAAGTTTAGGTGCAAATAACATAAGGACTATGTCGACTACTCAAAGTACACTACCTTACTAATCACGCACAAACAAGCAAGAAAGGATTAATAAATCAAACACTTGAACAAGTTTCACATGAAAAAATGGTTCTATTCATTCCAACAAAAAATGCAAGGCATAGAGCTCGCCTCGCCAGGCTTGATCAAGATTGAAGGAAAATATTTACCAAGCTGGCCCGCTAACCGACCGAGCCAAGAAATCAATCTGCTCTTGTGTCAAAATGGCCAGCATGGCCACACGGCTAACCCATCTACCTCCATCTTGGCAGCCAACTCAGCACGGGTCACGACGAGGGCCTCAGCGTTGAAGTTGCTAATGGAAATCGGTAGGTGGTAATTTTCCCTGAATAGGGCATTCACCATGTTCTTCAGCCGATTCTTCCACGTATTCTCCTCTGCCGCCCCAGACTCTACATCAGTAAACAACCGAGATATAGTTTGTATCCTAGTTCAGGTCATTCCGCAGAGCTTCTACCTCCTTCTCAGCCTTCCCTAACTTCTCCCTAAGATCCTTGACCATCTTCTTCGCCCTCTCCCTCGTCTCAGTCATCTCCTTCACTATCTTCTTCTCCATTGCTTCCACCTCCTTAGCCATTGCCAGAGCATCCTCGGCTGCCTTCCAGGCCTGCTCTTTTTTCCCGACCACCTCTTCAAAATCTATGAAGTCTTTATGGATGTGGATAGAGCAGTGGACAGCCTAAAAACCAATGTTAATAAAAAAAATTCAAGTTTGGAAGCTTATGAGAAGGGCATCCCGCGTGTGTGTATTCAGCACAGACTCCATGGAGTTCCAGTCCCAATCGGATATAGGCTGATGAGTGGATGACAAAATCTCTATGGACATAAGTTGCAATAACCTCATAAGGCGATCCAGATCTTCATGGTCTAAAGCCTGATGAATCTCCAAAGACACTTTCCCCAACGGCACCGCATCATAAATAGGTGCTTGCTTGGACAAAGGAGTGCGGGCCTTTAGGGATGACCCCCCGGTCCTCTTTCTGTTCCTCCTATCATCAGAACTAGTAGAGTTAGGTTGTGCCCTTAGAGCAATTATGGAATTTGTTAGGTACGTCTAACTCGATAACCAATCTTATTTAAAACAAAATGTGTTTTTTCTTCTATTATACACTTGTTATATTGTGATATAATTAATGAGTAATTAATTTTAAGTATATTAAATAGAAAATGCTTAAATAATATGTTATGTGATAATAATTACAATGTGTTGTAATCATGAGAAATTTGTCGTGTTCAAAATAACATATTATTTTAAATATTCTCAGTCAAGATGTTTCGAGATGGAATATCGATACATCCATTGAGACTAGAGTGGGTAACGCTCTCTAAATGTTGGGTAGTGCATTACTCATGGCTGTTAGGGGCACCAAGGGGTTACGTACTGATAGTTATTGGGTAATTATGGAATGACTCACTCGAGAGTTCTCTGTTGGTTGATATAAGAAGGTCAAACGGAGAATCTCGAAGTAATGTGTTACACAGCTCCCTCGACTTGAGAATGTTGTTGTAACACCCTACCTGTATACCCATATAACCAAAGAGTATTACAAAGTAATACAGTCTGATAATACAGAGAATGAGGCAATATTTGACCTTCAGACATGAATATTCCATTGAGCTAACACCGATACGTATTTCAAAATCAAATAAATATCTCACTGTACATATCCAGTATTGGCTCTCAATATTGGCTCTCAGTCATACACAACAAAAAGGTGTGTCATTGATTCAGAGAACAACCCCACAATTAGGCTGCTAGGATAGATACTAGGCAATCTGGTTTACTCCATGCCGTATAATAGGAGTATACACATAATAGATATGCACACTTATGGCTCTCAACTCGCTCACTCTCAGTTCACATCACCATATAATACCCCGAATATTCAACCCTGTATGAGTGATGTCTATTCACAAAAAGTAATCGAAAAAATATTAGCTCAGGCTGCCCATAACCTGATGTTATTCGCTCATTTACTCAATGCTCGTAAATTACACTCGTAATAATATTCTATACCATGAGTCAAAAGAGTAACCAAAAAAATATTACCGAATGTCCCATACCTCTCGGTATTATTAATTTGTTTATTCAATATTCTCACAATATAAAATTACATACCATTCAACCAATTACTGATTAAATAAGGGTTTTATTACATAAAGACTTTTCCCAAATCTTCATTTTATTTTCACATATCAATATAAAATTTCAAACAGGTTTAAATTATGGAATTCTTATTCTATTCCAAACTCTTTTAAACCACTTTTTAAAAGTAGTTTATTAAACTAAAATCTTCTTTTCCTTATTTTAAAATATACCAAAAAGGATTTTTTTCCAAATAGAAATTCCTTACCATAAGAAAATTCAAACTTCTCATTTCTTTTTAAAATGGTTTATATAAATAAAATTCACAAAACGATAAATATATCACATTTAATATCCGTTACTTCTCCCAAAGATACCATTTTACAAAGCTTTGCAATAATCTCATTACTTTAACATGAAAATATTAAATTCTCTTTATAAAAGGAAAATCCTTTTAAATCATTTTATTATCATAAATAAAATATATACCTATCTATAAATTCACTTTTAAATTTATTTCTCTTTTCTGTAGTTTAAGCCAAAACAATTTAATACCTTAAAAGTTAAAAAATATTGTATTTATAATCTTTCTTTTATCTTTATTTTTAAACAAACTAATTTTAAAATTATCATAAAAAACTCTTTAAAATATTTCCTCTTTCAAAACTTCTTTTAATCAAATTTTGAAGTCTCCCCTTGTAAAAATAATATATAGACTTCAAACAAATTTGTATAAATATTTACAAAAAAACATTTAAACCTATTTCCCCCTTTTTAATCAATTCTGGATATGATTACTAGTCTAATTTATTCCATAGAAAACCTTATGCATGTATATGTGTGTATATGTGTGTGTGTGTGTATATCCAAGCATCAACATCAATATACAATTAAAGATTCATTCCTACAAAAAATAAATCATGGCATGCGTATAAATTTCTACCCAACCAAACCACACCAAATCAATTCATCTATACAACAATCAATGAAAGCACGAAAGAGAACCTATACTAGATCATAGATGTGAGTAATAAATTTACCCACCAAATGATGCTTGCAAGGTCGAATCTTATTCACCACTTTAGTCCAAACGTTAGCACAACCATCATACACAACCTATGGAAAACCATCATGGTTCCTGCTCCTCCTATGCACTGCCATCACAGCCTCCTATTCATGCAATCTTCCCATCACCGAGCCCATCATCACCATCGCACTATCCAGTCACATGCCATCTGCTTCCTACTCATGCACTTTGGCCACCCGTCGCAATGCCACCAACCGCAGCATCACGGCTACCTTCCTTCTCCCATAGTGTTCACGCCACCAGCCTTCGCTCATCTTCTTCGTTCATTTTTTAACTCTGAACCGTGAATTGATTAGGGCAAGGGAGAGTGAATTAGGTCACGTTTGGTTAAGGAGGAAATGAGAGAGCTTTCTAGAACCAATGAGAGAAAAGAATGGGCTTGGGCCTTAAATTTGGGTTCTAGTTTAAATCAATTAGTTTTCTCTTCCTTTTATTTTAAATAATTCTTTTTATTTGTTTGTAAATAAATTTCAATCTAATTTAATTTGATTAACACTTCATTTTACGAAATATAATCCGATAGCTGCAAAATTTTATTTAATTCGCTACTTGTATATCCTTAGTTAATCATTCATTAAATTAATTCAAAAGTAAATTTATTTTTCAACTATTTTAATCATATAAAAATTATTTACACTTCAAAATATTTTGTAACGATTAAAATATTTCATTCAGTTTCAATATATTATTTGAAAAGGAATTTATTAATTTAATTCAATTTATTAAAAAAATCTTTTACTAAATAGAATTTAATTAACTAAATAATTATTTTAAAATAATAATTATCTCAAATCAAATTCAAACATTTTTTATTTTTATTAAATTTACTTATTATTATGGCGTAGAAAGCAAGGTTATTACAGTCTTCCCTCTTATGAAAATTGGGTGCACGCAATTTCTTATAGGAGGATGTCATATACAACTCATACCCTAAACTTTCTTCTTGTCTACAATCTTCTATCAAACTTATACCACTCAATCCTCTATGTGGTCCATAACTTATCGTATGCCATAATTTAAATAGACTTATCCCTCGACCTTTTATTTTTCGCATACGATACACTTTTGTGGAAAAATTTCTAACTGTCGGATTTTTTGGGAAATTTCACCAGTCTCCTTTGTACACAATGCGTTTCAAAAAAATCACAACGCAAATATATCATAATATATAGACACACACACATTCTAAAACACAGGAAATCAATATACTAACACATATATATCAATAAACATGTAAAAACATACATTGTCATAGCATTTTTAGCAAACTATTTAAGCTTAAAGTGAGCAAAGCGAGCTATGCACTGCAGATCAATCCATGCCGACTTCATGTACCTATGCTTAACTTAAATAACACACATGAGATCATAGATAAAAACATACGGCAACATTACGTTAATATTTCAAACCAACAATGTTGCATTTTCACTTTAGGCGACTTCCGACTAACTTTAAGGTGTTAACAACATACAACTATGCTATGCTTTCAAAGGTGAAGTTATAGCATTATTCATTAGCTTTCCATAACAATTTTTGGATCACAAAAATGTTAATACAACTTAAGTTATACTATTTTTACCAATGGTAGTAAATTTTGAAATGGTGAAAAAATACTGCTCCACTCTTCAAATATGTTGTTTTAGCCTAGACAATGATAAACTTTTGCAAAATGCTTACAACAAAAGTTGTTGCTTATCTGATAAGCTTTCGAGAAAAGGAAAAATCGTTAAAATAAGAAAAACCACTTGAAAGTTACGATCAAATGAATTTAACGCTATTATATGGAGTTTGTATTTTTAGAACAACAATATACATCCATTTTAATTCATGTTTAAACTATATTTAACCTCAAAATTTTACACTGCATTTCAAAAAAAGGGTTCTCTAATGACATGGCTTTCTAATGAAATTAAAATCGTCACAAACAGATCAATAGTTCAAGCGTTATGGTTAAAACGAATCATTACTAAAACTTAGAAGATTTTCATATATTGTCTAAAAACTTTTATATACTCTACACACACTTTCAATAACAAATTCCAAACTTATTAACTTTTTTTTCAAAATACCAAACACTATATCACTTAGATCATAAATTTTCATAATTCAAATTTATATACCTTTTCAAATAGAAATCAATTCCTATGTAAGCCAACAATGATATGAATAGTACAAAATTAATTTTACATAAACCACATTTCTTTATCGTTTTGATGAATGATGTTCATTAATACTTTAAAAAATATTATACACAAAATATATTTTTTTTACAAAACAATCAACTCTTTAGTTCAACTTTATATCACTATTTTAATTTCAAAAATTATTTTTCATTTGAAAGCTTACATAGTAAACTCTTATATCATACAGCATTGTATCACAAATATATTCACAACACTCATGCAAGACACAATCAATCATACGGCTTGGCGGGCATACAATCACAACATCACATACCCTACAAATTTCAAATTCAAATATATCTACAAATTTAGCAATGATGACACATCATGAATTTCTAGTGGTTTACTTTGCGAATTGGCTGCAATGCTGGTTGTGTGATCAACATTGCCTCATCGTCAACTTCAGCTATCCACTAATGCTCGAAGGTTGCAATCATCTTATAAAATGTCCAAACATATGAAAATATCTTTATTATTTACAAAACAATTCATTGCTTTACCACAATAATACTTATATATATATATATTCTCAAATCGAAACAATTTATAAAACTTCAAAATATTATATGTATCTTCACATCACATACTTCACTAAAACACTATTTCAAAATAACAATTTTCTTTTCAAAAGGTTTAAATCACTTCTTAGACCTTTATCTATATTCTTTTCAAAATATAGCTCAAAATGTTTCTTTAAAATGTTGTTTTCTTTTCAAAATACTTTTCTCAAAAATATTATTTATACTCTTCCTTAAATTATCTATGTCTTCCAAACAATAACTCTTTATTCTCTAGAACATTTTGCTCGTTTCAAAATATTCTTCATATTATTTTAATCTCTTTAAAACAGTGAATATAACTTTCTTCGAAATACTATTTCAAAACATTACTTTCAATATAGCTCAAAATATTTTACTTTCTTTTCAAAGTACTACATTACTTTTAAAACTTGGTGTCCATAAGTCCCGTCCTAGTGTTCAGGAATCCTTATCGATAACGTTTATTAGGCGCACCAATCAAAATTCTTAAAGCACTCAACAGACAGATTAACATGATATTAATTTCAAAAATTCCTTTAAATATTTACTTATAGATATACTTTAAACAATTTATTCTTTATAAAAACAATTGCTTGCTTCTAATAGAACTTCATTCCAAAACTGTATATATTCCATTAAACACTCTTCATAAAAGAATTATTTAATTATATTAAAGCATCGTTTGTACCATACTTATGTATATACCCATGTATTTTACCAAAAATATTTTTAATCCCACTATACTTGTTTGTATACATAAAATATTTACAAAAAAAATCTTTATAACCAAAATAGAATAATAACTCAACCTAATCTAAATAACCACTCATCAACCATTCGTGTATGCAAACAAGCAAACTTTTCAATCGTAATTTTTATTTCATCATATTCAATTAAATATTATTTTATACTAGTTTATACATAAAGTGATTTCTCCCTTTTCCCTTGTAGTTACTTCTCTATCGAAAGATATCACAAGGTTCAAATCATCAAAACTCATATAGGACACTATCCTTGAGTGATAACTCCAACAAAATAACTTCACTCAAGATTGATCCAACAAAACTTAATCAATCAAAACATCCACACAACAAAATCCAAGCATCAATCATCCTATCAATACAACCAAGAAGCTCAACGGAAAGCTATTTATATACTTCCGCTGTGCCACTCTGATCACTACTATATCTTTCAACTCATACTTGCATCATCACTAATTATTTATATGATGTGTCCAATGTGCGAGATTTAGAAGAGGGCCTTCTAAAGCTTCCCTACCCAACAATTCCATTCTTACGTCAAAGCCACCCAAAGGTTTAATATTCACCATCAATACCAATACTATTGGTCAGATTAACCACTTCTACCTTCATCTGATACTCTATATCTCATATAGAGACTTACCTCAGAAAGAGGTAGAAGAAATATATTTTATAATAAGAAAAATACAAGGTTGAGTTAATCCAAAGTTGAGAGCTGGATCTAAGCCTGGATTCAGTTTTCTTAATAAAAGTACCAAAATGTTGACACCAAAAATTGATCAACTCCCAAGATTGAGTTGAAGGGAACCTGTATGACCTAGATCTAGAAGATAGTATTAAAAATAAAAGAAATAAAACAGAGAGATACAAGATTTTTATAGTGGTTTGGCAACTCCGGCCTACGTCCACTTTATAGCTTTATTGATTATGGATCTGAGATAGTTTGCATGAGATTACAGAGAATTAGAGTCACAAGTACAAGAAGTTGACAAGTTCTATGGCCTAGAACTGCCAAGAGTAGCTGCCTTGGTGACAATTGTGAGGAAGGATGATGGTGAAGAGCGATGAAGTCCAAGATCCGGAGTGAAGTAGAAAGATCAGGGAGAAGATCGTGTATTAATTGCATTATGATTTGTATTTGTAGGGAAACAGAGGTACTAGGACAAAAGCCTGCTTGCAGTAGAGTCTAGAAGTTGGCCTAATGTCACACAAGAGATCGCGGGGTCTACCGAGTTAAAATAATAACTTGGTACCAAGTCATTTGACTCGATGTCGAGTTATTCCTTAAGTGGAAATTGGTTCAACTCGTTTGCACTGCTCTTCTATCTTGAAGTTGATGTGTTCCATGCCTTTTCATTAACTATTGGTTGATTCTAGTGATATCTCCATTATCACTTGAGTCATCCGACTTTCTTAGCTTTCTTCTCTTCAACTCTTGGAATTGATCGTCCAAACTCTGGAAAAACACTTAGTCACGAGTAAAAGGGGTAGAAAATGAGTCGCATGAAGTTAGAGAAGTGAAATGGGGAAGTAAAATGACTCGGTATCGAGGTAAACAACTCAATACCGAGTTATTTACTTAACTCAACTCTTGGTGAAACTCTTATGAGTTATTTCGTTGCTTCTTCTAAGTGTACTTCCAAGATTTCGAGTCCGTCTTCGTCTTGACGTCCTAACTTCCGTTAACTTCTACTTGGTTAGAGACCCGGTTAATACTTGCCCCTCAGAGTATGCTTTTGTTGAAAACAAAGCATGCTCTAGATTGATACAAGTCCTGGACTGTTATCCCGTGAATTCTAGTTGACCGTTCAAATACCGTCTCGAGACGTTGAGTTTACTTGGTAGATTTTTCCTTTGAACCATTTAGCTTAGCTATAGTTGGAATCCCATTCCTTTGCACTGGTGATGCAATCTTCACTCCGGAGATTACTTCACGTTTGGGTTAGCACAGACATTCTCTGTAATGCTTTTGAAAAGATATAGACCTAGTGCCGAGTTATTTGTTTTTCCCCTTGACCCTATATATTTCCACACTTTGAAAATTTTTAGTTTACTTTTCATTCGTTATTCACTTCGCACCTGAGCCACTTAAGCTTCCAACCGATCCAACCTGCTTCCTCTAACCCGGTTCAACCCAGATCCGCCTTAACATCGCCATCTACCATCGACTTGCTACCGCCACCCAGAAGCATTCGCCACTACTCATCCACCATGCAAATAGCTCGGTTCTGATCGATTGAAAACCCTAGCTTCAACTTGATTTAAGGTTGACGATGGTCAGCGTGGTGATGATGGAGATGGCTATGGCGATGGTGGTTTGGTCGATTTCAATTGAAGGGAGGCCATTGAATTTTCGGTTATGTTTGGTCGGTGGTTAAAATAATTTTTGCCCTGGTCGAGTGCACGCAGTTCCGGAGACAAGTCGTGTTTTCCAAATTCAGTAATCTCTTTTCAAGAATTTAGAAAGTCTCTATCGTCGTTTGAATTCTAGTGCGATGATTTATGTAACGACCCCACCGCGATACCCATATTATAAAAAAATATTATAAATAATTTCACCTAATAATACGGAGAATACAACTTGTTAAAGGTGACCAAATATGAATATATTTTTAAACTAACACTAACACGTCATACTTACGGTTTTGTTTAATCTCGGGAATAAATCACAATATTAACAATTTGCTCTAAATGCCAAATTTAAATAATTGATTTAATAATTTCTCAAAATTTAAATTGAAATCCTCTTTAAGAAATGAAACTCATTTCTTAAATAATTTAAATAAACTATTCTCAAATACTAGATTTAATTTCACAATTAAATTTCACAAATCACAAATTATAATCAATTATCCATAATTAAACTTAATTAATTAGGTAATGAACAACAGGGTTGTTCCAGACTTTCCCCTTAACGTCCCCGCAATTTCCTTAACGAAAGAAATCTATAAATTAAATTTCCAAAATTTTATCATCCATCTAAATCATTAAATGATATACACAATAAATCAAAAATTATCACATACTATTCTCCTTAGAATATTATTTAAAATAAACATTCATTATTTAAAAATATCAAATAATTTAATGACGTTGTCTTGCCATCTGTTTATAAAGAATCTCTATGTCAATTGGCTGCAATGTTGACCATGGAGTCAACATGGCCTCGCCACTGACCCTTTTTATTGCTAAGATTCGATGGTTGCACACGTCATCCAAGATAATACATATATAAAGCACTTTCAAAATTTAAATTATTATTTGCTAAACCACTAAAACCTTTAAACCCATATATACTAATAGAAAATTTTCCTTTTAAATTTATTCCCCAAAATATTTTTCTTAAAAACATTTTTACCTTCACAAATAATAATAACAAGTTCCAAACCATTCGCTTAATACTATTATTAAAATTCCATTTAATACCTTTTCTTTTAAAATTTTATTTATATCCAAGATATTTGCTTTTAGAACTTATCACATTTTTATATACAAGTGTACATACTTTTTCACAAAATTTTCCTTGCTAGCATAACCATCCAAAGGTCAATCTATCCTGTAACCTAAAAAGTCTTGGCTTGACCAGAGTATATAAAATAAACGGGTTAGACTATCTCTAAATATCCAAAGGGTAAGAACAAGATATAACAAAAGGTATATGGCATAATAAATGCAAACTAGTTACAGAAATGATTTAATTGAGAACTTATCATAAAGCGTAAGAACATTTAAATCATGAAACATTTGAAAGTCATAAAAACCCAAAACAATCCCTACCGATCATCTCGATCATCCATCCAATCACAACGATTGTCCGTACCGTGGAAAACAACAAACCGGTATCACTCGTACCGATTTGATACCAAGGATCGTCCTTGCCGTAAACAAACCCTAGCCCATCATAAGGGTTATCCGTACCGATCAAGATGATCGTATAACACATAGCACGACACAAAAGATTTTAAAGAATCCAGGAGAATACTCTTGAGGATCCATCGGTCCCACCGAACACCGAAAGGAATACACTCTAAAGTGTCAAATACTATCGCTTTTACTAATCCCAAGAACTTAACCAAAACGTCTCCTGCCGTTTGGTGAAATTCAAGTATTTACTAGAAGCTAGTAAATTTCACTTATTACGGATATAACTGGAAAACCTGAACTATATTCCCTTAAGGATCTATCGGTCCCACTGAACATCAAAAGTGAATACAACTCTTAAGTGTTAAATACTTCATAATAGCAATCAAAAGAATTTTACTAAGGCATCCTATACTACTTGGTGAAATTAGGGTATTCGCTAATGGGCTAGTAAGTTCCACTCAAACATTCTATTCAATGAGTTATACCATATTCAACGAAGCGTTACTCGAGAGCATTTAAACCAATTGGTAACACTAAGTCGATTATTAGTACTCTCCATATTATAGAACTAAGGCTCCCAAAACTTTTTTATTTAAAAATACAAAATCGCACGGAAATGCATAATGGCATAAAATCTTATAAAGTTTAAGGTTTGAAAGTAATTAAATATAAATTTTAATATATAAAATAGTTTTCTAAAATTACTTTATATAAAATATTACTTTCAAGATCCTTTATAAAACAAATCCATAACTTGATTATTATTAACTATATATAGATATTCGCCATTTGATAAAATATTACATAAATCCAAGCTATTCCGAAAATGCTCTTATGTATAAATAATTGTCTTAAATTCCACATAAAATATTTAGTTAATAAACCATATTCCAAAATATATATATAAAAGTCCTTGTAGTTTATAAATCCATAATTACTCTTATCCAAATCCATATAGGTATTTAAACCTTTAATTAAAAATAACTATGTTTATCTTCAAAATTAAATTTTTATTATAAAATAATAACTAAATGTCTAAATAAATACATTTACACACACACACACACTTTTTCAAATATTCTTTATAAATAACATAATTTTATACTCAAAAAGATTTAGAAGAAACGGTTTGATTTGAAAATCAATTCCTTCGAAAATCCTTATTGAAAACAAGCGATGGAACTTTAGTGTTGTGCTATGGAATCTTTGTCATAACCATTCCAAAAGAATTCACAAATTCATGAAATCAAAATCCAAAAATAACATTGAAACTAGCATGAAAACCAGTATCAAAATAAGCAATTACATTCAATCGATCAACCAAACAAACGGAGGAGCGAACGAAGTCCAAAATGGCATGACCTGGGTCTCAGCCAAGCTCATGACCGGTGGACTGGTTATCATGATCGGTGCATTGGTTGGCATGCCTGGGATGAACCCCAAGCATCGCCGGCGGTGCTTTGATCGCCCATTGGCAGTGATTCTTTCGCTGAATTGAACCTAGACTTCAACTACACTAAATTAGGTGTCATGCAAGCAACCAAACAACTTTAAAATGATTATAAGATCATTTGAAAAGGGTTTTAACAAACAAAGAATTGAATATTAAAAGATGCAATCAACACAAGAATTTGAGAGCAATTCAATCATAGATTCAACCAATTTACTAAACATCGAATAAACTTGCATTTGGAGATTGTAGTGTGAGGTAAACTCACATTTTCCCCTTTTCATAGCTTTCTAGAATCCCTAACTCAATCATTTTAGCAATTTCTAGGTTTAACTTCAACAAATTGAAAATAAAGATTATAACACTAAATAAAAATTAAGATTAATCAACACACTAAATACACTAGATGATAGAGGAGATACTTGAAGTTAATTCCTATAATTATTAGACAAAAGACCTATGATTTGCTCTCAGATTTGGGAAAAATGGAACTAGGGTTTTGAATTTAGGAGTTTTCTATTTAAGGGAGGAAATAAGAGAATGAGAAACTACACGTACATGTTTCTTAATTCTTATTTCTCCTATTTGGACCAAGTGGGTTTGATTTGGAGCCAATAGCAAGGTGTTGCTAATTCATAAAAGAAGTGTTACTAATTCCTTTTGTTTTACCTATTATAAAATGCTATTTACACTTAACTAATGTTTTACAAAATCACAAATTGATTTCTCAAATTTACCAAAACCAATCACAAGTTAGAAATCCACATTTTTATTAATATTGAGATATTTTATAAAAATCAAATTTAACTTTTGAAATTAAAAGTTATTCTCATTATTTTTAATAAAAATAAACTATTAGTTGTAAATTCTTATTTTAAAACAATTAATCTCAATATTAACAATTTATCCTAAATGCCAAATTTAAATAATTGATTTAATAATATCTCAAATTTTAAATTGAAATCCTCTTTAAGAAATGAAACTCATTTCTTATATAATTTAAATAGACTATTCTCAAATACTAGATTTAATTTCACAATTAAATTTCACAAATCAAAAATTATAATTAATTATCTGTAATTAAACTTAATTAATTAGGTAATTAACAACAGAGTTGTTACAATTTACCCCAAGATCGATCGTACTGGATGATCCCATCGCATCGCTTTTCCTATTCCTGCACTTCTAGTGATTCTGAAAAGAAAAGCTTTCCGCATCGCTTTGAGCAACTGCTCCATTATCAATTACTCATCGATAACACATAAGTTCCAAAATATAATTTCAAAGTACAACGTGACTCGTTTTTCTAGCACAAGGGAGCTATCTACACAAGATGGTCCATTCGTGGTGTACGAGACACTGGACTCACACTGCATAGATTAACACACTTTACTTGCCCTGGTCAATGCTTAGAATCCAATTGGTCAACACACGTCGACATCCTTTGGATTCCGAACGTTGGTTACATAGGGTTATTATTCAAAATAAAACATACCTGATCATGTTGAATGCCAAGTTTATTGTTTAGAATGATTCATCGGTCACCTCGTCTGAAGTTTGGCGAAGGAACGTCCACTCCTCTTGAACCTGGGTCTTTTACAACTCAAGCTTCGCTATCCATCCCTTAGGACCTAGCCATACCGAAACTCCCAAATCCGAAAGTCAAATAGTTCTAGTCATGCTGATAGTGTCAAGTACCTTTGGGATTGAGAATCTTGAGTGACCCGCCTGAGCTGGTGCCTTCAATCTTATCTACCCAGGTCGCTCCGAAACATTCTCCAACACGGCATCTCTAAGGATGATGTCCCTCTATCGACAAAGGCTGAATTCGCTCATAATCCCCCTTTAGACTTCACAACATGCAATCGGTATATGTGCCTGGGCGGTGCCATCCGGCCTTTCAATCCTTTTCTAATGATGGTGCCACAAGAACTTGGACTAGCTCCATTTCATGTCCACCCAAATGGCTGTTCTTTTCTAAGTTCGCTGTACGTTCTCTTCATGAATAGATTCAACCGGCCTTCGAAATTTAATGAGCTGACTCATCTTCTGCAATTCAAGAAAAAGCGGGATTCCTCATCCTATCAGATAATAGAGGCCTAGAAGGGATGTAAAGTGATTAAAAAGCTCCATAATAAGTGTTCTTCCTTCAATAATGAATATTTCTTCATGCAATGCCCACACGGTTTCAACCGGTTTTGGCTATCTAGATGTACGCCTCTTTTCCCTTGCTCCTCCCACGATAGAATTTCTAAGTTTCTAACTTGATATTTGTTTCCTCTTAGGCATCCTGGCTCGAGATGATAGTGCTGAGCATGAGAGAAGTTAGACCTAATCGGTGCTGTTACACCATAATTTATACATGGTACAAATTACAAATATTCGAAAGGAAAGCTCCTTGGCTTGTAATTCCGAAACCCATTATTTGTTTTCCACCGAGAGCTTAAGCACCAGGATCAATATCCGAGAACCCAAGATCCAAAAGCAAGAGCGATGACATCGATTAAGATCAAGACCATTGTCCAATTAAGGCAAAGAGCTTGGCCAAGAGCAGCAACTACCGAGACCAAAGACATTAAAATAAGTATCAACAATCAATGGCTCAGATAGCCTAAAACAAGATCAACGGTCAAGATAGATGAAAGGAATCAAAGAAGCTATATATAAAAGCACCACATCAGCCATCCATGTCATAACTCTTTAAACCGGACGATGACAAGTGTTTGAATCAAAGCTGTCTATGGCAATCTACGTCACTAATTCGAGTTAAAGCCCCTGCATCAATGGAAGAACCTTAAATTTTCTATAAATGGAGGACCACATGCTACTTAAAAGGGGCTGGCAAATAGATTCTCTGACATTTTGACAATTATTCAATACAACCTACCCTTTTAAGAAAGATTTAGTAAAAGATCGTTAATGGCGAATATGATCAGAAAGATACTTGTACAACAAATTGAGGAATAAAGACAGAAGTAGAATCTTTAAAGTGGACGTAAGAACCTCGGTTTCGAACCACTATAAATCTTATGTCTCTTTACCCTTTAACACTTATTTTCTACACAGTTTCGGTATTTACTCTATTTTCTTGCATCCTCTCGGAACAACCTTCTAAGAACTCCGGGGTATTAGTTAGACGAAAAATCTATCCAACATTTTTGGCACTAGAAGGAGGGCCCGAACCTCCATTCTTTTCTGATCCAGCAAGCTCAAACCTCTCAACCCAGCGTGAAGCTAAAATCCTCCTCTCGGAAGACACCTCGCTCCCTTGCCTAGGATGATGGAGTCGAAGAACTGCGTACGAATGACGAAAATCAAACGGACCAAACAAACCCAACTATTAATGAGGAAACTGCTGCCCCGGTCCTCATCGAAAGCGAGTTTCGAAAAATGATGCCGAAGTTCATTTTTGACACAGCACAATGCTTAGATAACTACTAGACTGAAGTTAAGAGCACTTTTTCAAATTGGAGAAAAAGGTTTCAGCCATACTTGAGGAAGACGAGAACCCTGTAACTTTCAACCGAAACCCAAGAAAGTTACCAACGACTGATGAGGTTTTGGAAGCTGGATTCATGGAGGTAGCTAGAAAAGCCGAAACTATAAAAATGACAAGAGTGGGACCTTCCGAGAGGCCCTTGAGTCTAAGTTTTGAAAGGGTGAATTTCGAATGAGGATAACAAACAGGCCACAAACTCAAAATACCGAAGTCGAAACACTAAGACTTGGTGGAGATCGAGCAATGAAAACCTTGTTAATGAAATTATCAGAACAAGTACAAAAGTTACAAGAAGACTGATCCGGCCTTACTTCTGAGATGAAGCTCTGAAAGGTTAAACCTTTCTTTAAAGAAATTATTAGGGCCTCAATGCCTTCGGGATTCAGGATCCCAAAGCTGTCTAATGATGAAACATCTAACCCCAAAGATCATATCGCTCTATATGAAATACAGATGCAAGCAATCCAGGCTTTGGATGAAATCAAATGTAGATTCTTGCCCACAACTTTCAGTTGATCTGCGATGAAGTGGTTCTAGAGCTACCCACCAAATTTTATAAGCTCTTGGGAATAGTTGACCATGGAGTTTTTGACTCAATTTTTCACCTCGAAAGACACTATAAAAAGATTGAGTTTGCTTGTTAACTTCAGATAGGGAAGAGGAGATTCCTTGAAGGACTATTGTAAGAGATTTAATGACATAGCCGCTCGATGTAAGGGCATGACAGATGAAACCAAGCTGGTCACAATCACTTCAAGGGTATGGAGAAACGCACCATTCTAAGACGATCTTTTGAGACAAGAGTGTAAATCCCTTAACGAATTCTTTTTCTGAGCTTGAGGAGAAATTCATATCGAGGAATCAAAGGTAACTGCCCAGAAGAACCTGGAATGGAGTGGTGACAACAAGAACTACACTTTGGCTAAAAGATTCAAGAAGGAATTTTATGTATCGGAAGCCTTCCCGCTAACCCGTTCCTATGCTCAAATCTATGCAATGACTCAGGAACGAATCCCATACCCTCCGAGAAGAGGAAGAGAGCTAGAAATTAACCGAGGAGGAAAATACTACAGCTACCATCAGCAAAATGGCCACAATACTAAAGAATGTATATTTTTGAAGTCCTTTATCAACTAACTGGCCAGGGAAGGAAAGTTGGATGAATTCTTGAAGAATGATTATACTTAAGGAACCATCACCCCAGCAAGAAACGAATGCACACAACCCGGGCATTAGCTCCGAGAAATCTACCAGTCCCTCGAAATTTTGTGGGCATCATTCTAGGAGGGCCTCATATTGTTGGGGAAAGCAATGGTAGTTGGAAAAGGTATATCAATGAAGCCAAAGCAGGAGATGTCTCGGTATATGAGACGAAAAGATTGGAGAAAAAATGAAAGGTGGGGCCAGTAATCACATTTGGCGATTCTGATAAGCAGAGTGTCTACCACACCCACAATGACCCACTTGTGATTATGGCCCAGATTGTGCTTTTTAGAAGTAGCAAAGATAATGGTGGACACTGGAGCTGCTGTCAACATAATCTTCAAACACGTATTCAACAAGATAGGATTATCCGAGAGTATACTCATGCCTAGTCAAACTCCCATATATAGATTTCAATGATAAAGGAACAATTCCTTTCAGAGAGTGTAAGCCAATGGTCAAAATTAGAAATAATCCTTACTGTAGAATTTTCATGACCGCCTTTGTCAAATCACGGACATCCCATCAGTATACAAGGATTTTTTTGGAAGACCAGCTCTCGACGCTATGGATGGGTATATTTCTACTAAGCATTTACCTATAAAGTTTCCTACTGAAACAGGAGAAGGGCTTGTAAGATGAGATCGGTGTATCCCCAGACAACTGTATTATGCGAGCCTGAACACAATCAATAAAGGAAAGACTTCATTTTATAAGAATGATGTCAAAATTAACCAACCTACACCTCTTGAAGTCAAGGAGACAACCAATGCCATGAGTTCTCAACCCAAGGAAAGCTGATGGAAACAATTAAGAATTTTCCCAAGATAAAAAGATCTCGTGATTGGGGAATTAATCTATGTATCGAGCTATCATGGAAGATTAAAAGAGATAGAATGAGGGCAGAGTAGTCAGCCTCTCAGGAGAGAAAGAACAGTTGCTCACATATACAGGAAACTTCGAAAGAAGAAGAAATTATGCTTGATCTCGATCCGAGACAAGGTATCGAGATAGCTTCAACAGCCGAGACTCTTGAAGAGGTATGCCTCTATGAAAATAACAAATCTAAGACAGTCAGGATGGGGGCTTATTTCCATCCATCTATCTGAGAGGAGCTAATTTCCTTTCTCAAACACAATCAAGATGTATTTGCATGGACTCATGATGATATGGTGGTAATCGACCCCTCAGTCATTTGCCATTAGTTAAGTATAGATCCAAAGTTTATTACCATAAGATAGAAAAGGAAACCCTTGGACAGGAACCAATATGTGGCTCTACAAGAAGAGGTCGAGAGGCTACTAGAGAACAACTTCATCCGAAACATATACTATCCAAAGTGGATTACTAATCTGGTATTAGTAAAGAAACCAAATGGGAAGTGGAGTACTTGCATTGACTTTATTGATATAAACAAAGCTTGCTCGAAGTATTGCTTCCCTTTATCAAGAATTGACCAATTAGTTGACGCTACCAACGGCATCAGTTGCTTTCGTTTATGGATGCTTATTCCTAGTATAATCAAATTCCTATGTTTAAACTCGATGAAGAGTACACAAGTTTCGTCACCAACATGGGTCTGTTTTGCTACAAGATAACAACCTTTGGTCTTAAGAATGCAGGGGAAATATATCAAAGGTTAGTCAACCAAATGTTCACTAAACAGATAGGTCGAAACATGGAAGTATATGTTGATGATTTGTTAGTCAAATCTAAGCAATCAGAAAATCATGTCTTGGATCGGGCTGAGGTATTCGAAGTCCTCCGAAAATATCAAATGAAGCAGAACTCTCAGAAATGTACCTTCGAAATACAATCCAGAAAATTCCTAGGTTTCATAGTAAGTGCTAGAGGGATAGAGATAAACCCAAATTAGATAAAAATTATAACAGACATGAAGGCTCCAACTAATGGAAAGGAGTCAATGAGCTTAGATGGAAAGATTGCTGCTCTGAACAGGTCCATAAGTCGGTCAACTTACAAATGTGTTCCTTTCTTCAACCTCTTAAAGAAGTATATTACCTTTAAATGGACAAACGAATGCTAAAAAGCCTTTAAAGAGCTGCAAAAGCATTCAAGCTCTCCTCCAGTGTTGTCCAAACCCATAGATGGAGAAACCTTGTTCCTCCTCTTGGCTGCTCGTAGCAAGCCATAAGTTCGGCTTTAGTAAGAAATGATGATGGGACCCGGAGACCGGTATATTATGTAAGCAAAAGGCTAGATCCAGCCAAGAAGCACTACCCAATGATTGAGAAACTCGCTTATAGCTTAGTGTTCACGGCTAGGAAGCTTCGGCCGTATTTCCAAGCCCGTCCTATTAAGGTCCTTATAGATCAACCACTTCGACAAGTTTTTAGGAAACCCGAGACTGTAGGAAGGTTAATTAAATGGGTAATGGAACACACCCAGTATGAAATATCTTATGAAACTAGAACAACAATCAAAGGTCAAGCGCTAGCTTACGTCGTCATCGAATGAACTGGTTTTGGGGCCGAAACTGAAAAGGAAAACAAAAAGGATAAACAGCTCTCTTGGCAACTTTATATAGATGGAGCCTAAAATGAACAAGGGGTAGGTGCCGGTTATATCTTGGTAACCCCGGATAATCATCAGATTTAATGTGCAATCAAGCTCACATTCTCGGCAACCAACAATGCAGCCGAGTACGGATCTTTGATTGTAGGGTTACAAATGGTTGTTTCCATCAAGATCTCAAAAATTCGAATATACAGTGATTCTCATATAGTTGTTATCAAGTTCTTGGCCGCTACTAGGCCCGAGATCAGAGGTTGGCTCTCTATACTAAACAAGTGAAGTAGTTACTTAAAGCTTTCAAGAGCTATCACATTGAAAGCATTCCAAGGGATTGAAACGCTAGGGCCGATGCCTTACCAAAATATGCAAGCTCAAGAGATGTAAGAGAGTTTAATTTCATCACAGTTGTGATTTTGAAAATACCTAGCACATAAGTACCAGAGAAAGTATTAATTATAACATGAGCTCAAGCTACCCAAGATAAAGCCATAACACTAGTGATATCTAAAGAAAAATGGATGTCGCCATATATCCGATATCTAAACGAAGATATTCTACCCTCGGATGCCATTGAGGAAAGAAATCAAATATGATGCTCCAAGATTCATCATTATAGATGGAATACTTTATAGAAGGGGATTATCAACTCCATACTCTCGGTGTGTGACAGCCTCAGAAGGGCATCAATTATTAAAAGAAGCTCATGACGGAATTTGTGGAGACCACTGCGGTAGGCAAAAGTTAGTAAAGAAAATACTCAAACAGGGCTTCTATTAGCCAACACTAAATCAAGATGCGTTAGATTATACAAGAACATGTGACAAATGCCAATCTTATGCAAAGATGCCCAGAGCTCCCTCTAGTGTGCTCACCCTAATGAAGAGTCCTTGGCCATCCGATATCTAGGGCATTAATTTATTGGACCCCTCCCTACTGCAAAAGAAGGGGCAAAATATGCCATAGTAGCAATGAGTACTTTTAAAAGTGGGTCGAAGACGAACCCTTAGCTACCATAACCTCCCATCAAGTAATTAAGTTTGTGATGAAGACTATAGTATCTAGATTTGGTCTTTCGCATAAGATCATTATGGATAATGGCACTCAATTCGTGACCCAAGAGTTTGCAGAATATTGTCGAAATCATGGTATCATTAAGAGTTTTTTCTTGGTGAACCATCCACAAGCTAAGTTGTAGAAGTAGCAAACAAGACCATTAAAGCTTGTTTGAAGAAGAGATTAAACAAAGCAAAGGGCAATTGGGTAGATGAATTGCCTTTCATTCTATGGGCTTATATAACGAGCTCCACGACTTCAATGGGACATACTCCTTTCTCCCTAGCTTACGGATTCGAAGCCATGCTCTTGGTTGAGTTAGAGATTTCCTTCCACTGAAGGAATTATTATAATATAGTAAAACATAGAGCTTCTAGAGGAGTCATTGGAGCTGTTACCCGAGCTTTGAGACCAAGCCACTTTAAGAATAGCAGAATGCATCCGAAAGATGAACTGAAATTACAACGAAAGAGTCAAACTAGGAAGTTTGAGAAGGGAGACCTCATCCTTCGAAAGATAATGCCTAATACAAAGGATCCAGTAGATGGACCTCTTGGCCCAAATTAGTAACGACCCTTGATAATTCATGAAATCCTCCTCCCAAGAGCATATAAATTAAAAAGACTAGATAGTAATATAATACCTCGAACTTGGAATGCCAAGCATCTGAGACATTACCACAGTACAGAGCTATTACATGAATAAAACTTTTGTCCATAAGTTTGAGACAATAACCAATATCTTAGCCATGCCTTAGGTATGTCCTACAAGACTTCAATTTTCTTAAATTTTAAGCATTTCAAATGTTGCATAAAAAAATAGTTTTAGTCATGATGATTGCCATGAACAAGTAATATCACGCAACTTTCAAATATTGCATCAAAAAATGTTTTAGTCGTAATGATTGCCATGATCAAGTAATATCACACAACTTTCAAATACTGCATCAAAAATGTTTAAGTTGCGATTGTTGCCATAATCAAGCAATATCATGCAACTTTCAGAAGCACATCAAAATGTTTTAGTCATGATATAACTTTGATCAAGTATTATCATGCGAATTTCAAAACCATGCTTCCGCCTTCAAGTAAATGATTTCGCCAAACGAAAATTACAGTCTAGCCAAGAAGATGATTTCGCCTCACGACAATCACTTAGTTCGCCAAGAAAATGATTTCACCTCATGGCAATTACTTAGTTTCAGCAAGTAAGTGATTTCGCCTCACGATAATTACTTAGTGTAACCAAAAAGATGATTTCGCCTCATGGTAATTACTTAGTTTCGCCAAGAAAATGATTTCACCTCACGACAATTACTTAGTTTCGGTAAGTAAATGATTTCGCCTCACAGCAATTACTTTGTCTAGCCAAGAAGATGATTTTGCCTCATGGCAATTACTTTGTTTCGTCAAGAAAATGATTTTGCCTCATTGAATTTACTTAGTTTCGTAGTTGGTAGATTCCCAAAAGATTAGAAAAGTCTAGTAGATTCCCAAAAGATTAGAAAAGTTGGGTAGATTCCCAAAAGATTATAAAAGTTTGGTAGATTCCTAAAAATTATAAAAGTTGCATAGATTCCCAAAAGATTAGAAAAGTTGGGTAGATTTCTAATGAGGTTAGAAAAGTTGGGTGGATTCCCAAAAGATTAGAAAAGCTGGGTAGATTCCTAAAAGATTAGAAAAGTTAGGTAGATTTCCAAAAGATTAGTAAGTTGGGTAGATTCCCAAAGAGCTTAGAAAATTGGGTAGATTCTCAATATAGTGAGACATGGTCTAGAAAAACCATGCGTTGGGTAGATTCCCAATAGTAGTGAGCCACGGCTGATCGTGTCGTGCAAAGAATGAGCCACGGGAAGTCGACCATGTCGAACGAACCAAGCGAGCCATAACCAAAGTGTTGTGCAAAAAAGTGAGCCATGGTTGAATCGTGTCATGCAAAGAGTGAGCCATGGTCAAAACACCATGCATGGTGTTGTATAATGAGTCATGTCGGCTGCGTCCAAAATATAGGAATTATACCTCCACTAGTAGTTTTCTAAAACTCGATACCCATGTGAGACCAAGTCTAGATGACCGGAGCATAGTACCAGAGTATTTTCACCTCTAGGCACTCATTTCAAGTTATTTTCCAAAATCCTAGATGATGTTAGATTTTAAAATATTTTCTAAAATCCTCTTGACGAGGTTAGATTTCAAGTTGTTTTCCGAAATCCTCTAGACAAAGTTAGATTTCAATTATTTTCCGAAATCCTCTAGATTGGTTAGATTTCAAATTATTTTCAAAACCCTTTAGATAAGGTCGAATTTCAAAATGTTTTTGAAATAAGGTTAGATCATCATAAGTTGTCTTAGTAAGGTGATATTATAGAGAATTCTCAGGATAACTACTTCGCACAAAGGCTCAGGTCAACCTTATAATAGGAACGGAACTAACCAGCCAAGCACTAAGCATGATATGACACCCTTCTTTTCAAAGTCCACCTCATACCAACCATATACGGTGAACTTTGAGGGGCATGTGTTACACCATAATATATACCTAGTATAAATAACAAATATTCGGAAGGAAAGCACCTTGGCTTATAATTCTGAAACCTATTATTTGTTTTCCACCGAGAGCTTATGCACTAGAATCAATATCCGAGAACTCGAGATCTAAAAGCAAGAGCAAAGACATCGACTAAGATCAAGACCATTGTCCAATTAAGACAACAAGCTTGGCCGAGAGTAGTGACTACCGAGACCAAAGACATTACAACAAGTATCAATAATCAACGGCTCAGATAGCCCATACCGAGATCAACGATCGAGATAGACGAAAGGAATCTAAGAAGCTATATATAAAAGAGCTATGTCAGCCATTAGTGTCAAAATACTTTCAACCAGATAATGAAAAATGTTTGAATCATAGTCGTCTACAACAAGCCTGGTCACCAATCTGAGTTAAAGCCCTTGCACCAATGGAAGAACCTTAAATTTGCTATAAATAGAGGACCACATGCTATTGAAAAGGGGTTGGCAAATAGATTATCTGACATTTTACAATTATTCAATATAACCTACCGATTTAAGAAAGCTTTAGTAAAAGATCGTTAATGGCGGATATGATCGGAAAGATACTTGTACAATAAATTGAGGAATAAAGATAGAAGCAGAATCTTCAAAGTGGATGTAGGGATCTCGGTTCCTAACCACTATAAACCTTGCATCTCTTTACCTTTCGACACTTACTTTCTACATTGTTTCGGTGTTTACTCTATTTTCTTGCATCCTCTCGGAATAAGTTTCCAAGAACTTCGGGGTGTTAGTTAGACAAAAAATCTATCAAACAAGCACACCATTGCATTCCTTCTAACAAATGATAATTTACGGCGGTGTGGTCTGCTCTACCATGACATATTTTTTGTTGCCAAGACTCTAGCACAAAGTTGCTCCAGGGCTCATACCCATTCTTCTGCTCCCACTCGTAGGTCCGACGAGAATGTATGAGGGGAAGTTGTAGGTCCTTCCAGCCCAGTACATGCAGAGGAGCCCGTGATGAGAGATCCCCACTTTAATTCCTTGCTAATTCGTTTGGTAAAGTACTTAAGGGGTCATTGGCACCATACACTTCACTAGGATCACAGTGGCCAAACTCCCGATCGTAATCTGCCTCATCGCCACGAGTCTGAGAAAAAGAGGCAAAGGAGGAAGGATCGTGAGTACGACAAAGCTCGCAAGGCCAATAGGGAGATGGATAGGGAGAGGGAGAAGAAAGAAGAAAGAGGGATGCTGATATTGAGCTGTCTCGCGACCCTGCTAAACTCCAAAGAGATTCATTTGAGCATCGTGGGCCTATTTTTACTGATGTTCTACCTCATCTACAGGCTCAGACCTCTTCGAATCAACAAATTCCAGTCTCCCAAGCTATGGTTACGGCTTTCCCGCCTGCTTCTAAAGGGATTTCCACTCCTAGGTTCACTCTTCTGATTGGCCCATCTCGTCTGCAAGTTGCATTTCCACATCTCTTTCTACAGGGGTGAAGTTTGACCAGGATGTTAAGGACACTCCGAAGGAAGTTGCCCTAAAAAACCTCCAAGCTGTTTAAGAAGATGTAGAGGCAGGGTATGAATGGAAACTCTTATGCAAGGCCCTCTTTGATGTGAATCGAATCAATTATACCAACTTCCAATCCTTTGATTCCAAGAAAGCTAACCTCGAACGGATGATGAAAGAGAAGGAGGATGATTGGTCTGTTATCCCGCCTTTTGGCAAGGCTGTGACACCAAGGAATTGACTAGTAATCAATGATGGCCCGTCCTAGAGATCAATTATACACAGGCTCACTATGGATATCGACGAATTTTGTCCGAGTCCGGATCGAGCCAAAATTGGTAGGACATGACAAGCTAAGCCATGAGAGCCAACGTTCCAAATCTCAAGTCAATTCGAGTTGGTATGCTCAAGTTATGAACGATACAAAATTGGACGAAAATCAATTACCGGTCGACTCGCTCCCTTCGACTCGCTCCGCAACACTCAGAAGCGACAACTTCGACTCGCTTCACTCAGAGGCCAACTTCGAGTCGTTCAGGTTCGACTCGCTTCACAGCCATCAGAAGTACCTACTTCGACTCGCTTCGCTCAGATGTCCTACTTCGACTCGCTTCGCTCAGATGTCCTCTTCGACTCGCTTCGCTCAAATGCCCTCTTCGACTCGCTCCATTCGAACCACTGATCGACTCCATCAACTTCGACTCCATTAGCGAAGCCACTGCTCAAACCTCTCAGGACGCTCCATTTTGACTCGCTCGACCGGTGCATACTTCGACTCGCTCGATCTGGGCACACTTCGACTTGCTCAATCGGTGAACATTTTGACTCGCTCGAAACAAAGTCAAGGGCAGAGTGAGATTCAGGAGCCACGTCACCGAGTCGAATGGAAGCGAGTCAAAACGGAAGCGAGTCGAAAGAAACAGCCTATCGAAAAGTCGCATTTCGTATCGATCATATCTCCTAATCTACAAGTCCAAATGCTATGAAATTTTCACAGAAGACTACGTGCATGCTAAAGAATGTCCACGCCAAATTTCGACTCCATTGGATGAAATCTTGATCGATATGAAATTTGTTCGTATCGATCATGGATCGGACCGAAACTTCACGGGCTTGGGTGTGCGGGCCTGGTCACGTGCCGAAGAGGGTCTCCCGAGATCTAAGCGAAATATCCGCCTCCTACACCTATAAATAGACCCCCAAAGCTAACAAAAAAGGGGTTCTTCTTCCTTTTTGAGATCTCCAACGCCCGGACTCCGCCTGATCCAGATCTGAACTCCATTGCTGTTGCTACCAACGAATTTCACTACTGCAAATCTTTGTTATTCGTTGTAACTTGCTGAAATCAATTGTAAACATCAAAGAAAGATCAATAAAGCAAACTACTTCATAGTGGACGTAGGCAATACGCCGAACCACTCTAAATTCTTGTGTCTCCCTGCATTTTAATTATTCTCATTTCTGAAT
This sequence comes from Allium fistulosum, assembly GCA_030737815.1. Lineage (NCBI taxonomy): Eukaryota > Viridiplantae > Streptophyta > Magnoliopsida > Asparagales > Amaryllidaceae > Allium > Allium fistulosum. Next base: position 118,493,595 of record CM060901.1, on the reverse strand, counting down.
ATTGGAGTTTTTGTTAGATAATTCCACTTTTTCCATTTACTTTCTTCACTTTATCTCTTCAAAGACTTCCGAAGAGTGTTGTGCCCAATTTTGATACAAACACTTTGGTGCTTTCACTGAGAAAAAACCCAATTTTTCTCCTGCTCTTTGGATCTCCTATCTGTATCGGATTGCATAAATCTTAGAAGAAGATCCAGATCTAGAACTTTGAAGCCCTTCCATTCTATTCAGATTTTCAATCAGATCTAGGAAAGGACTTTATCAATTCATTATGGTAAGCACACGTACCACTTCTGCAGCTGCTGAACAAGGAGCACGGGACTGACAAAATCCCATGCAATCACCTCTATCCAACCAAAATGCTACAGGACCTTCAGATCCATCAGGTCCCATCACTAGACAGGAATTCCAGACATTGCTTCAAGAGTTGACCCAAAGTTGGCAGCAGCTAACTGAACAACTACGCGCAACCCACAGAGTTGACTAACCAGCTAAATCGCCAAAGGCGAAGAAGATCCAGAAGAGACCAAGGTTCTCGTTCTTCCACAGAAAGTTCAGCCTCCTTCGATGGCCAAACCAGATCCACACGTCCATGGCTAGGTGTAAGCTACACCCAAGCCACGAAACACCAACCTGCTTCGAACCTTGGGCAACCTAGAGCTGGACCCTCCGCTAGCCTCCATACAGAACCTTCAACTCGAGGAGGAGCTGCTCCTTACCATGTTGCCGGCAACATTGCTACTACCACCACTGCCGTCCGGGGAGGTGATGCTAGAAGCCAAGCTGATCCTCAACATAACCAACGAGAGCAGACTCCTGAGCCTTATGTTCCTGAGGATGTTGAACCAAGGAGGCGAGGCACGGACCGTCGACCGTGTCCGGTCCAGACTCGCGCTGTGGAACCCGACCACACCTTGGCACAACATGCTCCAAGTACCCGAACGTAGGATATACCAGCAATGATCCACCAAATAATCCGTGAAAGTCAGGGTCTCTCTAATGACGACTGGGGAATCTATCGGAGTCATACCCCTTTCACCGATGACGTTTTATATGCTGAACCACCTCGGCACTTCAGGATGCCATCTTTGCCAGTTTATGAAGGAAGTTCTGATCCCAATCAACACGTCCTGAAATACGAATGGCTGATGAATGCTGCTAGAGCTGATGACGCAGTAAAGTGCCGTAGTTTCCCCATTTCCCTAGGGGGCATCGCTACCATGTGGTTCACCCGTTTGCCACCACGATCCATCTCTAACTTTGACCAGATGGCCACCAAGTTTGTCGAGCAATTCCGTATGCACGTGGCGAGGCCCAAGGACGTTAACACTCTGTCTAGTGTTACACAAGCCCTCGGAGAAACACCGAGACGTTACTTGGAGCGATTCCATGCTGCGTGTGCAGAGATAAGCAACCCCAATGATAACTCTATCCTGATGGCATTGACTAATGGGATTGATGCTGATTCCGAGTTCAGAAATTGGTTGGCTGGAAAATCACCTGCGTCACAAGGCAGCCCAATTCCTGAGAAGGGAGGATGCGAAACAATCTAGGAAGCAGGATGATGCAGGGCCCAACATCAAAAGAATACAAAGTAACGTCGCTGTTAAACAATCCGGAGATAGTTCTGGGAAAATTCAGTTGAACGTACAAAATAAATAGAATCAGCAGAGAGACAATGGAAATCAAAACAAAAAACGCGATCAGAATCGTGGTCCATGGCGTAGAGCTTCCATGTACGATAATTACACTCCATTGAACACGTCATTGGAAAATGTGTATTTGCAGACCTGCAATACCATGCAATACAAGAAACCTGCCCCAAAACCGCCAACTGAGAGACAAATCCAAACAGGAAAATTCTATAGATTCCATGAGAGTTATGGCCACAACACCAATGAGTGTCGTCACTTACAAGACCTTATTGAAAAACTGATACGTGAGCGGAAGCTGGATCAGTATGTGCGGGCGCCACAGTCTGGTGGTGCGGGCCCATCAAATCAGAATCGCACGCCGAATCAGGAAAGACAGGAGGAACCCGCTCGTGCAAGCGGGAGGTTAGTTATAAATACGATAAGTGGCGGTCCTTACCCAGCAGATCGAAGCTGGAAGGAAATGGAGTCGTACGCCAGTTCTATCAGGCATGCAGACTTCGAGTGTTGCAGTAACTTTGATGAAGGAATCCCGGCCAAGCAACAGAAGACGATGACAGATGACATCGTGTTCAGGAACAGAAACGTTGATAAAGTTGAAGCCCCACTATTGATCCACTGGTCATCTCAGCACAAGTAGGTCCCGCTTGGATGAAGAGGATCTTGGTTGACAGTGGGAGCTCTGTGAATATTTTGTTCAAGCAAGCTTATGACAAATGAAAATGGAAGCCACGGACTTGAAGCCTTATCAATCTCGAGTCCATGGTTTCAACGGAAGTGCTACTATACCCACCGGAATGGTGGAACTGCCAGTAGAATTGGGAGTCGGAGATCGACGGAGAGTACGGATGTTGCAGTTCATTGTTTTGGACATATACTCCCTTTACAATGCTTTCTTGGGCAGACCGGCCCTCGCTGAATTCAGGGTAGCCATCGCCCCGTGGTGTTTGACTTTAAAGTTTCCCACTGATCATGGAATAGGAATCATTCATGGAGATCAGGCTGCTGCCAGAGCCTGCTATGTTGCTGAGCTGCGGGAGGCGCAGCGAAAGGAAAAAGGAAAGGGCAGGAGGAATCTCTCTGCGTCCGTTCCACCGATAATTGACTATTAGCGCCCGGGCCCAGGCCCGGGCACCCCAGCCAATTCCTCAAGGATCTTGACCCAAGAGAAACTGAAGACGAAGGAGAATCTAAAGAAAGTCAAGCATCCCCGGCCGAACTGACAATTGATGTCCCAGTTGATAGCAATGATGATTCAAAAATGATAAAGATTGGATCTCAGCTAAGCCAGCAAGCTCAGGAGGAATTGGTCTAATTTCTGCAGGCAAACCTTGACGTATTTGCCTGGACACATTCTGATATGTGTGGGATCTCGCCGGACATCGCGAGCCACCCTCAGAACATTGACCCACGGCATGTCCCGGTCAAACAAAAAAGGTGTGGTATGGATCTAGAGAGATCTGCCGCCCTTAAAGAAGAAGTAGAAAAGCTTGAAGCAAACAGATTCATTCGAGATGCGCTATATCCTGAATGGGTGTCGAATCCCGTGCTCATCCGAAAGCCGAACGGAAAGTGGAGAATGTGTGTCGATTATTCCGATCTGAATAAAGCATGTCCCAAAGACAGCTTCCCGCTTCCCAGAATTGATCAACTAGTAGATTCGACAGCTGGGCATGAACTCTTATCCTTCATGGACGCATATTCTGGCTACAATCAGATACCGATGCATTTACCCGATCAAGAACATACTAGCTTCGTAACCAATCTGGGACTTTACTGTTACAAGGTTATGCCGTTCGGACTCAAGAACGCCGGGGCTACTTACCAACGATTGGTCAACCGGATGTTCGCTAATCAAATCGGGAAGACAATGGAAGTATATGTAGACGACATGCTTGTGAAGTCACGACTCTCCACCGACCATGTAAAAGACCTGGAAACTATGTTCAACATACTTCGGGAATACAAGATGAAGCTCAACCCACTGAAATGTCACTTTGGAGTTGCATCCGGAAAGTTCCTTGGGTTCATCGTTAACGCCTGGGGAATCGAAGCCAATCCCGAAAAGATTTGGGCAATCAGAAATCTTAAAACTCCCAAAACTATAAAGCAAGTCCAGAGTCTCAATGGAAAGGTAGCGGCATTGAGCAGGTTCATTTCAAAGTCCACCGACAAATGCATTCCCTTCTTCGATTTGATCCGAAAAGGGAAACAAAACTTTGAATGGACCACGGAGTGTGAAGGCGCTTTCCAAGCACTAGTTCAACATCTATCCACACCACCAATACTGTCAAAGCCTATTGATCATGAGAAGTTGTATGCATACTTGGCGATATCAGAAAACGCTATCAGCACTGCCTTGGTTCGAGAAGAAGACGGGATACAGAAACTAGTATACTATGTCAGCAGACGATTGACTGGGGCTGAAAGGAACTATCCAAAGCTAGAAAAGTTAGCTTATTGCCTTGTAATCGCATCAAGAAAACTCCAACCGTATTTCCAAGCACATCCCATTGTTGTTTACACCGACCAGCCGTTATGACAGGTCCTTTCGCGGCCTGAGACGTTTGGTAGGTTACTCAAGTGGAACATCGAACTGAGTCAGTTTGATATTACTTACACTCCAAGACAAGCAATCCAAGGACAAGTCCTCGCTGATTTCATAGTTGAATTTACCATTCCAGAGGACTTGCCCGAAACCATTAAATCCCCCGAATACGTCTAGAAGCTGTATACTGATGGTGCATCAAACGACCGATGTTCGGGTGCTGGTGTTGTACTCGAAACACCCGAAGGCCGATCCATATGCTATGCTATGACGTTCGATTTTCATGCGACTAATAATGAAGCTAAATACGAAGCCCTCTTAGCTGGCTTGAAACTCGCCAAAGATGTGAAAATTATCGCTGTGGAAATTTATTATAATTCACAATTGGTTGTGTGTCAAGTACGGGGAGAGTATCAGGCAAGAGATCGAAGGTTGGCTGCTTACTTAGCTTGAGTTCAGGAAGCCTTGAATCAGTTCGATTACTACGCCATCTATTGTATACCTCGGGAGCGCAACCAAAAGGCCGATTCATTGGCAAAGCTAGCCAGCACAGGTGAAGCTCAACAAATGGGACTCGTTCCCGTAGAAACGCTATCTTCCCCAAGTATCGACCGGACAGAAATAAACCGAGTATGCGAAACCGTTCCCGAAAAGGATTCATGGATGACCCCACTCAGAAATTACATTGAGCACGGAACCCTGCCGGAGCGCAGGATTGAAAAGAGACAAGTCCTTCGAAAGGCCTCAAGATTTATCATCCAGAATGGACTCATGTACAGAAGGGGGTACTCAGTTCCCCTACTCCGGTGTATCACTCACAATGAAATTAAACAAGTATTGCGCGATGTGCATGAGGGAGAATGTGGCGATCACACCGGGGGGCAAGCACTTGCTAAGAAAATACTTCGTTACGGATATTACTGGCCTACCATGAATCGTGATGCGTTGGACTATGCGAAGAAATGTGATAGGTGCCAGAAATATGCCCGAATTCCTAGAGCTCCTCCTACTAAGATAACGCAAATGGTCAGCCCATGGCCGTTCGCAATGTGGGGCATCGACATCATCGGTGCTCTACCTCTGGCAAAAGGTGGTGCGAAGTACGCCATCGTCGCAGTTGATTACTTTACAAAGTGGGCTGAAGCCGAAGCTCTCGCTACCATTACAACGAAGAAAGTAATCAACTTTGTGGTTCGTAACATCATCTGTCGGTTCAGTCTCCCACACACCATTGTTACGGACAACAGAACCCAATTAGACAGTGCTGAATTCAAAGATTTCTGCAGACGATTTCACATCTAAAAGAAATTCTCCGTAGTTGCACACCCTCAGGCAAATGGACAGGTTGAAGCAGTTAATAAAGTTATAAAAATCCATCCTGAAAAAATGACTGGAAAAGGTCGGGGGCAAGTGGGTCGATGAACTTCCTATGGCGCTATGGGCTTACCGAACAACCCACAAGACCGCGACCGGCCACACTCCATTCTCTCTTTCTTACGATTCAGAGGCCGTTATTCCAGTCGAGCTAGAAGTACCTTCTCATCGTGTGACATACTATGATCCAAAGACAAATGCTATATTACTTGCTGAATCTCTCGATCTACTAGATGAGAAGCGTGAAGAAGCTAATTTGAGGCCAGCTGCGCATCAAAGTCGAGTCGCCCGATTGTACAACGCCAAGGTCCGTCCGCGAACCTTCGAACTAGGCGATCTCGTCTTAAAAAGAATCTATCTGGTTCCTTCGCATATGAAGCCGACATGGGAAGGACCGTATGTTATTGAATGAAGGCTCGGAGATGGCACATTCAAGTTATCGACCGTCGACAGTCTTACTCTACCAAGAGCTTGGAACAGCGAGAGCCTTCGCCGCTATTACACATGACAGGCTATCTTTATCCATTTAACTTACTTTCCTTTTTTGCAATTTGTTTCTGCATTTCGAAATTAGAACTTGTAATAAGGCAACTGACTTTGCCATACTTTCTTATTTCAGCAATAAAATGCAATCTCTTCGAGCCAGAGCTGTGATTTACTTTAAATGCTTCATATGACCATCACTATGCACGGAGAGCTAAGTTTCACCATACGGTGGAATTTATTCAAATAGAGAGTGGCTGCGGTGCAACCAATCACTCGCCAAGTGAAACCCGAGCTCGGGGACAAGCCATCACACCAAGTCAAAAAAGGATTGATACACGACAATCCTTCATCAACTCCGAATTCCCAGAATGTGAACCGGAGTATAAATATCAACTCCGAACTTCCAGAGTGCGAGTCGGAGTATAAACATCAACTCCGAACTCCCAGAGTGCAAGTCGGAGTATAAACATCAACTCCGTATTCCCAAAGCGCGAAGCGGAGTATAAACATCAACTCCGTATCCCCAGAGCACGAAGCGGAGTATAAACATCAACTCTGAACTCCCAGAGCGCGAGTCGGAGTATAAACATCAACTCCGAGTTCCCACAGTGCGAACCGGAGTATAAGCATCAACTCCAAATTCCCAAAGCGCGAAGCGGAGTATAAACATCAACTCCGAGTTCCCAGAGTGCGAACCAGAGTATAAACATCAACTCCGTATTCCCAAAGCGCGAAGCGGAGTATAAACATCAACTCCGAACTCCCAGAGCGCGAGTCAAAGTATAAACATCAACTCCGAGTTCCCAGAGTGCGAACCGGAGTATAAGCATCAACTCCGAATTCCCAGAGTGCGAAGTGGAGTATAAACATCAACTCCGAGTTCCCAAAGTGCGAACCGGAGTATAAACATCAACTCCGAACTCCCAAAGCGCGAGTCGGAGTATAAACATCAACTCCGAGTTCCCAGAGTGCGAACCGGAGTATAAACATCAACTCCGAACTCCCAGAGCGCGAGTCGGAGTATAAACACCAACTTTAAGTTCCCGAAGCATGAATCGAAGTATAATTATCAACTCCAAACTCTCGGAGCGCGAGTCGGAGTACAAATGCCAATTCCAAGTCCCCAGATAGCGGACATGTGATTAAAATTTGAGCCGGCGTGACCAACCGCCGATAAACAAATGAGAATCCCCGGAGTGCAGGTTTGACTATCGACAATCAGACAAGCATGGAGGAATTACTCAATCTCCATTCGTCTCAAACACCCATTCATTGGCACTAGACTCGACATGCCATAAGAAAAGGGCGATTGCTGACTAATGTTTTCCAACACACCACCAAGACTGGGGGGCAAAACTTGAGCATCAACTATCGACTAAAGCAAATGTGACGTCAAAATTCAACTTGCTTCCCGGTCACAAACCATGTCCATAGTTTCCGAACTTGGCGAACAAAAACAAACTTGATTCGAAAGCTAAAACTTCACAAGTACACTTCAGATATTGAAACACTTGGATAAATACACAATGACAGAAAAGAAGCCAAAAAAGAGAAGTTTCATTTCTATTGTTTATAAAAGAGGTTCGTATACAAGTTTCCAAAAAAATCCTACTAGCAGGGGCCGAACCCGCATCTATACACGGCCAACAAAATGAAAGTCAAAATACACCGGGGAAGCATGATTAATCTTTCTTCTTTCTTAGCTTCCTCCTCGGTGTAGACCCGCTGGAGCCACCGCTAATCTTCCTCTTCGAGCCTGTGCTTTTCGACGGTTGGTCTTCAGGCGAGGGCATTATGTCAACATCCTCCTTCGAACTCGTGTGAATAAGAATGCTTCCTGCGGGCGGAATCGGAGGAACATGATCAAATGTGGAAGATATCATGGCCACATTAGTGTCTGAAAATGTACCGCCAGGCGATATCATTCTAAGCGGAGCTAGACCAAGTGCCACCGTCCCACCTCCAAAACTGCCACCACGCGCTGCAGCGTCCATTTTAGCGGCAATTTGTGCCAAGATTTCCTCGTCAGTACCTGAACCAGCCTCGCTGGGAGCGTCAGTAGTCGGCATCGAAGAGCTTGTGGCAGGAACTCCTCCACCCATGACGAATGATAAGTCAGCTAAAGGATCGCCATGACGATGAAAGAGTTCTTCCATTAACTGCTCATCAACTCGTACTCCCCTGCATGTCGTCAAGCGGGGCAACTGTACTCATGGTGATTGCTTCGGTCGCAATAGCCTCATGCGTTTGATATGGCTCTTGAGTAGCAGGAGGCATGGCCAGTGCGGCATCGATCACTGGACAAGGAATGAAAAAAAAACTGTTAGAACTTAACTCGATCGAAGATTTCGACTTGAGAAAGATATGTGGAATGTTTAGAATACTTTCCTCGGTTTGACTCGTAGGCGGCAGAGCGGCATCAGTGACTTGCGCTGCAGCCGAAGACATCTGCGGTTGATCTGGATTATAAGCAGGAACGGCCTGGGAATCGACCGCAGACGAGGTTTCGGGCTGGGTTGACGCGGGAACTTCAAGACTTGCTTCATGGTGGTCAACTCCAGAGCCCTCTTCCACTTCAAAGTGCTGGGCGCTAAGTCTTTCCTTCTCACGCAGAATCATCGACTCGTGGAGAATCTTCTTTTCATCCTCAGTCAGAATGCGATTCTCGAGTTCGAATTCATCCTCAGTAAGAATCCTTCTCCTCCTCAACCAGTCGGCCCTAAGCATTATAGAGATGCGTCAGAAAATCATCGAGCCAGGCTAGACCCCTGTGCCTTAGCACGTTAGCGTTGTAAACAACAAGAAGGTCTTCAATGTCAGCCTCTAGCCTGGACTCGGCTAACTTCACTTTTTCCTCCACCTCAGCCTCCACCTTATGGACTGTAGCCACGGCCGCATCCCGTTCACCCCTGAGCAGAACCGCCTGCTCGCACGCCTCCTGGGCTATGGTGTTCGTGTCATCTTTTTCCTTGGCCATGTCAGGGAATTTGGCCTTAAGTTCATTAAGTTCCTTGACCGCCGCATCCCGCTCAGCGGTAACTGTAGTATTCCGATGGCCCATCTCCTCCACCAAGGTAACGTGAGTCTGTCCCAACCTCTCCATTGCCTCCTTCGCTTCATCGGCCTTTTTTATGGCCTCAATCTTAGATTTCCGAGAAGACTCGGACTCAGCGGTGAGTACCTGAATAATCCAATCCCTTTTTGCGAGCTCGGTCTCCATCTTCACGAGCGCTTTGGCTCGCTCAAAGGCCACTTTGGAAGCTTTCTCGGCAGCCTTTGCCCACTCTCGGTACTGGGTGTATATGTCATGAATGAAATCGTGCATCATGTTTTCCATCCCTGATGGAATTCTCTTTAAGTGTGGTGGGAAGACATAACCGTCGAAACAGATGTTCGGAAAGTCCTTCCTCATCTGAGCCAATTTAAGGGCCCCTTCTCCTGTGGGGTCAGTTGGGACCTGCTCTGTAATCATGGAGGCCGTGGTCTCGACTCTCTGAAGATGAGTTTCAGATCTAGAAGAATGAGAAGACGGCCTGTGATAAGGAGGCTCTGGTGGATTTGAACTTTGAACAGGAGGAGGAGAGCGTGATCTGGATCGATGTCTATACTCCCTGTCACGCCCGTACCTATCCTGGTTAGAGTATTCGCGATCGCGATCTCTATTTGAATCCCTCCTGCGGAAATCATAGTAACCAAAAGCTTTTCGGGCTGAACGGAGATTCCCGAGCATCGATCCTCTTCCAGACATTGTATCTGAAAATGATAAACGAAGAAAGAGTTAGTAACTTCCTAAGTTGGACGAAGTACAGTTGTGAATCATGTAGTGTAGTGAAGTGTATGCATGTGCAATCCCCCGACCAACCGGAAATGTCGGCCGCACTCGTAGCAAGCGACCCGTTCAGTTTAAAAGCACTATCAAGCCCCTCCGTCCCGGCGTCGTGTGGAGACGACACAAAATCTGGGATCGGAATATCAGCAAGCCCTACAAAAGGACTCTCCACTTGCGGGGGAGGAGCCTCCGAAATGCTAATCCCCTGGAAAGGTAAAGACACGACCATGGATTTAAATCTCTTAGATTTAGGGCGTTTGTGAGCAGCGGCCTTGCCTTTTCTTCTTCCTCCCGAATCCAAGACATCGACAGAAGGCCTAGCTGGGAGCTCGGTATCGGTAGGCGTTCTTTCCGGATCAACTTCTTCGGCGATCTCGACTGTGGGCGCTTTGCAGTTCACCCGTTTCTTCGGGACCACTCTATGTATCCCTTCCAGATGTATGCTCTGTCTCCGTTCTATCAGCCCGACATCCCTCAAATTCCTGTCGGTCAGGACTACGTCTATGTGCCTCTCTTCGCTCGTAAACGCTTGAAGAATCCGAACAAACTCTCTGAAGTATGCGCCATCGGGACGAGAGATTGCGGCTATAGGAAAGGAAAAGTATGTCAGTTTTGAAGTCAGTTACTAGTATCTCAATGATTCGAGAGAGAAATGGCAACACTTACGTCTATCCAACCACCGCCCAGCAAATCCAGGGGGGCACCGAACGTAGAACCATTCAGTTTTATAGTAGCTTAGCCTTCCCCAGGAGCCCAGTACAATGTGGCAGCTTCTGACCGCCTCCAGGAAGGTGAAAGAAGGGCTGTCTCCACGGCTCTTGACATTGAATAAATATCTGATTTCGATCGGCTTCGGCGGTCGAAAGAGGATCTCCATAAACAGGACAAAGGTGCTGTTCAACAAGGCGTACCTGTTTGGATGTAGTTGAGATGGAGCTATGCCAAGAAACAATAACATCTCCCTTATATATTCATTGAAGGGAGGAAGTGTCCCCGCTGTGCAAGCGTGACGGTTGAAAGCAGTAAACCCCTCCGGGGGATTGTATGGCCTGTCAGTTGGCCCAGGAAGTAGCACGTCGTCAAGAGACAAACCATGCCTTAAGCAAATCCGTCCTAGCATATCTTCGGAGATACCCGACGGCACAGAATCTGTTGGATTGAGAATAAACCGAGCACCCGGACGCTCGTCCGGAGCTGGCTCTATAACTTCGGCTTCGATAACCGGTATCTCTATGGTTGGAGGAACAGAACTTGGGGGTTCCGGCTGTTGAGAACTTGAAGGGTCCATGACTAGCTAGCTTATAAAAAATCATTGTTAAACTGACAAATAACACTCGTGCATCCCCCCATGTAAAGTGTGCGAGTGTGTGCTGTGCGGTGCAGTACTGTATATCATTTGGAGAAGATCTACAGGATTAAGGAGAGCATGTAAACGACGAGACTTCAGAATTCAATCGGAGGGACCGTCATCGCTGACCGTCACAACCGTGCCATCCAACTATTAGCTATTAGTCCGAGTCAAAATGTGTTATTATTTTAGTAAGTTCCAGTTTCATCGACGAACTTCACTAGGCAATCAGGTGTGCGGTGAAACAATTAAGTCCAGTTAAGCAAGTCTGAAGCTCGTCGGAGTTAAGTGGTCAAAGGCAGTAGAATTTTCGGTATCATCGAAATTAAATCAATGGTCAATCATCAAAATTTCAAGTTCAAGACAACCACTCAGGTTCAAGTTCGAATCGTTCGCTATGGCTCGAGTTCGAATCGATTATTCGGGGTTGAGCAGTTCGACTCGATCCAAGACCACGTCCTTCGACTCGGTCCGAAGCCACGCACTTCGACTCCACGTGCTTCGACTTGGTCCAAAGCCACGTGCTTCGACACGCTTCGAAGCCTCTGCTTCGGCTCGATCCAAACCACGCGCTTCGACACGATCCAAAGCCTCTGCTTCGACTCGATAAAAAACTGTGCAGTTTGACTCGATCTCAAGGCACTCCACTTCGAACCGTACCAAGGCCATTATTTCGACTCGATCAAAAGACATATTTTTCGACTCGATCCAGGGCCATCGTTTTGAGTCCATCAGACACAGCCCCTTCGTATCGATCCACAGATTCAAAGCATTCGACTCGATGCGAAGCTCCACCATCGATCGATACGAAGGCCTCCGCCTCATCATCTCGAAACCCCTACTCCAGATCGACACGAAGTTGAGGCCAAGGAATTTTCGATCGATCGCGAATCTAATCGATTTAGCGTTAAGAATCGAGTCTCCTCGTTTACGTGATGGTTTCGCTCAATGGATTACCTAAAATTTGTCAATTGGTTCAAATAATCGAAGGAATGAATCAAGTCGAAGGCAAGAGTGTTTTTCTTCTTTGCTTTCTCGAGTCTCAGAGCGATACGAGGACGAGGAAGGATAACGAAAAGTAAAAAGTGAAAAAACAGCTAAGTACGAAGTATTTATATGGACTCGAAAGCAAGGGGAACAAACGATTCATATCTCGGTGGACTCGAACACGTGCTTCGACTCCCTCTTCAGTGCGTTGATGCGGAGCTCCCCTTCGTATCGTTTGTCTTCGACTCCCTCTCCAGTGCAGCAATAAAAGACATCACTTCGACTCCATTTTTCCTTCGACTCCGTCTCTTATACATTTCGACTCGCTCCTCGGTCTCCTGTGCGTTTCGACTCCGTTTCCAGTACATCGATGCGAAGCTCCCTTTCATATCGCTTGACTTCGACTCCATCTCCGGTGCAGCAGAATAAGCAACTTGAATCTATCAGGGAAGCGCACTTTGACTCGCTCCATTTCGACTCGCTCAGTTCACAGCCATCGGGGAAATTTAATTCGACTCGCTCCCTTCGACTCGTTCAGTTTGCGTCCACCATCGGGTCGAACAAGCAGTTCGAATCCATCAAATCATGGCTTCCAGAGGCCAACTCCATCAACTCGACATACTTACTCCACATCCATAAATCCAATGAAAATCATCTTCGATGTTTCAATCCTTCACATCGATTCAGGAGAGGAACGTTACGAAGGAACATTCAAAGGCAACCATCAAGCGTTGATGCAGCGAATTTCACATCGGTTTAGGAGAGGATCGATACGTAATTCAAAAAGTAAAATAAACTGACAACAGCTCGTGGATGTGCAAACGTCAACGAGAGTCAGGTTAACATATATGCATGAATGTCGGACTACTATTCAATATCCCAGATTTTCAGGAATCAGAAATTCATCTAATAATGATTACAACAGCAAACGGCTAATCACTAGCATACAACAATCAGTTTCAATAGTACAGGGTACAGCAGTTGACAGTCAACAGTTTACATTATCGAAAAAAAAATCAGTCAAAGATTACAGCTTTCATCGAAAAAGCGATAGTTATCCAGACTAAAGATTGCAACGTTTCAAAGCACATCATGTTTCCACAAGATGTACTTTGGGGGGAAAATGTTATCCCGCCTTTTGGCAAGGCCGTGACACCAAGGAATTGACTAGTAATCAATGATGGCCCGTCCTAGAGATCAGTTATACACAGGCTCACTATGGATATCGACGAATTTTGTCCGAGTCTGGATCGAGCCAAAATTGGTAGGACATGACAAGCTAAGCCATGAGAGCCAACGTTCCAAATCTCAAGTCAATCCGAGTTCGTATGCTCAAGTTATGAACGATACAAAATTGGACGAAAATCAATTACTGGTCGACTCGCTCCCATCGACTCGCTCCCTTCGACTTGCTCCGCAACACTCAGAAGCGACAACTTCGACTCGCTTCACTTAGAGGCCAACTTCGAGTCGTTCAGGTTCGACTCGCTTCACAGCCATCGGAAGTACCTACTTCGACTCGCTTCGCTCAGATGTCCTACTTCGACTCGCTTCGCTCAGATGTCCTCTTCGACTCGCTACGCTCAGATGCCCTCTTCGACTCGCTCCATTCGTACCACTGATCGACTCCATCAACTTCGACTCCATTGGTGAAGCCACTGCTCAAACCTCTCAGGACGCTCCATTTCTACTCACTCGACCGGTGCATACTTCGACTTGCTCGATCTGGGTACACTTCGACTCGCTCAATCAGTGAACATTTCGACTCGCTCGAAACAACGTCAAGGGCAGAGTGAGATTCAGGCGCCACGTCACCGAGTCGAATGGAAGCGAGTCGAAACGGAAGCGAGTCGAAGGAAACGGCCTACCGAAAAGTCGCATTTCGTATCGATCATATCTCCTAACCTACAAGTCCAAATGCTATGAAATTTTCACAGAAGACTACGTGCATGCTAAAGAATGTTCATGCCAAATTTCGACTCCATTGGATGAAATCTTGATCGATACGAAATCTGTTCGTATCGATCACGGATCGGACTGAAACTTCACGAGCTTGGGCGTGTGGGCCTGGTCATGTGCCAGAGAGGGACTCCCGAGATCTGAGCGAAATATCCGCCTCCTACACCTATAAATGGACCCCCAAAGCCAACAAAAAGGGGTTCTTATTCCTTTTTGAGATCTCCAACGCCCGGACTCTGCCAGATCCAGATCTGAACTCCATTGCTGCTACTACCAACGAATTTCACTACTGCAAATCTTTGTTATTCGTTGTAACTTGCTGAAATCAATTGTAAACATCAAAGAAAGATCAATAAAGCAAACTACTTCATAGTGGACGTAGGCAATACGCCGAACCACTCTAAATTCTTGTGTCTCCCTGCATTTTAATTATTCTCATTTCTGAATATTGGAGTTTTTGTTAGATAATTCCTCTTTTTCCATTTACTTTCTTCACTTTATCTCTTCAAAGACTTCCGAAGAGCGTTGTGCCCTATTTTGGTACAAACATGGTCAAAGTTACAAGAGAGAAGGACCTTGCTCTGAAGTTGAAGGAGAGCACAAACAAGTTAATGGCATAGTTAAATCTTTCCTAAGAGCACACTAAAATCATGATGAGGAACGAGATGAAAGCTGCTCACGTAGAAACTTCATAGTTCTAGAAGCAAGCTGAGGAGAGGGCACAAGCGCTTAGCCAAAATAATGAGATTATCTGGGCTTAGGACTAGACTATTTCAGAGCAAGCAACCGAACTTGCTAAGCTCCATGAGGAGGTTCAAAAACTTGCCAAAGAAAAGGAGCAGCTATCCACTGACAAAGATGCCATAGGCCTTGAACTTGCAATTTCTAAGCACGAGCTCAAACAAATTCGGGAAGGCCAAAACTATAGGCGAGCTTAATGCCAGCATGCTGTATTTCTACACCAACGTAGTCATGTTTAAAAAATTGAGATGGCTGTGAAATGACTATCTCAAGGTGCTTGTTGGCGCTTGGGAGGAAGCGCTACGCTGGACTGCGCAAGCCGAAGATAGTCGCTCCGAAGAAGAACTAATGGTGGCTTATCTCGAAGCTGAAGGTATCGAATCTCTTTCTATTGGAAAGGCTATCCTAGCTAAAGATGCTGCTGCTGCCAAAGCTCTTGTTGGCCCGACCTCTTCAATTCAGGGTGAAATGTCTACTTTAAAATCTCAAGAGCCGACATCGATCATTCCTGCATCCCTGGGGGTTAACTCTGTAACGTCCCAGAAGATTCCTACTCCAGTAGTGACTTCACCCCAAGAGCCGTACATTTCTCCCATGGTGATTCAACCCAGGGAGCTTGGGACCAAGGAAGGTGAGTTCATTATATCCCAATGGGATTCTGCTACAAGCATATCTCTTGTTTCTCTAGTCTTCGAAAAGCTTTAGCTCTCGCGAGAAGACGTCATTAAACTTTATCACTTTATTTGCCAATCTATAGGTAAAACTCAATTGCCTCCTCCACCACCAACTACGCAGGGCTCAGGAACTGAAGCCATCTTTACTGCATCAACCACCATCTCCATGGCACTTACTACGACTGTTACTGCCTCCAGAGAGCTTGGAGGACATTTCTGTTTCTTAAAATAAGGATGTATTTATCATTGGTGTTTCTGACCCAACCAAGCACGAAACAATGGCCGAGAGGTTGAGGAAGGACATGGAAAAAATCCAAGTGAAAAAAGAGCCTTGGACCATTAAACCTGCATCTTTAAAATAGACAAGTCCCAAGCTAAGGGTTCCCATGCTGAAGATCCGACCGCCAAAGACTAAGCCCACCGAGACTTTAGAAGGCCAATCCACAGAGCTGCATACTGCTATCAACGAGGAATCTACTCAAACGAAAGTTGAGACTCCTCCTAGCAAGGAGGAAAAGAGGCAAAGCTCAAGACCCATCTAGGTAAAACTGGTAAAGGCAGTCGGAGTGATAGAGAAGGGAAGATTCAGTAGTATGTGTGTTAGTTGAGTGTTCAATTTTTTGTGGTTATGATGGTCAAGTCTATATTTTTTGTCTTTTTTTTATTTGAACAGGCCGAGACTATGGAGGTACGACCCTCAATATTTGTCTGTACATAAAAAGATTATTAGTAATGTAAGTGTTTGCGCCAAAATTGGTCACAAACCCCGAATGTTGTGAAATCACCAGTATATGAATATAAATCAATAATATTCACACACAAATCTCAAATCTAAGCAAAACAGGGTATCACAATTCATAAATAATGAACAGAAACACGAGATTTATAGTGGTTCGGCGATCTTGCCTACGTCCACTCTGAAGTCGATGATTTTATTGATGTTTACTTGATGATTACAATTTCTTCTGAGATAGTACAACTAATTATATGATTACAATCTGAATCTAAGGAAGCAGTGGTGTTCTGGAGTAAATCTGGCAGAATCTGGATGCTCTTCAGTACTTAGAATTCTCCGCCCCCTTTTCTGAATGACCAGGGGCTCTATTTATAGGTGTAGGAGGCTGATATTTTTCCTAAAATGAGGGGAGACCAGTTCTGGTACGTCAGGGGGCCCACACGGCCGAAATCTGGAGATCCGGGCCCACTTTGGGATCGATTCGACCCTTGGTTCGAATCGATCAAGAAATCATCCAATCGAGCTGAAATTTGGCGTGGACATTCTTCATCATGTGCTTAAGCTACTGTGAAAATTTCATAGCATTTGGACTCGTAGATCTCAAGTTATGATCGATTCAAGTTTGCATTCCTGGTTGATGTGCTTCGTTCGAATCGATCCCTTTCGACTCGATAGGGTCGAATCGATATGCTTGTATGTGAGGATGTTGACGTGGCGCGCGTCTCTCGAATCGATTCACTTTTCTCGTCGAGTTGACTGGGTCGAATCCACGTCCTTAGCTGCTTGTGACTTGGTCGACTTGAAGTAGTGGATTCGAAGTACATGGATTCGAACGTATGCTCTTTCGAATCAATCACGCTATATCTTCCCCACTCGATTCGAAGCTACTCTTGCAAGATGGAATCGGAGCAAAGTCATAGGATGGATTCGAAGGACTTCAACCTGAAGGAAACGAAGTGAGGTGGCATCATGGATTCGAAGTGGCTCGTCTAAATGGATTCGAATGAATGTTTCTCGATGGATTCGAACGTAGACTCTATGCCGATGGATTCGAAGCACAGTGACTTGGTGGATTCGAACATGTGGCTTCGGGTGATGGATACGAAGTTTGGCCATCTGATGGATTTGAACATATCTCTGCTGATGGATACGAAGGAAATATTATTGATGGATTCGAACAGGGTGGTTGTGGTGCTAATGTGATGGATACGAACTTCATCGATTCGAACTTAGGGTAATTTCCTCCTATTAGCATTGATGATATCTTGAGCGTACAAACTCGGATTAACTTGAAACTTGGAACGTTGGCTCCCCAGGCTTCGCTTGTCATGTCTTATCAATTGTAGCCTGATCCGGACTCGGACAAAATTCATTGATATCCATGGTGAAACAGTGTATAACGATCTTTTACGATGAGCTGTCTTTAGTTTTCCAGTCGACTTTTTGGTGTCGCGGCCTTGCCAAAAGGCGGGATAACATTTGCCCCCCAAAACATGCCTTGCGATAGGAAGGTGTGTTTTGTAGTTTCATAAGCTGGATGTTCATATCCTGTTGATGACCTGCAAAGACATTGATAGTTTTATCTGACCTTAAATGACGACCGTTCGCGATCTAGCCATTTTGAGGTGGAATGCGACCGTTCGCGATCTAGTATTTTTGTATGACCTTAAATGACGACCGTTCGTGATCAAGCCATTTGAGGTGAGGGGTGCCGTTCGAGGCGAGTTGTGACCGTTCGCGATCGGGCTTCGTGGAAAGAAGAATGTGATCGTTCATGATCGTGTGCCGTACAAGGCAAAAAATGTGATCGTTCGTGATCGAATGTCATTCTAGACAGATTACGACTGTTCGAAGTTGGATATCGTTCTAGACGGATTGTGACTGTTCGAAGTCGGATGTCGTTCTAGACTAATGGTGACCGTTCGAGGTCGGGTGCCGTTCGTGGCGAAGTGTGATCGTTCGCGATCGAATTGTGACCGTTCGCGGTCGGATGCCGTTCGAGGCGAATTGAGTGTGCCCGGGGAGGGACTTAGTATCATCAATACCAGGTTTCACGTTTGGGTGAATCCCCGGATTGTTTCTTGCAACGGTTTATCGCCATCTCAGAGCATGCCTAGGGACCGTTCGTGATCCCGTACATGTATAAGTGGCTTAGCCGTTATGAAATCACAAGTAGCATTTTTTCATTGAAAATAAGTCTTTAGCAGAATTGTTAAACAAAGTCAAGTTCAAATGTTCAAATCAAAATGAAACAAAAGCAAAGCAAGGATGTCAAAGTGTAAACTCCCACAACGATAAGGTCAGTAGTCGTTCACAACATGCCTATGGACCGTTCGTGATCTCACACATGTGTAAATGACTTACCTGTGTTGGTGAGAGGTTTACAACTTGTCCATCGTTATTTCAACTAATTGATAATCATACGATGTCCTGGCTCGGGGGCACCCCTGGCTGATGTAGACGGTGGTCGCTCTGGCTCCACCGCTGGAGCTTCCCTCCTCACATATTGAAGTAGCATACCGTTCCTGATGTGCCCTTCCACCTCATCCTTCAGATGTCTACAGTCGTTAGTGTTATGACCATTCAGTTCGTGGAATAAGCAGTATCTGTCTGATTTCCTCTCGTCAACAGTGGGATCCCTTCGTATTGGCCTACGGTAGGGAACTTGCTCTCGTGTATCTTGGTAGATTCGCTCTAAACTCTCATTCAGCTCTGAATAGGTGGTGAATCGTGGCTCTCTCCGCAGTCGCTTTGACCTGTCACCATTGTCCTCAGCCTTTCGTTTTCCTTTATCCTTGCCTGAATCATTTTCGAGAGGCTTTTTGTCTTTAAGTGCATAAACTTCTATTCCCTCTCCTTCTTCTCTTTCAGCATTAGCATCTTCCAATCGTAAAAACTTTTCTGCCTCGTGATAGAATTCTCCTAGATCCATTGGCGGATCCTTAGTTAATGAATTTTTGAATTCCGTGCCATCAGCTACTCCGGACACAGCTGCCATCATAACCATGGATGGATCTGGCCGATACACCGATGTTGCTGCCGCATTGAATCGCGTCAAGAAATTCCTCAAAGACTCCCCAGCTTTCTGCTTTAGCGTTGCCAAACTCATCACATTCTTGGGTCTCGAAATATGAACTCTGAATTGCCTCATAAATTTCTCAATCAAATCGGTCCATGTCCCAATGGAACCGCTCTCTAGCTGTCTGAACCATAAAGCTGCTATGTCTGTCAAATACAATGGGAAGCACCGGGCCATAACTTCCTGTGATGCCCCCAGCACTTCCATGTGCCTTATATACCTCGTTAGATGGACCGCAGGGTCCGTCCTCCCATCATACCCTTCTACTGTTGGTAGTTTGAATTCTGGTGGGTTCCTAGCCAACCTAATCGCAGGAGAAAAGGGACTCTTGTTCACATCTTCAAGATCTCTGTTTACTAATCCTCCTCTCATGGCTCGCCTGACCATCTCGGCCAATCTATCATTGTCTCCAAGCTGTAGTCCTCGCTCACTACCTTCGATCTGCCCCCCGAGTCCGTGTGAGCTTTCGGGTGTTTGCCCCCCTGACTGAGCGTTCATCCCTCTATTGCTGTCAGGTTGCTCGGATGTCCTTGTCTCTCTTCCCGTGTTCGGATCAACATGTCCTAAGTGTGTGCCCCCCCAGCTCCGGCGCTGCGTGGGATGGTCCTGCTTCGTTCTGGACCCTGGTTGTTCCTTGATTTTGCGCTCCAAGTTGCCCAATATGTTGAAGCAAATTCTGGATCATTTCCTCCTGTCTCTTCATCATTGTCTCCATCTCATCCCTGGTGATGAAGATCGATGCTTGGTTTGCTCCTGAGGAAGCCTCTTGACTCCCTTCGTGCTGACTTCGCTCTGGTCTCTGCCTTTTACTAGTTTGTCTCGTCATGATTCTTTGGATCTTAAATCTCTTAGCCTTCTGATTCAACTTTCAAATGATAGAACTCCTGAGTTCAATTCTCAGTGAAAGCACCAAAGTTTTTGCGTCAAAATTGGTCACAAACCCCGAATGTTGTGAAATCACCAGTATATGAATATAAATCAACAATATTCACACACAAATCTCAAATCTAAGCAAAACAGGGTATCACAATTCATAAATAATGAACAGAAACACGAGATTTATAGTGGTTCGGCGATCTTGCCTACGTCCACTCTGAAGTTGATGATTTTATTGATGTTTACTTGATGATTACAATTTCTTCTGAGATAGTACAACTAATTATATGATTACAATCTGAATCTAAGGAAGCAGTGGTGTTCTGGAGTAAATCTGGCAGAATCTGGATGCTCTTCAGTACTTAGAATTCTCCGCCCCCTTTTCTGAATGACCAGGGGCTCTATTTATAGGTGTAGGAGGCTGATATTTCGCCTAAAATGAGGGGAGACCAGTTCTGGTACGTCAGGGGGCCCACACGGCCGAAATCTGGAGATCCGGGCCCACTTTGGGATCGATTCGACCCTTGGTTCGAATCGATCAAGAAATCATCCAATCGAGCTGAAATTTGGCGTGGACATTCTTCATCATGTGCTTAAGCTACTGTGAAAATTTTATAGCATTTGGACTCGTAGATCTCAAGTTATGATCGATTCAAGTTTGCATTCCTGGTTGATGTGCTTCGTTCGAATCGATCCCTTTCGACTCGATAGGGTCGAATCGATATGCTTGTATGTGAGGATGTTGACGTGGCGCGCGTCTCTCGAATCGATTCACTTTTCTCGCCGAGTTGACTGGGTCGAATCCACGTCCTTAGCTGCTTGTGACTTGGTCGACTTGAAGTAGTGGATTCGAAGTACATGGATTCGAACGTATGCTCTTTCGATTCAATCACGCTATATCTTCCCCACTCGATTCGAAGCTACTCTTGCAAGATGGAATCGGAGCAAAGTCATAGGATGGATTCGAAGGACTTCAACCTGAAGGAAACGAAGTGAGGTGGCATCATGGATTCGAAGTGGCTCGTCTAAATGGATTCGAATGAATGTTTCTCGATGGATTCGAACGTAGACTCTATGCCGATGGATTCGAAGCACAGTGACTTGCTGGATTCGAACATGTGGCTTCGGGTGATGGATACGAAGTTTGGCCATCTGATGGATTCGAACATATCTCTGCTGATGGATACGAAGGAAATATTATTGATGGATTCGAACAGGGTGGTTGTGGTGCTAATGTGATGGATACGAACTTCATCGATTCGAACTTAGGGTAATTTCCTCCTATTAGCATTGATGATATCTTGAGCGTACAAACTCGGATTAACTTGAAACTTGGAACGTTGGCTCCCCAGGCTTCGCTTGTCATGTCTTATCAATTGTAGCCTGATCCGGACTCGGACAAAATTCATTGATATCCATGGTGAAACAATGTATAACGATCTTTTACGATGAGCTGTCTTTAGTTTTCCAGTCGACTTTTTGGTGTCGCGGCCTTGCCAAAAGGCGGGATAACATTAAGACTATTATGGATGCTTGTATCATAAAGATGCGCCATCGCCTTGTCTCGTCATAGCAAATTCTTTCACGTTCGGTGTTAAAATCCCAGTCGCGTACCAGTTTCTATCTCTGGAAACTTATACACAAACTGCTCAACTCGGTGGATTTTTCCTTGACATTGCCTATCTTCGAGCTCCATTTACTTCCTTTAATAAACACCCATCTCTGGGCAATGCCAAGTTCTAAGAGGTTTGAGTCAATTTTCTAGTTAACTTGTTAGTTCGAAACTTCCTGACGTTGCCGGGGCAATGCCTATTCTTAGTATGTAGGAGTCGATTTGACCTTCGATCGGGCAGTTTTTTGGCCTTCCCAATACTGCCGGAGCTATGCCAGTTCCTAGAAGGTAGGGATCGGTTTTCCCATAGACCCGATGGTTTGAGTCAATTTTCCCTACGACTCGGTGGTCTTGGATCTTCCCGATGTTGCCGGAGTAATGTCGGTTCTTAGATGGTATGGGTCGATTTTCACTGTCGACCCCGCGATCTTGGACCTCCCCGATGTTGCTGGAGCAACGTCGATTCTTAAAAGGTATGGATTGATTTTCATGTTGATCGGACCATTGTGGACCTTCCTGAGCCGCTGGAGCAAAGCCGGTTCTTAGAAGATATGGGTCGATTTTCACCATCGACCTGGCGGTTTGGACCTTCCCGACATTAACGGAGCAATGCCGGTTCTCAGAAGGTATGGGTCGATTTTCGTCGTTGACCGGTGGTTTGTGTCGATTTTCCCCGTCGACTCGACGGTTTTGCTTACGAGAACACGTTTCCATTGGTTTAAGAAGCTAATTTTATTGATAAATAGAAGAAACGACAAGTCCTGCATATTTACAATGCCTAGTGTCCCTAGGTGGCTTATTTACGAAAATAAGGAATAAAAGAGATCAAGTGTAGTAGTGCCACAACAGGTAGCTGTTCCAGGCACATGGAATCGGAATTCCATCGTTGGTTACCCGCTTGAATGTTCTGTCTCCAAGCTTCTGATGCATAGGGTCCTTCCCAATTCGGGCCAAGTGCTACTGTGCCTGGGATAATTCCTTTTAGAATGAGGTCACCTATTTCAAAGGTGTTATAGACTTTTGCATTGAAGTGTCGTGCCATTCTCTTCTAGTGAGCAGAAACTCTTAGTTCAGCTTCTTCCCATTTCTCATTGATTTCGTCGAGGGACTTGAGCAGTAGCTACTCGTTTTCCCTCGGATTAAGGTGTCTTCTGTCGTGAGAGGGGACTTCCAGTACCACTAGGATCAAAGCTTTTGAACCATATGCCAAGGCGAGTGGCGAGTGCCCGATCACATATTCATGCATTGTCCTGTAAGCCTATGGTGTGAGTAAAAGCTCA
The DNA here is from genome assembly GCA_030737815.1 of Allium fistulosum. Classification (NCBI taxonomy): domain Eukaryota; kingdom Viridiplantae; phylum Streptophyta; class Magnoliopsida; order Asparagales; family Amaryllidaceae; genus Allium; species Allium fistulosum. The sequence goes on along the minus strand of CM060901.1, from coordinate 118,470,414 downwards.
TAAACCCAATTCCCTTTAGCTTTAGTCAACTGCTTCCTTATGGTCGATTCGATGATTTTGTTCACAGATTTCACTTGCTCGTTTGTCTGCGAATGCACTACCATGGAGAAGCTTTTCTCAATTCAGTACCGCCTATAAAAATATTTGAACTCAGCACTCTTGAATCGAGTCTCGTTGTTTGTGATAATCTTCTAAGACACTCCGAACTTGCAAATAATACTTTTTGTTACAAAATTAATTACTTTCTTAGTAGTGATCGTGGCAAGCAGTTCCGCTTCAGTCCATTTCATAAAGAAATCAACAGCAGCAATAGCATATTTGGCTTCTTCTTTCGCAATTGATAGGATGCCAATAAGATCGATTCCCCAGACCTCAAACAACCAAGGACTGACCATCTTTGTAAGTTCTGTTGATGGGGCTATCAGAATCTTTGAGAATCTCTGGCACCTGTCACATCGATTTGTATAATCAGCTACGTACTGTTTTGGGTTGGCCAGAAGTATCATTAACAAAGCACTTTCTTCGCTAAATTCTGCCCTCTAGTGTGATCACCCCAGCTGCCTTCATGAATTTCCATGGGAATCTTCCTAGCTTTATGTTTGGTTACACAACTAAAGAAGGAGAAGATAATCCTCTTATGTATAGCACTCTGTCTTGCAATATGAATCGTGCTGCCTTCCGAAGGAGCTTCTTTCGTTTGTTTCAGTTTCTAGGGAGTATTTCCCTGAGTAAGTAGTCCTTTATTAGAACCATCCATGACTCTTCCTCCTCTATAGTTTATAGAACCCAATCAATATCCATATGATCTATGCTTGGAGTAGTTAATACTACTACTGGAACCAATCCCATCAGCTGTGCTTCTCTGGAACTAGCTAGCTTAGCTAAAGAATCAGCCTTCATATTCTCCTCTCTAGGAATATGAGATATTGTGTAGTGTTCAATGTCATTGAGCAACTCCCAAGCTTTTGGCAAGTAAGGGGCAAACTTTGTTCCCTTAGCTTGATATTCCCTTCTAACTTGGCAAACGACTAGTTGGGAATTGATGTAGATATGCAGAGTTTTTATTCTCAGTTCCTTTGCAATATTCAATCCTGCTAGCAACGCCTCGTATTCTGCCTCGTTGTTAGTGGTAAGGAATTCTAGTTTGAGAGCATAGCAAATTGATCATCCTTCGGGAGTTTCAAGCACAACTACCACTCCTAAGAAAACTTCATTTGACGTGCCATCAACATAATTTCCATTAGGATACTGTAACCATTACGTCCTCCTCCTCACCATCCCGAATAGTGAACTCGATGATGAAGTCAGCTAGCGCCTATTCATTAATCGCTCTCCGGGGTTGGTAAGTCAAATCATACTGGCTTAACTCGATGTTCCACTTCAAAAGTCGTCTTGAGGTCTTTGGTCGATAGAGTACTTGTTTCAAGGGTTAATCCATCATCACCTTGATCGAGTGATCTTGAAAATATGGTTACAGTTTCCTAGATGCTATTAGCAAGCAGTATGCCAGCTTTTCCAAGTTCAGGTAGTTCCATTCAGCTCTGATGAATCGCTTGCTAATATAGTAGACATGCCGTTAAACCCTTGCTTCCTCATGCACCAGCGCTGCGCTTAATGCGTGGGCAGATATCGCTAGGTGAATGAGTAAGTCCTCCCCATTCACCGATTTAGTTAGAACCAGTGGAGTTTCCATATGTCATAGCAACTCTTCGAAAGCATTCCACCAGTCCTGATTCCACTCAAAGTTCTCCGTACCCTTTTCTAATGCATCAAAGAATGATATGCACTTATCCATCGCTCTAGAGAGAATCAGCTCAATGCTACGATTTTTCCATTCAAGCTTTGTAATTCCTTCTTCGTTGTTGGGGCTCTAACTCTGGATTGGCCTCGATGCCCCTTCAATGTCTCAATTCCTGAACATAATATCGTACGTAATCATCCTTTGTTGCTTAGCCGAAGCTCCATCTCGATGGCGTAGCAACTCTCATATGGTGCATGCTTCAAAAAAATAGCATATCCTTTCATCTTGTCCCAACTCTTTTGCACTGGGTGAGGTCCTCTAGTAATGGCGTTTATAACCAGCCTTTCATCTATTTACTGAGGCCCTTCTCTATTGGATCCAAGCGGTTCCCTTGAGCATCCGTCCCTTGGGGTCTGGTAGGTTGATAAGCATTTTGTGGTTTCTTCACATACAATTGGAGCCTGTTGTTTCTTATCAATTACTCAATTAAGTCCTTCAGATGTCAACATTTATTGTTGTTATGCTCATGAGTTTTGTGGAAGTGGCAATACTTTCCCGATCTTTTCTACTGCTCAGTCGCTTCCCACTTGAGCAGTTTGTTATACTGATCTGTTCAGTGAGTGGCAAGATATATGTTCTCCAAACTGTCATTCAGTGGCGTATAGTCCTCGGGTCTTAGGTTCCTTAGACATTTCCTATTCCCGTAACACCTACCAGCATTCTGATTCCTCCTTTTCTGATTCATAGTTTTTCCTACATTTCTTGCTGCAGTCCTGGAACTATTTCCATCTTTTTTAACCACAACATTACTCTAAATCACCTATTTCGATTGCTCATTGACGGGCTTGCCTTCAACCATATTTGCCTCTTAGCCTCAGAAACTGATTTTCCTTCCGATGGAATTCCTCCATGGTAGTTGGTTGCTCCATTTTTATCCGTCTACTGAAATCCATGTACGGGTGAAAGAACCGGAGAAGTGCCATGAAGACAAGATCTTCCTTTGGATGATAACCTCCATAACAGCGATGTTAAACCAGTTCAAAAAAGCCTTAAGTGATTCTTTGGGTCTTTGAGAGAAATAAGATAGGGACATCACATCCTTTGGTCATGCAGCGTGGAGCCTAAACTACTCCAGAAACTTCTTAGCCAATTAATCAAAAGTTGAAATAGACTTTGGTGCGAGCTTAGTGAACCACGTAGAAGCAACTCCTTCCAGGAAGATAAGGAAATACCTGCAACAAATAGCATCTATAGCTCTAAGCCCATCAATATGTCATTCGCATTTGAGTAAGTGTTGTTTGAGATCAGTAGTTCCGTTGTAGGATGGTATTGTCAGCATGGTAAATTTTTAGGGATACTCTTCTCTCATAATTTTCTCAATAAATGGAGTTCGACTTGGCGCTGAACCCTGATCTTCATTTTTCCTACTTCAGCTTTATTCCACCAATTGTTTGACCATGTCAGAGATGTACTCCTTGCTGGCACGATAATTTGAAGGCTGACTATCAAGGGTTGCACCGAGTGTTTGACTCCACAAACGGTCACGGTTTTTTGACTGACGTCTAGGTGCTCCAGTCTTTGGGAGTACCACTCCTTTGGAATTTCATGGATGTACAGTTGGTTGAGCTATGGTCATCTGAACTCTACCTTCATCAACATCAACATCCAATTCCAAGTCACCACCATCAAGATGTAAGTCCACTTCCTCATTAAGTACATCCGGCATCACCTTCCTGAGCAGCATCTACACGGGCATTTCTCTTAGTGCTGAGGAAATTCTTTCGGTACTGACCTTTTTCTTAAGGAGGGAGCACTCATGCTTCCTCTTGCAAGTCCTCCTGCAACTCGACCAACAACTTCCTTTTGCTTTTGCTTCCCATCTCTCTTGTTTAAGCCAGAAACATAGGAATTCTCTTGTTCTATAACATGTGAAGTTTCCCTTCTAGTTCTCCTAGTAATGAGGGGTTGCAAGTTGAGCAAAGCGTCCATCTTGTCTATGCGAGCTTTTTGGCTATCCGACATTCTCTGGATAAGTTCATGGATCATCTTCTCAAACTCTCCTCTGGTCACTATTTCTTGTTGTGTAGAGGATCCTAGTACTGCATTTCCATTATTAACTTATATTTGGTGAGTGTTTCCTTCATCACCATTAGCCAATGCTCCTACGGATCTTCCAGAGGTAGTTCTTATTTTTGGGAGCCATTGATTTCCAATAGCAATTCTTCAAATCCTTCAAGTAGAATTTATGGATATAACTTCTGGATCTATCCAATCTAAAGTTAAGTGCTAGATCTAAACCAGGATTCCGTTTTCTTGGTAAAAACACCAAAATGTTAATGCAAAAAATGAATCAACATCCAAGATTGAGTTATAAAGAACCCATACAACCTAGATCTAATGGGTAGTGTTAAAAATAAAACAAATAAAATAGAGAGACATAAGATTTTTATAGTGGTTCGACAATCTCTGGCCTACGTCCACTTTATAACGTTATTAACTATGGATCTGAGATAGTTTGTATGATATTATAAAGAATTAGAGTCACAAGTACAAGAATTTGACAAGGTGTAAGGCCTAGAACTACCAGAAGTAGCTGCCTTGGTGACTATTATGAGGAAGGAAGACGATGAAGAGTAATGGAGTCTGAGATCCAGAGTGAAGAAGAAAGATCAAGGAGAAGATCCTATTTTGATTGCACCTTGGTTTGTATTTATAGGGAAACAGAGGTATTGGGTCAGAAGCCTACTTGTAGTAGAGTCCAGGAGTTAGCCCAATGTAACACAAGAGGTCGTGGGATCTATCGAGTTAAAATAATAACTCAGTACCGAGTCATTTGACTCAGTGCCAAGTTATTTCCTTAAGTGGAAATTGGTTCAACTCCTTTGCATTACTCTTTTATCATCAAGTTGATGTGTTCCATGCTCTTTCATTGACTATTGGTTGATTCTAGTGATCGCTCCATTATCACTTGAGTCATCTGGCTTTCTTAGCTTTCTTCTCTTCAAATCTTGGAACCGATTATCCAAACTCTGGGAAAACACCTAGTCATGAGTAGAAAAGGTAGAAAATGAGTCGCATGAAGTTGGAGAAGTGAAATGAGGAAGTAAAATGACTCGGTACCAAGCTAAATGACTTCATACCAAGTTATTTACTTAGCTTAATTCTTGGTGATGTTGAGTCACAGATTCTATGAAGTTTTGATTTCTGACAAAGAAATAAAGGCGATCGACAAAACGAAGACATCATGGCTATAAAGATTCCCAAAAAGAGCTCATATGGTACTATAGATTATAGATTGATTATTTGATGTTGTAATAGTATTATACTTGTTAAAATCTATCCTCAAATAATCATGCATCTCAATATAATCGATGTATATACGTTATAATATGCATTGCACATTCATTGTGCAAGTTATCAGTGACCGGTCGACCGGTAAGTTTTTGGGCGGTCGACCGTTCCTGTCTAAGTTGCACAATAAACGTGCACACATGCACATAACGTCTATATATTTGAAATCCTGTCTACCGGCCATTTTTGACCTGTCGACCGTTTTTAAACAGAGAGCAACCTTTCCTAAAAGACACTTCTTTCTCCAATGGTTGCATCTCTTACCTTTCATCAATGATCATATCTAATAATGGCTACTCTTCACAAAGAGTTACAACCATTTTATTCTCTATATAAACACGTCTAAATCATTGATTCAACACCAAGAATTCTTGCTCTAATTTCTGATCTTACTTTCTAAATATTCTTGCATTCTAAAAGCTCTTAAATATTTAAATTGCTTATTGAATCATTGAAATTATTTCATATCTTTTGATTCAATAAGTAATATACTTCCTTCAATCTTCACAAACATCATTCACATATTTTGAGGATAAGATTATAGGAAGGGTGTACTACAAGTGACAAATCCGTGTTATCAAGAGCACAAGTTGTCAACAGCAATTGTATTTGTTTTTTGTTGAAGTCCTCGGTGTTGTAAGAGGCACGAAATCCCGTTCGGCTGTTCGGGTGTTGTAAACCTGTTCCTCCGGGTGAAGCGAGGTAGTTGGTAGTGAAAATCTAGATAGAAGTCTGGGACTGGACGTAGGACGGGAGGTCCGAACCAGTATAAAAATCCCTGGTGTGATTTTTACAGTTTACTGCATTTACTATTCTATATCTGTGAATTGCTATATAGTTAGTTTATTGAATATTTCTTGTATAGCAATTGTAAATAACATTCCGCATATATTGTTAGTCCATATTACACGATCCATAATTAGTGTGCACAAGCATATACACGTTTTCATTTGGTATCAGAGCACGGTCATCATATAACCGTAACACCGTTATTTGATATATTCTCGTAATATGGCAAATAACGCAAGCACTAGCACTAACACTTACACGGAAGGTCAATCAACACAAAGACCTCCATTCTTTAATGGTCTCAACTATAGCTATTGGGTAACACGTATGTCATTTTTTATGCAATCAAATAGCTATGATGCTTGGAATGCTGCCCAAAAAGAAATAGTAAATCCAACAACTGAATATTCAGAATGGACAACGGCTGAGAAAACGGCAGCAGCCGTAAATGCAAAGGCAATAAATATGTTGTTTTGTGCATTAGACCAAAATGAATATAACCGTGTTAGTATCTGCACTACTGCATATCAAATTTGGCAAATGCTGAAAACCACTCATGAAGGTACTAACAAGGTTAAACAAGCCAAAATAGCCATGCTGAAAAGTCAGTTTCAAAATTTCAAAATGAAACCGAATGAGACAATCAATGATATGTATTCAAGGTTTCAAACTATTCATCATGCACTTATCGGATTAGGGCAAAAATACTCAGATTTTGATGTTGTTTCAACAATCCTACATTCTCTGACTAGTGAATGGGAAGGAAAAGTATTAGCAATTGAAGAAACTAATGATCTTTCTGTCATGAAGCCAGATGAATTGATAGGAAATCTAATGTCCTATGAAGCAAATTTGCAGGCTAGAAAAGAACAGAAAGAAGAAAAGAAAAATGTAGCATTTCATGCTGAGAAAGATTAAAATGAATCAGATTCTGAAGATGAAGATCTGGCATTCATTGCAAAAGGATTCAAAAAATTCCTAAAATATCGAAAAGCCAGTCGTTACAACAAAAGGAAACCTGGATCAAATAAACCATCTTCATCCACTATAGAATGTTTCAACTGCCACAAAAAGGAGCACATGCAGAAGGATTGTCCAGAACAAAAGAAGAAGTCAGAAAATGACAAATTCAAATATAAGAAGGACAAGTCAAAGAAACGAGCCTTCTCAGTAACATGGGATGATTCAGACTCATCTTCATCAGAAAGTGAAAGTGATTCTGAGAATGAACAAGCTAATGTTTGTTTTATGGCAACAGAAGATGAGGTACAAATTCCTACATTTGATGAATTACTTGATATTAATGCTGAATTGATAGTCAAATATAAAGACATAAAACGTCAATTAAAAGTAGTCAAAGCAGATTTAAGTAGAGCAGAGTTTGAACGAGATATGTTAAAAGATGAGAAGAAAATATTAGAAGAAGAACTTGAAAAAATTCAAGAATTGTCATCTAATGTTGACTCTCAACTATCTCTTTTGAGTCAAGAAATAGAAGCTCAAAAAGAGAAAAATAATGCTCTCACTACTGAAAATCATGAGCTTAAGGCAAAAGTCAAAATTCTAGACCTAGAAAAAGCTAGTTTACAAACAAAGTTTGATGACATTACTCAAAATGTTTCTAACTTTAACAAAGGTCGAGAAAATTTGACAAAAATCATTGAAAATTCACAATCTGCATCAAATAAACAAGGTTTGGGATATAAGAAACAAGAAATCAAGAAACATCTTGATAATAAAAGAAAGAAGAAAGTACAAAAGACTGAAGTTAAGAAAAATCTTAGTTTATTGTATACCAAACCAAAGCCAGTTGTGAAATTTCAAAAGAAAAATACAAAGACTATCAAAATATGGGTTCCTAAAACAAATAACAATTTGATTAGGAACAAATACATTCAGCAATTCATGAATACTGTGCATTATAATTCTAATTATGTATATAAAGGGGATACCGGACCCGTATGGGTTTGGATTCCTAAGATCTAACTCTTAGGACCCCATAAAAAGTGAGTACCATGGTCTTAATTATATTTTTTGCAGGTCCCACTTAAGAAAAGAGGAAAGTGGATATTCTGGTTGATACATTCCTATATTATTCCATTATCTATTACTCCTTTTTGTCGATGACAAAGGGGGAGAAAGTGCTAACAATTATCTGCAGGAATATATATATTTATATAAAGAATACAGACAAAATCTCAGTGGGAGATCGCATATTCAGGGGGAGATTCAGAACTTCAGATATATGTTGTCATCAATCAAAAAGGGGGAGAATGTTGAGTCACAGATTCTATGAAGTTTTGATTTCTGACAAAGAAATAAAGGCGATCGACAAAACGAAGACATCATGGCTATAAAGATTCCCAAAAGAGCTCATATGGTACTATAGATTATAGATTGATTATTTGATGTTGTAATAGTATTATACTTGTTAAAATCTATCCTCAAATAATCATGCATCTCAATATAATCGATGTATATACGTTATAATATGCATTGCACATTCATTGTGCAAGTTATCAGTGACCGGTCGACCGGTAAGTTTTTGGGCGGTCGATCGTTCCTGTCTAAGTTGCACAATAAACGTGCACACATGCACATAACGTCTATATATTTGAAATCCTGTCTACCGGCCATTTTTGACCTGTCGACCGTTTTTAAACAGAGAGCAACCTTTCCTAAAAGACACTTCTTTCTCCAATGGTTGCATCTCTTACCTTTCATCAATGATCATATCTATTAATGGCTACTCTTCACAAAGAGTTACAACCATTTTATTCTCTATATAAACACGTCTAAATCATTGATTCAACACCAAGAATTCTTGCTCTAATTTCTGATCTTACTTTCTAAATATTCTTGCATTCTAAAAGCTCTCAAATATTTAAATTGCTTATTGAATCATTGAAATTATTTCATATCTTTTGATTCAATAAGTAATATACTTCCTTCAATCTTCACAAACATCATTCACATATTTTGAGGATAAGATTATAGGAAGGGTGTACTACAAGTGACAAATCCGTGTTATCAAGAGCACAAGTTGTCAACAGCAATTGTATTTGTTTTTTGTTGAAGTCCTCGGTGTTGTAAGAGGCACGAAATCCCGTTCTGCTGTTCGGGTGTTGTAAACCTGTTCCTCCGGGTGAAGCGAGGTAGTTGGTAGAGAAAATCCAGATAGAAGTCTGGGACTGGACGTAGGACGGGAGGTCCGAACCAGTATAAAAATCTCTGGTGTCATTTTACTATACTGCTTTTATATTCCGCACTATTTATAGTATTACTATCATCACTATAATCTGTATTGTCATATATCCATATTACACGATCCATAGTGCATTTTCATTTGGGGAGAAAGTGCTAACAATTATCTGCAGGAATATATATATTTATATAAAGAATACAGACAAAATCTCAGTGGGAGATCACATATTCAGGGGGAGATTCAGAACTTCAGATGTATGTTGTCATCAATCAAAAAGGGGGAGAATGTTGAGTCACAGATTCTATGAAGTTTTGATTTCTGACAAAGAAATAAAGGCGATCGACAAAACGAAGACATCATGGCTATAAAGATTCCCAAAAAGAGCTCATATGGTACTATAGATTATAGATTGATTATTTGATGTTGTAATAGTATTATACTTGTTAAAATCTATCCTCAAATAATCATGCATCTCAATATAATCGATGTATATACGTTATAATATGCATTGCACATTCATTGTGCAAGTTATCAGTGACCGGTCGACCGGTAAGTTTTTGGGCGGTCGACCATTCCTGTCTAAGTTGCACAATAAACGTGCACACATGCACATAACGTCTATATATTTGAAATCCTGTCTACCGGCCATTTTTGACCTGTCGACCGTTTTTAAACAGAGAGCAACCTTTCCTAAAAGACACTTCTTTCTCCAATGGTTGCATCTCTTACCTTTCATCAATGATCATATCTATTAATGGCTACTCTTCACAAAGAGTTACAACCATTTTATTCCCTATATAAACACGTCTAAATCATTGATTCGACACCAAGAATTCTTGCTCTAATTTCTGATCTTACTTTCTAAATATTCTTGCATTCTAAAAGCTCTCAAATATTTAAATTGCTTATTGAATCATTGAAATTATTTCATATCTTTTGATTCAATAAGTAATATACTTCCTTCAATCTTCACAAACATCATTCACATATTTTGAGGATAAGATTATAGGAAGGGTGTACTACAAGTGACAAATCCATGTTATCAAGAGCACAAGTTGTCCATAGCAATTGTATTTGTTTTTTGTTGAAGTCCTCGGTGTTGTAAGAGGCACGAAATCCCATTCGGCTGTTCGGGTGTTGTAAACCTGTTCCTCCGGGTGAAGCGAGGTAGTTGGTAGTGAAAATCCAGATAGAAGTCTGGGACTGGACGTAGGACGGGAGGTCCGAACCAGTATAAAAATCCATGGTGTGATTTTTACAGTTTACTGCATTTACTATTATATATCTGTGAATTGCTATATAGTTAGTTTATTGAATATTTCTTATATAGCAATTGTAAATAACATTCCGCATATATTGTTAGTCCATATTACACGATCCATAATTAGTGTGCACAAGCATATACACGTTTTCAGGTGAAACTCTTCTGAGTTGTTTCATTACTTCATCTAAGCATGCTTCTTAGATTTCGAGTCGTTTCATCTTCATCTTGATGTCCAAACTTCCATTGACTTCTGCTTGGTTAAAGACCCGATTAACAGTTTTAAACTATAGAATTCTCATTCTATTCCAAACTCTTTTAAACCACTTTTAAAAAGTAGTTTATTAAACTAATATTCTTTTCCTTATTTTAAAATAATACCAAAAAAGATTATTTTTCCTAAATGGAAATTCCTTACCATAACAAAATTCAAATTTCTCATTTCTTTTTAAAATGGTTAGTATTAATAAAATTCATCATACGATAAATATATCACATTTAAAACTCATTACTTCTCCCAAAAATACCATTTTACAAAGCTTCACAATAATCTCATTACTTTAACATAAAAATATTAGATTCTCTTTATAATAAGAAAAATCCTTTTAAATCATTTTATAATCATAAATAAAATATATATATATATATATAAATCCACTTTTAAATTTATTTCTCTTTTCTAGAGTTTAAGCCAAAACAATTTAACACCTTAAAAGGAATAATTTAAATAGAATATTATATTTATAATCTTCCTCATATCTTTATTTTTAAACAAATTAATTTTAGAATTATTACAAAAACCTCTTTAAAATCTTTCCTCACTCAAAACATCTTTTAATTAAATTCCAAAATCTCCCCTTTTAAAAAGAATATATATACTTCAAACAAATTTTTATAAATATTTCCACAAACATTAAACTAATTTTCCCTTTTTTAATCAAAACCAGACCCAAATTACGGTCTAATTCATACCATAGAAAACCATATATATATATATATGTATGTATGTATGTATGTAAGCATCAACATCAATATACAATCAAAGATTCAATCCTACAAAAAATAAACCATGGTGTGTATGTCAATTTCAACTGAACCAAACCATACTAGATCAATTCATCCATACAACAATCAACTAAAGCATGAAAGAGAACCTATACTAAATCGAGTAATAAATTTACTCACTAAATGATGCTTGTAAGGTCAAACCCTATTTCACCACTTCAGTCCAAACATTCGCACAACCATCATGCATAGCCTACTGTCAACCACCATGGTTCCCGCTCCTCCTACGCACTGCCATCACGCCCTCCTAGTCGCATGAGATTCCCATCACCATTGCATTGTCCAATCATGTGCCACCTACTTCCTATGCATGCACTTCAGCCTCTCATCGCGATGCCACCAACCACAACATCGCGGCTACCTTCCTTTGCCCACGATGTTCGTGCCGCCGGCCTTTGCTCAACGTCTTTGTTCATTTTTTTAACTTTTGAATTGTGAATTGATTAGGGCAAGGGAGAGTGAATTGGGTTGAGTTTGGTTAAAGAGGAAAAGGGAGAGCTTTCTAGAACCAAGGAGAGAAAAGAATGGACTTGGGCCTTAAATTTGGGCTCTAGTTTAAATCAATTAATTTTCTCATCCTTTTATTTTAAATAATTCTTTTTATCTTTTTTGTAAATAAATTTCAGTGTGATTTAATTTGATTAACACTTCATTTTACAAAATATAATCGGATAGCCACACAATTTTATTCAATTCACTACTTGTATATTCTTAGCTAATCGTTCATTATACTATTTCAAAAATAAATTTATTTTCAACAATTTCAATCATATAAAAATTATTTACACTTCAAAGCATTTTATATTGATTAAAACTTTTTATCAGTTTCAATATATTACTTGAAAAGGAATTTATTAATTTAATTCAATTTATTAAAACAATTAAGAATATGTTATAAATTGAATAAGAGCAGAAGAGAGAGGAAACATTCTTATTCATTCTACAGAGATTGGTAGCCTATTTACATTAAATAGCCTCCTTTATATAAATGCTTTGTAGCTTGGTACAAAACTTATTCCACGATGTGGGACTAAACAAAACAACATAAAAAGCATATTCAGTTTATGATTTACATATATTGTAACACTCCCCCTTGAATATGCGTCTTCAAAATCTTGAATGCTCTGATAACTTGAAATTGTCCCTTTTGAAACGTGTATGATGATTGCTCCCCCTTATTATTATCCTGCTTGCATATATCCATTCAGTCAATATAGATATTGTGCGTTGCCTCATTAAAAACCCCTTTTAGGAAAACCCAGTGGGAAAAACCTTGAACGAGGAAAAGAGTGCAACTTGTAAAATCATATTAAAAATGATTTTCTTTCTAAAAGGTTTGATACTTCAGGATCAAAACAATGCCTCATTAAAACCTTACTAAGAAAAACCCTATGGGAAAAATCTTAGTGAAGGAAAAAGAGTACAATATAGTATGACATATTTCAATAATTTACTGTATCAAATGGAGTTTGATACTTCTGGATCTATTTAATGTCTCATTAAAACCTTACTAAGAAAAACCCGATGGGAAAAATCTTAGTGAAGGAAAAAGAGTACATTATGATATATTTAGGTATTCTCCCCCTGATTTTATATTTTTCCATTTAAGTTTGAATACATATATTGATAATCCAAATCAACTACAAATACTTTTGATCCATATATGTGTAACATAGCTTAGACAAGCATTAAGAAAAATAAAAATCATGAGACAATAATTCTTCTTTTCCTCCTTTCATCATTTATAAATAGTTGCCTTTGATATGATCAATTTTCTAAGATTATTTCTTTCAAATATTGTTTGCATTTTATGCACTTTATATGCTAATTTTATGAAAAACACTTCGTGTGCTTTCATTTTTGATGCATCATATCAGCTTTGCTTATTGCAACAACATCTTCGATGTAAATTAAGAGTTTCATTACAACAGTAATTAAAAATAGGAAGTAATCTACTCATCATGAATTATATCAAGATTTTCATTACAATAATATTTAAAAGAAATTTGTAATCTACACCCTTTATTCTTTGCATTCTTTATAAGCAGCAAAGTAATTTATATTCTTCGGGAACGACTTTCATCATTTAGTATGATTTAACCAATATTCATACCTTCAGGGTATTTTAAGTGTTTCAAACACTTTCTCTACTTCAGTCAATTCAATTATTTATAAAAACATCATGCCTAAAGCATTTAACATGATGTAGCACTACATGTGCTTCAGTATTTTAGTGTGTTTTTCTACTTTATATATATATATATATATATTTCTAATTATATTTTGCGAACTACAGGTTCACATTTCTTATTTAGGAGAATTTCATGATGGCCAATCATGTTTTTCTCTAATCCAGGATCTTTAATCCATTTATAAACATAAGCGCTTTATTTATCATATTAAATCATGTCAGTTCTAGATATGATTTATTGAGATCTCTTTATTTATCATATTTTAGGTACCTAAACCACTTCTAGGGTTATTTGACAATCATGTCATGGATCTCTTTCAGAGCATCCTTAATGGTTTCTTCAAGAACACTCGCCTTCTTTATTTGGCATCTTTATCACTTACTCAAAAAATATTTTGAACTAACTTTTGAACCACATTTCAGATGTGGTTTACACATTTTGATCCTTCAGGGATTCAAATTTATATTGAAGAAAGTTTACTAGGGATATTATCGAAAATTACTTAATATTTGCATCATTGAATATGTTAACAAATATTTAATCTTGATAATCAAAATGAACTTGTATCCCTTTTATCCTCCCCCTCAATGTTGACGAACATTGTCACAGTAAATAATAATCATCTTTGAATTCTCATTTTGATCCATTATGATATTACTACTAGCAAATACACCATATATATTAATAATAGGAGGATAATTATTTTATTAGTTGATAAGATGCATTCAATTAATATTGCTTATTAGAGTTTGTTCTCATTCATTGATCTAGTCAATTGAAGGAATTTACTTATTGTATAGATCATTTGAATACATACACGACTTCAGGTCATTCAACATTTATGTTGATTTAAATCACTAAATAATATCTATACATAATCTATAAGATGAGCTCATAACAAACTTCAGGTTGTTAGCCGAATATTTACATATATAGATATATACGTGCGTCCACGTATTACATCTATATTATAAATTTTCATATTCTTTCTCATTTGAATTAGTGATTTTTAGAACAAACTATTACAAGGATCCAAACTATTAATTTTTTGTTTATAGATCAATGTCAATGTAAATCTTTCAAGACCGCATGATAATGTTCAAAACATCTGATTTGAAAACATATTGAACTTCTGGTTCAAATAAATTATATAAACAACTTTAAGTTGTTAAGTTTTATTGCTCAATTATATCTCAAATATCACTTTTAAACATTAATTATAACTAATTATCAGAGAATAATACATAGTTATAATTGCATATAGACATCTCTACACATCTCTTCTGGAGAGTTCAACAAAAGGGATATACTAACATAACATAGCTCTTAAATTTTTAAAGCTAGAATCAGATCTAAACTAAATCGGAATCCTTCATAACCAAATTTCTATACATTTATTTGGTTTAATAAAATTACCAAATATATATAAACAAATCTCTTCTAGAAATATTTTACTATCACCACTTCTGGAGCAAACTTATCTCTTCCAGAGATATATATGCAAACTATTAGAATGTCATATTAATATACAATATTTCAGTCAGGAGAAAAATAACATTATAATCTTAAGAAGTTCATGCCAAAGCATAAAGGTGATCGTCAATTGACTGCACATTTCTTGGACCCGTGAAATGCAGGCCAAAAGTGTTATTTAGTGGACTTCATGTTTTTAGGTAAACATGGTTTGCTCAAATTTTAACAAAATCAATGTTTTCTGTAGGTCTTACCATAGAAATGTACAGAGCAATATACAATAATAATTAATAAGACTGAAAAAAAATTTGAAAGAATACTGAAGTAATGATTGTACACCAAACATAATGTCAAAACCCTTGCAAATTTACAAGTTGACAGTAGGAGGATAAAAACTGCACTGTACCCTTCCAAAATCAGAAGTTGCCAGAATCATATTTTGTACCACATTACTAAAAATATCAAGACTTCCAATTATAACAAACTGTAGAAGCAAACGCATTGTAGATAGCTTCAATACCTTTGAAAAACTTTATGTCTTTAGACACGTAATTTACTTGACAATTACAGGTTTCAAAAGCCACGTGAAGCTCCAATATACGACTGATGCTTCACAATCAAATCCCAATATATGGAATAAAAAAAATTAGCGGTAAAAATGATGAAACTCCAAAAAAAAAACTAAAATACTCTGTTTGACTTATCAATAATAACTTGAAGATTAAATGGTAGTTTCCAAAATGTCTCGTTTGAAAATACATATGCATCAAGTTTGACTTATCAATAATAACTTCAAGTTATTTGATATGTTGCAACTTTTAGTTATATAATATATTGTAACTTCTAGTTACCACTGGTTAGCAAT
The DNA here is from genome assembly GCA_030737815.1 of Allium fistulosum. Taxonomy (NCBI): domain Eukaryota; kingdom Viridiplantae; phylum Streptophyta; class Magnoliopsida; order Asparagales; family Amaryllidaceae; genus Allium; species Allium fistulosum. Next base: position 118,454,472 of record CM060901.1, on the reverse strand, counting down.
AATAAGAATTTCAAGATCTAAATCTTAAAATTTGTCAGTGTTCTTGCATTAGTATTGAAATCAAACTTTTCTCAGTAATAATTATCAAAGCCTCTGGTTTGATAATTCATAAAACTTGCAATATTTCATATAATATTTACTTAGCAATTGAAAACTAAAGTCTATAACTATACACGGTGCTTGAAATAATGTTATATGAAGGGCATAATAACTTTTCATTTTGTAGTGAAATACTTGTTCTGTGCAATAATTCTTTATTGCAAGTGTTTTCTACGTGTATTCTCGAAAAGCAAATCAAAATCAATACGACATAATTAACCGCAAACTTTTGTTCTGATACTTATTAAAACATGTATACATAATGAACATAAGAGTTGTATTTCACTACAAGAAAAGGTAGTTTCAACGGCAAAACATAACAGCGTGTTAAGCAAACTTGCTGTTATTTGCAGTATTAAATGTAAAAATGAAAATGAAAACGCTGTTTATTGAACGAAATATCAGGCGGGATTTTGCATTCTCGTTGCCGCCTTGCATTTCACTTCATTTCTTTTTATTTCTCACTTTTCGCACAATCTTTTAATCAATTCCAGCTTTATCCCCTTTCAATAATCCTCTCAAATTAAAAGATCATTCGAATTGGTCCTCTTATTTCCTTCAATAATCTCCGCCTCAATATTCAATTACCCAAATTATGGTTTTAGATATCGTGTAAGAGAGAGGAGGCAAAAGTAGACCGTCGTTATTCTATAGTCGCGGGTAACTAGTTATCAGCAAAATCCCTAATTTTTGCGAGTTAAATGGTAGTCCTATTCAGTCAATTGCATGGCAGTTTTCTTTCCACGGTCAATTGCATGGCAGTTAAATAATAATGATCGCAGTTTAGCCTACGATGCAAAGCATGATGATTGACGGAAATAAGATTTAGGCATGGATCTTGGAAACATCTAGTCAAAAGAGGTGCTGGCCAGTAAAGGTGGCGTAATACCAAGGAGAAATGGGTGTTGCTGTAGTCTATGATATTTTCAAGGAGGGATACTTTTGATAATGTTGATAAATGGCCGCTAGAGCCTGCTTGTGAGTTCTGTTATTTTGTTTTTTAATCCTGACTAGCATAGTTCTTAGACATCGCACATAAGTTGGTGATAATTGTTAATGTTCTTTGGTAAAAAATAGTTTTGAAATTTTTAAAGGAGTAATCTTACTGTAAAATATGTGAAATTCAGGTGAAATCATATTGTGGACATGGTATTGGAGAGTTGTTTCATCCTAGTTTTAACCTGGATAAAATTCTACTTATTAATGGTGATGTGGAACCAGAAGCTGGAAATGTGCCATGGGCACCAAGTCAGACGCATCATCAGCAGCCACCTCAACCTGTTCAAGCTTTGGAAAATGGAGAACAGAAGGCAAGTGATGGAGGCGATATGGAGTATGAGAAGTTTCTGTCGAAGCTGAAGTGATGGGCAAGACTTTGATTAGTTACTTTACACTGCTATTTGAAATCAAGCATCAACTTCTAATAATCGATTTGAGACATAAGTGACTCCATCTATCTCTTGCAAGGCACATTTGTTTAGCAGAATTGCAACTTCTTTGACGTAGATTATAAAACAAAAGCTTGGCTAAGACAATGACAACGTGACAGACCCACTGATTAGCAAGGTAATGGTACACCGTTTCATCGTTTTTTAACTTCTAACAAATGAAACGCTTTCAATCTCTATAGTCAAGAACGTAGAATAAAAACACTAAACTCATTTTGTAGTTTTCCTGTAGATACCGTTACTATAAAATATGCAAATATGGACACCGGGAAGACGAGAAAAACTTCTGACATAAATGGTTATATTATATTTGTTATGTAAAATTATAAAATTTTAATATAATGTTTATTATAATTCCATCCACTGCATTTTCACATTTATCATGTAGTACACATGGGAATTTTTAGATCTGTATTAAAACATCAATACAACCATCTGTATCGAAATTTTTCTAAACTAACATTAAGAAGGTATATGAAATATAGAATGGCCGTATATTTTTTACCCACCTGCAAATGCAAGTATATACTGTAAAAGCAACATGAAATACACAGTCATCAGGGTTGATGAGATTCAAGAGGCCATATTCAGCAAGCCCGGGTTTCTTAAAAGCAGTTCTTAGAGCAGTACATGTATGTGGAGAGCTACATGAAAATGTAAACATATGTTTTTGTTACTGCATGCCAATATGGATTAGTAACAAGGATACTTTCGATTATGAATTGCATTTTGAGTACACTGCACAAAGTAGGAAACTATATTGTTATACATGCAAAATACATATATTTGAAGAAGTCGTGATGCATATTAAAATGAATTGCCATTACAATAAGTAAATGATATTGTAATTTCTTATTTAAGTTTTTTTAGCTAATAATACTTGCCACATCATGGAAATTCCAAGTGTTTAAAGAGGGTCAAGGGTATTATTTCCTGGAAGTAAAAATGAAACTGTTTGGAAAGTTATCATGTGTTCTAATTTGTTTTGGAAAAATTATCATGCAAGTTTTTGAGAAATGTTGATCCTCTATGCATTATCAGCAGATTTTATCTAGTTTGTCATATGTGCAATATCTTTCCTTGGATGTAAGCATCATATATATCATTATTCGAGGAGGATGTTAGACAAGGATTTAGTATGGAACATGTTCTTTCCTTAAATGCTAGTCTTTTTTTCTGTTTCCTTTTTTTGATTAAGCTTATGTTTAGTTAGATACACGATGTTAATCTTCGATGTTTGTATTTTGGCTCTTAATTTAAAAATAAGTCTTTTACTTAAAGAACAGTGATAGGAAGCCCTTAAAACCGAGTATTTAAAATAAAATTCCTTACTATTTTCCATTTCTTCTAAACACTTCTTTCTTAATTTTGGAAACAAAGCACTTAAGAAGATCAAAATTAGTATAAAATGCTTTTAGTTAACATGCTCCATAGTTTTTGCAATTTTCTTAAACACTTCCCTTTATTGTGTGTGCGTGCGCGCGCACACACACATATATGAGAATTTTGAGACGCCGACTGATCAATGATCCCGTCTTATTACTATTCCCTAATCATAGATTTCTCAAATAGAAGTAAAATGTTAAACTGAGTTATTTTAGAATAATCTTTTGACCGTTATGCACTTTGTTCCACTTAACAGGTTTATATAATTGATTACAGACTTGTAAAGAAATACATGGATATACAAACTCATAAGCACATACCATACAGGTGACTCCAAGCTTTTTATCCTATTTCTAAGTATTAAAAAAATTCTAGTAAATTTTGTTGCCTTATACCATTCAAATTAAAAGAATCATTTTGACCTAAATCTTTTTTCATATTGGGCCATACTATTTTTTGACCTTTATATTCATGTCGCTGCTTGACACGAGAAACAAATAAAACTCGGACTTAAGATGCGTAACTGTAAAGCAAAATATAGGAGCTGGAGTTAATGTTCTTGTCCAGGTGCAACAAGCATGTGCTTCTAATATAACATCAGCATATGTTTTAACCAAATATACTCTCTCCTAAAGAGAAGTTTAGATTCATGCAATATTTGTTATTTTCTGAAATATTTAAGCTCACTCTCATTAACAAGGAGAACAAGAATCTCACAGAAACAACACGATATGCAAGTGTCAATACCCATCTTGGAATTGGTGTGTATTACATCCAATGCTTTCTTCAATTAATTTAGCTACTCCTGTCAATACTCATCTTGAAATTAGTGGATCCTTTTAATTTAATGTAGAGCAAAGCATGAGAGATGATTTGGAATCTCTTGGTTATGGATTCATGTATTTCCTAAGAGGAAGGTATACTTCATGAAAAAGATTGTTATTATTTTTATGGCCTCTTTTTTGTCTAAGTGTTTTATTTACTATGTTATCTTTACTTTGGATCAGCCTACCATAGCAGCCTAGCAGGGCTTGAGAGCTGGAACCAAAAAGCAAAATATGATAAAGTTAGTGAAAAAAAAAAATGCTCACTTCTATGGAGGTATCAAATCATTTTCACCGTCGAATTACAATAGATCGCTCAATATATTCTGTTAAATTTAATAAAACTTGCATGCAGCATGATCAGGCTCTCTGTAAATCATATCCAACAGAATTTATATCATATTTTCACTACTGCCGATCAATGCGGTTTGATGACAAACCCGATTATACTTATCTGAAGAGGCTTTTTCGTGACCTATTCATAAGAGAAGGTACTTGTCCAAAATTATTTGTTTATAGAAGTTGAATACATCTACTGATCTAAAAACTATAAGAGGAAAAAGACTATTATTCTCTGATTGTGTAAGTAAACCCTAACTGTTTGCTTATACCAACATGTTTGTTACCCTCTTGACTAAAAAGTAGCAAATCATGAAATCCCTGTACATTTTCGATAAAACTCAGTAACTAAGTAGCGACTTCTTCAGATTGGTGAATTTAACACTTCTGTCATAATTACCATAACTATATTAAGGATGGTGGTTATCTATCATTTCACACAATATGTTTTCTCTCTCACTTTTCGGTGAGTGGAATCTGGTGGGGCATTTGAGTGGTGTTGGGAAAAAGGAAAGTGATTCGAACATAAATGAAGTGAGTGGAAAAATGTGTTTACTGCTAAAGTGAGTGGAAAAAAATATCATGTGAGTGGAAGTTAAAGCTTTAACGATGATCTTTTATTTATTTCTATTATAATTGTTTATGTTGTTTAACAAATTGATATTTAACAATCAAAAAATTCCAGTAAGCACAAAATTTCTATGTATAGAGTGTGCTTAAATAATACATTATTGGTAACTTAAATTTGCAAAAATAATTTACAGCTCCAAGTTTACATCAATATATTCTTATTATTACCAACATTATTTTGAAAAATTAAAGTTAAAGTTGATTTAAAATATGGAAAACATGCAATTCTTCAATCCTAAGGGGAAAGAAATGACATGAGTTGATTTAGCCAAAAATAATAAAATTATAATTATAATTTCCTCTAAGATTATAACAATACTAGAAAAATAACCTGTTATGTAAATTGGATTTAATTTTTTGATACTAATTACTTTCATTTCTATGAGATATTGCAAGAATCCAGTTTAACTCGCAAGGTTACATTCAACTTGAAGTAAATACTAATCTTGTACAAATTTTAAAACACTCCAGAGAAATTCACCCAAGAGATCAAACAACCATTGATTTGTTCAATGTCTTAGACTTGAGACTAAAGTATACGTAATTAATATATATATATATATATACAAAAACATATACATACACATACATATACACACACATGGAAACCCTTAAATCCTTTGCAACCGTTAGATATGAAGCAGCAAGGTTCTCAAAAATAGAATTTAAATTATAAATCGTAATGTTCAAACATCAAAATTGATATGGGATTGAAATTGTAAATCGTAAATTCAAAAATTCATATTATAAGGTTTGTACATAATTTGAAATCGATCTTGATGTTTGACTTGAGAATGTAGATACACTACTCTGTCCTAATTAACTATTAAGCCTGTGACATCTGTACTGCTTTTCAATGCAATTCATAACTTCGATCTCGAACATATTGATGCCGACACTACGTTGCAACTTGCTAGGGATTTCATCTATCTGTTTCTATCCAACACTTTTTTAGGAGCTTTTGTAAGTTTTGAATGTTCATATTTTCCCTTTCCTTGTGGATCTCATAATATTTAATTATGATTTTGAAATATCATATGCGGACTGGATTGCTCAGTGCATACATCATCAAAATGTTATATTTTGCCAGGTTTGTTTGATCAATTTCTTTAATGAAGGAAAATGGAGACTTGCTAGTCATAAACTAATACCCATGAATTTAGTGTTATTTGATGTTTGGTATTTTATGTTCCAGGCACTCTACTGATCGTGAAGTTGCACTCATGATGCTTATGGAAAACCTATCATACATGCTGGCTGAAGGGTTTTCTTTCTTTTTTCCAATAACGTTAATATTTTAATTTTACAATATTCCGATGATATTAGATGCAAACTTGCTTTCTAGATATTGTGCATTTGTCTAATTTTGTATGCAGTTGGTTCATAAATTTTATCTCTCTTTACGGGTTTATGTAAACTTTGTTCATGGATATTGTGTTCAACTTATTTTATGGAAGTGATTAATAGTTATGCTTTTATTTTACAATTTTTAGTTTGATTTGTTTATGTTATGTACATTAACTGATTAAAATATAATTAAATGTAGTTTATATTAATGATATGTGTGAATATTGCAATGGCACAACATTGCTGTCAATTCTTTGGAAAAAAATGCATATCCCTACGACAGCGTTTATACATTGCTATTAATTCATTGGAAAAAATGCATATCCCTACGACAGCGTTTATACATTGCTGTCAATTCATTGGGAAAAAAAATGCATATCCCTACGACAGCGTTTATACCTTGCAGTAGAAAACTATTAACAGCGTTTATACCTTGCAGTAGAAAAATTATTAACAGCGTTTAAAAAACACTGTAAAAAGTGGGTTTTTGACAGCGTTTATATTTTGCAGTTAAAAATTTAGGGTCAGCGACCGCATGTCGTTATACAGCGTTTTTAAAAACGCTGTGAAAACTTTTAACAGCGTTTTTCAAACGCTGTGAAAAGTCTTTTTTGTTGTAGTGTTTGGTAATCAACTATAGGCTAAAACTGAAGGCGACCCAATTAATCCTTTATAATCTTCAAGACATGACATAAATTTATAAATAATATTAGTTACTTGATGTTTGCGCATTAGCCAGTTTCAATCAATAATACAAACATCTGATAATGGTACTCCATATTTCAAAGAGCACAGACTAAAATCAAAATATGAAGATTCCTAATTTTGCAATGCCAGCAGAAAGATGTAAATAATAACAAAACCATAAAAACTGAAGAGAGATCAGATGGTAGTGCATGATAAAAGTTTGATTATTTGTAATACAGAGACTAGTATGGGATTTCTATCATCAAGTCTCCAATGATTATGTCAAAAAATAATATCAAAATTAACTATATATATATATATATAAAGGAATCAAACAGAGTGACATTACAGCCAATCACCAGCATCTGATTTTCATCAGATCTAAGACAGGGGCAGCGAATTTTAATCATCGCGCAGATATAATAATAAACTTCTATTGAAATCGTTTAAGAATGGGATTAAAAAAATACCAGAATCGCTAGTGGAAAATTAGACTGAAGTTATGTAACTCATGCCTGTGGCTTTCTAGAACGGTGCCGCCGCCATCGATCCTGCTCTGTTCGGGCTCTCCAGGAAGATATAAAAAAATTCATTTTCAGCTCGTGATAACATGTTATAAACAATTAAGAATATGTTATAAATTGAATAAGAGCAGAAGAGAGAGGAAACATTCTTATTCATTCTACAGAGATTGGTAGCCTATTTACATTAAATAGCCTCCTTTATATAAATGCTTTGCAGCTTGGTACAAAACTTATTCCACGATGTGGGACTAAACAAAACAACATAAAAAGCATATTCAGTTTATGATTTACATATATTGTAACAAGTTTCAATATATTACTTGAAAAGGAATTTATTAATTTAATTCAATTTATTAAAACAAAATCTTTTATTAAATAGAATTTAATCAATTAAAATTTTATTTTCAAAATATTATTTATCACAAATCAAATTCATACATTTTTAGTTTAATTAAATTTACTTATTATTACGACATAGAAAGCAGGTTGTTACAACGTAGAAAACAGGGTTGCTATAGCTGTGGAACTTCAATGTGGACGCTCAAATTTGATTATAGTTAAATTGTGGCATAACGTCCATCAAACGACTATAGTTGGTTTTGAGTTGACGCATTGGAAGTGAAACACTATTCAATAGAGAATTCATTTCCTTAGTTATATAAGGTTAGTGTCACTATTAACTATAGTCAACTCAAAGTCAAAGCCTCTGGCCAGAGCAATAAAATTTATAACTATTATTATTATTGAATCAAGGATTTTGTGTTTGGACTTACAAAGTTGCATGTGGATGATGTTGCTATTTTGACCAAAATCAAATTCCATAAGTCCTAATGTGATATAGTTTTGACAAAGAGAATTGATGTAAATAATCGTTACTACTAGTTACCGCTTATAATAAGTAAAATTGGATTTTATCAAAAGGATGTGTAAGCGATAAATTCAACTAACATGTCACACCACTAGCAAAGGTGATGTGTGGACCTTAGTATTCGAATTGTTCAATATCAATCACTGATTGAGTTTACAACTTTTGAGTCGCACAACGATAATTATGAATACTCCAAAAAAACCACATGATTTAATTAGTTTATAACCATTTAATTAAGTAAGTTAATATTTATGAAATATTAGTTATTAAATTTTATTTAATTTTTTGAATACTAATAGTATTTAAAGTAAAAAAGATAGTATAGAAAAGTTATAAACATGTGTACCGATATATGATATTGGTAGAATATTTAAATTAAATTTAAATAAAATAAATACTAAGTGAGTTTTTTAAATAAATTATATTTATCAATATTTGTGAAATATTAATTATTAAAATTATATTTGATTTATTTAATACCATTAGTATTTATAAACTGCACGTAATAAAGTTATAAACCCGTGTATCAATATATGATATCCATAAAATGTTTAAACTGGATTTAAATGGATTAAATTCTAAGTGACTTTTGAAATTTTTAAGGGCCATATGGCACTTATTATGGTTGGCCGTAGATAATAAAGAGAGAGAGGATTTGTTGAGATTTAGTTGGGAATTACATAGAGAAAGTTTTGAAGAAGGGAATTGAAAGGTTTTAATGTTTCCTTTAAAACATATTCTTTCTTATTCATTTCATTGCTCTCTACGGACAGTTCTCATTAAATTATTTTTCTACCTCCTAATCAATTTATAACTGAATTTTTAATGGGTTCCATGGCTAAAAGTTCCCAAAATAAAATCAAATTAAAAAAGGTGATTTCTATCTCTTAATTCCTGCAAAATTTGAAGGTTGATTTGAGAATGTAGGAGCTATTATTCATTATTCAAGGTGAAACTTTTTGATCCCATCCTAATGTAATTTTCAATTCTACCTATTCACATATTAACCATGTTCATATCCTTTGAATCCCTTCCATATTGTACATCAAATGTTTGTATATTCATATCGTAGCATAATTTTTGATCCCGTTTTTACATCTCAATCAATTGTTATTCATATAATTTGGACCCACCCTTTTTCTATTCCTTAATTAATTATATGATAAATATGTTAATATAGTTTAGATCTTTCATCTCATATGATTATTTATTCATATTGTTAATATACTTTGGTATTGAATCATTTATAATGAATTTATATGTGCCTAAATTATCCGATCTAATTTAGTTGTTTTGAAATCATTTTGATTGGATTCCCTTTAATTAAATATATGCATGTTACATGGTTGTTTTGGTTTTTGCTTGAAAATAATTTTGACTAAGTTTCATTTAATTTTTGATTGAAAATAATTTGGTTGAATCAACTTTAATTACTTTAACTTACTTTTAAAATGAAAACACGTATTACATAGTTGTAATTTGAATAATTTTGTTTAGTCATTGTTTACGCAAGTGTAATTATTATTTCAATTTAAAAGCACACGAGTGGATTTTTCTGTAAAATCTTAATTTAATTGATTCTATTTCTAAATTGAAAGTTGGATTTAAATTTATCAACTTTAGATTCATATATGTATATCTTAAATTGCAATCTTCAAATACACTTGTTATTTTATATATAACAAAACATTGTTTACAAATAAACACACACACACACACACACACACACACACACACATATATATATATATATATATATATTTGTATGTATCCTATTTTAAATTCAATTTTTAAGACCGACTTTTATGTAAAACTATAAAATTTATTTAAACCCTTCCTTAATTACACACACACATCATTAATCAAACCTTGAACAATAAAGGCATCAGTAAATTTAGTCATAAATGTCAGTTAATAAGTTAATTAATCTAACTATAGATTGAGAGAAATGAAAGGTTTTTCTCTCTATAATCTATATATAAGGTCATATCTTCCTTTAGTTAATTATATAAGCTTAGAAAGAGAAACGAAAGGTTTCCTTCACTATATTAATTTTGCATGTTATATTACACATATACTGTTGACGCCAAAATTGGGCATCAACACCATAGAATCTCATGGAGATTAAACACGAATGAAATTAAAAACAGAGCAGAAAATGTAATTGAACACACAGATTTTTATAGTTGTTCGGCAATCTCGGCCTACATCCACTTCATATTTTTATTGGTCTTTCGTTTGATTACAATTACAAAGATGTTTGGATCAGCTAGGATCCCTTTTTTCAAGCTATGCCTGCTGTATTTATAGGAGTGGGCGTGCATGGATCAGACTGAAACTTTGCTAGAAGGCTTTCTACATCTAGAAGGGCCCACCATATCGATCAGCTATGTTAATTCGACGATCAGGAATGATCGGTATAAAGATAGCCAACCCTTTTCCTTAGCTCCAATCACCGTGCGATCATTCTTGGAGAGTCCCACGTGCTTCTTGATGTTGCTTCTTAAATATGGGATCATTATGAGTTGTAGATTGTGAAATATAGATCGATCTTGGTCGAAGCTAGGATGCACACCGAATTAGACCGATCGTTTTGATAGATCATCCAAAACGATCGGTGACGAACGATCGGTCATCTCCCATCTTTCTCTGTGTAATGTGTGATCGTTTTTGTAAGGCTTCTTCCTCATTCCATCGATGCCCTAAAAGCTTCACATGATTTAGCTTCATGGATTTTGAGATATTGAACATTCTCTAACGACTAGAACTGTTTCCTGGATTGTTCTCTGGTCAATCCAAACAAATCTTTACTTCATCCGCAACTTGAGCATATGAACTTTGTTATCCCGCTTTTTGGTCAAAGCCGGAATATCAAACAAATTGACAAGAAAGGATGGGTATCAGGATTGGAAGTCGATTAGAGACAAGGTTGTGATCGATGTCGTTAGAATTTGACCAAGCACCAATCAAGGCAGAATCGATTGGGAATGATAATCAAGGTTAGGAGAGGCTATGTTTCAATTTTCAATACGATCGGAGTTCGTATGTTCGAGATATGGATGGGTCAAATTATGTGAAAACTTGTTCGTATCGATGCACTTCGTATCGATGATAATGGTTCGAATCGATGCTGTTCGCATCGATCAAAGTCTGCCACACTTCGTATCGATACGTTTCGTATCGATCGGCATCGCTTCAGATTGATGGAGTTTGTATCGATCCACAGGGTACGAACGACGTGTTCGTATCGATCAGGTAGGAAGGATTGGAGGACTTTGGCTTGATGGCAATGGATATGGATTGAACAGATAGGCGCATGAAGTTTACTTCAAATCAATGTACTTTGCATTGGTAAGGTGGATACGCGGATGTACTTCGTATCGATCAGTATTGGATTGATACGAAAAGGAAGTAACAGTCTTTGGGATCTTGCTGGGTAGTTCGTATCGATCGCTTGCGGATCGATGCGAAGAAGGCGTTCGAGAAGGATACGTAGGGAGTCGGCTTCGTGGAAATGAAGTTATGGATACGAAGGATTCTGGAACAACGTTCGTATCGATCAGGTTCACACCAAACGATACGAAGGAAGCGGTAAAAGCAGCATGAAGTTATGGATTCGAACTGGATGTAAAATATGGATACGAACTGGGTGCAAAGCATGGATGCGAACTGGAAAAATGTTATCGGAGCAAGGGAATAGGAGTTCAACACGGCGAAATATCTGGAATGACTCGATCAACTCGGCGAAAAAGATAGATCGACACGAAGGATGTGCGCCACGTCAACCTGCTAGCGCATGCTTAGATCGATTCGAAGCAATCGATTCAAACTGATCGATTCGAACGGAGCAAAAAGTCCAGAAAATGCTAATTCAAATCGATGATATCTCACGATCTACAAGTCCAAATGTTATAAAAATTTTACAGGAGCTTACATACATGTTGAAGAATGTCCACACCAAATTTCAGCTCGATTGGACAATTTCTTGATCGATTCGAATAGACTTCGAATCGATCCCAAAGTGGGCCCGGATTTCCAGAGAGCGGGCATGTGGGCCTCCTCACGTGCCAGAACTGGTCTCCCCACATTTTAGGAGAAATATCAGCCTCCTACACCTATAAATAGAGCCCCTGGTCATTCAAAAAAGGGGTCGGACAATTTTGAGAGCCAAAGAGCGCCTAGACTCTGCCAGATTTACTCTAGATCACCATTACTACCTTAGATTCAAATTATAATCATAAAATCCGTTGTACTACGCGATAAGAAATTTTAATCTTCAAGCATCGATCAATAAAAGATAAAACTTTGGAGTGGACGTAGGCCGGAGATAGCCGAACCACTATAAATCTCGTGTTTTTGTTCATTATTTCTGGATTGTGATACTCTGTTTGCTTAGGTTTGAGATTTGTGTATGAATACTTGTTGACTTGTATTCATACACTGGTGCTTTCACAACATCCGGGGTTTGTGACCAATTTTGGTGCAAACAAACTTCAATCAACTCCAAACTTGAGATATAACTTCACGGGGCCATGCCAGTTACTTCATGCTAGCTACACCTCAATCAGGTCCTGGTTCTAATCTGCTCAACTATCGTCTGCAATACTATACATATCTAGCTCTTTAGGCTATTGATCGTCCGTTCCTAGTCAAATTGATGATATCACGGCTTTGCCAAAAGGCGGGATAACATTTGCCCCCCAAAGTACGTCTTGTGAGTCACATGACGTGCTTTGAATCGGAAAAAGTTTGAATTGCCATAAAAATGTCCATTTAGCTTCCTGATTGATTACTATTCCTCTATCGACTTTCAATAGTATACATCCGATGTCGTATTCTGCTTGCATATGCAAATTCGGTCATGCAGGACTTACGAGCCTTCTATTATCTGATCTATTCTTGAACTTGAAAGTTTCAGGTGTGATTACATCTTTTGTTGATTTCAAAAGGCTGAACTTTTATACTGTTCTCATGCATATTCATATACACGTCTATGTCGTTGGCTCTCGGACGTGTTCGAACGTCCACAGGTCATTGCCTATTTTCATGATATCCTGCATGTTCGCATTTGCAATCGAACTCTGACGATCATTCATCATTCCTCTTTTCATGCATTTCATTCATTTTTTTATGTATATCTAAATTTCAAACCATTTGTGAGCATGGAAATAATCATCATATGTTTGGTAGTGAAACGATCAGCCTAGGGCATAAATAAGGGACAATCGGCACATGATGGAATGATTGGTAGATGGCCTAAAAATGGATTGGTCGACATATTGCTCAGAGACGGATCGGCATAGCCCTTGGGTGTTAAACGATCGGCCTATTCCTCCAGACACGATCGACTAAGCCTGTTTACTATATAAGGCCTGATACTTAGGCCTTTCTCCTTCACTTTACTCTCTTAACCTTCGTCCTGAAGTAGAAGCGACTATTCACCTTGCCCCTTTCTTCTGCCATTCCAAACAACAATCATCCTCCTCCTCCAGATTTAGCTTCAAATTGACTGCAAATTCTTCTGTTTTAGCTTTAGAATTTAGGTAGAATAAATTCTATATTTGCTTCATAATTCTCAGGACGATGCTTTGAACCTATGACAGTCGACCTATTTAATGAACCCTTTTTTTTCATGATCGTGCGCAATGGAGTAGCTCACCTAGATGAGAGGTGGGCGAACTACGATCATAGCCGATCGTTCGTTGAGGGAGATGAAGTGACAAAGATGAAGGAGTTGTATGATCGACCATATATGGTCGTTTGTGGACGGTTGGCGAGTTTCTAGGCCGTTGGAGTTCGAAAATTGTCTAAAAACGATTATAAACACCTTGGAGACAAGAACGATCGGTGCGTGGAGGCTCACTGTGAACGATCGGCTAATATTAATTCAGGGAAACGATCGGCATATACCCACATGGACGATCGGTCGGCCTAGCTTATACATGGACTTTTCTTTTTACAAAATTGAACTTTAATGAGAATCTTGGATCGGGCTTTGGCCTCTCATATTTGAACGAACATTTTGACTCATGTATAACTTGCATACGATATGATCTTCATGACTAGTAGCAAAATTGCCTTAGAAAAAATGTCGCGAACTAAACTTTTAATCATCATGTTAAAACTCATATGTAACTTAGACAATAATCAAACTTATGTTGGCTAACGATCGTCCATGAAACTCGAGCTGCATCGTTTCCCGATAACACGCAGAGACAGTCGAGACGGATAGAAATGACGGTCTCTCTGGATAAATTTCCAAGTCTTGTTGTCTTTAGTTTTGCACAACTTATTACTATATTGAACATCACTCTACCGCACTTCACTTGCACTCACTATGCGCTGGGGGGTACAGGCTTCTAATTATGATTTTTACTAAGTTTAAAAGCAAAGGAATCTGGACGTTTTGGGCGCTTCGCAATCATGTTAGCTGGATCATCTTTGCATAGGACTAATTCCAACATAGAGTCTAGTTCGACGACTGAGTCTGATAGTGTGCCGCTCAGCCATGATTCAGAACAGCCGGAAGGCTCGGGTTCTCAACTTGACCTTTCTGAAATTGTTTCTGTCTTTTTGTCAGAAGTTATTGAATCGGCGCCCGACACTTTAGAGGACGCAGTCATCCTCGAAAATCCTCCAGATTCAGTGGCTTCAAAGATTAAAGAAGACGCTCTCTAGAGGATTTGCACAAGGCATGGAATTCCTTTTGGCGATGTGTTGGTTCCATCACAAGACGACAGGGCTCATAGACCTTCCGAAGGGTATACGGCATGTAACAAATTTATGTGCTGGGTTGGATGCATCCCGCCTTTCAATTCATATATTCGGGGGATCTTACACTATCTAAGGATAGCTCCTGCACAACTCCGTCTAAATGGCTATGCGCTCCTCAACTGTACTTATATGATATTTATGGAGTTTCTGCACCATCCTCCCACTATCGAAGACATTCAATTTATTTTTACTTTCAAACGACGAACATGGAGTCTACCATTCACATTCCTCGAGTCGACAAAGAGATCCAAAATTTTGACCGGCACTTGGAACAAATTAAGTGCCTTCAAGAGCGAATGCTTCTTCGTTCACTGCTCGCCTAGCTTTGCTCGGCAGTGGCTAGAAAGGCATAAGTGTTTCCCACCAATTTCATAATAAGATAGGAAAATAATATCCAAGTTGCATTCTGGCGATGTTAATAATTTTTAGGTGTCATTACCCGGCCTAGCGGCGATATTTACGAAGAGGCAGTTTCAATTTTGAAGAATGCTCCACCCGAGGATAGAAATATCGAATTTTTTCTCAAGGACGAACGTCTCATCACTTTTGGTTTAATAGAGGAGGGCCTCAGTGTGGGGCTAACTAAAACTACCCAGAAAGTGGGGATAAGACCATGGGCCGCAGTCAATCTGGTCCCATGGTGCCCCCAGTCACGAGTACTCAACAGTCCGCTGATATAGATGTCGGAAGACATGGTGAAGATGCACCTGGTCTTGACGGTGATAAATCTGATCCCTGGGTTGGTGCCGGATCCTTGCAAATCTCACAACACCCGGTCGCAGTCCAGAGAAAAAAAGAAAACATTCGCACATAGGCCTCCAAGAAGTCGTCTTTCCGACCAAACTAAGTCATCGATGAATCTACCACTAGATCCTCTGTCCAATCTACCAATTCCAACTGATCTCAATGCCTATCATTTCACTGACGTGATCATTGGAGGGTCAAAGTCTCCCGTTAGAATTGGCTCGGAGATCCCTACTTCCGAAGGGGAGGTTACACCGATGAGCAAAGCTCCCACACCTGGTCAGTTGGGGGGGTTACACTAGGACACTTACACACACTTGCACCGTTCAGCACTACATTGTACTTGACCTATACTTTCTAATACTCAAAGTTGATTGATATTCGCATTTCTTTGCATAAACGATAGTGAGGAAGAGGAGCATGTTCGATTCTCTACGGGATGTACAACATCATTCATTAGGATCGCGATCCAGCTCCTAACGCAATAGTCGAGATTATTATGATTCTAGTTATCGCCCCAACCATGATCGAGGTTATCAAGAGAGAGATGACAGGGACAGGCTTGCTCAGCATGTACATAGATCGAGGTCAAGATCTCCTTTTCGAAAAGGTCCTGAAAAACCAGCCGAGCATATGGACCTGCCCGTCGATCCCCCTCACGGCCCTTATACTGCTCCAATGCCTCTAAAACCCTTAGTCCCTCTCAGTCCCAACGACTGGGCGATCACTGGAGCCATGGCGAATACACTACCGTTCATAGGCCTGGCAAAGAAAGTACCGGGGTGGAAGCTGCTTCTGAAGATCTTCCAATTGATCCAAATGTTCGTATGGCACAACTTTGAGAGGAATTTCCGAACTTATGCTTTGACGGATTCTATTTTCCTCCCAATTTGAAGAGGGTTCCGGATGATGTTCAAAAAATGATCATTGATTGCATCACCGACATCCATATGCTATATCGAGAATGAATGAAGGCTGTGGAAAAACTGTCAAAAGTTTCCTTCGAGCGTGCGGTAGAAATAAAAAAACTAAAATGATAAGAGGCCCAGGACAAAAGAATCATCGACACTTTGACGAATGAGCAAGAGGCCTCTAAAACCGCCTTAACAGAAGCCGAAGGGAAAGCTGACGCCGCCTTGAAATCTATGGAGGAGATGAAAACCAGTCATCTCGACATGGTTCAAGTATTGCATCATCGGAAGCAGGAGATAGCACTCGAGCGAGAGGCAGCTCGGAACAATGAGTCTGCGGCCTTGAAGGAAATAGCCGAGCTTGAATATGCAATTAAAGAAAAAGATGATGCTCATAAGATTGCTCAAGATTCTTGTGAAGAGTTGGTTCGTGTCAGGCTTGAGAGAGATGCGACTATTGAGAAGGCCAAAAATGTCGACACACTCATTCAACGTGAGGCAGAAGCGACCAAAGACAAGGCGAGAGAAGATGTACTGAATGAGCTCGACCCGCTTCTCATACTCTACAATGCCGACATTCTCAAACATAGGAATTTGGCGTGGCTTGGCGAAGATTATCCTTACTAGCTTCATCGCGCTTGGGAATTTCTTGTCGAAGAAGATAAGAAACTTCATGGCTTGGAGGACGTCGATGTAGCCAAACTTGAAAGCGAAGTGCTACTGGGCGATGAACCCAAAATATTGCATGATATTTAGATTTTTCTTCAGAAATAATCCGTGGTTGCTCCTTCACATAAAGTAGGTGAAGGATCTGGATCGGTGCACTCTGATATCGCAGCTGAATTGCCTCCGGTGTCACAAGTCATGCCTAGCTCTACAGCGAGCTGCCCAACTATCCCTGAGTATGATCTGGACAAACCACGTCTATCTCCAATTCTTGAGCACAGTTCTGAAGACGCTCCAGCTCAACCTGGAGTTCATACCGAAGAAGGTATTCCATCGACTTTTCTCTTCTCTCATAAAGTTAGGGTGCTATCAGTTGATATTTCTAATCTTTTCGCCTATTTTTTTTAGCTTTGGATCCGTCAGGCATTGCTCCTCTCCCTTCACAAGAGCCTCAACTGGAGTCGCAAACGGCCGCAACAGAATCTGTTGAAGTTACGACTTCGGCCGCCACTCAAAGCGCTCACGAAGAAGCCTTTGTTTTTTATGACCAATTCATGGAGGCGTTTTTCAAGGAGGGAAGCGACCCGCACTATGAAATCCCTTTTGACGTGGAAGTCGTGATCACAGGTTCCTCTGATTCAACTAGTGGGCTCGGTATGAAAGAGCGGATTGAACAAGAGGAGCTTTCAAAAAGGAAGGTAAAGGGTGAGCCTATTGAGTCGGTCCCAGATGAACCGATACCTTCCTAGTTCAAGCGATCCCTTCTGGTGGGACGATTCCTTCGGACGACGTTCCCTATGCTTTTGGTGCTGAAGTTGCCCCTATCCCTCCTACTTCCAAAGATGATACCGCCTCGGTCCATACGGTTGAGGAAACTCCTTCGAAGAAAGGCCAAGGTGGCAAAAGATCAAAGAGGAAGTCGAGAGGTGGTTCAGAGGGAACCACTCTGAAGAAGCAAAAGTGGGATAGAAAATCCAAAAAGTGATCTTCGGACATGAAGATAACTAAGATGGTCATTTCTTTTTTTGTTGGATGTATTTGTTTGGGCATGGCCCTTCATTTTTGTCTTGTATTTTGTACAAACAGTTTCATGTGAATAAGAATTCTTTTGTTCTTACGTATGATTTTTGCATTTACTCGTTCAAATGTCTGAATCATAACTTTTCTCATTATATGTACTTGTGACTTGTCGCTTGTTGAATTGAACATGGATTTGACTAATCCATCTCAAGGCCTCCTTATGGTCGTGGCCTCGAGCCATTGTAAACACTGGATATGAGTCGCAGTGTTAAGCTATCACAGTTATTCCTTGGACAATCACATTTCAGCCCCTGGTTTTGTGTCGATAAATGTACCGCGTGGACGGTCGAGATTCGTCCCAGTCATGTTTACACTCTCACCTTGCCTCTAAAAGACTTAAAACTAATCAACGAATGGTCGATTCACATTCATCTCGCTTCTCTCTTGTGCCTCCCAGTCTGGGGCATGAATTGATAAGCAAGAAAGGAAGTTATGTTTTCATTAGCTTTTTACTATTCCCCGTTGAGTCGTGGAAGCGGGCTAATTGATAGAAAACTGAGCTGCGCATATTCTGGTTTCTAGCAGTTTGTATTCCTCCTGTCGATTTCAAGTTAGAGTTGTTAGGGCAGAGAACATTCCAAATCCGTTCATCTATCCATTGAGTTTACAAGTCAGTCCACGCTTTGGGGACTTAGAATTACTTCACGAGAGATCGGTTCATGCCCGGATTGTTTATATTCCAGTCCGCACTCCGGGGACTTAGAGTTTTCTCGTAAGCAATCGTTTTTCCACCCGAATTGTTTATACTCCGGTCCGCACTCCGGGGACTTCGAGTTTTCTCGTGGACAGTCGGATTTCCGCCCGGGGCAGTCGTTTTTCTGTCCGGATTGTTTATACTCTAGTCCGCACTCCGAAGACTTAGAGTTTTCTCGTAGGCAGTCGCTTTTCTGCCCGAATTGTTTATACTCCCATCCGCACTCCAAGGACTTAGAGTTTTCTCATGGGCAGTTGTTCTTCTTCCCAGGGCAGTCGTTTTTCTGCTCGAATTGTTTATACTCCAGTCCGCACTCCGAGGACTTAGAGTTTTCTCATGGGCAGTCGTTTGTCTGCCCATATTGTTTATACTCCAGGCCGCACTCCGGGGGCTTAGAGTTTTCTCATGGGCAGTCGTTTCTCCACCCGGGGCAGTTGTTTTTTTGCCCGAATTGTTTATACTCCAGTCCACACTTCGAGGACTTAGAGTTTTCTCGTGGACAGTCATTTTTCCACCCGAATTGTTTATACACTGGTTCGCACTTCGGAGACTTAGAGTTTTCTCGTGGGCAGTCATATTTCTGCCTGGGGCAGTCATTTTTCTACCCAAATTGTTTATACTCCAGTCCGCACTCTGGGGACTTAGAGTTTTCTCATTAGCGGTCGTTTTTCCACCCCAATTGTTTATACTCCAGTCCACACTTCGGGGACTTAAAGTTTTCTCATGGGCGGTCGTTTTTTCGCCCAGGGCAGTCATTTTTCTGCTCGAATTGTGTATACTCCAGTCCCCACTCTGGGGACTTAGAGTTTTCTCGTGGGCAGTCGTTTTTCCGCTCGAATTGTTTATACTCCGATCCGCACTCCGGGGACTTAGAGTTTTCTCATGGGCAGTTGTTTTTCCACCTGAATTATTCATACTCGAGTCTGCACTACGGGGACTTAGAGTTTTCTCGTGGGCAGTTGTTTTTCCACCCGAATTGTTTATACTCCAGTCCACACTCCGGGGACTTAGAGTTTTCTCGTGGGAAGTCATTTTTCCGCCCGAATTTTTTATACTCAAGTCCGCACTCTGGGGACTTAGAGTTTTCTCGTGGGCAATCGTTTTTTCACCCGAATGGTTTATACTACAGTCCGCACTCCGAGGACTTAGAGTTTTCTCGTGGGTAGTCGTTTTTCAGCCCAAATTGTTTATACTCCAGTCCGCACTCCGGGGACTTAGAGTTTTCTCATGGGTAGTCGTTTTTCGGCCCGAATTGTTTATGTTTCAGTCGTCATGTCGAGATAAGAGTTGTCGAATGAATGGTAGAATGATTTTCGCCCATGGAATGGAATTCTGCCCCTAGCATTCAAGATGAAACTTGACAAATGGACGGTCGACTCTCATCCACTTAGTGATTATAGCTCTTCAATCAAGTCGAGGAAGGAGCTAAGTGATGGATGGTTGGATCACATCCATACTGGAGTTGGATAATCAAGTCTTGTACAATTTGCTTCGTAGTCTTCCTAGCAAACGAAGGTAGAGAGTTATTGAGTGGACAATTAAGTCGCATCCATTTCAATCTGCAGTTGTGTCCATGTGTTGAGAGCGGTGGTTGATGAGTAGGTAGTCGATCGCGGCTACTTCAAGTCTAATATGAAGGTTGATGAGTGGACGGTCAATCGTCTATTGGATTTTGAACTTGTTGGGCTTTTCCATTTCGTGCCTCGGTGTCCCACGTCAGGGGCATATGGTAGCCAATGAATGGTCGAATCACATTCATCTTGATAAAAATTCCACAGGTTCTGTCACGGTCTGCGGAGATTGGCTGGCGGCCAACTTTGAGTGCCTGGTCACCTGCATCGTTTTGGAAGTAGTTTAGTTCAAGTCGGTAGCAGTTCATAACACAATTGAAATTGAAATAGGAATAATTCAAAAAAGATCAGAATAAATCTTATTTATAAGCGAAGCGATGTCATATGCTCGCTATTCCACTCTGTCGAAGCCCTTCTCAACTGGGAGTCGACCGTTGGTGGTTTAATTAATCGTTAGAGTCCTTTATTGATAGGAGTCAGATGTTTTTATCATCATCAATCTGGTAAATTTTTAAGTTATTGCCACTTGTTATGCTCACGAATAACATATGCATGTCCAAGATACGCACAAAACAGAATGGACCGGTATTGACGGGTTAATGGCAAATCACTTGAAGTCGGACCCGAGAAAATCTGATGATTGCTTAGAGTCAATCATTGGATCGCTTGGAGTTGCTGAATTTGAAGGTCAGGATGAAAGGTGCTTGGAGCCATCCTGGCGTCCACTTGGGGAAAAAATTTGTCTTACCCGAGTTCGGCTTAGGTCAGAGCGAGGGTTCTAAGATCTCGCTTGCCTTTGTACTTGTCAAAATTCACATGCAACACCAGGCTTCAATGAATTTTAAATGTCATTTTTCCATTCTTCTTCATTGGAATGTAGGATATTAGCTTCGAGGAACTTCAATACCAATCATTGCTAGACTACGGGCTGAAGTAGAAGTGGATGGTTAAGCATTTGTTGATGGATCTGCTAATAAAAACGATCGGTTGTATTTAGTGACCTTGGAACGATCATACTAGACCGATCATATAGGAATGAAAATAGTTCAATAGTTTGTTGGTGGATAGGCTAACAGAAAATGATCGGTTATAAGGATGGAAGTGGAACGATCGATCAAGTTGGCCACTAGAACGATTGTATAAGAAATGATCGGTTAGAATCATTGGTGAGGGTAATTAGAACGATCGTATAAAACGATCATATAGGAACGATCACTGAAAAACGATCGGGCAGAGAAGAAATTGGCCAAATCCAAGTTGTTGAAATGACCAATGTGAACCATTGTAGGGAATGATTGTTTAAGATAATAGGGCGTAGGGATCCGTGATGAACGAACATTCATTGCTTGTTTATGGGTCATGGTCGATAGATGATCGTTCACATATCCTTCCAAACTTGAACGTGTGTGCACTTTCGTGAAACACATGGCTAATTGGTCACTAATCTCCTGATTTCCTTCTTCTGCAAGGGAGGTAGACTTGGCTTTTATGGCCTTGGGGAATAGCTTCCATATAGATCTTTCCAATCTGAGTAGAATAGGAAACCTATCGATCAAAAGCTGGATCTATCTCGTGAATATGAAAATTCACCAGTAGAAAATGAGATCTAATCGAGCTGAGAATTCATTTCTCAGTGAAAGCACCAAAATGTTGACGCCAAAATTGGGCATCAACAATCGTAGAATCTCATGGAGATTAAACAATAAATGAAATTAAAAACAGAGCAGAAAAAGTAAACGAACACACATATTTTTATAGTGGTTCGGCAATCTCGGCCTACATCCACTTCATATTTTTATTGACCTTTCGATTGATTACAATTACAAAGATGTTTGGATCAGCTAGGATCCACTAATACAAAAGTAAAGAATGAAAATGGCAGTGCCTCGGCAGTAGGAAGAAGGATATCTTTTTTTCAAGCTATGCCTGCTATATTTATAGGAGTGGGCGTGCATGGATCAGACTGAAACTCTGAAAGAAGGCTTTCTACATTTGGAGGGGCCCACCATATCGATCGACCATGTTAATTCAATGATCTGGAACGATCCATATAAAGATAGCCAACCCTTTTCCTTAGATCCAATCACTGTGCGGTCGTTTTTGGAGGGTCCCACGTGCTTCTTGATATTGCTCCTTAAATATGGGATCATTCTGAGTTGTAGATTATGAAATATCAATCGATCTTGGTGGAAGCTAGGATGCACACTAAATTAGACCAATCGTTTTGATAGATCATCCAAAACGACCGGTGTCGAACGATCGGCCATCTCCCATCTTTCTCTGTGTAATGTGCAATCGTTTTTGTAAGGCCTCTTCCTCATTCTATCGATGCCCTGAAATTTTCACATGATTTGGCTTCATGGATTTCGAGATATTGAACATTCTCTTAGGACTTAAACTATTTCCTGGATTGTTCTCTGGTCGATCCAAACAAATCTTTGCTTTATCTGCAGCTTGAGCATATGAACTTCAGTCAACTCCAAACTTTAGATATAACTTCACGTGGCCATGCCAGTTACTTTTCCCTCTTTGTGCTAGCTACACTTTGATCGGGTCCTGGTTTGAATCTGCCCAACTATCGTCTGTAATACTGTATGTATCTGGCTCTTCAAGCTGTTGATAGTCCATTTCTGGTCAAATCGATGATATCACGGCTTTGCCAAAAGGCAGGATAACACATACACATTGCGTATATGTTGCACTTACACTTTACACATATGAATGTATTAGATATATTCATTATAATATAGGTAAATTCAAATTAAATTTAAAACTCCATATACTAACTTAAATAAAATAAGATTTTATTTAAAACTTTTTTAGATTGGATCTAAATTCCCTTTAGACTTCATAGACTCAATAAAGATATAAAATTAGAAAAATATATTAAAATTCACTCATTTAACCTGATTCTGACTGGCCTTGTTCCTTCAATGGTGTTAGTGCCTAGTGTTTTATGCAATCTACATTAGCAATGTTAGGGCTAACTGACTAAAGGCTACCCATCTAAAAGGGTGTCTAGAAAGGTAGTGTCGAAGGATTGAGTTTGGGTAATCAAATACTCTGCCTTACCTAGCTTTTAGTCTAGCTCGAAGGATGAAGTAAGCCTAAAGTTGTCCCCAATATAAAAGCCCAAACTGATTTTAGGGCTTAAGCTAAAAAATTTAAATATGTTTTGAAAATTTAAAAAATTATACTTTAAATTTACGAGTTAAGTTTAAAATATGACATATTATAAATGGTATAAACTTTTCAAAATTGGTTTTGGAAAATTAATATAGTAATTTCAAAATTCTTTTATCTTATTATTTGTTTGGTTTGATTAAATTAATAAATAAGTAAATAATTAATTAAAAGTTAATTAATTAAATTAGAGCATAGTGTATATTTATCTTAAACTGTTTAAGGTAAATGAAGACAGAGTTTGAATTTAATTAATGTTATTTTAATTTAAAATTTTCATTAATTAATCAAATTAATTAAAAGTTAATTAATAAATAATGTACATGTATAATGATATGTGTACATAATCACTATAAATGTTATAGTTCATATTCATCTTTAAATTATTAAAGATGAATGTAGTAAAATTTAATGGTTGAAATTCAAATTCAATTAATTAAAATGTTAAATAAATAAAATCAATTATATATAATTTAATTAATAGAATTAACATTAATTTAATAAGATTTAATTAATAAGATGCATGTATATATTATATAAGTAAATTTAATTATAAAAGTTATAAATAAATAAATACCTATATTGCTATATATGTATAAAATTAAGTGGAACTGGAAAGAAACCCAACTTAGATTTAAGGAGTAAATACATACGTGTACCATGATTTCGGATGTGTTTAACACTTGAATCATGAGGGTATTTCAAAAGAAATACATTATTCTCTAAATCTATATCATTTAATTAAATATATTAAAGATTATGAATTTATAATATAAAGTTGTCCTCTACCATTTATATATTAATAAATTACTTGCATACTCTCTAGTTGTTGAGCAAACTCAAACTAGAAATGTTCCGTGTAGTATTATTAATATATTGATAAACGTGGTAAGGTATATGTATGTATTTGTTGAGCAAACTCAGGGTACATACATCTAAACTTAGGCCA
The DNA here is from genome assembly GCA_030737815.1 of Allium fistulosum. Classification (NCBI taxonomy): domain Eukaryota; kingdom Viridiplantae; phylum Streptophyta; class Magnoliopsida; order Asparagales; family Amaryllidaceae; genus Allium; species Allium fistulosum. The sequence goes on along the minus strand of CM060901.1, from coordinate 118,429,748 downwards.
TCGTGAAATGGTGGGTGTGAGTGACTAATCTCTTTCGATTTGTTGAGAAAACTCAAGGTCAAGATTAAGATTAAGACAAAGACCATGGGTTAGGAGTTGCGTACAATACAACAGATAAAGTGTTATCCATTGTTTGTGGGCCTATGATTTGTTTGTGGGCCTATGTTTTTCTAGGGTATTGAGAAACATAAAAATATAGTGGGAGCCTTATTAGAAAAATAAAATTGTAACATTTAACCTTTCCAATATTGTAAGAACATTTTTTATATAAACTAATAATAATCTTCATCAATAGTTTGTACGACTAAGAAAATTGAGAAAAAAAATTATCAGTTAAGATACACAAATGAACAAGGTTAAGGATTGATAAGAAATATAAAATATACTTACCTTAAATCTTTTGGCTTGTCATCGCTTCAAGATCCATGTAAGAGCCTAACTATACACTACTAAACACATTCGTAACTTGGTCGCTTAAGTGTTTATTAGTTTAATACTTTGTATTGTTTCCATGAGTTTTGAACCCTTAAGAAATATAATATATATATATATATATATATAATTTGAATTCGATCACATATAAATTTTATATGTTGAACGGTCACAATTCGTAACGTACGAAATTTCAATGAAATTACTTCATTGGAAATAAATAAATAAAGTATAATGTTAAATCGTGTACTCGGTACGATTGATTATAGTAGGGATTTCCTTTTGAATGGTTGGACCATTTAGAAAAGGAAAGTGAATGTACAATTGTGGATGTAACTTAGACACTGTTGGGATGAAGAGAGTCAATAGTCGACTCTACTTCATGAAGTGATATCGGAGACGAGAATTATACAAATTCTAGTATATACTTAATATGGAATGAAAAATGTAAATTTTTATTCCAATTGTGTTTTCCATATAGAAAATTGTGTTCTATAAAAATCATTTCTACGAGTTTAAGATATTTGATCGACGATTGTAAACTAGTTACAGTAAAAGAAACAAAAATTCATAATAAGTAAGTTGAATGAAGCTTCATATTTTATAAGCTATTATAGTATCAGCCAAAATTATGGGAGAATGCCATATAATACTTATCAGTGGATGCATCAAGATACAAAAAATCATTTTCGTAAACATACTAAATATTACTTGTGAAATAATAATTATTTCCAGTATTAGCTGAAAGCTAATATAGTTTTATTTCATTATGAATGTTTTGAATCTTCGTTATGAAATAAATCTATTAGAATGATGGTATTTGTTGCATTAGCTAAATAACAGAGAAGTATCTATAATTTTTTACGATTATTTTGGAATTAAGGACAAAGCACCTATTTAGTGGGACCGACATAAGAGTTGTGAACTCCTCAGATTGATACATAAAGATGTATGTAGTCAAAAAGTTTAATGATCCAAAAATATTTCTGCATACTTCGTTTAATTCACAGATAAATTACATAAAATGAACATGTGTATTTGATACACAAGTAATGCATTTATGATAAGTTCATTGAATATAAAATGAAAGTATAAAATGTAACATGCAAAGGAAATAAGAATTATTGATTTGATCAAATAGGTGAGTATACTAAAAAACGATTCCAAAGTACCTAAAAATGAATAACGACTCAATCTCAAACTCACATCTGCTTATAATACATAATGATGTACTGATAAGGAGTAATTGACTTTGTTAAACAAAGTACGACTTATAATGAGTAAATTTGAGTTAACTTCTTTCTGTAAGGTCAAGTACTTAAAAGTAAACACATAAGGTTAACTTCAGTTTCATCTAAAAAAATAGTTCTTAAAATCATACATGATAACAGTTAATGAAATAACCCATATATATATATATTTGTTTGAATCAAAAATGGCACAAAAACCCAAATTAATATAGTGTAGAATAAACGTGAAGAGATTAAATGAAAAACTAGAAAGAAATGAACACATAGAGATTTTATAGTGGTTTGGCGTACTTTGGTCTACGTCCACTCCAAAGGTTTTGTTTATTTATATTTTAGATTACAAGTATAGTTTGCTTGGATTTGTGTAAATCCGTCCAGTTATGAAAAAATGGTAGAGTGTAGGCAAGAAAGAAGAAAGAAGATCCTTTGAATGAACCATGCCATCTTTATTTATAGGGGTAGACGACCAAATATCTTTCCAAAACTTCTCCTGCAGAATCTCGCCACCAAGATAAAGTCCTCCGAAAAATCTCAACCTCGGATCCCTTAGGATTAGGGATCGGTACCGATCCTTATAGAGGGGTCGGTACTGAGCCCTAAATACATAGGTAGGCATTTTTCAACTTTTTGTGTTGGCTTTTCTTGTTGTTGACTTCATGTTTCCAAGGTTATTTTGCATAGTTGCCTAGGTGTTTTTTGGCCGAAGCGACGGATCTGCAGAATGTTGAATTGCTGCTTTAAATTGTATATGGAGATTGCCAATACGATGCATAAAAACTTTAGAACAACACTTGAATTAGGCTCCATATTGCTAGAGAAGAGTGTCATAGAAGTGGGGACCAATCTATATGTACCCTTAGGGATCTGTACCGATCCCCTATATAGGGTGAAGCATTTAGTGAAATCTAGCATGTGGAATTGGTACTCGCTAGGTGAGGGATCGGTACCTACCCCACATTTAGTCAAATTCATTATGCGGGATCGGTACTCCCTAGGTGAGGGTTCGGTACCTATCCCACACTAAGTCAAATTCAACATGTGTGATTGGTAACCCCTAGGTAAGGGATCGGTACCTATTCCACACTTAGTTAAATTTAGCATGTGGGATCGGTACCCATTAGGCAAGGGATCGGTACATATCCCACACTTAGTCAAATTTGGCATGTGGGATCAGTACCCCTAGGTGAGGGATCGGTACCTATCGCCCACTTAGTCAAATTTAGCATGCGAGACCGGTACCTACTAGGTAAGGGATCGGTACCTATCCCACACTTAGTCAAATTCGGCATTTGAGATCGGTAACCCTTAGGTGAGGGATCGGTGCCTATCTTACACTTAGTGATTTCCTGACTTTGGAATTTTTGGGATGGTTTGCCTCCACTTTGCGGTCTTGAATGTACTTGAGTTTTGAGCTTTGTAGTCATCTCTTCGGGCTTCTTGCCTCGATAACTTCGAAGTCTGACTTGTCGGGTTTGTCCGTATACTGCCTAGTCAAAAGACGGGATTACATTTGCCTCCTAAAGCACGCCTTGTGAATGAAAGGTGTGCTTTTCTCAAGAACATATGTAATGCCAATCTTCGACGGTTGAGCTCTCTGGCTACTTCAATCCTGGTGAATCATTCAGTTAATTCAGATTTTCTTTTCAATCATGGGTCGTTCCAAACTCGTTACTGCCTAAGACTCTAAGCTATGTCTAGGTGTAATCTATACACCATCATCATTCTGATTTCTTTCGAAGTTATTACATATCAAAATCGTCTCGTGTTCATCCAGTTGTCAATTCTATTCCAATTATAAGGCGTTCAAATCCTATTTTATCAAAATCAAATTTGTTCTCATTTTCAGGTTTGATCTCTTTGGATCGTTTATTGAATTCGTGACCGTTCAGCGTTAATAGTTAAATTCGTTGCCATTCGAGGCTAGTAATCAAATTCATGGTCGTTCGGATTGATAATCAAATCCTTGGTCGTTCGAGATCAATAATCAAATCTGTAGTCGTTCGGGGCTGATGATCATTCAGGGTCGATAATAAGGTTCATGGTCTCTCTGGACCGATTTATAGCCACTCCAGGTCCTTGCTAAGCCTAATTTGCTCGCTCTCCATGAGGGGACTTAACGATGAGCAAGTCCATCCAATCACTCTCTGGTGAAGTAACCTACTCCCTGCACTCTAGTCCGGCTCTTTGGTTAGGACATACGCAATCCTTGTAGAGCCCAATTCCCTCGCTCTGCAGTAAGGGGACTCAATGACAAGTAAGCCCATCCACTCGCGCTCCGGTAAGGTGACTTACTCCTTACACTCCGGTTCTGTCCCTTTGGACGGAACATAACACGATCAAATCCATGATCTATACGGACCTTTGTCGAGCCCGATCTGCTCACTCTTCAACGAGGGGACTCAATGACTAGTAAGCCCATCCGCTCACACTCTAGTGAGGTGACTTACTTCTTGCACTTCAGTCCCGTGTCTCCAGACAGACTATAACGCGATAAATATCATACAAGTCCATCTGCTCACTCTTCGACGAGGGGACTTGCACCTTACACACCAGCCCCGCCTTTTCGGACGGACTTAAAGCGATTAATATACAGTCATCACGTTCAAGTGGTTTATAAAATTCTAATCAATTCTTAGGGGTCATCAATCTCCGTTAGTCTTTCCTAATCTATTTCGGTCATCATTCATGAGGTCTAAGTCAGGGCATCTAGTGGACATCTAATCCTATCAAGGTCACATTCAGACTTCCCACTCAGGGTATGCCTACGGACCGATCAAGATCCGGTAGACGTGTAAGTGGTCAGAGGTTAATATTGTGCAAATATCTCAAATAGCCATCTTAGGCATCCAACTCAGAGTGTGCCTAGGGATCGTTAAGGATCCATACACGTATTAGCAGACTGAGGTGATGTTGAAGCATTTATTGAGATGAAAAGGTGAGATAAATGATTTGAACCTAACCCCAAGCCATCCAAAACTTGGGGTTATCATCCAATCGAAGTTTCTGATCCATAACTTCATCCTCCCCCGTTCCTATGAGGAAAATCTTGCATGTAGTTTTCCAACAGCACATTCATATCTCAATTCAAATTCCGGTGTTCAGTATTGTTCACCGGACGCAAAGCATTCCTTCATAGTTTGACCTGAGCCATGCCATCGAGGTCTTGGGATCGGTATCGATCCCTGATGTTGGCTCGAGGCTTGCCCCGAGTTGTTCCACTTTATCTCCTAGCCTACTAGTTCCTGCTCCAAGTCCTTGATTTTGGTTTCCAGCTACTCCGGCTATCCTTGTTTGTTCCATTCTTATAAAGAAGTTCTGCATCATTTCCTCCTGTCGTGCAATCATTATTTCCTACATCTCATTCACTGTAACCTCTACCTCATCTCTAGTTATGTAGATAGATGGAGGGTTAGCTCCTAAGGACGCCTCCTGGCTGCCCCCTTGTTGATTTCCTCCAGCAATGGCTTTCCTAGTTGATTGTCTAGTCATTACGAATCTCTAAGTTCTTAAATCAACGGGTGCAAGTATTTCTTCGTGAAAGCACCAAAATGTTTGAACCAAAAATGGCATAAACACCCAAATGAACATAATAGAATAAAAGTGAATAAATCAAATGAAAAATTAGAATTAAATGAACACACAGAGATTTTATAGCGGTTTGGCATACTTTGGCCTACATACACTCCGAAGATTTTGCTTATTTATAATGCAGACTACAAGAGTACAATGTGCTTGGATTTGTATAAATCCATGAGTTATGAAAAAATGGCAGAGTGTAGGCAAGGAAGAGAAAGAAGATCCCTTGAATGAACCATGCCTTTTGTACTTATAGGGGTAGACAATTAAATATCTTATCGAAACTTGTTCTGTAAAATCTCGCCGTCAAGACGAAGTCCTTTAAAAAGTCTCGACCCCAAATTCCCTAGGTTTGGGGATCGGTACCGATCCTTACAGGGGGATTGGTACCGATCCCTAAATACATAGGTAGGGGTCTTGCAATTTTTAGTGTTGGCTTGTCTTATTGTTGGCTTCATGTTTCGAGGGTTGTTTTGCATAGTCACCTAGGTGTTTTTTCCCCAAGCGATGGAAACACAGAATGTTGAATTACTGCTTTAGACTGTATATGGAGATTGCCAATATGATGCATAGAAACTCTGGAACAACATTTGAATCAAGCTCCATGTAGCTAGAGAAGAGTGTCATAGAAGTGGGGGCCGCTATAGGTGTACCTTTAGGGATCAGTACCGATCCCCTATGTAGGGTGAAGCACTTAGTGAATTCTAGCATGTAGGATTGGTACTTGCTAAGTGAGGAATCGGTACCTATCCCACACTTAGTCAAATTCATCATGCAAGATCGGCACCCCCAGGTGAGGGATCAGTACCTATCCCACACACAGTCAAATTCGGCATGTGGGATTGGTACCCCCAAGGTGAGGGATCGATACTTATCCCACACTTAGTCAAATTCAGCATGTGGGATCGGTACCCCTTAGGTGAGGGATTGGTACCTATCCTACACTTAGTTGAATTCAACATGTAGGATTAGTACCCCCTAGATGAGGGATCAGTACATATCCCACACTTAGTCAAATTCAACATGCGGGATCGGTACCCCCTAGGTGAGGGATTGGTACCATCCTACACTTAGTCAAATTCAACATGTGAGATCGGTATCCGCTAGGTGAGGGATCATACCTGTCTCGCACTTAGTTATTTTCTGACTTTGGAATTTTTAGGATGGTTTGCCTCCACTTTGCAGTCTTGATTGTACTTGATTTTTGAGCTTTGTAGTCATCTCTCTAGGCTTCTTGCCTCAATAACTTCGAAGTCTAACTTGTCGGGTTTGTCCGTATATTGCCCGGTCCACGTAATATTTACCCATGAGGGATCTTGTGTGAACCATCCCAAAGTAGTTTGGGATCGATCAATGTTGATTGACCGATTTATGTTGTGAACATAAATTTATAAACATATAGGCTTCCTTCATCCTTCTCTTAATCACCGCAACTTTCTCCATCACCTCTCGAATCATATATGGCCCAAGCACTAGACGACCTCAAGACTCAACCCAACAGGCCGTGACTGGCACGGCCTTCCATAGAGAGCTTCATAAAGTCCTATACCGATGCTTACTTGGAAGCTATTGTTGTAGGACTAAATGCAAATGATCCTCCCATGATCCACTAAAATCCAGAATACACATTCTCAAGAGATCCTCTAGAATCTGATTCACTTACTCCATCTATCCATCTATTTGGGGGTGGTATGCTGTGCTTAAGCTCAACTTTTTTCCTAGAGTTATTTGCAATGCTTTCCAAAATTAGCTAGTAAATATGGGGTCTCGATCACTTACTATACTCGTTGGAACTCCATGTATGCGAACTATCTCCCTTATATAAATCTCCGTTAATGAAGCTGTAGTTCTAGCTGGCTTGATCGGAATAAATTGAGCACTCATAATTAACCAGTCCAAAATAACCCATACTCCTTTATTTCCTTTTCTGGTTCTGGGTAAACCATTGATGAAATCCATCGATATCATCTCCCATTTCCAATTTGGGATTTCCAAAGGTTGAAGTAATCCCGTAGTTTTCTGATCCCCATTGATTTGCTGACAGCTCGCACACCTGCTTACAAAGATAGAGATATCCTTCTTTATTCCTAGCCACTAGAATACTCTTTTCATATCCTTGTACATCTTATGAACTCCGGGATGTAAACTTAACTTAAATTTATGGCACTCTAAAAAAACTTCTTGTCTCGGTCCATCCACATCTGGAACACACAATCGTCTATTCATCCTTAAAGCGCCTTGACTATCTATCTCAAAATCCGAACATCGACCCTTCTTGACTCCATGAATTAATTCTTCCAAAATTTTATCCTTCCTGTGATTGCTCACAATCCTTTTCTGAAGAGTCAGGGTAACCTATAAAAGAGCCAAGACTGCATTCCTACTTCAAGCGTCTGCCACCACATTAGCCTTTCCTGGCGTATAGAGAATATCCACGTCATAGGAGCTAGAAACTCTAACCACCACCACTGCCTCAGGTTCAGATCCTTCTAAGTGAAAAGATACTTCAGGGACTTATGATCCATGAAGAGATCGAACTTTTTACCTAATTAAAGAAAGAAACTTACTCTTAGAATCTCTAAAGATTAGAAAGAAACTAAAGGAATAGAAAGATCCTTACCCAACAAGTAGTGCCTCCACATTTTCAATGCAAAGACAACAGCCAGCAACTCTAGGTCATGCCTAGAATAGTTCTTCTCGTAAGGCTTCAATTGTCTGCTTGCATATGCAATCACTCTACCATGCTGCATTAAAACAACGCCTAGTCCCACTCCACAAGCATCTGTGTAAACCATGAATCCACTATTTCCATTTGGAACAGCCAAAATTGGTGCACTGGTCAATCTCTTCTTCAATTCCATAAATGCTTCTTCACAATTTGGAGTCCATAAAAACTTCTTTCCCTTCTTATTTAGCTTTGTTAAATGGGAGGAAATCTTAGAATAATCTTGAATGAACCTCCTGTAGTACCCTGCTAAACCTAAGAAACTACGAACTTCAGTAGGAGTCCGTGGTCGTTTCCATTCTTGAACAGCCTCCACTTTTACTGAGTCCACCGAAATGCCATCTCCTGATATAATGTGCCCTAAAAACCTCACCTCTGATTGCCAAAAATGGCACTTAGAAAACTTTTCCTTAAGAACATGCCTCCTTAATGTCTTTAATACCACTTCCAAATGATTTTTATGCTCATCCTCAGATTTGGAGCAGATAAGAATGTCATCGATGAAAACTAACAAAACTTGTTAAGAACATCTCGGAAAACACGGTTCACGAGGTCTACAAAATATGCAGGTGATTGGTTAGCCTGAAAGGCATAACCAACCACTCAAAGAAACAATCAGGGCTCCTAAACACAGTTAAGGGTATATTATCTTCAGCAACCTTCAACTGATGAAATCCAGTAGCCAGATCCATTTTAGAAAATACCATAGCTCCATGAAGTTAATCAAAAAGGTCATCGATGCGGGGTAAAAGGTACTTGTTTCTAATGGTCAGCTTATTCAACTCCCTATAATCCATGCACAATCTTAAAGATCCATCGAAATTAGCCGCAAACACCACAACTGATCCCCAACTCGAATGACTGGTCCTAATCAATCCTCTCCTTAACAGGTCCTGGGTTTGACTTACCAACTATTCTCTCTCCCTCAGAGACATCCTTTGCTTAGGTTGAACCACAGGCCTTGCACCAGGGACCAGATCAATGCAGAATTCTATCTCCCGGTGTGAGGGTAAACTTTTAACCTCTTCGAATACATTGGGAAAATTCTTAACAACTTCAATAGACCCTAAATTTTCTTAGGATGCTTCCAGGGCATATAAGAAACTACACATATGAATACCGGGTTCCTTACATGATACTTTAGCCTTTCTTCCTACATCAGTCACTAAAGATACAGTTCTCTTATTACATTTTAAAAGAACATTATACTTTAATAACTAATCCATGCCAAGAATAATGTCAAATCCTTTAAAGTCTAAGACATACAGCCACAAGAAAAGTGATGAGAAATGAAGGAAACTGGAACATACTTATAAATCATATTCAAATGGGTTACCCTGCCTATGGGTTAGACACACACATAGGGTTTTCTATAATACTTGGAATAAGATGAAATTTGCTTACTGATTTGAAAGAGATAAAACTATGAGAAGCACCAGTATCAAACAATGCTCGAACAAAAATACCATTAATCAATAAAGTACCTTTAAGGATGCTTTTTCCCTTCACTTCCGTTGAAGTTGATGGTTCATTCTTGATAGCGTACACCTTGGGTTGCTGCGCCTTTTTCATGAGTGGGCGGTCCTTTACCATATGCCCAGGCTGATGACAATTAAAATAGAGAGTCTTCTGGACCATCGGGGAGATAGGTCCACTTTGTTATTGTTGTTGCTGCTAAACTCTGGAATTCTTGCAAAAATTTTCAATATGGCCCTTTGCTGACACTTGCGAGGTACTCCGGAATCAGTAAAGTACCTTGAAGTTGATGAGACTGATTCTTAGTTTGTGGTTATTAGATAAGGATCCAAGAACAGATTCGAAAGTTTCGTTCAATAAGCATCAGAGTTGAGAAAGTATTTTAACAAAGAAATCAAACAGTTTGAATTTTAGTCAAAATGCAGAGGTTGCGTGTGTCTATAAGAAAGTACTATAAAGGTACTAGAATATTTCAAAATTATAAGTAAACAACATACTTACGATTGTTAGCGATGTACTCATGTTAAAATCATTTTGGGTGGGTTTTTTAATTCTCGATATTGGATGTGAAACTGACACCTTCTATAATTAGTATAAAAGGATGTTAGGATTGTCCCAAAATGATAAACATGGCATCGTATTAAAATGTTTAATATGGAGGATATAAGATGGACCTCTTATGCATTGGCAAGAGAAATTATCATACATGTTGTATTGTCTACAGTATCGCATTTCGCTTATGTATTTAATACATAGCGCAAGTATCAAATCCGAATTAAGATCACTGAATGACAGTGAGATTGTTCTCGAGTATATATGAAATACTATAGAACTATTTATAGAAACAACGAACTCTTATGAAGGAGTGCGCAGACTCGAAATTCGTAAGTGATATCGTGTATAGTGTGTCAATCCCAGTTCTTGTTCAATCTTAAGTTAAGAACTTTAAATTGGAAATGTTCCAAACAAGAAGTAGTAGCTAATTTAACCAAAGGCTAAGTACATTGCCTTGAATACCACTGTAAAAAAATAAGTATAAATAAATGGACAAATTTATAAATGAGCTAAGGATGATTCAAAATGTTGAGTATCCTATGACATTATTATATGATAACAATGTTGTGATACAGTTCGTAAAAGAACCTAAAGCTCAATAGAAGTCAAAAAACTCTGAAAAATTCCACATAATAAAGGCAGTTTATCAATATCGAAGAGAGTTAATTGACAGAGTAGATAATTAAAACTAAATAGCATACCATTCACTAAAGGACTGACCCGGTCAGTTTTTGAGAAAATCGATCGAAGAAGTTAGAACAAGATTTCATAATTGACCCCAAATGTAAGTAGGAGATTGATAGAGTAAGAGGTATGCCCTGGTGCAATTATATAATTTGTTGCATATATATAACTTGATAACCGATCTTATTCATAATAAAAGGTATTTTTCTTTCTATTATATGCTTGTCATATTGCGATATGTTAATTGATTATTTAATCTAAGTATATTAAATAGAAAATCCTTAAATGACATTGTTTGCAACCAAATTGGCTAGAAACATCCAAGAATAGATTTAAGTAGTGAAATAAATGAAGAAACTAAATGAAAACAGTGGAATATATCAAAATAATAGGAAAAAACACAACAGACAACAAGAACCACAAGATTTATAGTAGTTTGGCGTTGATTGCCTACGTCCGCTTTGAATATTCTCTTTATCGCTTTTCAATTAACTTGATTACAACTAGGAACAACAATAAATAGTAAGAGATAAGAGAATAATGAAGGTAGTTGATTACAATAATGATGTTTTCTAACCAGCAGCGTAAAGATCCTCAAAATGACCCCCTGGGCCTGTATTTATAGGTGAAGGCGACCTCCAATCCGACTGGAACTTCGACAACAGAACCATCTCATTCATAGGGGCCCACCATAGGGAGGGCTAGGCCCAAATCACAATGGAGAGGGATTGGTACCGGCCCCTCCATGTGTGGAATTTGGGGCAGCGATCCCTATTGCAACCCCCTTATGCTCTAATATGATGGTGTTCCAGATATCTGGGTGTTTGGATGTGTGGAGCTCTTGCTTTTTTCCAATTCTTGGTTTGGTTTCGTGTTAGTCTATTGAATACCGATCCCTTCATGTGTCGATATGTCGAACCGTCTTGTTGTGTTAATATATGTCGATCCATATGCTTCTCAACTACATGCCGATCCATCCTTTATGAGCATGTTGATCCCTACGTTTGTTGCATGCTATGCCGATCTCTCCAGTGCCATTGAACCACGCTGAACTTGATACCACATCTAATGCCGATCCCATAGTGACTCCATCTACATTGGCTATCCACCCAGCCTACCATGCCGACCTCTTGAATAACTTCCAAAGTCAATCCTTATTACCTTGCTTTTCCATACCGACCCCTATGGTATCTCAACTATGTTGACAAATGACTACGCCGACCCCTATTTCACCCAAGCTAACTTCCATCCTTCTGACATCCTATGCTATCTTCCTATCATCTCTGCTTAACCCGGGCTTTATATAACTGTCCGAACTCTATTGCTAGGTCCTGAAGCCGCTGCCTTATGGTTATTATTCTTATCAACAGTCAAATATATCTTATGTGATCAGCCCAATATAGACGGGTCATGGCACCGGGTAACACTTTCCCTCCAAAGTAGGTCTTGTGAGTAACATGACTTGCTTTGAATTGAAAAAAGTCTGAGTTGCCGGAATGAAGTCCGTCTAATCCCTGGTTGACTTCTATTCCTTTATCGACCTTCAATAATACAAGTCTGATGTCGTATTCCATTAGCATATACAAATTCGGTTATTTGGGGCTTACAGGCTTCCACCTATCTGATCGAATCTCAAACTTGAGGGTTTTAGGCTTGATTGCAATTTCAATCGATTACGAAAATTCGAATTTTTAAAGCGTTCCCATGCACACCCAAAAACACGTTTCTGTTGTTGGCTCCCAGACGTGTTCAAACGTTCGCAGGTCATTGCCAGTTTTTATAAGTTCATGTATGCTCATGTTTGCAGTCGAACTTTTATGATAACGAGTGCCTAATATTTTTCCATTGCCCTTTCATTTCTTTTCTCCCTTTTTTTTCTGAAGGGATCAGCATCTGGGATGTCGACCCCTTGTTGAGTTCATGTGGATAGGGATCGACAAGCTATGATGCTGATCCCTTTTCAATCCCATGACCAAGTCACCCGAGATGACTGGTTCCGCTTCCTTTCACACATACACGTATATAAACTCACCCCTCTTTCCTTTTTACCTACTTACCTACACATTCTTGCTCCCAAATTTCACCATGACATTTTCACTGCCTTTTCCCTTCCAAACTCCTTCTCTGCAGAACCCATAATGCCACAAACCATCTTGCCAACTGATAAACATTCAGCTCATATTCAAATCCAAGCTTCAAACTCAACCTCGCCCAAAAACCGCTCCTCCATCATCTTCAATTTCATTAAGTTTGAACGTTCGTCTCTCTAATTTGACTTTGATACATACATAGGTACGAGCTCCTCTTTGATCATGTTAGTCGAGTCATGAGTCTTGAGCTTGCATGAGTTCAAGGGGTTTTTAGGTGAATGATTTTGTAGGTTGCAATAGGATATGAGAATAAGGAGGAGAAGGCAAAGGAGACGGAGAAGAAGATAGAGAAGGGAGGGTTCGTCCAATGTCCTAGAAAGGATGGATGAGAGTTGGTATTAAGATTTGAGAAGAGGAAATTAGGACTGGAAAGGGTTCGGTAGTTTTAGTTGAAGAGGGATCGGTGTAGATCACTTTGAAGTAGGGGTCGGTTGATTTGTTAAGGGATCGGTAAGAAGTAGTCACGAAGAGAGGGTTTGGTATGAAGTATTTTGGTGATGGGATGAAAAGGAGTTAATGTTAGGGATCGGTGTAGGAAATGGCTTTATGAGGGATCGGCAGACGTTCGTTTTTTAAGGGATCAGCACAAAGAGATGAGGGATCGGTATTGACAACAAATGCTAATTTAACCTAAGTCACTTAAATGCTTGGTCGCATATTGCCTTGCCCAAGCATAAGATGACTAAAAACAATACGACTTGCATACTTAGACTGTCTGACTTAAGCTTGAATGAACATATTTCCAGACCTCTCAATACAGACTAAGTAAAAAACTAGCTAACAAAATTGAACAATGGACTTCAAAATTCATAATGTCAACAGCCGATCCCAAAGCTTTCATTGCTGATCAACTTTCTCGTCGATTGAGACGGTCTCTCTGGACAGAAACCCAAGTCTCATCATTTTATTCTTGCTACTCTGATTTCAAACTGTTTATACTTGTTTCAGATTGCACTGCACTAGTTTACACATGACACGGGGGGAACAGGTTATTATTTCTAATGTTGATTGTCTATAGAGTATAGTTACAGATCTCAAGTTGCACGAAGCACTCAATCAAAATGACTTCTGAATCAGTCGCAAGACACATCAGTTTTGAGGCTGAGCTGCTTGAGTATAGAACCCAACTTGCTGAAGCAAAAAAGAATGCAAAAGAAACAACAGAGGCGGTAAATCGCCTGGAGACTTCGCACAAAAAAGAACTTGACGCGGCATTTCATCGCAGCGACACTCTGGCTCTAGAAAAGGACTCCTTGCAAAAGGAGAAAGTTTCCCTAGCTCTTCGCATTGAAGAGCTAGAAAAATTATTAAATAAAGAGAGGGAAGAAAAGATTAAGGAGCAAGAAGAATCGCAGAGATACTGCGAGGAGATCATTGAGGCAAGAAGCTTAAGAACAAAGCTCGACGAACAATTTGCCAAGATCGAAGCTCTAAAGTAAGAGGTCATTGAATAGGGCAGAAAGGAAGTGCTCGAAGAGGCTAACTCCCGGGTAAAAGCTGCCACCGAGTCTGGCAGGAATGAAATCAAGGACTTGTTCGATCCGCTTATCGTTGAATATAATACGAAAGTCCTTCTCCACCCCGACTTGACCTGTTTTGGCAAAGGTTATCATGAATCTCTTGCTAAAGCCTGGGAGCTCGTCGTTAAGAAAAAGAAAGAAGAGTTGGGAGAAGCAGGATTCAATGAAGAGGAGCTTATGAGACAAGTGCTTCGAGGTGATGAGCCGTCTGATCTAACCACCGCCAAACTTCAATTCTCTAAAGCTCCTGCACCGACTATAGAAGGAGGGGATATCGCTGAGCCAGCCGGACCATCCTTTTCTCATGATATAGAGCAAACCCTTGGCTATGATCCGGACATGCCCGACTTTGGACCATAGATGCTGTCTTCCATTCTCAAAGGAAACACTCCATTGACCATAGAGAGTCAACCAAATGCTGGTATCATGTTGAACTTCTTCAACTTTGAAAAGTTTTAGTTCTTTATGCGCAATGGCTTTCAACTAATGTTCATGCTTTAATAATTCTTTGCAGGTCATCTGGGTCCTGATCGAACTCCAAGGAGCGGTGCCGCCATGGAGGAACAAGGAAAGATGGCCGAAGACCCGGCCGCTGTTGATATCCCGAGGCCCGACGCTCAAGTCATCGGTGCCCTCGATGAAGATAAGCCCCGAGACTCGCCCCTTGCTGATGAATCGGAATCGAAAGATGTAGTGATCACAGGTGCTTTGGGGCACCTTACTGAAACTAGCATGAATGAGCAGATCGAGGAGGAGGAGAGGTTAATGTGCAAAGTGAAAGGTGAGCCCGTCGAGGTGGAAACTGAAGATCTTGGTCTTGTGCCACTGCAAGTTATCCCACCAGGCGGAACGATTCCAGGTGAAATCCCTCCTTTTGCTTTGAGCATTCCGGCCAAGGGCGTTAAAGGGTCTCAGAAGAGAAGCTCAACCGACCCTACTCCTAAAAAGTCAAAAAGGGAAAGAAGGTCAAAGAAGTAGTCACTACTTCATATCGTTGTACATAGTTTTAGTAATTGTTTCTTTCCTCAATCATGGGTATTCGGATTCGAACCCCGTCCTTGCTCTTTTTTTTGTGATAACTTGTACGGTGATTTTGAGACTTGTGAATAAAAGTTTTTGCTTTTGATTAGTCATTGTGCGAATCATTACTTTGATAGTCGAATAATTACTCTCCATTCCATGTACTTGTAGTTTTTTGATTGCAAATCTCGTTTATAATTCACCACCTCCTTCTCGAGGCCTCTCTGTAGTCGTTGCCTTAAGTCGTAAGGAATGTTAAGCCAGAACTGTAATGGGCTACCATATCCAGCTTTCAGAAATTTGGACCTTTTCCATCGATTTCAGGTTGGACTTCGTGGGATAGAGGACAGTTGAAATCTGTCCACCTGTCCATTGAGTCAACGAGTTAGTCCGCACTCTAGGGACTCAAAGCCTTCTTATGGAGGATCAGTCATACCCGAATTGTTCATATTTCAGTCCACACTCCAGGGATTTAGAATTTTCTCGTGGGCAGTCGTATATCCTCCTGGGGCAGTCGTTTTTCCACTCGTATTGTCTACACTCCAGTCCGCACTTCGGGGACTTAGAGCTTTCTCGTGGGCAGTCATGTATCCGCCCGGGGCAGTCGTTTTTCCACCCGGATTGTCTACACTCCAGTCCGCACTTCGGGAACTTAGAGTTTTCTCATGGGTAGTCATTTTTCCGCCCGGATTGTCTACACTCTAGTCCGCACTCCGGGGACTTAGAGATATCTCGTGGGCAGTCATGTATCCGCTCGGGGAAGTCGTTATTCCGTGCAGATTGTCTACACTCCAGTCCGTACTCCGGGCACTTAGAGTTTTCTCATGGGCAGTCATGTATCCACCCGTAGTTTTTCCACCCGGATTATCTACACTCCAATATGTACTCCATGGACTTAGAGTTTTCTTGTGGGCAGTCGTGTATCCGCCCAGGGAAGTTGTTTTTCCGCCCAGATTGTCTACACTCCAGTCCGCACTCCAGGGACTTAGAGTTTTCTCGTGGGTAGTCGTGTATCCGCCCGGGGCAGTTGTTTTTCTGCCCGGATTGTCTACACTCCAGTCCACACTCCGAGAACTTAGAGTTTACATGTTCTCTAATTTTTCGGCGACCCTTGTTCCTTATTGCGAGTACCGCCCTTTGGTTCATCTACGGGAGTCATCAATCGAGCAAATTTACGGAGCTCATCTTGTTTAACCCCATCGGGAATTGGTATGATTGATCGATTTCAAAATTCGTGAATCTGTTCACACATCACACATATCGATATCAATCAGTTTCATTGTATACTTAGCATTAAATGCAATAACTGTCACTTATGCAAAGGAAGTTCAAGATTTTATTCACCATATGAAAAGGAACAAACCAACTTGTCTTATTACACATCCACAAGATCAAATACTAAAGCAAATGTTGAAAGTAACTAGTACTGAAATACAAAGGAAATGTTCGAAGTGAAATAGTATCATAAATGCTTGCTATTCCACGCTCTTAGGAGTGTCGTGCCATCAACAGTCGCTACTTTGAAGGTTCCTTCTCCAAGCCTCTGTTCAATGATGTATGGTCCTTCCCATGTCGGATTCATGTGCGACGGGACCGGAAAAACCCATTTTAGGACAAGGTCACCAACTTCAAAGGTTCTCGATCATACTTTTGTGTTGTAATATCGTGCGACTCGATGTCGATGTGCGGCTGCCCTCAAATCGGCCTCCTCGCGTTTCTCATCGATAAAGTCCAAAGATTCCAAGAGTAGATCTTGGTTCATTTTGGGGTTGTAGTAAGTCACTCGATGAGAAGGGACTTCAAGTTCTACTAGAATAACTGCTTCGGCTCCATAGGTAAGAGCGAATGGAGCACGGCCAGTCGCGGACTTATGAGTGGTCCTGTAGACCCAAAGTGTCGTAGGAAGTTCATCTACCCACTTGTCTCTAGCCTTCTCCAAACACTTTTTCAGAATAAACTTGATAATTTTGTTTACAGCTTCAACTTGTCCATCGCCTACGGGTGTGTGACCGCTGCAAACCTCTTTTCAATACAATATCTCCGACAAAATTCTTTAAATTCAGCACTATCGAACCGAGTCCCATTATCTGTTATGATAGTCTGTGGGAGACCGAAGCGACATATGATGTTTCAAGCAACAAAGTTGATAACTTTCTTGGTTGTGATCGTGGATAGCGGTTCCGCTTCAGCCCATTTTGTGAAGTAATCAACTGCGACAATGGCGTACTTTGCACCAGCCTTAGAAATTGGCAAAGAGCCGATGATGTCAATACCCTACATAGCAAATGGCCATGGACTGACCATTTGCGTGATCTCCATTGGCGGAGCTCTCGAAACTTTTGCAGATATCAAGCACTTATCGCATCGTCTCACATAATCAGCAGCGTCCCGGTTTACAGTTGGCCAGTAATATCAGTAGCGGAGTATCTTCTTAGCTAGGGTTCGCCCCCCAGTGTGATCACCGCATTCTCCCTCATGGACTTTTTTCAGGACACACTTTATCTCGTCATGAGCAATACACCGGAGTAAGGGAACGGAAAACCCCTTTCTATACATAGTTCCTTCTTACATAATATACCGTGAAGCTTTATGAAGGACTTGTCGCTTTTCGTTTCTCCTTTCTGGCAAGATTCCATGCAACAGGTAATCTTTAAATGGAGTCATCCATGATTCCCTCTCGGGCTCCGTTTCCAATACTCGATCAACTTCTATCATATTTATGCTTGGGGTATGTAATGTCTGGACTGGAACCAAGCCCATTTATTGTGCATCATTAGTACTATCAAACTTTGCCAACGAATTGGCTTCTCCGTTCTGCTCACATGGAATATGTGAAATGTCATAGTACTTGATATCCGCCAACAACTCCTGAACTCGAGTAAGGTATGGGGTAAGTCGTTGTCCCTTAGCTTGGTAGTCTCCTCTGACCTGATAAACCACCAGTTGTAAGTCACAAAAGATTTCAAGAGACTTCACTCCGAGCTCTCTAGCAAGTTTAAGTCCGGCGATCAATGCATCGTACTCGGCCTCGTTATTTATAGCTGGAAAAATCGAGCTTCAATGCATAGCAAATTGAACGGTCCTCAGAGGTTACAAGTACAATCCTAGCTTCGGAACAACGATCATTAGATGCACCATCAGTGTACAACTTCCATCACACGATAGGGATTCCGCTACCTTCTGGAATCTCATCTTGGACGTTAAATTCCACTATAAAGTCTGCCAACGCTTGTCCTTGGATAGCTCTTTGCGGCAGATATGTAATGTCGAACTGGCTGAGCTTAATGTTCCATTTAAGCAACCTTCCAAACATCTCAGGTCACTGTAGGACTTGTTGTGACGGCTGGTCAGTGTAAACACTAATCGGATGGGCCTGGAAGTACGGGCAGAGCTTCCATGAAGCGATCAGCAAGCAGTACGCTAGTTTCTCTATTTTTCGATAGCTCCTTTCCGCTCCTGTCAGTCATTGCTGACATAATACACTGTCCTTTGAATCCGGTTCTCTTCGCGAGTTAAAGCAGCACTTATCACATGTGCTGACACTGCCAAATAAAGGTACGGTTCCTCATATGTACTGGCTTTGACAAAACTAGGGGTCTCTCCAAATGATTTACCGGAGCACGAAACACATCTTCATAGCCCTGCGTCTATTCAAAGTTCCTCTTTCCCTTTCTTATCAAATTAAAGAAAGGAATGCATTTATCAGTTGCCCTGGAGAAGAATCGACTCAAAGCAGCAACTTTCCCATTCAAACTTTGCACTTGCTTAATGGTTCTTGGCGCCAGAATATCTCGTATAGCCTGAATCTTTTCTAGATTAACTTCAATTCCTCGAGCATTGACAATAAAGCCCAAGAACTTCCCTTATGCAACGCCAAATGAACACTTCAAAGGATTAATCATTATGTTATAAAATCGAAGGATGTCGAACATATGTTCCAAGTCTCGAATATGGTCGTCTGATCGCCGTGACTTCACGAGCATATCATCCACATAGACTTCCATCGTCCTCCCAATCTGATCTTTAAACATTCGGTTAACCAAATCCTGATAAGTTGCTCCAGCATTCTTTAATCCGAACGACATCACCATGTAATAGTATAACCCAACATACATCATAAAACTGGTGTGTTCCTGATCGGGGACATGCATCAGAATTTGGTTATACCCCGAGTACGCATCCATAAAGGATAACAATTCATGCTTTGCAGTTTAATCAACTAGCTGATCAATCCTTAAAGGGGAAAACTATCTTTAGGACATGCCTTGTTCAAGTCAGAATAGTCGATGCATGTTCTCCACTTCCTGTTTGTCTTCTTCACCGGCACAGGATTGGATATCCATTTAGGATAGAGGGCGTCACGAATAAACTCGTTGACTTTAAGTTTATCCACCTTCTTTTTAAGAGCAACGAACCTCTCCGGATCCATGCCACGCCTTTTCTGTTTTACCGAAACATACTTCGGGTCAAAGTTCAATGCGTGGCTTGCGATGGCAGGCGAGATCCTGCACATGTCGGAATGAGTCCAAGCAAATACATCCAAATTCGCTTAGAGAAAATCAGCAAGTTCTCTCATCATCGAGGGGCTGAGCTGCGATCCAATCTTCAAGACTCGTGATGGGTCATCATGGCTGATTGTTATATCAATCGTCAGTTCAGTCGGCTCTGCCTTAGTCTCCTTGGGCTCCTCTTCATCATCCCTCAGATCTATATCTCTATAGAATCAACTGTGATGCCCAAGCCAAGGCTTAGGCGCTACTTGTCAACCTTCAGTAACTTGGAAGCAGACAGACTTGTCCACACCATTTCCTTTCTCCTTGCGTTGAGCTTCTCTCAACTCAGCCACATAACAGGCACGTCCTGTTTCCTGATCACTATGCACAAAACCTATTCCATTATCAATCGGAAATTACAGAGCCAAACACCATAGGGCAAGGGCAGCCCAGAATTCAGCCACGGCCGGATGGCCAAGAAAAACATTGTATGGTGATTCAACATCCAAAACAATGAACGGTAGGTTCCGCACTCTCATACACTCACCTTCCTCCAACTCAACCGGCAATTCCACATAACCAACTTCCCAAGTCGTCACACTGTTAAAACCGTGTATTCAAGCTTTAGGCGGTTTCAAATATTTAGCCCCCATCCTCATTTGATCATAGGCCTTCTTAAAGATAATGTTTACAGAACTTCCACAATCAATCAAAATTCTTCTCAACTGAGTAGGACCGATCATAGCTGATATAACCATCGGGTGAATCGTGGGAGCTTCTACTCTATTGACATCCCTACTCCTGAACACTATATCGTTAGTCATTTTACATTGTTGCTCGGTTGGAGTTCCGTCCTCCATATTCGAACAACATTCAAAATCTACATGTCACATCGCGCTGGCATAGCGCTCCATTTCTTGCCAACTTCTATCCGCAGGATGTGGTCCACCAACTATCGTTTTTATTACCAATCTTCCTTTGGTTCATGCAGGTTCCTCAGCCCTACGTGGAGCTTGTCCTCGATTGGGATCAGATGTCCCATGTCCACTGTCCTTCAGAGTTTTCACAAACTGCTGCAACTTCTTCTCCCGAATTAACTTCTCACTGGCATCATGGAGATGCCTGCACCCGTTCGTGTTGTGCCCATAACACTCATGAAATCGGCAATATTTCCCAATCTTCTTTTGTCTCTGTCGACTCCTTCGGACGCGGCTTCTTATATTGGAAAGTATTACGATGGTCAGGAAAATATTCTCTAGGGATGCATTAAGAGGTGTGTAGCTGTCATACATAAGAAACCTAGGCTTCGGCCTTTCGGGTTCCCTCTTCTGCTCTCGATTCCCTTCACCACTTCTTTCCTGTTGATTCGACTTATTTTGAACGTTGACCTAAATCTTCTCAGAACTCTCATCAAACTATTTTATTGCAATGTTGCTTTGGATTGCTTCCCCGCTCGGCCCCACAACATTGCTCTTTCTGGAGGACCTGACCTTTTCCTTCCTCATAAATTGAGCTGCCTTTAAATAGAAGCATTCTAGCGTGGTCGGCGGTTTTCTAGCTAGCCAATTGCCGAATTCAGATTTCGGGTCAACCCCTCTTGTCACAACCATAAGTATAACATGGTCGTTTGGATTACTAACTTCAGTGGCAACAACATGAAATCTTTGCAAGCAGTTTGAGATCGATCGCGGGGGTAATCTCGTAAACCACATCGTTGCGATCCTAGAAAGGGTTATAGGGAAACATCTACATTTGGTTGCGTCATTGGCTCTTGCTAAATCCATCAACCATTCGTACATCATAATGTGCAGCCTGGGGTCAGTTTTTCCCTCATAGGCAGGCATTGTAGGCATATTGAACTTTCTCGGATACTCTGCATGTAAGACATTGTAAGTAAATTGGGTATGACTCCTCGAAATTCCCCAGTCATCATTTTTCAAGCCTTGGTTCTCCCTCACTAGCTGTCTAACCATCACCGATAAGTCCAGAGTCTGGATAGGCGGCGCCAAGTGGCGGTCGTGCTCCACTTTGCGTGATTGTTTTGGTCGGTGTCTACGGGCCATCTCACACCTCCTTGGCATATCATCCTCCTAATGTGCATCATGAGTATACACTTCGTTGTCATTCCGGATGGGTAGTTGATTAGCATTCAAACGAACTCTAGTATCCAAATCCCCAGACCCAGCTCCAGCACGGCTCCCCAATTGCATTTGAGGAACAACTCCTATGGTTGAGGGATCGGCACCGATCCCTAAGGAGGGATTAGCACCGAACCGTCTTGGCAGACCATGTTGGTTTGCCAAGCGTTGCTCTGATGTACCTGCTTGCGCCACTTTGACCCTGTGACGCCTATGCCTATGATGCTCATCTTCTAATGAGGCTAAACTCTCCGACACCGAGTAAGAAGCCAGATCCCTTCTGGCGCTCTGACGCTACTGCTGAGCAATCTGGTTCATTAAATTAGCATTAGTCTAGATTTGCTCGTTCAGCTACCTATGGCTCTCCATTAGCTCCCTCATCAAGTTGTTGAATTCAGCCCTAGTTATGGAATCAGCAGTGTTCTGGACTTCAGCAGGCTCCACATTGACATTAGCAGGCCGGTTACTTGGAGCTCTTTGTTAAATGCTGGCAGTTTCATTTGCATCAGCGTTCTGGGAAGTTGATCTAGTATGCCTCACTATTTTGAATTTAGTTGCTTAGATTCTGGTAAATTTGAGTAGTGTTTGCAAGCTTTTGAAGATGAATCTGGATCTCCTTCGGGGGATTTCCTCAATCCAATAGCAGCAATGGGGATCTTAAGGACTGAGAATCAAGCTTTCTCAGTAAAAGCACCAAAATTTTTGCAACCAAATAGGCCACAAACGCCCAAGAACAGATTTATGTAGTAAAATAAATGAAACAGAGGAATATATCAAAATAATAGGAAAAAACACAACAGAAAGTAAGAACAACAAGATTTATAGTGGTTCGGCGTTGATTACCTACGTTCACTTTGAATATTCTCTTTATTGCTTTTCGATTAACTTGATTACAATTAGGAACATCAAGAAATAGCAAGAGACAAGAGAATAATGGAGGGAGTTGATTACAATAATGGTGTTGTCTAACCAGCAGCGTATACATCCTCAGAATGACCCCTGGGTCTGTATTTATAGGTGAAGGCGACCTCCAATCCAACTGGAACTTCACAACAATACCTTCTCATTCATAAAGGCCCACCATAGGAAGGGCTAGGCCCAAATCACAATGGAGAGGGATCGGTACCGACCGCTCCATGTGTGGAATTTGGGGCAGCGATCCCTATGGTAGCTCCCTTATGCTCTAATATGATGGTGTTCCAGATATCATGGTGTTTAGATGTGTGGAGCTCTTGCTTTTGCCCAATTCTTGGTTTGATTTCGTGTTAGTCTGATGAATACCGATCCCTTCATGTGTCGATATGCCGAACCCTCTAGTTGTATTAATATACGTCGATCCATATTGCTTCTCAACTACATGCCGATCCATCCTTTATGAGCACACAGATCCCTACGTTTGTTGCATGCTATGTTGATCTCTCTAGTGCCATCGAACCATTCTGAACTTGATACCACATCTAATGTTGATCCCTTAGTGACTCCATCTACGTTGGCTATCCACCCAGCCTACCATGCCAACCACTTAAATAACTACAAAGTCGATCCTTATTACCTTGCTTCGCTATACCGACCCCTATGGTGTCTCAACTATGTTGACAAATGACTACGCCGACCCCTATTTCACCCGAGCTAACTTCCATCCTTCTGACATCTTATGTTGTCTGCCTATCATCTCTGCTTAACCTCGGCTTTATATAACTGTCCAAACTCTATTGCTAGGTCCTGAAGTCGCTGCCTAATGGTTATTATTCTTATCAGCAGTCGAATCTATCTTGCACAATCAACCCAATATAGCCAGGTCAATGCACTAGGTAACAGATATGTTATATGATAGTAATTACAATGTGTTATAGTCATAAGAAATTTATCACATTAAAAATAACATATTATTTTAAATATTCGTGGTCGAGATGTTTCGAGAAATGATATTGATTGATCCATTAAGACTAGAGTATGCAACACTCTCCAAATGTTATGCAAAGTGTTAATCATGCTTACTAAGTGCACCAAGGGGTTACGTACTGATAGTTATTGGAAAACTATGGAATGACTCACTCGAGAGTTTTCTATTGGTTAATATAACTAAGGTCAAACTAAGAATCTCAAAGTGACAATATTACACGGTTCTCTCGACTAGAGAATACTATTAAACTTTAATGTGGATACTCCACTTTGATTATAGTTAAATCGTGACATGTTACGCGTCGAATGACTATTGGTGGGCCTAATTTGAAACATTGGAAGTGAAATACTATATAATAGAGAATTCGTCTCCTCAGTTATATGGGGTTAGTATCACGGTCAACTGCAATCAACTCAAAGTCAAAGTCTGGCCAGAACAGTACGGTTAATTATTATTATTATTATTGAACCAATGATTTTTTTGTACTAATCAAGTTGAATGTGAACGATGTTGGAATTTTGGCCAAAACCATACTTCATAAGTCATAATGTGATATAGCATCGACGAAGAGAATTGGTGTAAATAAATGTTAATATCGGGTACCGCTTGTAATAGTACAATTGGATTTTACAAAAAAATGTGCAAGCATTCAGTCAAAATGTCAAATCACTAGCTGAGGTGACATGTGAATGTTCATATTCTAATTGTTTGTTATTAATCGCTGACTAAATTTACACATTTAAGCCGCATAACTGTAATGACTTACTCCAAAAAACCACATGATTTAATTAATTTATAATCATTGTAAATTAATTAAATTAATTAATATTTATGAAATATTAATTATTATATTTTGTTTTGATGTCTGAATGCCATTAGTATTTAATGAAGTGCGCATATATGAAAGTTACTTATGTGCGTATCGATATACGATATTGATAAAATATTTAAAGTTGATTTAATAAATTAAATAATTAGTGGATATGTGAGTTGTCGAAGGTCTACGATGCCTCCATTATGGCCGACTAAAGAGGGAAGGAGGGGAGAAGTTTCAAGTGTGATTGGAAAAGGCAAAGGAGCAATCAAAGGAAGGAATTAAATCTTCATCCTTTATACTCTTCTTTATGCCTCACTTAAAACAAATTTATGAAATGATTTTTTGCCATTTTTCTTTATTTATTTACTACCGAAAATATGAAGAGGGAGATTTTGTGAAGAATTAAAGAGGGATGTTTTAAGGAACGAATGGGAAAGGTTTCCATTATTTCTTTAAAACAAAATTTTCTTTCTTTCATTCACTCTATTCTCCTGACAATTCTTTTTCTCCTCCTACTTTCCTCTCTTCCCTTTGTGATCCAAAATCCATGCCTTCTTGGAAGGAAACATTACCAAAAAACTCAAACAAGATCAAATAAATGATACAAAAGTGTTGTTATAGATCATTGCAATTTATAAAGGTGATTCAATCGGATCTTAGAATTTTTCTTCATTCAAGGTTAGATTATTTGGTTACATCATAAGGTAATTATCCAGTTTCCTTTTAATATATGTTGCATCTTGTTATTATTGTTTAAATCTCATATCTTATACAACGAAGTTATATGTGCTTATTTTGTCAAATCTTCTACTTGCTATTGTTTTAGAAATTAAAAGGTTAAAGGAAAAATTGGAGGTCTTCGTATTTAAAACTAATTTTAATTAATTGACATAATATTGTTACATATTTATAAAACCGATTCAAATTTACAAAAGGGACTTTTATGTAAAATAATTAATTTTGAACTGCAAAAAGTATAAGATTGCAAGTTATATATATATATGTGTGTGTGTGTGTTATTTTTGATTTAAACATATTTGTTTTATATATATATATATATGTGTGTGTGTGTGTGTATTATTTTATTCAAAATACATAAAAGGACTTTTAAATAAAATTTAGATATATTGTTGATATCCTTTCTAAGTTAAAACTATATTTCAAATTGTTAACTTCAAATTGTAAACATACAAGATTATAAGTTTATTTGTATATATTTGTTAATTTGAATTTAAATATAGTTTGTTATTATTTGTATATGTGTTTGTATAATTTCAATTCAAAATTTATAAAAGGATATGTAAAATTAAAATCTAATGTTGCATTCTTAAGTTGATAGTAAATTTCATATTGTTAATTTTAGATTTCAAAACACGTAAAATAGTCAAAATCAAGTTTAACATGTGTACATATACATATACATACACACACACACACATACATAAAAAAATTGTTATTTTAAATAAATAACTATGGACAACAAAGGCATATATAAAGGGACAAAAGTTTCCATTGCGGTGGAAATCCCAGAACCTATATATGGTCATATAACCATGTATATTTCATATTTGTTGCACATTTACTATACACATATAAGTGTATACATACACTTATAAATTACAACTCATATAAATCAAATAAATCCTTTGATAAACAAATTAAATAAAATAAATATTTTATTTAGGATATAATAGTTAGGATCTAAAATCTCTTTAGATTTCATAGGTCCAATAGATCCAAAAATAGGATTTTTCTTTTGAAATCAACCTATTTTACTGCTTCCGACTTGCATGGTTCCTTAAGTTTGATCGTAACACTTAAATTTTGAAGTGAATCTTGTTCAAAATAAAGTAAGCTTTTGGTTTTATTTACAATTGTATAAATTGTTATATTGAGATATAGATAATGCTATAAATACATTAAATATATACAACTATAAAATCTTAGGAAAAGTATTTAATTGAGTGCAGTTACGAATGTGTTCTTAACCATGAGTATTGAATCAAGTAAAATAAATATTTGCACCTTGAATGTTCCTAGCCAGGATGTATTGACAAAAGGATATCGATATATCTATTAAGACTAGTGTACGTAACGCTCTCCATATGATAAACTGTGAATCACTCATAACCGTTGATGCAACAACCCACACCTTAATGGGCCTGAATTTTGACTAATTCGCCAAGTCCATTAGGACACGGATTAGGACATGGATTGTTGGTTATGGTAATCTATAACAAACATAAGCATATTAGAGAGCAATCAATATAAACTCACAGTGGAAAAGAAAAATATAATAGAATATAAATACTAACTAAGGCTACTACATTGGAATTAATAGTATTCCTTGGATATCCAGTTGCCTTGTCAGCACTGAGCATGAATAAGAAGAATTCTCCATTTACTGTCCTCGTCTTGCTCTAGTTGCCCGTCCCTCTAAATCTATCATGTGGTTTGTAATGAGTAGGGGATCAGAACAACGTTCTGGTGACTGAAAAATTACATACTTTACCCATAACACAAATTTATGCCGATTGATTTCCATTTAAATGTTATGTCTATTATTTACGACTAATATATTCAATCCTATGTGCATGCATGATGTATCCAACCTTCTTTGAGGTGTGTGTATATATATGCCTATATACATATATATCCAAACGATGTACTACCCAAAAAAACCCGGCTACTTAATACTTGTAACGACCCGTAAATTTTAATAGTTTCTATAACGTAATTTAACTGAATTTTGTGAAATTTTAAATAATAAAATTTGGAAATAAAAATTTGATATTTGTAATATGTCTATATAAACATAGTAAATGGCAAATTTTCATTTGATAATATGGAAGTTTATTTTATTGTGTAATTTTATTTAAATTTAAATCAGTTAATATTTGATGATAAAAAATGTTTTCCAAACCTGAATATTTTTACATAATAAATTTGTAAATCATCTTCTGAGTCAGACTTCATATTTCGTTTCTCCAAATTTGGACTACTATTGCTCTGTTTATCTTATTTTCGGCAAATTTGCAGCATTTTCGGTACTGAATATCGACTTTTGATTGGATGGTCGTATCGCCGATATCGATATACAATTTTGATCATCTCGTCATGCTGATCTCTGTAGTATATTCATTTGTGTGTTTCGGAGTCCGGTACGCGGCAAAATCTACGAAAACGGTAACCGTATCGGTACCCGTTTTGAACCCTTTTGTTTTCCCTTATCTTTTCATTTGTCTGCCGTATAATTCAAACGAACATTAGCATTTATGATTTCTGCAGTACAACTGAAAACAGTAGTCACCCCATCACTTCAATTTATTAATTGCCGGTTCGTTCATTCATTTAGCCTCTCTGCCGTTCTCTTCCTTCCATTGAAAATAAATATAATAATATAAAAGTGTTTGCGTGTAAACT
Organism: Allium fistulosum; assembly: GCA_030737815.1. NCBI lineage: Eukaryota > Viridiplantae > Streptophyta > Magnoliopsida > Asparagales > Amaryllidaceae > Allium > Allium fistulosum. The sequence continues at coordinate 118,401,586 of CM060901.1, read as the reverse complement.
TTGTGAAACTGTTCACGTCCATTCCCATTCCTGAATTCATGTCCATTACAACCTCCTATCTTCCTGACCGTTGATTCCTTTTCGAAAATATACAGCAGGTATGAAAAGCTTATATATATATAATATAATAATATAAGATAGTTATGATTTTATAAAAACCTGCTCTTCATTCTTACTCAATTCCTTATCTTCTCCTTGGGTTTGCCGAACACGTAGCTCCTCTCCATCACACAGCCTTTTACCTCCACCTCTCCGCACCCGCTCATGCCACCCGCCTTAGTCTCCCTCCAACCACCTAAGCCCGACCACATCAACGTCATCCACTGCCCCGACAGCGACGGCCACCATAGCCTAAGCCAGTGCGCCGCGTCCAGACATTCACCCATCCTCATAGCCAAGCACACCCCTCCGCCGATCACCCCGGACGCCTTGTTTCCCGAGCAACCTAGCCCGACTCCAAGGTTAAAACCGCCACCACCATCTCAGGCTCGCCCATCAATCCACGTCACCGAACCCTACGCCCGACCGTTCTCCGCCTTACCTCCGCTCGGCTCCTCCGCGCAGTGCATCTTCCATCCAACCGAGTATAGTGAGCAGTCTCCTCTTTATTAGTGTATATGTATTATATTCGGTGTTATATATTGTTCTTATTTTTATTTCTATAAGTTGTTTTATATATTCGGGTTCTCCTGGGTTTTCAAAAAAAAGCTAGTTTTAACTATTGATTTCACTAGCATACATATAGTTTGTATTTCGTATAGTATACATACTGTTTTAGTATTAAATTAAATAATGAATATATATTTGCTTATGGATATGTATATTTGACTGAAATTAAAGAGTAGTAAGCATACAGTTTCTTTGCTTTCCTTTTTGTGAATCTTATATAGAAAAGTCTATTCTATCTTGTTGCTGCTCTTTGGAGCTTGCAGGTATATGTTGCATGCATATATTACCTATATATATATATATTATAACTTACACATGATACTTAAAAATAGTTGATTTTTAGATATACAAAGGTCTGCGTGTATATATATGTGTGTTTAAATATTAACTCTGTATATATATATTGTTACATATTCAAGTCTGCATGCATATATTGTTAAAATATATAGTCTATATGTATTTATAAGCTCATGAAAGTATATAAAAATATGTTTGTTCGTATATGTATAAGTTTACATAGGTGTATATATAAGTTTATATGGGATCCATTTACTTTTATGATGAAGTAAGTCTATTTCTTATATGATATAATAGGTATATATATAAGTATATATATTAGTTTACATATATACAAGGTCACAGGAGTTTGGGTTCCAAATATATATATATATGTATGTATGTATGTATAATATTTTATAGGTGTTAAAGTTAAAATAATGATTTGAAATTGTATATATACCTTATTTTAAATATATGAAGAAAACAAAATTTGGTTTAGAGAAAATTATATATAACGTATATTTTGTTTAGCTTATATCAAGCTAATTTGATTTTTCTCATCGGTTCCTATCTATCAGCTCTATCCGTCGAATTCATGCCAATCTTGCTTTGCTTTGGAATTCGTGCTTGGATTCGTAACTCATTTCATTGTCGAATCTCTCTAGACTCGAAAGGTGAGCAATCACTCACGATTAACATTCTTATATTTATTAAATTTGATTTCAATTGAAACGACAATTGAAATATGCTGCTAAATTGAACTGTTAATTTTATAATTGCTATATATGATATGCCATTATCTGTAACTGTTCACATGTGATATGACACCATATCCTGTTGTATATATTTAATTTGTTACTCATGATATATGCCTGTTGTTGATATTATTATTATTATCATATCTGTTCTCACTCTGCAAGTTCCCTGTTAGTTTAGAATTCCCTATGGGTTGAAATGATACATACCCGAACGATCTTGTAGAATAGGAGAAAATAGTTATGGGTTGAAATGATAAACCCAAGCTATTTTCATTGATTTTAAATTTTGGGATTGCGGGTTGAAATGATATATACCCGTAGATATTTAAATTACGGATTAAAATGATAAATATCTGTATCACTTGACCATAGAACAAAAAATTATATACAGACACCGTTGGTCAATATATATATTTTGAAAATGATTTCCAAGGTTTTGAAAGGAAATATATGGTTTAATAAATATTGATTTTTAGATATTATATATATATATATATGTTATTTTTATAAATATTGAAATTTAGATTTTAAAAATAATATGTTTTGGAAATTTTAACTTATAAGTTAGTTTTGAAAGTGTAAATTTCAAGATTTTACTTGTATTTTATTTATTTTAAAAATATATAAAAATAGATTTAATATCAAAAAATAAATTTAATAATAAGTTATTTTAATAAAATTTAATTTAATTAGTATATAATATGTTTAAGTATTTACTTAAATTTATATTAATATTTTAAAATAGATTTTAAACTTTAATAATAAAGGTTGGAAAGATAAATTAATGTTGACTTGGAATTTAAATTGGTTAATAATTGAATTTAAGAAAGAATTGATTTAAACTTATTAGTTTTGAGATTTTGAAAGGATATGATTATAACTTGGTTTATAACTTGATTCGGTAAAAGTGATTAAATGAATATTCTCAATTTTGAATAAAATGGAGATTGAATATTTAATATTTATTTAAATATATATATTTGGATTTAAATAAATTGTTATAAAAATGGTTAAGGGATAAATTTCCAATTTGGATAAATTTAAAGTTAAATGTTGAAATATAAATGAAATTTATATTGTAAATGTTTGAATATTTAAACTTGAGTCTTTTAACTTTAAATTGAAATGGTTAAACTGGAATTGATTCAAATTGAATTTTTAAATTTAAGATGATTTAAATTGATTTGCAAACTTGGAGGAACTAATTTTATTATATAAAGTATTTTATTATATAAAGTATTTTATTATATATAAACTATTTTAATTTATAAAGTATTTAATATATACACTATTTTCAACATCTAAACTATTTAGGTAGAAAGTGTTATGATTTCAAAGTTCTATGATTTCGAAAGTGTTATAAATTTTGAAAGTGTTACATTCTAAAAATGAATATTATTTAAATAAACAATGATATCGAATTCGATATGGTTTTGAAATGAATATGATATTTTGATATGAATTATGAACTGTTTGAAATGAAATGACCATGGTGTTATAATAACGTTTGGTTGTTAAAAAGACCGGGATCAGATATTGTCATACTCTCTGCTAATACCGAAAACCACTTTAACAACTGTGTACGTGGTGGAGATTCCAAAATCAAGTAGGATGGTTTGGTGGTGATTCTATATGGTATTTATGTAGCCCTGACTCCCGTGAGTCAGCTTGATGTGGCAAAAACAAGAGCTATACCGGGCCAAGTGAGGTCATTCCTCCTATCGGGTACATTTCTTCAATACCATTCTATTGCTTTTGTGATTGATTAGGTGCACCCTTTGACTTGGGAGTGTGTCACGAGGTGGGCGGTAGTAGCTGCTATGCGTTACCACAGTCCAGGAGTGCAAATGATATATCTACCCTGGCATTGCCACGAGTGCCGTGTCACATGCCCTATCGCGCCTTCTACGAGTTTGTTTTGTGTCGTACCTATGGAGTGCTCCCTGATAGCCCACCTGCAGGTGGAGTTTACAGTATCTGTATAGAGTACGGCATTATAAAAATGTGTTAAGGGGGATATGGGTAATGCCTTAACGCTATTTTAATAGTTTACTTTACTATAGACATATTATAATAGCGTATATTACTACATAGTAGATAGTTCCACGGATCCTTAAAGGATGGGTATCCCAAACATCCTTTAAGTTACTTATATTTCAGTTGACATTTCACTTTAAGTTGAATTTTTTGATATAAGAATGTTAATCCTGACTCGAGTGTTTTGTGTTTTGCTTTACGCATCTATTCAGCTTTCAGCTATCTAGTGGTTTTGTTCAGACTTGTCATCTGTTTGTATTCGAGATTACATTGTATTTGAGATATTCTGTTGTATTTTATTTCAAACTATGATGTTTATATAGTAGCTTCATGAACTACTATTTATCTATTCCGCTGCTTTTTTTTAATACACTGTGTCTGTGATTCTGTGATTGATTTATTTACTGTATATGCTGAGTTTTGCCAAATATAAAATAACAATATGATATTTTGAGCAATTCAAGTTCGACATGTGCGGATGCGAATGGCATGAAATACCGGGTCGTTACAATACTTCTTAAATAGGGTGGAGGCAAACCCAACGGTCATTTAATACCCCAACCCCAAAGCGGACCCTTAGTAACGTAAGTGCTAGTCAATCGGCTCTAGCTATAAAGACCAATGACCCCTAAATACACATCTCAAAGACTCTCTAAGGGTTAACTAGCCCACCTTCGACAAACAAACAATTAATTAAACTTTGAGGTATATGTGTATTCCATATGGATTCTACACTAGTAAAAAGCGAAATCCATAAAGACATAATGCAAGTCTTTGCTAACGACCACCCAAGACCGCTGGTGGTCATAACCTATATGCCAGCCCCACTGCTAAGTACCGGTATAGCAACAATACTGACATAGCCCACCGACCTCCCACGGCCAAAATCCCGTTTAGACTAATCTAATGTAAGTCAAGGAAAATGCTCATTCTAGTTACTTAATACCTCTTGTTAGAAATGAAGCAAATCTCATTTCCCAAAAAGTACTGGGCCATTTAATATTTCAAATCCAAGGAGAACCCTTGGCATATTTTTCCCTACCTATACGCAACCGCATATCCCTTCCCTATAGGTACTACAGTTGAAGATGTCTCACATTAGTAGTAAGCATACACAACTGCTGGTAGCCTCTAGGTGAAGGACAGACTTTTGTTTTGTAACTCTACTAACCTTGCATCCCAGCCCACTAAACCAAATCAATCATCCTAAGCCTAAAAGTTGGGCTAGATCCACCAATTCACACTTGTTCTAAACGTATAATTAAGGTTGTATAATTCCCAACTATGAAAATCATATCGCATTATAGGATTTAATTCCTATCTTATATGCTTATTTATTATATTCCATAAATGTCAATTGTTCATAATAAATGGTCATTGTTATTCTAATTTGACAATCTCTAATAACATTTATTTATTTGTTCTAATTCAACCTATTATGCCTATTTTATTTTCCAATAAATGCCATATTAAATCCTTTAACTAGTCTCATAAAACACATATATATCCCCATTTAATCCATGTAACTCCTTATTAACTGCACATTTATTGTCATGTTAAATTTAGAGTTACTATCTCTTTTCTATCTACACCTCCTAATCCTATAATTCACTACGCTATTTATAACTATATGTCCTAATTATAACTAATGTGAATATAAAATATGTAAGTGATATTTCCAAACTCAGGGATAAATCTTATAATCTAGGATAAATTACATCCAATTATCCTAAATCTAGAATAAATCTTATAATCTTATCAACATTCCACTTTAACAAATTTAGGGACTGATTTCCAAACTTCCATATTAGGGCGTAAATACCGTTCCTATTCCAATTACCTATCTTATAGAATATGTAAGTGATATTCCTATAGTTTGTTTTAAACCTACAACTCATCAGATCTTATATAGGCATAATTAAATAAAATTCAACGATATAATTTTAAATGTTATAAATAAATCATATAATTTCCCACTCACCTTTCAAGCTTCCAAATCTCCCAAATATGAATTCAACCCTTTAATTTAACTCTTTTTCGTTACAATCCAAAAAAATATGTATAACAAGATATATATACATACTGTTAAAATTATAGATCTAAGAAGAGATTTGGGGTTATGGGGAATATAGATTTATAATTATAGAAATTACCTTTTTCTTTCACAACGTTGATTCGCTCCTTCTCTTCTTCTATTTTATTTTCCGCCCTTCTCTGATTTTGTTTTGATTTTTTTGAAGACCAAGAGAACCAAGCTTTGCTTGTAAACTCTAAGGAAGTATATACCGAACCCACAACACATACTTCAAGTAAACCACAAGGATATGTAGTTGGTGGGGATTGAACCCTCGACCTTTAAGGTGAGCGCCGCATGTCCTAACCACTGCACTACCTATATTAATGATTGACCCTAACATTGTACGGTTAATCTTAGATTTAGGGAACCTTTCCTTTTACTCTAAAACAACAATCAACCTACAAGCATATTTTTATATTTTAGCTTTTAAGAGATAGGGATAGTGAACCATAATTTCACAACAACCCTTCCCTGTCCTCTGTTTGCTAAATTTATTTTTTCTAAAATTCTAAAGTTTTTGAGACTAAAGTATTCTTTTATTTCTAGTTGCTAATTTAATTTCCTAATGAACTTCCATCTTTAATTGCATTTATCGCTAGTTAAGTGACCTTATGAGATTTCTTATTTACATTGTTTCCCAATATATATGGTGGTCAAAGCTCATCCAGAAAATCAACACTGTAATAAAATATGAATACTTCTCATATCATATCGTACGCTTTTCCAATAACCGAAATGAGACAACTAGCGATTGCAAATTGAAAACCTAAAGGAAACCATTGCTGGAAGTTGCCCTTAATCATTACCTGACCTAGATGATGTTGTGGCCATATCATCACTTACTCAAGATGGTCATTTCTAGTATGCCATTCTACTATATCCCACATCTTAACTCACCTTCTTGGCTTCTAATAAATTAATTCCATCCATTACTTCAATCATTACACCTAATTATGGAATAAATAGTGCATTCCCACCCTACAGTAGGTAAGAAATATAAACTATGCATATTTAGAATAACTCAATGCAAAATTGGCTTGGTGGAATAACTATTTTACCACCTATCTTATCTTTCTTAACCTTGAGTCAACTAATATCCTTTATGTGTGTTGCCATCTTGTTACTCTCTTCTCCAACCATACTACTATATTCTCTCGGTCAAAATCACTTGATAGTATTCGAATTTCGATATTTACTTTCTTTATCCTTGATCTTTCATGTGAGTATACCCTAGGACTTGCAAAAGTGTACCTAAATACCATTCCCGGTTCCTATGGGGGTTCTTCTTATGACTTTCATGCATGTCTAATCAAACATTCTGGGTTTATACCAATATTCCTTATATTCAACGGGGATTCCTTATTGCTACCCTATGAGCATTTGCATCTATCTTATTCATAGCCTTAACCTTTACCCCATCCTACTAAGGCAATCATCCATGTCCACTCTATATAAAAATTTGGTTTGGTTTTCGCCACTCTTTACAAAATTAAAACTTCATAGTCATAAAGTACCTAATCCAAAAAATTTATCTTTGAAAATATAAACTTAGAAGCTTTTTCCAGAAACTGCTTGGCTTCAAAAAAGTGCCATGAAAAATTTCCCTTTTCAAAAGGTTTCTACAATAGAAATTTATTTTTACAGGATTTTTCACTCAAAACATTTGTTTGAGTTCAAAAACCCAATTATCATACCAAACTATTTTAAAAAAAAATCTTTAAATGATGAAAACTGGACTAGACAATGATAAGTTCCATTCTATTATTTTCCCACTACTCATGCTATTTCCGCTTTCAACCTTAGCAGAGATCCTAATATTATTTCACGTATTTATGCACAATTACTGCACATATTTATGGAAATTGCCCATTTCTCCTATCCTATTCCTATTGTTTTTCTCCTATAATATTTCTAACTAGATTACTAATCCTATTTTAGTATTAATTCGTAACGCAGTTTCTATTCAAATTTCCTAATACTGTTACTATTAAAATTTCTCCTACTTAAATTGCCTTCTAGTGGCTTCTCCTTACATAGCTCTTTTCCTCTTTTATTGTTTCCCCATTGACTCTTTCTAGTGCATTTGCCTCCTGCTTTAGTCATTGGGCTTTTCTTCAATATCATGAAAAAAGATGTGTATAAATCTATTTCAGCTGTTTTTCTTTATATTATCCTTATATGGGAATATTCATCATATCTTCATTATCAAGCATTTTACCCTTCTATTCTCCTTACTCCATTTTAATCAAGAGTCGTTTCCATTTCCATCCTTTAGAGAGAATTTTAAAAAAGGAACTTCTAAATTCAAAAATAGGAAAAACCATTAAGCCAAACATACACTCTATTTTCCATTCATTTAAAAAAAAACCCCTTTATCAAAAACCTTTAAGTCCAAAAATTTGACCTGACCAAATTTAAAATTTAGTAGAAATATCTAAATACATCTTTAAACTTCCAAATTTTCTTGCTTTTTCAAAACAACTTTTCAATGGTAGGGTCCTTTTATTAAAATAAGTCCTTTGGAAAACCATTCAAAATGATTCAAGGAATTTCCAAAAATCTTTTTGTCAAATTCTTTCACATGAGGTCGGATTCAGAAATGGACTTTAGTTGACCTTTCCTTTAGACTTTTCTTCTTTTCCCTTTACTCTTAAACCTCTCCTTGTTAAGAGTATATATTAAATATCTGGCTATCTTCTTATGCTAGTTAATGTGCACCTTCTTGCACAAACTTGCTCGCTTCTATTATACCCTAGTTCCAGATATTTACAACATATAGTTTCTTACTTTCCATCTGTCTGGATGAAAAATACATCTTCACTCGACAATCCATTGAAATCCACAATCATAAGGCAGCCTAGGCTCAACAAAGGAGTCAAGTACCATCCAGCCTCGGGGATCCTTCTATATGTCATGCTCTTGCTCTTCTAGGTAATGCCTTGCGATATGGCCTACACCCCATGGGTAATAGGGGTAGGTGCATAAATTTAACACTATTTATTGTTCCATCTCATAGTTTCCTCATTAATCTTTTAAGAATATGGCTGCAACTACTTCTATACTCGGAATTCATAGAGTTTGGTGTATAATATATGTAACCATAGGTAAAAATACAAATATGTTCTCTCAGCTTATCCATATTCTTATGATCAACTAACCTAAGCTAATACCAAATATAACAACCCGCACCTTAACGGGCCTGAATTTCGACTAAATCAAAACCGAAGTCCATTAGGGCATGGATCGTTGGTTTTGGTAAGCTGCAACAAACATAAACATATTAGAGAGCAATCAATATAAACTCACAATGGAATAGAAAAAATATAATAGAACATAAATACTAACTGAGCCTACTACCTTAGGATCAATAGTATTCCTTGGATATCTAGTTGCCTTGTCAATGTTGAGCCTTAGTAAGAAGACTTCTCCATCCACCGTTCCCATCTTGCTATAGTAGGTTGTCCCTCTAAGTCTATCATGCGGGATATAATAAGGAGGGTGGGTCAAAACAACGTTCTAGTGATTGAAAAAATTACATACTTTACCCATAAAACTAATTTATGCCAATTGATTTCCAAATAAGTTCCATGTCTATTATTTATGACTAATCCGTTCAATCCAACGTGCACATACGATATGTCTAACCTTCTCCAAGGTATAAATAAATACACATATACATATACATATATATGTCTACATACATATATATACAAACAATATACTACCCAAAAGAAAACCTCGGCCACTTAATACTTCTTAAGTAGGGAGGAGGCAGACTCAATAGCCAATTAATACCTCAACACAGAAGCGGGCCCTCCATAACATAATCGTTAGTCAGTCAACTCTCGCTACTGAGATCGACGACCCCTGGATTGGGCTTTATAATTTAATTATCGTAATACTAACACATCTTAAAGACTCATCTAACGAGCCCACCTCCGATAAACAAGCAACTAACTAATTAAAATTTGAGGTCTGTGTGTATCCCATACAGATTCTACATTAGTGGAAAGAAATATCCATTAAGGCACAATCTAAGTCGTTGCTAATGACCGCTCAGGATCGCGAGTGGTCATAGCCTATATGCCAACCCTACTACTAGATACCGGTACAACAATAATAATGACATAGCCTGTCGACCTCCCACAGACGAAATCCTATTTAGACTATCTAATTTAAGTCAAGGAAAATGCCCATTCTAGTTACTGAATACATCTTCTTAGAAATGAAACAGACCACATTTCCATAAAAATACATTGGGCCATTTAATACTTTAAGTCTAAGGCGAACCCTTAGCATATTTTCCCCTACCTATATGCAACCGCATATCCCTTCCCTATGGGTCCTACAGTTGAATATGTCTCACATAAGCCGTAAGAATACACAACTATTGGTAGCCTCTAGTTGAAGGACGGACTTCTATCATGTAACTCTACTAACCTCGCATCCTAACCCTCCAAACCAAACCAATCATCCTAAGCCTTAATGTTTGGCCAGGCCCACTCATTCATACTCTTTATAAACGTATATTTAAGGCTATACAATTCCCCACTATGAAAATTATACTACCTTTCAGGATTTAATTCCTATCATATACGCTTATTTACTATATTCCATAAATGTCAATTGTCTATAATAAATGGTCATTATTATTATAATTTGACACTCTAATTATATTTATTTGTTCGATCTAATTCAACCTACTATGCCAAATTCATTTCCCTATAAATGATATATCAAATCCTTTAACCAGCCTCATCAAACACATTTATGTCCCCATTTAGTTCATGTAACTCCTTATTAACTGCACACTTATTGCCCTATTAATTTTGGATTTACTATCTCTTTTCCATCCACACCTCCTAATCCTATAATTCACTACACTATTTATAATTAGATGCCTAATTATAACTAGTGCGAATATCGATGTATATTACGCTATACACGCGCGCACACACACTCACACGCACCTATTTCTAAAAATTAATTTCTGAACCAGAACATTCTTTCCATGTTTTAATTTATCCTATCCATCCTTCCAAAAATGATTAATGTTATAACTTTCCAAAAATTAACCAAAAGTGAGCCATTGATTCGTTTGAAATGACAAAGAATTGTCTCTTTTCTTTATTGAAATAGACAGTGCAAACTGTAGGGCAGAACATCCATACTTTACACATCTCTTTCATTTTTGTTATATTCCTTATTATTTCAAACGGTGCACTTTTTATATTTTTGTGGAATTAGGTAATTTATGGAAATTACATGAAAATAGATATAAGTAAATTATACGCACAATGCTCCCAATAGATTAAAGCATAGAAATTCACATTCCATGATAAATGATAGCAACCTAAATTAATATTAACAAATTACACCCAATTTGTAACGACCCGCAAATTTATCGCTTTGATAAATTATATTTATTTTTAAAATATTCAAATATAAGCTTTTTAAAATAAATATTATGATGTCTTGAATAATAAATAATGATGGTAATCTTATTTTGAATAAGTATTTACAACAAATATAAACTTTGAAAGGACATCAATAAAATGGTCGAAAATCATTTTATCCATAAACAGCTCTGTAATTATAAGAAGTCGTGCATGGAGCTGGATACATACACTTATTTATCTATTTAAACGAGAATATGAAATAAAATTATTTATTTTATTTTTGGAAAATAAATTATATTTATGACATTATCAATAATGGCATCATATTTAATAATTGATGTATGAATTCAAATTGAGATTTAATGATTTAAAAATTATTGTAATTACTCAAATAATTGTTTTTAAATGATGATAATTCATTTTAATTAGTTATAAAGTGATAATAAATCATGTATAATAGTTTTATAAAGAGATATATTTCACTTGAAATTATAAGGAAAATTGATATCGCTTTATCGATAATTGCACTTTTTGTAAAAAAATTGTTTAATATTTTATTTATATGGTTTTATAAATCAAATATGGTTATTTTAGTTAGTTAAAAAGGGTAAGAAATTAGTTTTCAAATTTTGTTTACAAATATATGTATGTTAATTAAGAATTAAAAATATGACCGGAGATCAGAATTTGTAACGATTTAGCGAATAGAAGTTGTTTTAAGTCATTGCAACCTTATAAGATAAATATGCACACATATATACATATGCATGTCATACGTGCACATACACATACAAATAAACATACATACATACATGTATACAAATGAAACAAATATCATGATATTTCTCTTAATACTTCACCTTTAAGCATACAAAAGTCAACGCACATGCTATGATATGATGGTGATGAAGCAAGGGGGTGTGGGCCTAGCACATGAGGGTGATAGGGGTTAGAAATCATAGCCAAAAAGTGATGGAGAGGATGTGAGATATTTTGGCTAAGTTGCTTAAGAAGTAAGGCTTGAAAAATCTATAAATACCCACCTACATTCACACATTCATTCACGCAATTCTCTTCTTCTTCATCCTTTTTCTTAAAGCTCTAAGAGCTCTTCTTTAACGACTTTCATGCTTTGAAAAAATATTCACAAAGTTATGGCAAAATAAAGTAAAATATATACACATATGAATACCATGTCAATCCACCTCCAAAACCAAGTCAAACACCTCATCTCCACCTTCCAAACTCACGGCCACCACCTCCATCACCAAAAGCCAAGAAAACCACCTCCTTCCAAGCTAGGCCAAGCTTTCCCAAGGTCCCGGGCTCGATTCCATAGGCTTTAATTTGAGCATAGAGAAGCTATAGCGAATTTTCGTGAAGTTAGAAAACAATGAAGGTGAGAAACTCTATTTACATACATGATGATGATGATGTGACATGATTTCTATGGATGTTTACTATGCTTTGATCATCAAGTTTGGTTGTTTACTATAGTTTTTTAATTATGTAAACAAGTCACGCTAAATACACGTCGATATTACACAAGGAAATAACTTTCCGAATCAAGTTATAAAAGTGATATGGAATCAATAAACCCCTTTAAAATGGTTTATAAATGTTTTTTTTGTAGAGCTAGCGAGGTTGACTTGTCCCCTACCAGATTTTATTGCGACGAAAGAAAAAAGGAAAAATGACATAAAACATGCTTTATGCGAAAGGAAAAGGAGAAGAAACAAAATGCACAACCACACTGAGAAGACAAGGCAAAGACAAACCAGAAAACCCATAGAAAAAAACAAAGAAGCAATCAAATGTATGCAACATGGACGTGCACCAAACATGCACACACACACTGAAAGCTACCCAGCAAAAAAACAAATACACAACTAGCTCCAAAGAGCAAGCTGATGAGGAGAGAAATAGTGCCTACTTTCACGGATCCCAGACACTATATCACTCATCATTTTCATTCAGATAATCTGACTACTGTGGCCATATTTCGAAATCATCGAGAATTTCTCTCCTTCCAAACCGTGCTCAAATATATTTTAAGTACAAAGAACACTATATCCCATCTTCTCACTCTCCACCTAGTTGCCTTTCGAAGCACATTCTAGTCAGTCACGGTGACACCCATGATACCGTTAATTCCAACCTTTTGCATCAAGGTACACCACATATTCATCAAGAACCCACACTCAAAAAATAGGTGTTCAACAGTCTCTAGAATCTTATTACAAAAAACACACAAATGATCTACATCCATGCCAACAGCCACAAGTTTATCTTTAGTGAGCAAAGATTTGTTTATAGTCCTCCAAAACAAAAGATTATCTCTACTAGACGAATGTGATATCCAACCCACTTTAGCCTAGAGAGAAACATGCATAGTCTCAACCTTGTTGAGAAGATCATACACTACACCAACGCTATGAGACTTGCCCTTCCAGTAAAGAGCATCAATTTGACTGACAAGAACATTCTGATCAGCCAAATTACTCCACAGGGTATTGACGACTTGGTTACTGGAGTGAGGAGCCTCCAACTTCCCATTGGAAATAAAATCAACATCTCTAGCATTGTTTCCTATCATTGATTGAACTTTTTCTTGATGTGACAACAGCCTTGCCAACACACAACCATAACCAATCCATGGATCCCTCTAAAAGCTCACATTACTGTCAGGAGACAATGTGTATTTTATGTGAGGTAGCATATCTCTTCTTATTCCCAGAATTTTACACCAAATCCAACCACTTCCTTGAGAAACTTTCATTAACCAGAAATCTTTATCCTTAATGTGATATCTCCAAGTCCACTACACCCACAGACTTTCCTTCCTCACCAAGATGGCGTTAACATGAGTTCTCACTGCAGCTTTGTTCCATAATTTAATGTTTATGATGCCAAGCCCTCCCTACATAATTGGCCTTTCCATTGTTGAAAAAGAAACAGGAAGCAACTTCGTATTATGTATTGATCCAGTCCAAAAAAATCTGATCATGGTCGCTCTGATCATGTTCAAAAGTTTAGTTGGTAGGATGAAGGTTCTAGCCCAGTAAATTGTCATAGAAAAGCAAATTGATTTTATGAGCACCAGCCTACCAGCCATAGAAAGTAACCTAGTAGTCTAAGCATTCATAGTTTTAGTTATCCTTTCAAATAGAGGAAGACAATCGGCCTTGGTAACTCTTGATGTACATAGAGGAAGACCTAAATAATTCATATTTGTTTCCATTGGTTAAAGACCAGACAAAGCTTCAATCCTCTCCCTTGCTATAGAATCAAGCCCAGAAATAAGGATCTGGGATTTATAAGAATTCAACTTGAGGCCAGTAGCTAAGTAAAAATAATGTAAAGTCTCAAGAATACTAATAATTAACTGTTCAGTAGGCTTTGAGAAAATCATTATGTCATCAGTAAAGAAAAGTGAAGATATCTGAAGGTGTTGACATTTTGGATGATATAGAATTCTCTTGTCAGCAAACTTACTAGATAACATACATGATAGAGCCTCTATGACAATTATGAAAATATAGGATGACATCGGATCTCCCTGATGCACCCCTTGTTTCCCCTTGAAGTACCTAGAGGATTTCCTATTATAATAGAGAGAATATGAGGGAGACATACAAGTATACAACCAGGCAACAAACACTTTAGGAAAGCCCATTCTAGACACGATACGAACAATTGATAACCAGTGAATGATGTCATATGCCTTACAGAGATCAAGTTTCAACATGGTTCTTGGGGAAGACCGACTTCTGCCATAGCCATTTCTTAATTCATGGGCCATCATTACGTTATCTAGGATATTTATGTTGGAAACAAAGGCAGACTGATTTTTTGATATAATGGAGGGCATAACTAAAACAAGTCTAGAAGCCAGGATTTTGGAAATACATTTGTAGACAATATTACAACATGAAACAGGCCTAAAGGATAATGCATTTATCGGAGGTCTGACCTTTGGGATGAGGACTAAATTTGTTGCATTTACTTCACCTAAGAGCTTAAACTTGTTGAAAAAATTATGAATTGCAGCAAAGAAATCTTCACATATCACATTCCAGCTACTCTTGAAAAACACCACATTAAACCCATCAGGCCCTCCGCGAGAATTTGTGTTCATAGAAAATAGTGCCTTTTAATTTCCTGATTAGTAACTCTATTCACCAGCATAGTTTTCATTGAATTATTCAACAAGGGAAAAGTTATGTTGTTCAGTCTGTCGAGATCAGGCACAAAGTTAGCAGAATTACCTAACTGATCAGAGAAAAAATGAAGCAAGTGTCGATCAATATTCTCCTCAGAAGAAAGCAGTTCCTTATCATCATCCCACAAGGTAGATATGCAATCCCTAGCTCGCTTGTCCTTGATTGAAGCATGAAAGAAGCCAGTATTCTTGTCCCTATCATTCACCCACTTCTGATGATATTGTTGCCTTCTCATGCTAGCCTCAGCATGAGGGGCATCATTGAGTTGTTGAAAAAGCTTGGATTCATTCTGAGCAAGGAGTGGATTGGTAGGATCCTCTTCCGGCAGCACTTAAGCCTGATTTAGCTGGGCTTTGATATTTTTGGAGGGGAGAGAACCATCTCCATACTTGTCATTAGCCCACTTCCGAAGAGCGTTCCTAGTTGCCTTCAATTTCCTGCAAAGAATAAACATTAGATTGCCATGAAAAGAGGTAGACCGTACATTAGATATAATATTATGGTAATCAGGGTCCAAGACCCAAGCATTTTAAAATTTGAAAGCTTTCTTTCCTCTATTAGACATGCTAGAAAGAGATAGAATAAGGGGGGAATGATCAGACAAAATGGGCCGAGGCAGAAAAGCTGAGAGGGATGGCCAAGTGGATATAGCAGCAACATTGTAGAAGGATAGATCAATATTAGTGTATGTCCTTATCCCAGAATGACTTCTATTGTTCCATGAAAATGTTACACCAGAATGAACAATGGGGAGGAGAGTAGAATCAGAAATAGAGATGTTTAAAGGAGCAATATCCCTTGGAAAAAGAGGCAGGCCTCCCATTTTGTCATGTAAGTTGAAATAACAGTTGAATTCACCTAACACTAGCCAGGGGTGAGTGTTTTTTCTTAGAGAAGGGAGGGTATTTAGAAGGGATTGCCTAGAGGCAACAACATTATGAGCATAAATGAAAGTAGTATAAAAGTGTTAGGTGTGGCTTGCATTGTAAATGGAGTGGGTGCGTGGATTGAGCGGGTTAAAAAGTCCCACATCGCGGGATATTCGGAATAATCGTGGTATATATATGGGATTGGTGGCATGTAACATTGGGGATTCCATTTGTTACAACGTGTTGCCAAGACCAGATTATATGCCCGATGGGAGGCGATGGAGGGATGTTCAATCGGGACGCCGGCATGGGAGACTTCGACCGTTGACCCCGGATAGACACGGTGAAGCGAATGCGTAGGTGCGCGGGAATGCTGAAACTCAACAAAAAGGACATAAGATTTGGTAGAAAAGTTGCATGAAGTTGAATCATTTGGGAGGTTGATAGAATAGGGTTGAGTTTGAAAGTGTTGGAATCATGAACAATGAGTATCCTACCATAAGGTGCATCATCCAAGTTATGGTTCAATTCCCAGGTAGGATTGATATAATTAGCAGCCTTAACAGTTAAGGGTAGAGAGAGCTTGGTTTCCAAAATAGCAATTTTTTTAATGTTATGGTCATGAATCAAAGATTTAACATGATCAAGCTTCACAGGATTGTGGGCACCCCTAATATTCCAGGAAGCAATTTGATTCATCATAAATAACTGAAGTGATTGATGAGTCACCCCTACCCTACTCCTTGTTAAAGGAGGATCATTTTTAACCGAATTTAACTTAGCAGATAAGGTGGAGGACCTCAAAGATCTACGGCTACCAGATTCTGGAATAGGTGGAGGTGAAGACCAACCAGAGATGGTCCCAAGAAAAGAATAGAGAGAGGAGATAGATTTGGATGGAGTTGGTTGAGGTGAAGAAGCTACAGAGAACTAAGGTGGAACAAAGGCAGAAGATGAGTTAAAGAGCTCAAGGATATTATTTTCAATGTTATGTAGAAAGGCTTCCTCATATGGCAACAATTCCTTGCTTTTTGATATCACCTTTGCATGAGAAACTTGAATGCTTGAAGTTGGTTGGTCAGAAGGAAATAAGTGTTGAAATTTGGCGACACAATATATAGGAGAGTTGAAGAGGATGGAAGTAGCTTGGCATAGGAGGAAGCGGTTGGAGAATCGGAGCTCGGGGGGAGAAGTTGCGGAGGTTTGTTGGTGCACTGCTGTTCAGAAGCAGTGACCAGTCGACTGGTTGGAAGTCATCAGTCGACTGGTTGGAAACAGAGTCGACTGGATGACATCCACCAGTCGACTACTGGGACTGATCCAGAATTCCATATCTGGACCAGTCGACTGGTAGGTGCCAACCAGTCGACTGAATAGCGTTTCCAGAGGCTTCGGGCCTGGGCTTGGTGCAGCTGTTTTGGGTCATTAGCTAAGGGCATTTTGGGGATTTGCCTTGGTCTCCTACCACAGTATACGTGCTATTTTCTGATGTAGAAAAAATAGAACCTAATCTAATTCCAAATCAAAGGGTTTTCATCCTCCAAATCTAGGGTTTAGGCAAATCCTATTTCTTCAATTCTAATCTCCACAAAATTATATTCTTGTTAGAATATTGTGATCATTGTTAACAATCTCTTGTACTCTTCTATTGGTGATATAATAAAGGCTCTCTCAAGTGGATGTACACTAACACAACGTTAGTGGAACCACTATAAAATCGTGTGTGATTTACTTATTGTTATTGCATTCATATATTGCTTGTATTGGTAATGTGATCTTGTGTTGGGCTATTTGGTATTGGTTGGAGTTTGGTTGAGTTAGGTAATCGGTTGTTTTGCACTAGCTATCACAATTTGGCTTTTCCGCGTTGCGCGTTGCGATTGTATTCGAGTGGTCTTGGGTGTAGTCGTAACAACATTTGGTATCGGAGCTTTGGTGTTGGTAGGTGGTTGTAGAAATGCCGGAATCGGATAACTCTAATAGTCCATCAATGATTGGTCCAAGTGGTATTGCGCCTTATGTACGTGGATCTTATGTGGCTTCGGGATCTCAATTGGTAATCGACAAGTGGAATGGCGATAATGATTTTGAAAAGTGGCAATGGAAGATGAAAGCGGTTTTAAGGAGAAATCGAGTTCATAGGGTAGTGTTTGATACACATTTGTTGCCGGCGGACATCTCGGATGTTGAGAGAGAGGAAATGGAAGAGTGGGCATTCGCTACACTTCAACTAGCTATGGGAGAGAATGTGATCTCCGAAATTAGTGGTGAGACGACCGCTAAGGGAATTTGGGACAAGTTAGAGGAGTTGTATATGAAGAAGTCTCTAACTAATCGTTTGATCTTGTTGCGAACGTTTTTCACGTATAAGATGAAAGAGGGGAGTTCGCTTAAGGCACACTTGAATGTGTTTGATGATTTGCTAATGAAGATGAAGGTGGTAGATTTGAAGATTGAGGAAGAGCAAAAGGCGATGATATTGTTATGTTCGTTGCCGGACGTTATACGGGTTTCTCGAATAGCTTGATCTATAGCCGGGATACATTGACGTTAGATGATGTCAAGACGGGTCTTCTTAGTGAGGAGTTGAGAGATCAAATGAAGGAATTGAGTGTTGGTGGTAGTAGTGCTGGAAATGGTCAAGGTTTGTTTGTGGAGAAGGAGAGATATGCAAAGAAGGAGAATCGGGGGCGTTCCAAATCTAGGAATCCCGGTTGGAGAGGAAAGTCGAAGGAAAAGAAAGGCAAGTGCTATATTTGTAAGAAGCCCGGTCATTGGAAGAATGAGTGTCCGGACAAGGAGAAGGCCAAGAAGGAAGTAGCATCTTCATCGGTCGCGGTGGAGAGAGGTGTTGGTGAGGGAGACATGGATGTATTGACGGCGGTAGCATCAAATGTTTCGAATAGCGAATGGGTTCTCGATTCGGGGGCGTCTTATCATATGACGCCGAATAGAAATTGTTTTTCCTCTTTCGAAGCTAGAGAGGGAAATTCGATTGTTATGGGAAATGGTGCTATTTGTAAGTCGAAGGGCATTGGTTCCGTGCAAATTAGGATGTTTGACGGAGTAGTTCGTACTCTCACTAATGTGCGCTATGTTCCGGGACTTAGGAAGTCCCTTATCTCTTTGGGGCAATTAGATTCTTTGGGATGCAAGATCACTATTGAGAGAGATGGCTTGAGGGTTTCGAAGGGGGCGCTTGTGGTTATGAAAGGTGCTAGGACTCATGGTATATATTTGCTTCAAGGTGTGACCATAGAAGGTGAAGCTAGCATTGGGGTTGATAGTTCTCGCGACTTAGATGCAACTAGATTGTGGCATTTGAGGTTAGGACATGTCTCGAAGAGGAGTTTGGATATTCTTCGGAAAAGGGAGATGATTGGTGGTGAGAGTTTCAACAAGCTAGAGTTTTGCGAAGAGTGTGTCATGGGGAAGCAAACAAAGGTTTCATTCGGTGAAGGAAAACATGATTCAAGAAGCGTTCTTGAGTATGTGCATACGGATGTTTGGGGACCGGCACCGGTAGCTTCTTTAGGTGGAGCAAGGTATTATATTTCTTTTATTGATGATTTTTCTCGTAAAGTTTGGGTGTATGTAATGAAGGCTAAGTTGGAGGCATTTGCTAAGTTTAAAGTATGGAAGGCTCTTGTTGAGAATGAGAGTGGTAAGTCTTTGAAGGTTCTTAGGTCCGACAATGGCGGGGAGTATGTTTCCGGAGAATTCTTAGAGTTTTGCAAGCATCATGGGATTCGGAGACATTTTACTACACCGGGAGATCCGCAATCAAATGGAGTTGCGGAGAGGATGAATCGTACTCTACTAGAGAAAGCTCGATGCTTGAGATTGACATCGGGTTTGTCTAAGGGATTTTGGGCCGAAGCTTTGTCAACCGCAGTGCATATTATTAATCGAATTCCGTGCTCGGCTATTAACAACAAAATTCCGGAGGAAGTGTGGAAGGGAAAGAGTATTGACTTGAGTTATCTTCGTGTCTTTGGAAGTCCGGTTTATGTGCATGATCCGGGAAATGATAAGCTTGAACCTAGGGCTTTCAAAGGGGTTTTGCTTGGCTATACGGATGGAGTGAAAGGCTATCGGATTTGGAATCCGGAAATGAAGAAGGTAATCAACTCTCGTCATGTTACTTTTGATGAGTCGACTATGTTCAAGGAGAATGAAAGCTCATCGGATATTCCGGTCTTGGTTCGTGATGAATCGAAGGGGAAGGAAGTTATTACCACATTTTGTCCAAGTATTAGAGAGAGTAGATTAGTTGAAGATGCTTGTGAGGAGAAAGAGGTTGATGATACATCACATAGTCCACAAGGTGCCTCTATTAGTGTTGGTGATGTACACGAACCTAGAGAAGATTCGGTTCAAGGTGGAGCCGAAAGGGGTTTGGGTGATAATATTGCTACTCGGGTTGGTCGTCGTGCTATAAGGCCACCCGAAAGATATGGTGATTGGAACTATCTTAGCTTTTGTGATAGGTTGGACTATGCTCTCAATGTAGTCCAAGATGAGCCTATGGACCTTGAAGACGTCATGAATTCGAGTGATAGCTCGAAGTGGATTTGTGCCATGGAGGAAGAGATGCAATCATTGATGAAGAATCAAACTTGGAGTTTGGTTCCACTTCCTAAAGGAAACCATGCTATTGGGTGCAAATGGATTTACAAGGTGAAGGACGATGGAAGATACAAAGCTAGGCTAGTGGCTAAGGGGTTTGCACAAAGGAAAGGAAAGGAGTATGATGAGATATTCGCACCGGTTGTGCGCCATACTTCTATCCGGATATTACTTTCCATAGTTGCTATTCACAACTTGGAGTTGGAGCAACTTGATGTGAAGACCGCCTTCTTGCATGGTGACTTGGATGAAGACATTTACATGGAGCAACCGCAAGGGTTTGTTGTAAATGGTAAGTCAAATATGGTGTGCAAGTTGAAGAAATCGCTATATGGGTTGAAGCAATCACCTAGGCAATGGTACAAGAGATTTGATCATTTTATGCTTGAAAGTGGCTTTGATAGGAGCATCAAAGATGCTTGTGTTTATTTCAAGAAGTTGGGAAATGATTGTTGGGTGTACTTGCTCTTGTATGTGGACGACATGCTCATTGCTTCGAAGGACAAGAATGAAATCAACAAGTTGAAATTGAAATTAAAGTCGGAATTCGAAATGAAAGACCTTGGAGAAGCAAAGAGGATATTGGGCATGGAGATTGAAAGGGACCGAAAGCGTTTTGAGTTGAAATTGACTCAAAGGAGTACATAAAGAAGGTGCTTTGCCGGTTTAGCATGGAGAATGCAAAGGTGTCAACTACACCATTACCTTTGCATGTGAAGCTTTCGAGTAAGGATTCACCTATCTTGGAGAAAGACAAGGCTTATATGGCAAAGGTGCCATATGCAAGTGCGGTTGGTAGTTTGATGTATGCTATGGTGTGTACAAGACCCGATATTGCAAATGCCGTCGGGGTGGTTAGTCGTTTTATGTCTAATTCGGGAAAATCACATTGGGAAGCCGTGAAGCTTATTTTGAGATACCTAAAAGGTACGTCATCGCATGGTCTTGTTTTTGGTGGTAGTGGAGGAATGAATTGCAAATTAGTTGGTTATTGTGATTCGGACTACGCCGGTGATAGGGATAGGAGAAAATCAACTTTCGGATATGTCTTCACACTAGGTGGTACGGCCATAAGTTGGAGATCGAGATTGCAAACCGTAGTAGCTTTATCCACTACGGAAGCGGAGTTGATAGCCGGGGTGGAGGCGGCTAAGGAGGCACTCTATTTGAAGTGTTTGTTGTGTGACTTGGGGATTGGACACGATAGCATCGATGTTCAATGTGATAGCCAAAGTGCTATTCACTTGGCGGAGAATTTGGCGTTTAGCTCACGTACTAAGCACATTGAAGTGAGGGAGTCATTCTTGGTAGCCATGGATGAGGATAAGCAAGTATGTCTTTGGAAAGTGCACACAAAGGATAATGCGGCGGATATGTTCACGAAGACATTGCCGTTTGGGAAGTTCGAGCATTGCTCGAACTTGATTCGCTTGGAGAAGTGCTAAGTGCCACTAGGTGGCACGGGTGAGAGAGTAGCTTGGTTGTAGACGTGGAAGAGTATGGGTATGATTTTGTGGTTCTATCTATAGGTGAGCACTAGTTTACACTCCTATGTGTTCAAGTCTTTGGTAAGACGGTTTTGGATTTGGATGTTTTCAACACTTTGTTGGCGGGTGGGGGCGTAGCCTGAACTCGTTGATGAAGTGCAATGGGGGGTGGCCTTGCCAGAACCCATTGGGGAAGCATTCATGTTTGGTAAAGGTAGAAGTGATGGTATGGTACCATTGGCGATGGAGATGGATATAGTGTCGAGGTGGAGTGTTGAAATTTGGCGACACAATATATAGGAGAGTTGAAGAGGATGGAAGTAGCTTGGCGTAGGAGGAAGCGGTTGGAGAATCAGAGCTCGGGAGGAGAAGTTGCGGAGGTTTGTTGGTGCACTGCTGTTCAGAAGCAGTGACCAGTCGACTAGTTGGAAGTCACCAGTCGACTGGTTGGAAACAGAGTCGACTGGATGACATCCACCAGTCGACTACTGGGACTGATCCAGAATTCCATATCTGGACCAGTCGACTGGTAGGTGCCAACCAGTCGACTGAATAGCGTTTCCAGAGGCTTCGGGCCTGGGCTTGGTGCAGCTATTTTGGGTCATTAGCTAAGGGCATTTTGGGGATTTGCCTTGGTCTCCTACCACAGTATATGTGCTATTTTCTGATGTAGAAAAAATAGAACCTAATCTAATTCCAAATCAAAGGGTTTTCATCCTCCAAATCTAGGGTTTAGGCAAATCTTATTTCTTCAATTCTAATCTCCACAAAATTATATTCTTGCTAGAATATTGTGATCATTGTTAACAATCTCTTGTACTCTTCTATTGGTGATATAATAAAGGCTCTCTCAAGTGGATGTACACTAACACAACGTTAGTGGAACCACTATAAAATCGTGTGTGATTTACTTATTGTTATTGCATTCATATATTGCTTGTATTGGTGTTGTGATCTTGTGTTGGGATATTTGGTATTGGTTGGAGTTTGGTTGAGTTAGGTAATCGGTTGTTTTGCACTAGCTATCACGATTTGGCTTTTTCGCGTTGCGCGTTGCGATTGTATTCGAGTGGTCTTGGGTGTAGTCGTAACAACAATAAGTTATTAATGTCTGTCCCATTTCTACACCGTGCTTTTTATTTTTATCTCCCAAACCAGAATACATAGCATTCTTTCCAGGAATTTGAATAAGATTAGATTCTTCTGCAATTGGAGCTAAAGGAATAAATTATCCTTCCTCCATTTCTTTGCATGTTTCCATGTTTGGGTCATCCCCTGAATCATCACTCCGAAGAGTATCAAAAGGATTGGGATGCAATTCAACTTCGGGTATACAAGCTAGCTTCATAGGACCCACTTTGGGACATTCTCCCAGCTCTGGCATAGAATCGGAGTTAGTGGGACCTGCTTCGGGCAAAAATGCCATATTACCAGGACTCACTTCGAGATTATTACTAACCACAGAAACATTACCATCTGTTTGCACCCCACCCTTGTTTTGCTTATTATCACTGGCATTCCCTCCCCTTCTACCACCTTTTAATACATTTTCCTTTCTTACTGGTACCTTTCTCCACCCTCCTTTCCTAGCATTTTCCTTTTCCACATCCACACCCCTTTCGTCAGTACTGTTCTTGACAACAGAGTTGCATATACCACTTCCTTCTTTTGATTTGTCTTCCTTCCCCTTATCCTTCTTGCATTTCACAACCAAACATCCTTGGGTATCATGCCCAAATTCCTTGCAGCTCCCACAAATCTGAGGTTACCACAAGTAGTCCACCCTTACGATTTGCTTCGAGCCATCCAACAACTTCATCGGGAATGACTCGGGCAACTCATTATGTGCAGTTACCTCCACTATGCACTTAACATTACCAATCCTTTCTAGTTTTTCCATGGTTTCATCCATATAGAGGAATCTCCCTAATCTTATTGCTAACCAAATAATACCTAAATGTGACCAACAATATAAGGGAATGTTAGACAGATTTAGCCACACCGAAACTGATTTTATAGTACTAATATTGTTTCCAATTGTTGGATCACATTGCTTGAAAATAAACAACTTGTTCCTCATAACAATTGGTCGGCCTGGATGATCTTCCTTCTATCCTCATCGGAAGACAGATTGAAGAGGAACAAGTTACCATCAGACTTAACCTGGACAGAGCCTTTCAACCTCCATGCCCTCTTTAGATGATTTAAAACCACTAAATAAGGAAGTGTCTTATCAAGAAAAAAACCAACAAAATACTACCCCCAAACATCATTACCTGCCTGAATTACGTCACTAGGATGAACAAGAGCATCACCCTCAAAAACAAGAGGAAAGGCAACCGGAGAGAACTTCCTAGCGTTATGTGGTTTTGACTTAAACAGCGAATTCCAAGGCAAAGAAGAAGCTGAAGAGGGAGGCAAAGCTGGTTAAGGGAAGAAGAAGGCGAACAAGAAACAATGACAGGATAGGGAGTTGGAAACAAGGGTTGACTGGAGACAAGGAGGGATGGAGGAGAAGACAGAGGAATAGGGGGGATCAGGAGGGGGAGGGATGGAAGAGACAAAGGTCTCAGGGTACGAGATGTACAGAGGAATGGTGGAAGAAGAAAGAAGCGGGAAACTCAAAATAGGACGAGAGGTCGAGGCCATGAAAGGAAAAAAAGCTCAAAAGGAAAGAAAGCTCAAAAAGGTTTATAAATGTTTTATAAACACTAAAATCCAATTTGTTGAAGATTTGACAAGTTATGAATCACAAATAGGGGCGTCGTGTAACGGCAGTTCGAGATTTCACGCCGTAAAAGTTTAAATCTATTTATATGATGGAATCGAAGTTGGAATTCTTTGTAATAAGAATTTTTCAAACTCTTATAATCATAGTTTTCAAACAGAAGAAAAGGATCAAGATATTGTTTAGTAGATTTTGAAATATGAGCAAATCAAGTTTTCAAAATAGTTGCGCTTTTAGCATTTCGAAAACCGAAACGATAAATTCTTTAAAAATGATATTTTTAATTCTTTAAAAATATGGAATAAATTCTATAAATATGTTAAAATGTTTTAAAGAGATTTGAGTTATAAAAATGGATTTCTAAATGATCGAATTTTTTTTGATCAAATAAGCTTTTAAAACACTTTTAGCAGCACTTCTAATAACTTTTGAAATATGGCTTGAAACTTAAGTATCCTTTCCCAAATATTTTACAAATGTTTTTAAATAAATAATTAAGTATTTTAAAGATGATGTGGAGGTTTTATAATTTATTTTAAAAAAAAGTTTAATGATTGAAAAGAAAAGCTGCTATAATCAAGTGATTTAATCTTGGCTCTAAAAGCCGATGAGTAGACTAGATTTTTTTGTTCGTGAGATATGGATGTGAGGTGATTAAACTAAGGAGATTTTAGGAGAAACCAGTGCCTTGGCTTACCTAGCCTCTTTCCTGGGCAAGGAATAGATAAGGTCGAAATGTTGGAAACAAGGCAAGTATAAAAAATTAAAATTTTCCAAATTTAATACAACTTGGATTGTATAGAAATATCTTCCTATAATTGGTATTAAATTCCAAGGAGGGAACCCATACTATTTGTGTGAATTTAAAAGGCGATTTCACCACTATTCGACAGATATGAAAGGTTGAATACGGAAATTGATGTTGAATAGAATTAGTGCAATTTCTATGGATCCGTTTTACTCGAATACTAACTTATTTGGATTTACCATCTTAGATAACATGGTTTCAACCTATTAAAATGATATATGTTGGCAATAAGAAATATTTTGTTAAGATTTAAATAAATGATTTGGAATTATTTTAATTCCTATGGATCCTTTTACTTAAAATTAATTGTTTTGGGTTTACAGTAAACGATGTCTTAAATAACACTGTTTTTGACTCGTTTAAAAGTTATGATTTGAAAATAAGAAATCTTTGTTAAGATTTATGATTTGGAGATATTTTCCTAATTAAAGGATGAAATAATTTGGAATTACTCCAAGATTTAAAAAGGTTTTAATTAAACAAAGGTTTGATAACTAAGGTTTAATGATCCAATATATACTGAAAAAATGGTTTTTAAAGATATATATCTCTAAGAAGATATTTTGGATAAAAAGATATAATTAATGGAATATTAATTTCCAAACTACTTAACATCTTTATATTGATAATTGGTTCGAAGAAACGGAGGTCGGATTTGGGCGATTCCTATCCGAGAACCACTTCGAACCAATTTACGAGTTTGAAAGTGAAGACATGTTAAAGACAATGAAGTTGAAGGCGAGGATCTTCATAATGAAAAGATTGCTTGTTGATAATTTTGGAGTAGCTCCCGAGATAAATAAATAGCAGTGGTCCCTTCGTTCTGGAATCTTCGTATGCAAGGACTACTCGCTACTAATCCTAAGTGTAATGCCCAACAGGATGTGGTAGGAGAGTGTCTTCGGTTTGTCCTGTTCCTAGACAACTTGTATGGATGAATGTCTGAGCTGCACAGTACATTGATCTCTATAAACATACATCTGCTTGGTGGTGTAGGAGTTAACCCCTCTTATGCTTAACACCCTTCATTGAGACGTACAAGCTTAGAGGTTGTACTTTTGTTTAAATCAATAGTGTGTTGTTGGAAATGGCAATGTGGCATTTTAAGTGAAAATGTTCTAAGAAAGGTAAACGTTACCTCAAGCCTCACACCCAAGAAATTGTGAAACAGGGGTTGCTTTAAGGCTAAGTGGATCGCAACCATTAGGGTACTATATTACCTTTCTAGATTTATTTATTTCTACCCACTATAAGGTCGGGTTTAAATTTTGTGGTGTATGCTATGAGACGTCTCGGAAAGGTTGGGAATAGCTGGGGAGATATCATATTCGGTGCAATCCGTACCATCTGTTGGTTTCGGGTAGGTTGGTCTTAATTCGCAGAGGTTTCAAAGATGTCGATCCTCGGTACATTCCTCTAGAAATTTATTGTACGGGAGGTAGTTCCTTACCTTGCTATTCATTGGAAATCCATTCTCCAATATGTTCCTTCGGACATAGTTGTAAACCTATTATGACGTCAAATTTAACCAATGTAACAATTTAAACTATTTGAATATGTTTATTTGAACCGTTTTTCAAAGAATGACATTAAAAATAATATCACTGGATTTTACATAGAAATGATATGGTTATCGTATGGTAAAAACTCGTTCCATGTTTATGTGTGGCATGGTCTTATGAGATACCTTTGTTTTCAAATACTCTTATTTTGAGTTTCTTACACTGATCCCATGATTGCCCCCGAGTTTATTTTCTTTCCCTTAAACTCTGGGTGCCTTATTTTTTTAGGGAGCCTAGTTGTCAGGTTTAGTTTGGAGCATTTTAAAAGATCTCGCAGCATCAAGCTAGAAGATTCTTCTGAAGATTGTTATCCATTTCCACCACACTTATGTACTATTATACTCCGCATTTGTAGGGATATAAATTTATAACTGTCCATGTTGATTTTAAGTTAAACTCTGATAAATGTATTTGAAATTTTCTGCTGTAAAGATTATATGTTAAAATAATATATGTTATTTCATTCGTGTTAGATTTTGTTCTGTCTTTATTTTCTTCTTTCCCTTAACGGTCGGGTTTTCCGGCACTTAAATTTGCGACACATGAATATCGAGGATGTATTAGTGTCGATTTTCGAGTGTCTAAATCATGTTCGTTGCACAATTATCCTAAATCCATGATAAATCTTACGTCCACTTAACAAAGTCAGGGACTGATTTCCAAATTTCTATATTATAATGTAAATATTGTTCCTATTCCAATTTCCCATTTTTATAAAATATTTAGGTTATATTCCTATACTTTCGTTTTAACCCTACAACTCATCAGATCTTGTATATACATAATAATCAAATAAAATTCAATGATATAAATTTCAATGTTATAAATAAATCATATAATTTCCCACTGACCTTTTAAGCAATCCAAATCTCCTAAATCTGAATTCATCCCTTTAATTTGACTCCTCTTCCTTTCTAATCCAAAAGAATATGTATAACAAGATATATGCATACTTTTAGCATTACATATCTAAGAAGAGATTTGGGGTCAGGGGGAATACATATTTATAATTATGGAAATTACCCTTTTCTTTTGCAACGTTGATTCGTTTCTTCTCTTCTTCTCTTTTATTTTCCCCCATTCTTCAATTTGTGTATATATATAATTTTTTATAATTTCTAGAAATAGCGGAGAAGGGTAAATGGTAGATATTCATTGCTTTAATTAGAAAATATGAGAAGAAAAGCGAAGGGTTAGGCCTATATTTATAGGTGCTCAAATCAATGTATCCGTTAGATTTAAATAATTTAATCTGGGCTATTCGACCAAGGATCAACCCTAGCCACCATCTTCAGGACCAGTCGGTCGCTCCATTATAGTGGTCGACTACTAATGGTTGAATGGCCCAAGGAGGTGGTCGACCGATGGGGTCTTTCATTTACTATTATTTATTTTCTATTTTTCGTTTTTAATTTTTTTCATTTTGAAAACTTCAAACGCTAATAACTTCTTCATTTGAACTTCAATCGTCAAACTCCAAATATGAGAAGTGCTCAGAAAATTACCATGAACGTAATGGTACAAATTTCATGGTAAAATTTCGATAATTGCTCAAATTCCATTTTTAAGCCTTGATAATTATTTATTAATTACCATTAATTTTATGGGGTGTTACAGTTAAGGGCACCAAGGGGTAACGTATGCATTGTTGTTTGGAACAACTACAAAATGACTTACTGAGAGTCTTCTATATGTTAGTAATCAAATAGAAGATCTCACATGATAATATGCAATAGTATTTTAAGAATACACTAATCTTAAGTGTCTAAACTATACTTTGATAATGGTCAATCATATGACAATGAATATCATGTAAAGGCTATAGTAGGGTATAAGTTGGACCACTTGAAGTGAAACACTATTCAAAAGAGAATTCGTCTCCATCGAATAGATGGTTAGTATCAAAATAATTGGTAGTGAACGTAAAGTCAAAGCCTTTGGCAAAAGCTAATCAACTATTGATGATTTTTATCAGATTAAACCATGGACTTTAATGTTGGACTTTGCAATTAAATACGGATATTATTAGTGTTATCTCGCCTTTTGGCAAGGCCGTGACACCAAAGAATTGAATGAAAACGGAAGATAATCAGTCCCGACGACCGAATACCTCAAAGCTCACTATGGATATTGGTAAATTTTGTCCAAGTCTAGATCGAGCCACAATTGACATGACATGACAAGCAAAGCTATGAAAGCCAGCATTTCAAATTTCAAGTCGATCGGAGTTCGTATGCTCGAGTTATGGATTGATCCAATTCTATGAGAAGCACGCTCTGTTCGTATCCTTCATTTCGAATCGATCCACTTCGTATCCATCACGTCCTCCCTGTTTCATATCTATCAACTATGGACATTTCATATCACTTTCACTTATACCCAGTTCGTATCGATCGTCTTATACATAGTTCATATCGATCATCTTGCGCACAGTTCGTATCGATCACCAATAAACAATACGAAACAACACTTAAATGGTGTCGATACGATCTTCAATCGATACGAAGACTGCAAGTTTATATCGATACGAATTGGAGTGGAGACATCGATACGAAGCGGCCTCAAACATCGATGTGAAATGGAGATGAAGGCATCGATACGAAATAGACCAAGGACTATCGATAAGAAACGGCCCTTGAGTCATCAATACGAAAGATGCATGAAATGATCGATACGAACAGAGCTTCACATAATCGATACGAAGAAGGCATGGTCAAGTGGATGACTCGATAACTCGGCATGAAAAGTGGACCGATCCTAAAAGTTAGCGCCACGTCACCTAGCAAGCACGTGCCTGGAAGTGACACGAAGGAATCGATACGAATCGTATCGATATGAGCTCGGCATCATATCAACAAATCAAACTTGCATCGATCATAACTCAAAATCTACAAATCCAAATGCCATCAAATTTTCATAGGAGCTTGCATACAACCTCAAGAATGTTCATGATCGATCCCAACCCAAAAGGAGAAGTTTTGGATCGATACGAATTTGGTTCGTATCGATCATGGATCGAGTCGAAATGTCAGGGGATCGATCACGTGGGCCCACCCATGTGAGAGAAGGAGTCTTCCGAGATCTGGGCAAGATATTTGCACCATACACCTATAAATAGCAGTCCAAGAGCTTCAAAAAAGGGATCTTTTGGCTCTTCTACACCGTTACTTTGTTGAACTCCATTGCAATTCGAATATTATCAATTGTACTCTTGTAAATCAGTTGAGAATCATCAATAAAACTATTATTATGGAGAAATTAACCTAATGGTTATATTAATTAGTTTATTATTTTATATTAGAGGGCCTAAAATTATTTAATAAATATATAGTTGTTTTATATTTATTTAATCACTTTTGGTCCAATATAAAAAATTAAGTATAATAAATAATATATATATATATATATTATTTTGGTAGCCTAAAATGTACTATTTTATTTTTCACATAATTAAATAAATATTTGCTGAATAAAATAAATAACACGGAATTTAAATTCAAATAGATATTTTATTCAAACAAATAATTATTACAAATTTGAATAGTACAAATTTGAGCTCTCACTATATATATATATATACAAATTTCAATTACATCATAATTTATCATTTACATTAACACCTCACTACATTTCACTCATTCACTCGTAATTTATCTTCAACTCTATTCCAGATTGAATCCAGCATCTGAGCAATCTGCGATCTCCAAAAATATACACTGACGTAGTAAAATTGAAAATAAAATATTTTTGCAGTGTAAAATAAAATGTACTTTGAAAATATTATTTGCCTCAGTTATTTGGGTCGTTCGTCATCATTTAATTTTGAATTCATCATACACGAACAGCTTGTGACATGCACAGTGTATCACTGTACATGCCACAAGGCCGTGCACACCGATATACACTTGATAAATCTACAGGGATAGGTGAGCACAAGGTCAAACCCAAATCAAAAGCCGGGTTCAACTCAAGTGAAATACAAATAAAATCACGACACGAGCACAAGGTCAAACCCGAGCTTTAAAACTGGATTCAACGCAGGTGCAGTCCAAAAATACAAGTACAATAAAATGGTCAAAACGACTAAAATGGCAACAACATCAAAATTCAGTGCCGACCAAGACTGCATCAAGAAAACATACCCAAAACACAATGCAGAGAAACCCAGACCAACATATACAACATACATATATACATGTAAAATCACACATGTATATACACAGTGTATATATATATATATGGGCAGCGAAACTCGAGGCAATCAGGAAATATGCAAACAATATATGTGGTTCAACTAAATAAACATCATTAGGAATGGAACAAAATATCAAACATCAAGTAGATGAGCAAGGCTGCAAACAGACATCAACCCAGAGAAGAATGCATAGACTTGAGTGAAACAGTGATACCAGAGACATGTACAAATATGCATACAACCAAATACAAGCCGATGGAGCAGATACTACTGGAAACCTTGGTATAATTTTAATAAACAGTGGAGACACAGATGGAAGAATACCAGTGACTGCAACACGATTGACACTGAACAAGTTAGGCCTGAAAACAAAGCAAGAATGGAAACCTTGGTACAATTTTAATAAATGGTGAAGATAGCAAGTGCACCAGTACAAAACAGTGAAACAAAAATGTCTGGACCAAATGCCATCTAATGAACAAGACCAAATCATCAACTCAATTCACAACCAAAGGTAAGGCCAGACCACATATATACTATATACATGAATCTCCAAGCATTGCAGACTACACAGCCAACATGCATCATATACATGTCGACCAGGCTACACAATGAACACAACCAATGAAAACACAGCAGTATGGTGAAGCAACTCGACTACAACAACTCAAGTGAAACAAAGGTCAAGTGAAACTGCACATGACTTAAATGCACCAGACTAAGCTAATGATCAAACAAAATGAAACCAAAGCTTGCAAATACAAATCGACAATGCAGACAACAGAGGTGATATCATATACGTGAAGTACATGGATACAATAAGCATGTACATGAATATCTTTGCAAATAGCATTTTTGAACAATGAAAAAGGTGTCTTAAATATCATTGCATAAACAAAGTCAAAGACCGGACCCAAAGTACATAAAGCAGTGAACTATATATGCAGTGTTCAAGACAGAAGACAAAATCAAAGCAATATCAATGGTCGAATTCATAGAGCAAAAAGATTATCACTATCAACAAGCACAAACAGAAATTCACATAACAGCAGTTTCAAGTTTGCAGTTTCAAGTCAAAGACAATTGCAGTTCAAAGCAATGCCAAAGTCACGTATGCAGACAGAGTTTTATGAAGCCGCGACGAACAAGTCATAAAAATAAACAAAATCGAATAGTTCAAGTCAGAGCCGTGATATGCAAGGAAATCGCAAGTTCAAAATCGAAGCCGTGTCAACCAAGTAACATAAAAATATATGAAGTGACAAAGTCAAAAATCATCTCAAGCATTCAAGCAATATCAAACGACCAAGCAGAAAATATCAGATGAATTCGTATAAAATATACGAATGAAATTTAGGGAATTAGAACCTTATATAAACCCGTGACATCATAGGAAAATAATCATTCGAGTTCAAGCAATATCACAGTGCATAGAATCAATTAGGAACTCGAATCAAAGTCGAGTTGTGACGACCGCCCATGACCTGCACTGAATCTAGAGATAGTGCACTATAAAGTGTGCCAGGCGACCATCGACGATTGTCAGGGTAAATTAAAACAACAGAATCTATCATAATACTCACAGCGCATGGACAAAAATACAATAGAACATATGTATAGTGAAGCTTTATAGAATAATATGCCATCGTATAAAACTCCATAATAGTTGAATACAAGCATCCAAATAGTCAATACATCAAGCCTCACTACATAACACTCAGAGATTATACAAACAGCGGAACATCCAGTACATATAATACGAAGATAATATGCAACCCTCCAGCTCGTCTTCGATATCAGCACCGTGGAAAGCAAGAACGACACCTGTCACCTGCTACCTAGTCTGCCCGTCCCAAAATGGACGAACAACCCAAGGCAATAAGAATTAAAACATAAAGCCTTGAGTCAGACAACAGTCTTAGTGAGCAGTAAATTAACAATCAACATACCAAAAGAGCATAAAGGAAAAGGAATAGGAATACAACCCTCCCACTCCAACCTCTTTCTACAGTGATAGCCCCCAGACACACACTAAGCAGAAGCGAACATAGCAGAGCATATAATTTAAAGTAAAGCAATTATCACTCGAGTCAAGGGCAATTTTTTCCAAGCACAAACCCCCAAGGCCTAAACCAAGATCAGATAAGCACCCAGAAAATACCGCTCTTGAGACCGAATGACGATACAATCAAACATCCATGACTCTGGCTATCACTGTTATCATTGCTTCGGTATCACCGTTAATTGAATGACTGGCACATTCTTTCAGCCGTCCGTCAAGGGCTAATGGTAACCCCGGTTCTAGACATAACTCCCGCATGTCATCGTGACCCGTGCCTAGGACTATCGAATCTGCCCAGAGTACTCGACCATCAACAGTTGGTCGTTGGGACTATCGAATCTGCCCAAACGTACTCTTGCTTAGAGCATGCTAGAACCTTCAACAACGATGAGACCCAAGCCTCCTAGTCATCCTCCTTGACGACCATTCTCATATCCATCCATTATCCTCAACTCGAACCATTCATCGAGTTATCAACATGCTTGGAATGATCCCGTCTGGATTAGACCAAGTCTTCATCACATGATGCCTCGCTTCATTACATCCTCGCAAAGCCTCATCTCAACATCACATCATCAAATCTATGCATAAGAGCTTCATCATCCCGCTACATATGCCACGAGCAGCTTTCCCAATTCAAGAGCCTTTCCCTTAGCTTTTGAATTGTCTTCGGTCTAAATCAAATCATCAATCATCTAATTCATAGCAATCAACCAAGTCAAACATTAATCCAAACAATCAAGCATTCAAATATGATCTAAGTAGACAATTATCACAATAATGGCAATTTCGTAATTAAAGAGTTGAAAGTCTAACAAGCATGAAATCATGAGAAATATCTTTACAATCTTGATGAATGAACTTGCATAGGTTAACACTTAGTAAAATGGATGTAACATCATCATGAACAATGGATCTATATGGATCTACACTTAGGATGAAGAAAATGTATGGAAATCACAATTTTAACACCAAATCGAGCCAACAATCCGATATACTCCTTTGGATCCGTGTGAGAGATAATCACCACTCACCAAAACAACCTCAAAACAACACGCTTTAGATCTGGACAGCGAAGGATCAAGCTTGATCTATTACGAATCCGCTTCAAACGAAGAAATCTCACTTCAAAGGATGAAGATCTTCAATCTAAGCTCTTGAATCTTCAACTTGGATGGATAGAAGCACTAGATTAGAGTGGAGAGAAGAAGTGAAGAAGTGTAGAAGTCGAGCTTTCAAAATGGCAGCACTTCGTCGCTTTGAAATCCGGATCCCAAAAAGTGAGAAAATGGACGAGTATTTATAGCTGAATTCCTCCTTAACTCGTCCGCCTTCCCTAAGTCGTCTCCGACTTATAACCTTCCGACTTAACATCCCAGACGACTTACGACTCAACTGCTATGCCAACCTACGACTTATCAAATCCCACTAGCCTACGACTTATAACTTAGCAGAACTGGGTTACGACTCAACTCCTAAGTCGTCTTCGACTTAACTCACCCAGCAATCTACGACTTAACGTGCGCGCGACTTAACATGTCTACGACTCAACACATTGCGCGACTTACCAGTCTACGACTTAACTGGGATACGCCTTAACGACTTAATAGCTCTACAACTCATCAACCTCACGACTTAGCTAGGTTACGACTTATGACTTAGCAAACACATGACCTAACACACGCGCGTTCCCTCCTAAGTCGCCTGGACGACTTAACAACTTAGCACCATTCGACTTAACACTACGCGACTTAACTATAACAGAGCTCACGACCTAACTACGATAACACCTTAGTTCGTAAACCCACTTAGCTCCTCATGTCGCTAACTCGCCTAGTTACTTAGGTCGTTGCCTTACCATAAGTCGTTCAAACGACCTATCCCCGAGCCCTTAACTCGCCATCCCTGGGTCGCTCCTATCCCCTAAGTCATAAACGACTTACGACCTATACTAAGTCGTGAACGACTTAGGATTTAGCATTATTTTGCTCAAAAATCTAAAATGACTTAACAACAATGCAACCAAAGGTCAACTGTTTTACGATGTTTCGATCCGTAAAATACGGGTCGTTACATTCTCTCCCCCTTAGGAATTTCGTCCCCGAAATTCCAAGCAACAAAGCAATCAAAGATTATTCTGTACACCTACCATCTATAGCAATCAACAAACCATGCATCCAATTCTAGCTTAGCGTACAGAATTCTAGAATTAGAACAAGTTACAATATCGTGAGATGACACGACACCTTAGGGCCATACCTTGAAGAGTTCAGGATGAGCTGCCTTCATCCTCTCTTCCACCTCCCACGTACAGTCGTTATCATCATCACTCCATTTTATCTTGATCAACTTAACTACCTTCCTCCTAAGCTGTTTCGTGTCAGTTCCCACAACACGAAGCGGCTTACGAGGTCTTCTATCGACTGAATTAACTTCGAAATCTTCACAGCTATCAGCAGGAACCACTGTATTCGAGTCGTGCACGTACTTCCGTAGATATGACACATGAAAAACATTGTGCACACCCGCCATCTTCTCCGGTAATTCCAATCTATAGGCGAGCTTTCCAATTCGCTCGATGATCGGGAATGGTCCAACAAATCTCGGAGTCAATTTTCCTTTCTTCCCGAATCATATAACATCTTCAGTGGAGAAATCTTCACAAAAACCATATTACCAACGTCGAACTCCAAATCCTTACGACGCTTATCAACATAACTCTTCTGACGGTCTTGGGCTGCCTTCATTCGTTGCCGAATGATTTCTATGCACTCCGTAGTCTGACGAATCATCTCTGGCCCAAGTATCAACTTTTCTCCTGTTTCTATCCAACACGTCGGAGAGTTACACGGTCTTCCATACAATGCCTCATACGGTGCCATACCAATACTTGACTGGTAACTGTTGTTGTATGAAAACTCCACTAAATGAAGGTGATCTTCCCATGATCCTCCGAAGTCCAAAACACAAGCTCTAAGAAGATCTTCCAAAACTCGGTTGACTCTCTCGGTCTGACCATCTGTTTGAGGGTGATAAGCTGTACTCAAACACAACTCGGTTCCCAAAACTTCCTGGAAGCTCTTCCAAAATCCACTAGTGAACAATGGATCTCGATCGCTCACTATACTCTTCGGAATACCATGGAATCGAACTATCCACTTAACATA
The DNA here is from genome assembly GCA_030737815.1 of Allium fistulosum. Taxonomy (NCBI): domain Eukaryota; kingdom Viridiplantae; phylum Streptophyta; class Magnoliopsida; order Asparagales; family Amaryllidaceae; genus Allium; species Allium fistulosum. Next base: position 118,364,637 of record CM060901.1, on the reverse strand, counting down.
CAACTCAGCCAACTTTGATGCAGTCCTAGTCGATCGAACAGGAATGAATCGTGCACTCTTAGTCAAACGATCTACGATGACCCAAATCCCTTCATTTCCCGTTTTTGTTCTAGGTAATCCATCAATAAAATCCATCGATATCTGCTCCCACTTCCATGTAGGAACTTCTAAGGGTTGAAGCAATCCACTTGGCTTCTTCTGTTCGGCTTTTACCAACTGGCAGTTCATACACTTGGAAATAAAATTTCCAACATCCTTCTTCATACCTTCCCAGTAATAGGTTCTCTTCATATCCCGATACATCTTATTTCCACCTGGATGAATTGTCAGCTTCGAGTGATGACTTTCCCTCAGAACTTCACTCCTCAATTCATCTATATCGGGAACAACTAGTCGTCCTTGCTTCCGAAGCCAACCCTCTCGATCGACCTCGAATCCTTTATCCTTTTCTGGATCCAATCCAGATTCCAAATCACGGATAATCTTGACAAGCTTATCATCTCGCTTTTGGCTCTCGCCAATCCTTTCCACAAGAGTGGGTCTTATCGATAAGTTTGCCAACATCTCAGGTTCCAATTCACATCTAGGCCTGAAGTCAAATCCCGCTAAATACTCGAGACTCTTCCATTCTGAAAACATGGCTCCCAATCCTGCATGTCTTCGACTTAACGCATCTGCCACCGCGTTACCTTTTCTCGGAGTATAAGCTATACCAAAATCATATGATGCCAAAAACTCTAGCCAACGTTGCTGCCGAAGATTCAAATCTTTTTGGGAGAAAAGATACTTCAACGACTTATGATCTGTAAACAACTCGAATCGAACCCCCAGTAGATAATGTATCCACATCTTCAGAGCAAAAACAATCGCCGCCAACTCCAAATCATGAGTCGGATAATTCCTTTCATGCAGCTTCAGTTGTCGACTTGCATACGCAACAACTTTATCTCTCTGCATCAGCACTGCTCCAAGTTCAGTATCACATGCGTCAGTGTAAACCACCATCTCATCATTCCCACTAGGAATAGTCAAAATAGGAGCACTCGTCAATCGCTCTTTCAGGATTCCAAAATCTTGCTCACACTTGTCATCCCATCTGAACATTAGGTTCTTCTTCGTCAATCCTGTTAACGGTGCAGCTATCTTGGAGAAGTCTTTGATAAACCGTCGATAATATCCTGCTAATCCGAGAAAACTTCTCACATTAGATGCATTCTTAGGTTTAACCCAATCCTGGATTGCTGCCACCTTAGTTGGATCAACCGCTATTCCACTTCCAGAAATCACATGGCCTAAGAACCTCACTTCACTCTTCCAGAAGTGACACTTTGAAAACTTAGCCTTCAGCTGATGTGTAACATTCCCCCTTTTGACCGCCTCTAGTCGGTAATTAAACCAACTCAAAACGTTCAAAAAGACGAATTGTTATTTAGTTTATAAGGTTTAAACAGAATCAGCCACAGAAACACAGATAATAACAATCAATTAAAACAAATGAATCTTTATTTCATTACTATAAATCTTTTTATATACATCAGAGTTTATACAATTTAATACTGATACAGCGGAATATCTTAAAATACAATTTTCTGAAACTAAAATGATTCTTTACTCTCTCTCTAACTTCGCTGCTCGAAAATCTTCAAGCTGTAAAAATACTCGGTCTGACCCGAGTATTATATTCAAAAGAAAATAATACACAGGTCAGTCTAATTCAAACCAGTTTATTAGTGCATAGAGGCAATAATAATTTAAATAGACGATAGTCACAATAATTCCCGTCTATCCGACTCTTTTTACAAAGAAATCGGATAACGAAAATTTTAACACTAAACAGTGTTAAAACAATAAATCAGCAGATTTAAATCATCAACAGAGATAAATAAACAATTTATCAAATCGACTAAATCAATTCAAAACTGTCAATTCTGGGTGGCTGCAGTACACGCACGCGTGCACTGCCTCGCCACTACGGTGAAGAAATCATCACAACACCAATTGTAAATCAACAAAACGAAAGTACAGAGGTCAAGTTACAATAATCGCGACTCAACACTACTGCACAGTGAAATAGAGGCAAAGCTTATGTCATACTAGGTTCATAAGACCCAAACATGCAGCTGATTCAAATAATGTCAACAAAAGGATGGTGAAGTAGTGACACAGCATAGCATAGTGCAACACAGTGACAAGCTACACAACAGAGGTAACTGGCATCAACATGTATACAAACATGAGTTAGTGACTAATGTACAAGTTCCACAATCAAAACAACATCAATGAAATGAAGTCTGTGTGCCAAAAAAGGGTTAGCGGTAATGTAAATGCAGACTGCTCATAAATGAAGACCACATAAGCTCAATGCGTCCCAAATACTAAATGAAATAGGCAAATTGTAACAGACTCAAGTGCACATCTAAACCAATATGAATGCAGTAACAACCACCGAGCTAAATGCAACTCAAGTGAAGATACAAACTACACAAAAGTTCAAGTGAATCAAGTTCAGATATGCAACTCAATAAAGCAACACTGGAATATGCAGACAACAATGAACTCAACTCAAGGCTAAGACCAACGTATCAATGCCACAGTATGCTACAGAGAAACTGACCAGAAAGTTGAACTGCAGTGCAACTTCAACACCAACTCAAAACAAACCAAATCAGTGTGCAGACGAAGACAACTCCAGAACTAGTCAGAGCAAAATTCTATCGAGTAAACTACATGATTCAAGCTACATGAAGCATGTCGACCAATTCACAATGAATATAATGAATGGCAATGGATGGAAACAACATAGGACAGTGAAGAATCAAAGTCGAAGCCGACCAGAATTAGGTTTAACAATCTAATAAAGTCAAATTCGAGGCATGCCATAATTTCACCAAATCAAACATGGTGTCAGTCATAAAAAAATTGAAGCCGAGAATTTTAAAAACCAAGTCCAGGCCGAAGTCAATGTGGAACAAGTCAAATTCAAATCAAAGCATATAAATTAGATACCAGTGTAGCATAACAGAGGTGGGTATATGCATGTACTAGCAGTGGGCAGTGAAAGCAATGAACTTGAATTGCAGACATACCATTTTTTTTACAAGACAGAATCATTTAAAAATTTGAATTAGATGTGAGAATTACTCACAAAATTTCCAACATATAGACAGTGAACACTACAGGCAAGTGAACACTATCGGCATGTTGATAACAAAGCACTGCAACTAAAAAGACTCGAGTGATGAAGCACTGAAATGATGCAATTGTACAGACAACAAATGAATAGCTGTGACACTACAGAGCTACCCCAGGCAAGATGATAAACCATATATATACATGCAAGAATGCATATATATACATGTACAATGCCCAGAGGTAATGAAACTGAAGGGCCCAAATATTGAAAATGTTTCTAAGCCGAAGCCCAAAAGAAGTATGCAGTCCAACATCAAAGAACACTTGCAACCGTGGTGAGGCAGTGCAACACAATGAATGAAACAACTTTTCAAAACTGTCACCCCAAATTTTAGCATACATAAACAAGGAAAATATGGGTGCAGTGAGAACTATATCTAATGGCTGTAGCAATAGACGTCAATAGCAACGTGCAGCTGTAAACAATTTCAAGCCTAAGAAATCTGAGGGCCAATAAAACAAACTCCAATTGTAACAAAAAAAAAATTGAAACAGCAGCAGCCTCGACATCAAATTGTCAAGACAACCAAAGTTTACTCGAAGTAATTAAAAACAAAGAACTAGGAATAAAAACAGTGAGACAGTAGCACTACAACAATTTACAAGAGAGATGTAATCTCAAGTGTGGATTCCACGATATATGCATCAGTACAAAGCAGTGTGACCAGAGAAGTAAAATATGCATCAACACACATATATGAATATATGTATATGGACATCAGTGGCAAGGTCAAGTACAGGAACAATAAAGCTTCAAGTATGCTACAGATATAAAAGCATTGGTGATGGCCGAAGCTAATACAAAGTAGTGGATTCGCAATATCAAGTTAGTCAATGCCAAAGTCAAAATGAAGTCAGAGAATAAAGGCAACAGAAAAATGATCGGCAAAACCAATTTTCAAAGGGAAGAAATTCACAACCACAAAATCATCAACTTTTTATACGAATAAAAATCACAGAAACTAAACCCTACAAATCTGCGCTTGAACTAGATGTGAGTGGGGGGAAACCACTCACCTTAGCTTGAATCGGTCGTGAGCGAGGAACGGAAGTCGAACGAAGGTTGATCGGCGAAGCCTTAGCTATTTGGAGATGACGCCTAGGCCCAAATTCCAGTTGAGGCAAGCTGAAGAAGATCGAGCAGATTCGCCATGGCTACAGAGGATCGAAGAGTTGAATCGCCGAAGCCCTAGTTTCATTCGCCATTTTTTTTCTTTCTTTCGATTGTTTCGTTTGATTTTTGTAAAGAGAAGGGGGGGCTTTCATGTTTTAACAGAGGAAAGGGGAGCATGATTCCAGGCGTGAGTTATGGCGTGATTTAAGGAGTAGCTGAAAATGGAGGAAACGAAGCCGCCATTAATTTTCGTTCGATTTATTTTGTTTAGGGTTTGTGAATGAATGGGAAAGGGAAAACGGGTAAAGGGTTTTAACGAAAATAGTATGGTACCAAATAGGGATATGGGTCATGATATACTTTTCTTTTAAGCCCATCAACCCTTAACAAAATTTTCTTTTCTTCTTTTTTTCCAAAAGAATTTAACCGATTCAAAATTTTCAACAACAATTTTTATTAGACGAATTCCAATCTGAATCGAAACTCCTACAAGCAAATAGCTAGCAGAGAAATCGTTTAACGATGATATCTAATCGATGCAAAAATCCCGGTTATTACAGAAATTCAAATTGAATTCAATTTAATTTTATACGCGTTTATACGTCGTATATTCACAAAACAACTTTGATAAATACGAAAATTGAAATCCGGTAATAATTCAATATTACGGACCCAATGAAACTGGTTTCGTCAAATTCCGAGACTGTGCCTCGGAAGACTATTTTTAAATTCAATTTAAACGATAATATTTCAAAACGGAACAAATCGCTTTCAAATTCAATTCTGAAGCTTCTATTACCTTCAGTATTATCAATATGAATTTTCTAAGCCTTTAAATTATTTTTAACCGGCTTAAAATCGAAGATTCAAATTTTATTCAACTTTCAATATATTAAATTCAAAAATTTAATCGCCAATTCATTCTGATAATTTGAAATTCAAGTCAAATCATCGTTCAAATATTTAAAATTAATTAAATATTTTCAATTTAAATTATTCAAAATTCAGGGTCGTTACAAACTCCCCTCCTTAAAAACTTTTCGTCCACGAAAAGGAAAAGTTGTTAAAATTTCATCGATATTTATACTCTACTCAATTTTTTTCTAAGCTTAAAACTTATTACAAATAAATGAATATAGGATTCATTTCATTTGTTCAATCTCACTAGTTTTGTTTATCTTCTCTTTTATTCAATGATTTCTACAATCATTGATTTCTAAAATCAAAACGCAAAAGTCTTTTATCAACATTTTCGATTTACAAAACTCAGATTCAAACTTAAAATTCTTCACATTAGAGATTTATATAATATATATCTTCCAAAGCTGTGGACTTTCAAAACATTACAAAGATCCTCTTCCTTAGTTCATTAGGTAGGAATTTTTGTAATTCTACTTTCAAACTATTGATTTGCTATTTATAGTTTGAAAATACTTGCTAACTCGAAATTTAACAAGTCCATCTTCGTTCTCACAGACATTAGGCATACGCTGGCCAGGCGCAGGTCTAAAAATCTCCAAGTACTAAATATACTTGCTTCAATTCCCAGTGAAAATACTTTTAAAAATTCTTTTAAAAATGGATATGGAAAGCACGTTCCCCCATGGATTACAGTTCCACCCGACGGTTACGCTACTATCCCAGTAGAGTCGCTTGTGGCTGTAGATTTCTCATCTCTTAAATTTCGCCATGGTTGTCGCCATAGATTGCAGTACACACGGCGGTTACACTACTATCCCAGTAGAATCGCTCGTGTCTGTAGGCATCACGCCCCTCAAATTTCGCCTGGCATTAGATTGCAGTTTACCCGGCGGTTGCGCCACTATCCCAGTGGAATCGCTTGTAACTGTGGGCATCTCGCCCCTCAAATTACGCTAATCATCAATCAAATCTAATCTCATCGCGATGATCTATCGCGAAGGATTTCCGATTCAAATAGTCACTCTGACTAAATGTAAATTCTACGTAGCTACGAATTTCAAATGGACACTCTTCACGAGTTCCAATACCTTCTCTAATAATAAATGGAAGGTACTTTTCCACATCCTCAGTTTAGAAAACATAATATCATATATGTAGTACTTTCATTTCACATTTCGTACATATAACATCTATGTAAACATACATAAGATTTCCATAACAATGTCTTTCTAAACTAACGGTTTCAAATTTACCGCATTCATATATATATATATAAGTTCTAAAAACTTACATATTCCATATTCATAACAAAATAGAGGATTTCAAAATTTTCCTCTAAGTCGATTTGGAAATTTAAGGTTATCTCAAACCTAATTCATATTCACAATTCCATTTATTATCGACTTTCACATTCGATTTGGATTTCACGCTACATCGTCAATTCTCAACACAGAATTGATGTCTATCGATATATAACCTCTGAGCTCGTACGTCTCAGAGAAGGGTGTTAAGCTAAGAGAATAAATTCTCCGCCACCAACAGATATATATTTAATAGAGATCAATTGCTATGTCATCAATTTACAATGTTAGACATACAATCCAAATCATCATCTGAAATTCAAAGCTCAACTTATATTGTCTTTGATGTCAAAGTTAAACTCAATTTTAACTTAACAATTCAATCTTTTGAAAAATTTCAAATTGAACAAATTGTTCAAATTCCTCATTTAACTTTTCAACTTCGACTTTGAAAATGAATTTCAAATCATATCCCTTACGGAATATATTCACAACATTTCATTTTTGGAAAAAACATTTCCATACTTATTTAAAAATAAGTAATTCACAAATCCATTTATTTTCAACATTTGAAAATATTCGATATACTTTAATCAAAATTAAGTATATATTTCATCTTTAAGGAAATCATTCTCTTTCACATTTTTATTTGAGTCAAAACGAATGTTACGTAAAACATCGTTACGACAACTCAAAATCACTAGTATAGGGATTCGAAATTTAGATAGATGTATAAATCCCAATACTATACAAAACATTTCCTTTCGGAAATCATTTACTATAACAACAGTGTTATAGTCCACCATTTCCTTATATTCGAAAACGTCTATTTCAACAATGAATGTTGAACTCTATGGTTTCGATATTCAATGCCTTTGAAAACATCTTTTTAAAACAATTAACTTCGTTTTAAAAATATCACTTTCCCAAAAACATGTCCATTTTATTCAATAATATATTCACGGTCCAAAATTGTGAATATACATCGTTTAACAAACTATACAGAATTTTACTTATCAAAATAAGTCAGTTTCGAATTTATAAACAACGTTTATAAATTCTATTCCTATTCATAAAGACTTCAATTCATAAAAATTGCTTTATTAACCATTCCTTTATAACTCAATTTTATATCAGAAATTTAATTTATAAGTGAATTGCTTATAAATTCTTTTATTTTACCACATCGATTCAATTTATAACTTCACTTATGAAATACATTTATATTTCATTTTTAACACTTATACAATTCCAATATTTTATCAACACTTTCAAATCTTCAATTTAAGCCGTTTATAATAATTCAAAATTTCCAATTTAAACTGTTATATAAATTTACCAGTTTTCCATTTCCAAGATAATCAACTAGTTCTTTAGTAAACCATTTATCGACTTGGTTTTTCAATCTAAATCACATTTGATTCATTCACATTGGATTTTACTAACATTCATTCATATTCAATTAGTTTACTTTCACTAATTTATATTCAAGTTAGTTTGCTTCAATTCAAATCAAATTTGGTTCTATTTAGATTTACTTATCTTTCAATTTGAATTCAATTTACATAGCTTTCAAATTCCATTAATACAATTTCATTAACACTTAATGAATTTCTATACAATCAACTAGCAAAACCAATGCACATTCAACTTAACCAAATTTATTTACTTTGCTTACATTCAATTTGGTTTAACACACTTAATTTCAATTGGTTTATATTCCAATTCAGATTGAATTCTTATACTCACCATATTCACTAATTCACTTTTACAATTAAAGTTGAATTTCCTTTCTATAACTCAATTTCATATTCATTCTTCACTTTATCAATTCATTTTGATATCAAATTCAATTTGATTCAATATTACTTAAGCCATGTTTCATTTTATCTTCACTTGCATTTATTTTCACTATACAGCTTAAGTTCGGCTCTAATTTATTTGAAATTCTATTTTATTTAACTTTACTAAAGTCAAATTCATATCACATTTCAAAATTCAGATTTTGTTTTACTTAACAAAACTGTTTAACCATTTAACAACTGGTTTGATTCAAATTTTCTCATTTTATAAGTTAAACAACTTATTAATTTAAATCTTCCCAATTCATATTATATAATCACTTATCTTTCAAGTTTAACTTTCCATCTCAATAATTTATCAAATCCAGTTCAATTTATTTAACTTCCTTTAGTTAAATTTCAAATCCATTCATTTATTAATACTAATTCAATTCAATTTAACTTTTCTTAAGTTAAAAATCTTTATTTCATATTCAATATTCACTTTACTTATATAAGATCTATTCCAAATTCATTCATCTTATATTTTCTAAAACAATTTTATACTTCTTTGGATTTGAAAAACATTCTCTTTTAAAGTGTTTCTAGTAACTATTCATATTAAACATCATAAACTAAGCTTTGTGTAAACCAAAGCTCTGATACCACTCTGTAACATTCCCCCTTTTGACCGCCTCCAGTCGGTAATTAAACCAACTCGAAACGTTCAAAAAGACGAATTGTTATTTAGTTTATAAGGTTTAAACAAAATCAGCCATAGAAACACAGATAATAACAATCAATTAAAACAAATGAATCTTTATTTCATTACTATAAATCTTTTTATATACATCAGAGTTTATACAATTTAATACTGATACAGCGGAATATCTTAAAATACAATTTTCTGAAACTAAAATGATTCTTTACTCTCTCTCTAACTTCGCTGCTCGAAAATCTTCAAGCTGTAAAAATACTCGGTCTGACCCGAGTATTATATTCAAAAGAAAATAATACACAGGTCAGTCTAATTCAAACCAGTTTATTAGTGCATAGAGGCAATAATAATTTAAATAGACGATAGTCACAATAATTCCCGTCTATCCAACTCTTTTTACAAAGAAATCGGATAACGAAAATTTTAACACTAAACAGTGTTAAAACAATAAATCAGCAGATTTAAATCATCAACAGAGATAAATAAACAATTTATCAAATCGACTAAATCAATTCAAAACTGTCAATTCTGGGTGGCTGCAGTACACGCACGCGTGCACTGCCTCGCCACTACGGTGAAGAAATCATCACAACACCAACTGTAAATCAACAAAACGAAAGTACAGAGGTCAAGTTACAATAATCGCGACTCAACACTACTGCACAGTGAAATAGAGGCAAAGCTTATGTCATACTAGGTTCATAAGACCCAAACATGCAGCTGATTCAAATAATGTCAACAAAAGGATGGTGAAGTAGTGACACAGCATAGCATAGTGCAACACAGTGACAAGCTACACAACAGAGGTAACTGGCATCAACATGTATACAAACATGAGTTAGTGACTAATGTACAAGTTCCACAATCAAAACAACATCAATGAAATGAAGTCTGTGTGCCAAAAAAGGGTTAGCGGTAATGTAAATGCAGACTGCTCATAAATGAAGACCACATGAGCTCAATGCGTCCCAAATACTAAATGAAATAGGCAAATTGTAACAGACTCAAGTGCACATCTAAACCAATATGAATGCAGTAACAACCACCGAGCTAAATGCAACTCAAGTGAAGATACAAACTACACAAAAGTTCAAGTGAATCAAGTTCAGATATGCAACTCAATAAAGCAACACTGGAATATGCAAACAACAATGAACTCAACTCAAGGCTAAGACCAACGTATCAATGCCACAGTATGCTACAGAGAAACTGACCAGAAAGTTGAACTGCAGTGCAACTTCAACACCAACTCAAAACAAACCAAATCAGTGTGCAGACGAAGACAACTCCAGAACTAGTCAGAGCAAAATTCTATCGAGTAAACTACATGATTCAAGCTACATGAAGCATGTCGACCAATTCACAATGAATATAATGAATGGCAATGGATGGAAACAACATAGGACAGTGAAGAATCAAAGTCGAAGCCGACCAGAATTAGGTTTAACAATCTAATAAAGTCAAATTCGAGGCATGCCATAATTTCACCAAATCAAACATGGTGTCAGTCATAAAAAAATTGAAGCCGAGAATTTTAAAAACCAAGTCCAGGCCGAAGTTAATGTGGAACAAGTCAAATTCAAATCAAAGCATATAAATTAGATACCAGTGTAGCATAACAGAGGTGGGTATATGCATGTACTAGCAGTGGGCAGTGAAAGCAATGAACTTGAATTGCAGACATACCATTTTTTTTACAAGACAGAATCATTTAAAAATTTGAATTAGATGTGAGAATTACTCACAAAATTTCCAACATATAGACAGTGAACACTACAGGCAAGTGAACACTATCGGCATGTTGATAACAAAGCACTGCAACTAAAAAGACTCGAGTGATGAAGCACTGAAATGATGCAATTGTACAGACAACAAATGATTAAATATTTTCAATTTAAATTGTTCAAAATTCAGGGTCGTTACATGATGTTTCCATAAGATTTCCAAAACAATACGCAAGTGTGTCTTGTGCTCTTCTTCAGTTCTGGAATAAATCAGAATATCATCCACGAACACAAGTACAAACTTGTTCAACTGATCTCTGAACACTCTATTCATAAGATCCACAAAATAGGCTGGCGCGTTAGTCAATCCAAACGGCATTACCAACCACTCAAAGAAACCGGATGGTGTCCTAAAAGCAGTCTTCGGCACACTATCCTTAGCCACTCTCAACTGGTGAAATCCCGTTGCCAAATCCATCTGAGAAAACACCTTAGCCTCGTGAAGCTGATCAAACAAGTCATCTATTCTCGGCAATGGATACTTGTTCTTCTTAGTCACCTTATTCAGCTCACGATAATCCACACACAACCTCAGCGATCCATCCGCTTTGGTTACAAACACAACTGGTGCACCCCATTCGGACACACTACGCCGAATGAATCCTTTCTGCAAAAGATCATCAACCTGCACCCTCAACTCCTGCTGTTCTCTAGGCGCCATCCGCCTAAGAGGCATTACAACAGGTCTGGCTCCTTCAACTAGATCTATACGAAACTCGATCTCTCTATGCGGCGGCAACCCTTTGACTTCGTCAAAGACATCCTTGAATCCATTCGCGATTGGCACTAATGACAGTCCATCCCGTGGAACAACCAGCGAATACATGAAGCTCATGAAGACGCCTTCTTCATGCTTACATCGTATCACAACCTTTCGCCCCTCCACATTCTCGACTGTCACTTCCAACCTCTCGCAATCAACCTTCGCCGCATACTTCCTAAGCCAGTCCATTCCCAAAATAATTCCGAACCCCGTAAAGTTCAGAACAAAGCAATCGCAAACAAAAGAGCAATCATGACTCGATACAACTAGACCACGACATAACATACACAAACAAGACGAACCCCCAACTAGATTAGTCACAACCAATGGCCTATCAATAATATCCGGTTTCAAACCCAACCGGTCTACAAGTTCGCTGCAAACAAACGAATGCGACGCCCCAGTATCAAACAGTACTCTAACTGGAATACCACATAGGAAAAGAGTACCTTGAACCACCACACTCTTTCCCTTCTCTTCAGCGGTAGGAGTTTTCGAAGATGACGGAACAGCTCCCAAAGCATAAGCTTGCACAATCTGCTTGTCCCTCCTCGGTTCTGGACAATTCTTCCTGAAATGCCCCGGCTTGTCACAGTTGTGACACTTCATCGGTGCCTTCGGATTCTTACAATCCTTCGAGAAATGGCCCTTCTGCTGACAATTGTAGCAAGTCACCTCGCCTTTCGGCTTCTTCTGGCCATCCTTACCCTTCTGCTGCTGCTACTGCTACTTCCTCTTCTGGTTTCCACCCTGCTGTGGTTTAGACTCTCCCTTGGTCACAGCAACAACAGATCCTTCCTTAGGAAACAGACTCTCATGCCTGAGAGCTTTCTCCACAAGCTTCTCAAATGAATCGTCCAAATGATCCACTAACTGTCTCCCAAGATAACTATCCAAGCCTGTCACAAACTTCTCATTCTTCTGATAAGCAGATTCAATATACGATCGGGCATACTTGGACAAAGCTTCAAACTCAGAAACATACTCAAGAACTGGTCTCCCTCCTTGCTTGAGCTCCACAAACTTCTTGAACAGAACAGACTTCTGAGCTGTAGAAATGAACTTAGCTTCAAATCTGGCTTGGAATTGCTCCCAAGTAATCTCTTCCTCCGGAGTATTGATGGTAATAGAGTTCCACCAATCAGAGGCTCTCCCTTGAAGCTGCCTTGATGCCAACTTCCTCTTAGTTGCATCATCAATTCCCAAATCACCAAAGATCCTTCTACAAGCATCTATCCATCTCTGGACCTCAATGGTTGATTCTGTTCCCAAGAAAACTTTTCCTCCAAGAGCAGTGTAGTCCTTACACAGCTTAGCAAAATCCACCAGCTTTGGAGTTTGGACTTGAACCCCAACATCTACTGCTGCCACCGGAACTGGTATCCTTCTCATGATCGAAGTCATCATAGCTTTGAACATAGCTGCATAGTCAGTAGCCCCCTCAGTAGCACGGCCTTCCCTAGCAGCTGGTCTCCCTCTTCGACTCATTCTCAATATCTATAAAAAGAAATGGTCAGAACATCTAGAGAAACAACTGCATAAAGGACTCAAACTCTACTAAGCTACTATATTATATATAGTATTCATCCATCAAAATACAATTACGTCTCTCATACGTAGTTACGTCGACGAGCGTTGGGTAAAATCGATTAACCAATGCTCTGATACCAAATGTGACGACCGCCCATGACCCCTGCACTGAATCTAGAGATAGTGCGCTGTAAAGTGTGCCAGGCGACCATGGACGATTGTCAGGGTAAATTAAAACAACAGAATCTATCGTAATACTCACAGCGAATGGACAAAAATACAATAGAACATATGTATAGTGAAGCTTTACAGAATAATATGCCATCATATAAAACTCCATAATAGTTTAATACAAGCATCCAAATAGTCAATACATCAAGCCTCACTACATAACACTCAGAGATTATACAAACAGCGGAACATCCAGTACATATAATACGAAGATAATATGCAACCCTCCAGCTCGTCTTCGATATCAGCACCGTGGAAAGCAAGAACGACACCTGTCACCTGCTACCTAGTCTGCCCGTCCCAAAATGGACAAATAGCCCAAGGCAATAAGAATTAAAACATAAAGCCTTGAGTCAGACAACAGTCTTAGTGAGCAGTAAATTAACAATCAACATACCAAAAGAGCATAAAGGAAAAGGAATAGGAATACAACCCTCCCACTCCAACCTCTTTCTACAGTGATAGCCCCCAGACACACACTAAGCAGAAGCGAACATAGCAGAGCATACAATTTAAAGTAAAGCAATTATCACTCGAGTCAAGGGCAATGTTTTCCAAGCACAAACCCCCAAGGCCTAAACCAAGATCAGATAAGCACCCAAAAAATACCGCTCTTGAGACCGAATGACGATACAATCAAACATCCATGACTCCGGCTATCACTGTTATCATTGCTTCGGTATCACCGTTAATTGAATGACCGGCACATTCTTTCAGCCGTCCATTAAGGGCTAATGGTAACCCCGGTTCTAGACATAACTCCCGCGCGTCATCGTGACCCGTGCCTAGGACTATCGAATCTGCCCAGAGTACTCGACCATCAACAGTTGGTCGTTGGGACTATCGAATCTGCCCAAACGTACTCTTGCTTAGAGCATGCTAGAACCTTCAATAACGATGAGACCCAAGCCTCCTCGTCATCCTCCTTGACGACCATTCTCATATCCATCCATTATCCTCAACTCGAACCATTCATCGAGTTATCAACATGCTTGGAATGATCCCGTCTGGATTAGACCAAGTCTTCATCACATGATGCCTCGCTTCATTACATCCTCGCAAAGCCTCATCTCAACATCACATCATCAAATCTATGCATAAGAGCTTCATCATCCCGCTACATATGCCACGAGCAGCTTTCCCAATTCAAGAGCCTTTCCCTTAGCTTTTGAATTGTCTTCGGTCTAAATCAAATCATCAATCATCTAATTCATAGCAATCAACCAAGTCAAACATTAATCCAAACAATCAAGCATTCAAATATGATCTAAGTAGACAATTATCACAATAATGGCAATTTTGTAATTAAAGAGTTGAAAGTCTAACAAGCATGAAATCATGAGAAATATCTCTACAATCTTGATGAATGAACTTGCATAGGTTAACACTTAGTAAAATGGATGTAACATCATAATGAACAATGGATCTATATAGATCTACACTTAGGATGAAGAAAATGTATGGAAATCACAATTTTAACACCAAATCGAGCCAACAATCCGATATACTCCTTTGGATCCATGTGAGAGATAATCACCACTCACCAAATCACCAAAACAACCTCAAAACAACACGCTTCAGATCTGGACAGCGAAGGATCAAGCTTGATCTATTACGAATCCGCTTCAAACGAAGAAATCTCACTTCAAAGGATGAAGATCTTCAATCTAAGCTCTTGAATCTTCAACTTGGATGGATAGAAGCACTAGATTAGAGTGGAGAGAAGAAGTGAAGAAGTGTAGAAGTCGAGCTTTCAAAATGGCAGCACTTCGTCGCTTCGAAATCCGGATCCCAAAAAGTGAGAAAATGGACGAGTATTTATAGCTGAATTCCTCCTTAACTCGTCCACCTTCCCTAAGTCGTCTCCGACTTATAACCTTCCGACTTAACATCCCAGACGACTTACGACTCAACTGCTATGCCAACCTATGACTTATCAAATCCCACTAGCCTACGACTTATAACTTAGCAGAACTGGGTTACGACTCAACTCCTAAGTCGTCTTCAACTTAACGCACCCAGCAATCTACGACTTAACGCGCGCACGACTTAACAGGTCTACGACTCAACACATTGCGCGACTTACCAGTCTACGACTTAACTAGGATACGCCTTAACGACTTAATAGCTCTACAACTCATCAACCTCACGACTTAGCTAGGTTACGACTTATGACTTAGCAAACACACGACCTAACACACGCGCGTTCCCTCCTAAGTCGCCTAGACGACTTAACAACTTAGCACCATTCGACTTAACACTACGCGACTTAACTATAACAGAGCTCACGACCTAACTACGATAACACCTTAGGTCGTAAACCCACTTAGCTCCTCATGTCGCTAACTCGCCTAGTTACTTAGGTCGTTGCCTTACCATAAGTCGTTCAAACGACCTATCCCCGAGCCCTTAACTCGCCATCCCTGGGTCGCTCCTATCCCCTAAGTCATAAACGACTTACGACCTATACTAAGTCGTGAATGACTTAGGACTTAGCATTATTTTGCTCAAAAATCTAAAATGACTTAACAACAATGCAACCAAAGGTCAACTATTTTACGATGTTTCGATCCGTAAAATACGGGTCGTTACACGAGTACAGCATAAATCGAAAAAGGAATTTCACGTACCAATATTTCAACCAAGTGAAGGCACTCGACAATTTGAAGCAGCCGTGAACATTTGATAAATCGAAGAAAGGAATCGAAGCATCAGCAATCAATTTGACAAAGTGGCGACTTCATCCAGAAGTCCTAATTTCAGAGCGACGAACGAACAAAATAAGAGACGACCATTATCGTAAATAAAAGAGAAAGTCGGCCGAAGGAATAAAAGGAAAAAGGGAAAATAATAGCTTTAATTTTTGGGCCAGCCTTTTAATTTGCTTTGGGTCTATAATTATATAAAGTCTTTAGTTTTAAAATTAGGGTTTTGATTTTTTTTTTTTTAATCTGTATTTTCCTTTTAAACTTTGTTGTAAATTCTAGTCGTGTGACTAGGGGACGAACTACGGTGGTGTAGTTCGAGAATTTGCAACTCAGTGGCTGAGTTGTGGCAGGGTTTTGAGCGTAGAGTTAGGTTAGTCTATAGTGGGTGTCGCGAGTTTACGTGTGTAAGCGTCTGACTACTTAATTTCTAGTAGAAACCTTGGGGGCAGCACGTAGGCAGGGTTTTGCCGAAGTTGGGTAAATCTGTGTGTTATGTTTTTATTCTGCTATTATCTGTGCTGCTATTATTTTATATAAACTTCCGTAATAATTTTTATAATTAATAGTATCACCCTATTCACCCCCCTCTAGGGTGAAATCGATCCTACAATACCTAGATATCTTATTCTACATACATGGAATATTATTGTATCTCCAAAATAAATAATATCTTAATGATGTGCTTTGCAACTCCATCACCGAGTTAGAGAAATGTTCTCATTAAGGTGAAAGTGACAGTTTAATGTGTATTCGACCTACAGGATTATTAAGGGAAAGATTTTTTAACCAAAATTAATTTACAAAATTAGTTAAAAGAAAATGTTTTAAATTTGATTTAATTTTTTTTTTCTTTTTCATGCATAGTACATACACGAGGACAACGGTGCACATCATCATCACCATGAGTGCACATTGCTAGATGACTTCATCACTGTAGCTTCAATCCAACTCCATTTATCTCGTTTCAACAAACGCTTGCTGTCGGAGTAAATAGCATCATCTCAAGTGAAGTACGGCTATTTGCGTTTGAATCAGGGTTTTCAAAAGCGATGCCAAGTTTGACGTGAATAGTATAGGAAAGGTCAACTCGACCTGGGGGGTTCAATGATGGGTGCGGCGCATGACACGGTGGCCTGTAGCGGTGCAAATAATTGAACGAACTTTCAGACTATGGCGGCTAGGATTTGCAACATGAAGGAAGGTAATTTTATATTTAGACCCTTTAAATTTGTAAATTACAGATCCCCGAATATTCAAACTAGTATAACTCTCACATCTGAACCGCATTTCACACACAACTTGCATTATTGAATTTGTAAGTAAGTTTTGAACAGACCGATATTATTTGGCAATATATTATACATTTATTTCTAATTCTATAAATTAAACATGATAATATTAATATTATCATTAAAGATTTACATATTAAAATTATTAATTAAAATTGATATATTAAGATGTTATTCGTTTAATCTAAGTATGTGATATTTGAATTAAGACCAATCTAAACCTATTTGAATTTATGCTAAAATCATTTTATTAGTTATTATCATTCAGACATTAATTTCAAAATTATATATATATATATATATGTAATTATATATAAAATCATTTTATTATTAAATTTACCACTAAGTAAATACTGCTTAATTTTAAATTATCTCGTTAAATATTTTGAATAAATAATGACATGAAATTAAATCGACACCATCAATGTGATTATAATATAACATACCATAAAATCAAAATTAAAAAAAACTGAGGCAACATTAAATGTGATTTAATGTTATCGACATTATTCATTATAACACTATAAAGGTATGGTGCATAATGAGTAAAAAAGGATTTTTTTTTTAAATTTGCCTCTTTTACTCCGCTACCTAATGTACTAGATCCGATAATGGTATAAGAGCCTACATTATATTATTATGAATAATATATAAAATTTAAATTCAAAGTTGGTTAAAAATTTAAATCAAAATTTATAAAGGTTGTGAATAATTTAAATTTTGTATTCAAAAAATTATAAATCAATTAATTTAAAATTATCTTAAATAAAATTCATAATGATTATGTATAAAATTTAAAAGTGTTTAAAAAATTTATTCATAAAGGTTATATATAAACAAATTTAAAATTGTTTAAATTTTAATTTATAAAAGTTACAAATAAATAAATTTGAAATTGTTTTTAATTAAAACTAAATAAACATTTTCAAAAAAATTTAATCAAACATGGATTGTAGATGTTATAGTTCATAACTGTTACAACAAAGCTGTGATATTAATTAATTATGAACTGATAATAATATATACATAAATATAAGATTTAATATTATATTACAAATGTTATAATTAAATAAAAGAATCTTACATAATGTATATAACATAAAATAAAAATACGATTTTAAAGGTTAAAATCAAAATAAAACCCATAATGGTTGTAAGGAATAGTTATATATATGCATAATTGTATATACATATAAAATGACAATGATGTCATTGTTGAGCGTTGTGAATACTCATTATTCCTTATAGACGATAATACTCATTATTATTGTTTTGAGATTACAAATCTAAAATAATGTTGCTCACTATCATTTGCAATATAAATAGAGTACTATACATACTTATAGTTCTTGAGGATGCTCATGCCATAAAATATTTATAGTATTGTTTATATTGTTCCTAGATTGGTAAGAATGTTTTGTACCATTGTTGAGCATCCTCAAGTATTATAAAAAAATTCTTAGACAATTACAAAAAATGGGTTATAAGTAACTAATGTACTTATGAATTGTTGAGCACCATCAAGGTCAAAAAGATGATTATGAGCAAAGAATGTATAGGAGTTATATACCAGCTATAATTAATAATGTAAAATACAGAATTTAGTGAAATTGTTTCATTTGAAATGAGCAATTAAACCATAGTGTGGGATCTTGTGTTTAATACAATTAAATATAGTGAGAATCCTTTTGTGTTGGTAGCAACACTAGACCAATGACTATAGATGGACCTAAGATTTCGATCATTGAAATGCTAGGTTTGACCAGTTCACCTAAATGCAACTTACTCGATCTTCTTAACATGTTAAGGATGATTGGATGCATTTTTGTAAAGAAATCTAGTGTAGTTTATAGTAAAAGATTTTTCTTTTGAAAGGTTCGACCATTTCAAAGTGAAAGCGAAAGTTTGAGAGTAAACTTAATATAGGCATGATTGGGATGAAGAGAAAGTGATGGCTTGCCTCTACTTCATAAAGAAACATCGAAAACGATAGAAATTGCTCTCCATAAGATCTATTTTTGAGATCAAGATATTTGATTTAAAACTCGTGATTATAAATTAGTTGCAGTGAAGAAATAAATAGCCTATGGTAAGTGATTGAATGGAGCTTTGTATTTTGAATGTTGTTAATGTGACAATGGAAATAATAGGAGCACACCATATAAAAATTGCTAATAGATGCATCAAGTTTTGAAAAGTTACTTTCATGTATACCGAATATTATTTATGAAATATTAATCATTTTCGATTTTGACCGAAAATAGATGCGTCTTTGTTTTGATATGAATATTGTGAATGTTCTTATAAAATAAACATGTTTTCGGAATGTAAATGATGATGTTTATTTTCATAACAATAGTGATGTGTTAGCCATATAGAAAATATAGAAGCTTCTAATATATTTAACAGTTATTTTTGGAATAATGGACTAAGCCATATCTTTGAGAAATAAGTTTATAATCATATATGATTGTGAATCATATGATACTTATATGTTGTATCTCGAATGATTAACATCAAAGTGTTGGAATCGGGCTAGTTGAAAGTGGGGTATTTGGGCAAATTTCAAAACAATTTCCTTTTGGATCTTTATTGGACATATGTGGTCAAAATTCATTTAGAACTTTTTTAAATTTTCTTCTAAATAAAATTTACATCATATAATTATAGTTGGATTTAATTTTAAATTGTTTGCGTTATTATTTTTTATTTATTTGATGAGCGCATCAAATGCGCTCATGTGTGAATGTATAAGTGTTACATATAGAATGTATGCATAGAAAATGTGAACATTTTAGGTGTTGGGATTTACACCACAATGGCCACATATCCCCTAAATATATGCCTTTGTCATCTAACAATTTTTTTTATTTGTTTACATGTGCATATGTATATGTCTATATATAGGTGTATGTGAGATATAGAAGGAAATATAAAATTGGTTTTGATTAAAAAGGTAGTTCAAACATCATCACATTACTTTTAAAGCTAATATTGTAAACTTCAAAATTTATTTACATTCAAATATATATATATATATATACATATTCACATATATACATGTTGGCATCAAAATTGGCCACCAAAATCCAGTCACATATCACAGATTGAGTATATGTAGAGAATATAATATGAAGAATAACCAAAATTAAAATGAAAACAAGTAAAAGAGACACAAGTTTATTGTGGTTCGGCTAACTCCGGCCTACGTCCACTCTAGAACAATCCTTTTTATTATCAGAAAGTTGATTACAGTTACAATTCAGAATTTCCGAATAAAAATGGCAAAGTAGCCTCTAGGTGGAAGATGAAGAGAAACAGAATGAAGATCCTCCCTTTTGAAGCCAAACCTGCTGTATTTATAGGTGAAACTCCGGCTACAGGGCCTCCTCACCTATATACATGGGCCCACCATAACGATTGCCGAGCCTAACTCGTTCATCCTACGCCGACCCGAAGTTGGAGCAATGCAGACCCAAAGCAAGTGATATGCCAACCCAAAGTAAGCTTCATGCCGACCCGAAGTAAGCATCACGCCGACCCGAGCTTGATCCTCCTCTGCCGACCCGAAGTTGCTTCTACGCCGACCCAAAGCAAATGCCGATCTGACCCGAAGTGAAACCTGCTCCATCCCGAAGCCGACCCCTTCTCAATGCCGACTCAAAGTTGATAATGCCGACTCGAGGTGAAACCTGCTCCACCCGAAGACAAACCATTGCCGGCCCGAAGCACTTCCATATGTCGACCCAAAGTTGCTCCATCCTTGCCGACCCGAAGCAAGGCAACTTCTAGCCTATTCTGACTTGGAGTAGTCCCTTTAGCCGACCCGAAGTCCACCCAGTAGCCGACCCAAAGTGAATCCTTAGCTGACCCCTAGCAACTACTTATGCCACCCTGAAGCCATGCCTGTGCCGACCCGAAGCCAATGCCGACCCGACCTAAAGCAACTTCCATCCTTGCCAAAATCCATATTCCAACTGCCCTACATCGTTCATCCATCGACTATGCTTAATCCTGGCTTCATATTCATATTTATTATATGTAATTGATCATTCATCCATCCATTCGAACCAACTCCATAATATCACAGCCTCGATAACCATGCAGTCGATTGGGTTAAATCCTCATGTATACTGCCTTGCCAAAAGGCAGGTTAGCACTTTGCCCCCCAAAACATGCCTTGCAATAGGAAGGCGTGTTTTGAATTGCCATAAGTCCAAAATCCTAAGTCCATAGTCCATTGATCGTCATATCGTCCAACCTAGAGTCCAATCCAATACCAATCCAATTCCTTGATCTCTCCGGATCATTAGCGAAATCCATGATTGTTCCAAGTCGATATCCAATTCCGAATCCATCCCAAATCCATTAACCGAATCCACGATCTCTCTGTATCGTTTTATCCAAGTCCAGGATCTCTCCGGGTCCATCTCCAAATCCATAGACCTCTTCGGGTCATTTAATCCAAATCTGGGACCTCTCCAGGTCCAAATCCAAATCCGAAGCCTCTTCGGGTCCATATCCAAATCCGAGACCTCTCCGGGTCCATATCCAAATTCGGGACCTCTTCGGGTCCAAATCCATAGACCTCTTCGGGTCATTTTATCCTACTCCGGCCTCGACTCTCCGGTTGAGGGCTTATCCTTGGTTATCCTTCTCCGGCCTCGACTCTCCGGTCAAGAACTTAATTCGTGGGGTATCCTACTCTGGCATTGATCCCCAGCCGAGGACTTAATCCGTGTTCGAGTCCATCCAGTTGCTCTCCGGTGAAGGGACTCGTAACTTGCGGTTATTGCCCCGTCTCTCCTGTCGGGGACGTAATAGTGACCTGTGTTATTTATTACATTAATCCAAATACCATCATTCTAGAGTTCAGTTGGTAAAATATGAAATAAAAGCCCATACAACCAAGAAAACTAAATAGCCATAATACCAAAAATTCAAGAGTTTGCAATAAACAGAAAAACAAGATTTCATAAACCCGATCACCACGGTTCATCGTCATCTCAGAGCATGCCTAAGGATTATCCTCAATCCCGTACATGTGTAAGTGACTTAGCCGCATTACTTCGGGGTTTATTACTTATTCCATGCCATAAATCCTATCAGCTAATAATAAGCTGACGATGATGCCTTGATCTAGTGCCACCTCCATTCAAGGTGGGTAATGGCTGCTCCTGTTCCACTACCACAACTTGATTCCTTATATATTGTTGCAAATGACCATTCCTCACATGCTCCTCAACGATATCCTTCAAATGCCTACAGTCATTTGTGTTGTGCCCATCCAACTCATGGAATAGGCAATGCTTTCCTGATGCCCACTCTTATTCGGAGGGTTTCCTTTTTGCCGGCCTTCGATACTGGAGGTGCCCTCGAGTATCCAAATAGATCCTTTCCAGAGTTTTAGTTAAATCCATGTAAGAAGAGAATTTTTGTTCTCTCCATTGCCTTTTAGAGATATTATTGATGTCATTCATTTTCCGTTTGCTTATATCGTTCTTGTTTACATCTCCTGGTGATCCTCCACTTTGCACGGCATTCACCTCTAGTTTGTTTGCTAGTGCGTCTTCTTGTCGTAGGAACCTTTCTGCTTTATGGTAAAACTACCCTAAATCCATAGGTGGATCCCATGCTAGCGAATCCTTGAACTTCGTGCTATCAGCAATGCCAAATACAGCTACCATCAAAACCATGGATGGATTTGGACGATCCACCGATGTCGCCGCAACATTAAACCGTGTTAGAAAACTCCTCAGAGATTCTCCGGTCTTCTGCTTCAGGGTTGCTAGACTCATCACATTTTTGGGTCTCGAGATGTGAACTCTAAACTGCCTCATGAACCTTTCGATCGATTCTATCCTCGTACCAGTGGAGCCGCTTTCCAATTGTCTAAACCATAGTGCCACTATATCCGTCAAATACAAAGGGAAGCACCATGCCATGACCTCCTCTGATGCCCCCTGGTACTTACATGTGCCTCATATACCTTGTCAGTTGAACAGCGGGATCCGTTCTTTCATCATATGTCTCCAGTGATGGTAGTTTGAATTCCAGTGGGTTCCTAGCTTGCTTAATCATAGGAGCGAAAGGGCTCCTATTCACATCCTTCAAATCTCTATTTACCAATCCTCCTCTCATAGCCCGTCTGATCATTTCTGCCAACCTGTCGTTGT
This sequence comes from Allium fistulosum, assembly GCA_030737815.1. Classification (NCBI taxonomy): domain Eukaryota; kingdom Viridiplantae; phylum Streptophyta; class Magnoliopsida; order Asparagales; family Amaryllidaceae; genus Allium; species Allium fistulosum. Next base: position 118,341,129 of record CM060901.1, on the reverse strand, counting down.
CTTCCAATGGTGGTCTCCTATCATCCTATGACGACCGCCCATGACCCCTGCACTGAACATAGGAATAGTGCGCTGAAAGGTGTGCCAGGCAGCCATGGACGATCGCCAAGGTAAAGTTAAAACAGCATAATCTATCGTATTACTCACAGCGCATGGATAAAATACAATAGAGAATATATATAGTGAAGCTTCACAAAATAGAATCTCATTAATTAAGCTTCATAATAGTTGAATACAAACATCTGAATAGTCAATACATCATGCCTCACTACATATCACTTAGAGAATTATACAAGCAGCGGAACATCCAGTACATATAGTAGAATAAAATATGCAAGCCTCCAGCTCGTCTTCGTCATCAGCATCATCGGAAACTAAGAACAGCACCTGTCACCTGCTACCTAGTCTGCCCATCCCAAAATGGATGAACAGCCCAAGGTAATAAGAGTTGACCATAAAACCTTGAGTCAGACAACAGTCTTAGTGAGCGGTAAATTAACTAACAACATACCAAAAGAGCATAAAGGTAAAAGGAATAGGAATCCAACCCTCCCACTCCACCTCTTTCTACAGTGATAGCCCCTAGACACACTAAGCAGAAATAAACATAGCAAAGCAGAAATTTAAAGTAAAGCAATTATCACTCGAGTCAAGGTCGATGTTTTCCAAGCACAAACCCCCAAGGCCTAAACCAAGATCAGATAAGCACCCAGAAAATATCGCTCTTGAGACCGAATGACGATACAACCAAACATCCATGACTCTGGCTATCACTGTTATCATTGCTTCGATACCACCGTTAATTGAATGACCGACACATTCTTTCAGCCGTCCGTCAAGGGCCAATGGTAACCCCGGTTCTAGACAGAACTCCGCACGTCGTCGCAGCCCGTGCCTAGGACTATCGAATCTGCCCAGAGTACTCGACCACCAACTGTAGTCTTTTGGGACTATCGAATCTGCCCAGCGTACTCTTGCTTTGAGCCTGCTAGAACCTTCAACAACGATGAAATCTCATCCTTCTAGTCATCCTCCTCGACGACTATTCTCATACTAGCTCAAGCGCCTCTCGAGCCAACCATTATCCTCAAACTCGAACCCTTTCACCGAGTTACCAACATGCTTGGAATGATCCCGTCTGGATTAAACCAAGGCTATCTCACATCATGCCTCGCTTCATCTCATCATAGCAAAGCCTCATCTCAACATCATCATCAAATCTATCCATATGAGCTTCATCAACCGCCACATATGCCACGAGCGGCTTTTCCAATTCAAGAGCCTTTCCCTTAGCTTCTGAATCATCTTCGACCAACTTGTCCAAATCAAATCATCAATCAACTAATTTATAACAATCAATCAAGTCAATCATTTAATCCAAGTAATCAAGCATTCAAACATGACCTAATAAACAATTATAACAATAATGGCAATCTTGTAAATAAAGAGTCCAAATCTAACAAGCATGAATCATGAGCAATATCTCTACAACTTGATGAATGAACTTGCATAGATTACATGTAGTAAAATGGATGTCAAATCATCATGAACAATGGATCTATACTTAAGTTTACGAAAATGCATGGAAATCACTATTTTAACACAAAATCAAGCCATCGATCCGATATACTCCTTTGGATCCGTGTGAGAGATAACCACCACTCACCGAATCACCTAAACACCTCAAAAGCAACACACTTCAGATCTGGACAGCGAAAGATCTAACTTGATCCGCCAAAATTCCGCTTCAAACGATGAAATCTCTCTTCGATGGATGAAGATCTTCAATCTAAGCTCTTGGATCTTCGATTTGATCTTCGATTTGGATGGAAGGAATCACAAGATTAGAGTGGAGAAAAGAAGTGAAGAAGTGTGGAACTCGAGCTCTCAAAATGGCAGCACTTCGTCGCTTCAAAATCCGGATCCCAAAAAGTGAGGTAGAACCGTGTATTTATAGGCTGAATCCTTAGGTCGTCCGCTCCTTAAGTCGTCCACGACTTAACTATCCCCACGACCTACGACTTAACGATTCAACACATCCTACGACTTAACAGATCTTCCAACCCACGACTTAATGACTCAACACATCCTACGACTTAACAGAGATGCGGCTTAGCGACTTAACAAAATAAGTCCTCACGTGACTTAACAACTCACGACCTAACACTCTTAGGTCGTCTAATGACCTAACTACACCCAGCATACAACATAGGTCGTCTACGACCTAACTAAACACGCCATAGCAACTCAACGACCTAACACCTTAACTCGTCCACGACCTAACTTCCTTAGGTCGTTAACTCACTCAACCCCTAGGTCGCTAACTGCTACCACCAACTTCCTTAGGTCGTTGCCGACCTATCCTCCTTAAGTCGTTAGCTCGCCCAGTCTCCTAGGTTGCTACTCTTATGCCGCTAACCCTTAAGTCGTCGACTCCTTAAGTCGCCTACTTCCATAAGTCGTCTACTTTCTTAAGTCGTCTACTTTCTTATAGGTCGTCTAAACCCCTAAGTCGTCTACTCCTTAGGTCATTCCAATCTCTTAAGTCATCCCAAGCTACTGTACGACCTAAGCTACTACACGACCTAACTATCACACGACCTAAGCTTTGGTTGACTTATCAACACTAACGACCTAAACTCTGAACGACTTAACAACACTATGACATAATGACAACTGTTTTACAATCTTTCGATCCGTAAAAATACGGATCGTTACATTCTCTCCCCCTTAGGAATTTTGCCCCCGAAATTCCAAACAAACAAGAGCAATCAAAAACTATTCCGCATGCCTACCATCCATAGCAATTAACAAACCATGCGTCCAATTCTAGCCTAGCATGCAGAATTCTAAAACTAGAACAAGTCACAATGTCGTGAGATGACACGACACCTTATGGCCATACCTCGAAGAGTTCAGGATGAGCTGCCTTCATCCTCTCTTCCACCTCCCATGTACAGTCGTTATCATCATCACTCCATTGTATCTTGAGCAACCTAACTACCTTCCTCCTAAGCTGTTTCGTGTCAGTTTCCACAACACGAAGCGGCTTACGAGGTCTCTCAACAACTTGATCAATCTCAAAATCTTCACTGCTATCAGCAGAAACCACTGTATTCGAGTCGTGCACATACTTCCGTAGATACGATACATGAAAAACATTATGCACACTCGACATCTTTTCTGGTAACTCCAATTTATAGGCGAGCTTTCCAATTCGCTCGATGATCGGGAATGGTCCAACAAATCTCGGAGTCAATTTTCCTTTCTTCCCGAATTGAATAACATTCTTCAGTGGAGAAATCTTCACAAAAACCATATCACCTACGTCGAATTCCAAATCCTTACGACGCTTATCGGCATAACTTTTCTGTCGATCTTGGGCTGCCTTCATTCGTTGCCGAATGATCTCTATGCAATCCGAAGTCTGTCAAATCATTTCTGGCCCAAGTATCAGCTTTTCCCCTGTTTCCAACCAACATGTTGGAGAGTTACACGGTCTTCCATACAATGCCTCATACGGTGCCATACCAATGCTTGACAGGTAACTGTTATTATACGAAATTCCACCAAATGAAGGTGATCTTTCCATGATCCTCCGAAATCTAAAACACATGCTCTGAGGAGATCTTTCAAAACTCAGTTGACTCTCTCGGTCTGACCATCTGTTTGAGGGTGATAAGCTGTACTCAAACACAACTCGGTTCCTAGAACTTCCTGAAAGCTCTTCCAAAATCCACTAGTGAACAATGGGTCTCAATCGCTCACTATACTCTTCGGAATACCATGGAATCGAACTATCCACTTAACATATAGCTCAGCCAATTTTGATGTAGTCCTAGTTGATCGAACAGGAATGAATCTTGCACTCTTAGTTAAACGATCTACGATGACCCAAATCCCTTCATTTCCCGCTCTAGTTCTAGGTAGTCCATCGATAAAATCCATCGATATTTGCTCCCACTTCCATGTAGGAACTTCTAATGGCTGAAGCAATCCACTAGGCTTCTTCTGTTCGGCTTTTACCAACTGGCAGTTCATGCACTTGGAAATAAAATTTCCAACATCCTTCTTCATACCTTCCCAGTAATAGGTTCTCTTCATATCCCGATACATCTTATTTCCACCTGGATGAATTGTCAGCTTCGAGTGATGACTTTCCTTCAGAACTTCATTTCTCAATTCATCTATATCGGGAACAACTAGTCGTCCTTGCTTCTGAAGCCAACCCTCTCGATCGACCTCGATTCCTTTATCCTTTTCTGGGTCCAATCCAGATTCCAAATCACGGATAATCTTGACAAGCTTATCGTCTCGCTTTTAGTTCTCGCCAATTCTTTCCACAAGAGTCGGTCTTATCGATAAGTTTGCCAACATCTCAGGTTCCAATTCACATCTGGGCCTGAAGTCAAATCCAGCCAAATACTCGAGATTCTTCCATTCTGAAAATATGGCTCCCAATCCTGCATGTCTTCGACTTAACGCATCTACCACTGCGTTACCCTTTCCCGGAGTATAGGCTATACTAAAATCATATGATGCCAAAAACTCTAACCATCGTTGCTGCCGAAGATTCAAATCCTTTTGGGAGAAAAGATACTTCAACGACTTATGATCTGTAAACAACTCGAATCGAACCCCCAATAGGTAATGTCTCCACATCTTCAGAGCAAATACAATTGCCGCTAACCCCAAATCATGAGTCGGATAATTCCTTTCATGTGGCTTCAGCTGTCGACTTGCATACGCAACAACTTTACCCTTCTGCATCAGCACTGCTCCAAGTCCAGTACCATATGCATCGGTATAAACCACCATCTCATCATTTCCACTTGGAATAGTCAAAACAGGAGCACTTGTCAGTCGCTCTTTCAGGATTCCGAAAGCTTGCTCACACTTAGCATCCCATCTGAATACTTGGTTCTTTTTCGTCAATCCTGTTAATGGTGCAGCTACCTTGGAAAAGTCCTTGATAAATCGACGATAGTATCCTGCTAATCCAAGAAAACTTCTCACATCAGATGCATTCTTAGGTCTAACCCAATCCTGGATTGCTGCTATCTTGGCGGGATCAACCGCTATACCACTTCCAGAGATAATATGGCCTAAGAACCTCACTTCGCTCTTCCAGAAGTGACACTTCGAAAACTTAGCCTTCAGCTGATGTTTCCGTAAGATTTCCAAAACAATACGCAAGTGCGTCTTGTGCTCTTCTTCAGTTCTGGAATAAATCAAAATATCATCCACGAACACTAGTACGAACTTGTTCAACTGATCTCTGAACACTCTATTCATAAGATCCACAAAATATGCTGGTGCATTGGTCAATCCAAACGGCATTACCAGCCACTCAAAGAAACCAGATGGTGTCTTGAAAGCAGTCTTCGGCACACTATCCTTAGCCACTCTTAACTGGTGAAATCCCGTTGCCAAATCCATCTGAGAAAACACCTTAGCTTCATGAAGCTGATCAAACAAGTCGTCTATTCTCAGCAATGGATACTTGTTCTTCTTAGTTACTTTATTCAGCTCACGATAATCCACACACAACCTCAACGATCCATCCGCTTTGGTTACAAACACAACTGGGGCACCCCATTCGGACACACTACGCCGAATGAATCCTTTCTGTAAAAGATCTTCAACCTGCACCTTCAACTCCTGCTGTTCCCTAGGCGCCATCCGCCTAAGAGACATCACAACAAGTCTGGCTCCTTCAACTAAATCGATACGAAACTCGATCTCTCTATGCGGCGGTAACCCTTTGACCTCATCAAAGACATCCTTAAATCCATTCGCGATTGGCACCGATGACAGTCCATCCCGTGGAACAACCAGCGAATATATGAAGCTCATGAAGACGCCTTCCTCATGCTTACATCGTATCACAACCTTTTGCCCTTCCACATTCTCGACTGTCACCTCCAATCTTTCACAATCAACCTTTGTCGCATACTTCCTAAGCCAGTCCATACCCAAAATAATTCTGTACCCCGCAAAGTTCAGAACAAAACAATCACAAACAAAAGAGCAATCATGACTCGATACAATTAGACCACGGCATAGCATACACAGACAAGACGAACCCCCAACTGGATTAGTCACAACCAATGGCCTATCAACGATATCCGGTTCTAAACCTAACCGGCCTACAAGTTCATTACAAACAAAAGAATGCGACGCCCCAGTATCGAATAACACTCTGACTGGAACACCACATATGGAAAGAGTACCTTGAACCACCACACTCTTTCCTTTCTCTTCAGCGGTAGGAGCTTTTGAAGATGATGGAACAGCCCCCAAAGCATAAGCTTGCACAATCTGCTTGTCCTTCCGCGGTTCTGGACAATTCTTCTTAATATTCCCCGGCTTGTCACAGTTGTGGCACTTCACCGGCACCTTTGGATTCTTATAATCTCTGGAGAAATGGCCCTTCTGCTGACAATTGTAGCAGATCGCTTCGCCCTTCGGCTTCTTCTGGCCATCCTTACCCTTTTGTTGTTGTTGTTTCCTCTTCTTGTTTCCACCCTACTGTGGTTTAAACCCCTCCTTGGTCACAGCAACAACAGATCCTTCTTTAGGAAACAGATTCTCATGCCTGAGAGCTTTCTCCACAAGCTTCTCAAATGGATCGTCCAAATGATCCACCAACTGCCTCCCAAGATAACTGTCCAAACCTGTCACAAACTTCTCGTTCTTCTGATATGAAGATTCAATATACGACCGGGCATACTTGGACAAAGCTTAAAACTCAGAAACATACTCAAGAACTGGTCTTCCATCTTGCTTGAGCTCCACAAACTTCTTGAACATAACAGATTTCTGAGCTGTAGAAATGAACTTAGCTTCAAATCTGGCTTGGAATTGCACCCAAGTAATTTCGTCCTTCGGAGTATCAATGGTGATAGAGTTCCACCAATCAGAAGCTCTCCCTTGAAGCTGTCTTGATGCAAGCTTCCTTTTAGTTGCATCCTCGATTCCCAAATCACCAAAGATTCTTCTACAAACATCTATCCACCTCTGGAATTCAATGGTTGACTCTGTTCCCAAGAAAACCTTTCCTCCAAGAGCAGTATAGTCTTTACACAACTTAGCAAAATCCACCGGTCTTGGAGCTTGAACTTGAACTCCAACATCTACTGCTGGCCCCGGAGCTGGCATCCTTCTCATGATCGAAGTCATCGTAGCCTCGAACATAGCAGCATAATCAGCAGCCCCCTCAGCAGCACGGCCTTCCCTAGCAGCTGGTCTCCCTCTTCGACTCATTCTTAATATCTACAAAAAGGAATGATTAATACACCTTGGGAACAACTGCATAAAGAACTCAAATCCTTCTAAGCTACTATATTATATATAGTAATCATCCATCAAAATACAATTACGTCTCTCATACGTAGTTACGTCAGCGAGCGTTGGGTAAAATCGATTAACCAAAGCTCTGATACCAAATGTGACGACCGCCCATGACCCCTGCACTGAACATAGGAATAGTGCGCTGAAAGGTGTGCCAGGCAGCCATGGACGATCGCCAAGGTAAAGTTAAAACAGCATAATCTATCGTATTACTCACAGCGCATGGATAAAATACAATAGAGAATATATATAGTGAAGCTTCACAAAATAGAATCTCATCAATTAAGCTTCATAATAGTTGAATACAAACATCTGAATAGTCAATACATCATGCCTCACTACATATCACTCAGAGAATTATACAAGCAGCGGAACATCCAGTACATATAGTAGAATAAAATATGCAAGCCTCCAGCTCGTCTTCGTCATCAGCATCATCGGAAACTAAGAACAGCACCTGTCACCTGCTACCTAGTCTGCCCATCCCAAAATGGATGAACAGCCCAAGGTAATAAGAGTTGACCATAAAACCTTGAGTCAGACAACAGTCTTAGTGAGTGGTAAATTAACTAACAACATACCAAAAGAGCATAAAGGTAAAAGGAATAGGAATCCAACCCTCCCACTCCACCTCTTTCTACAGTGATAGCCCCTAGACACACTAAGCAGAAATAAACATAGCAAAGCAGAAATTTAAAGTAAAGCAATTATCACTCGAGTCAAGGTCGATGTTTTCCAAGCACAAACCCCCAAGGCCTAAACCAAGATCAGATAAGCACCCAGAAAATATCGCTCTTTAGACCGAATGACGATACAACCAAACATCCATGACTCTGGCTATCACTGTTATCATTGCTTCGATACCACCGTTAATTGAATGACCGACACATTCTTTCAGCCGTCCGTCAAGGGCCAATGGTAACCCCGGTTCTAGACAGAACTCCGCACGTCGTCGCAGCCCGTGCCTAGGACTATCGAATCTGCCCAGAGTACTCGACAACCAACTGTAGTCTTTTGGGACTATCGAATCTGCCCAGCGTACTCTTGCTTTGAGCCTGCTAGAACCTTCAACAACGATGAAATCTCAGCCTTCTAGTCATCCTCCTCGACGACTATTCTCATACTAGCTCAAGCGCCTCTCGAGCCAACCATTATCCTCAAACTCGAACCCTTTCACCGAGTTACCAACATGCTTGGAATGATCCCATCTGGATTAAACCAAGGCTATCTCACATAATGCCTCGCTTCATCTCATCATAGCAAAGCCTCATCTCAACATCATCATCAAATCTATCCATATGAGCTTCATCAACCGCCACATATGCCACGAGCGGCTTTTCCAATTCAAGAGCCTTTCCTTTAGCTTCTGAATCATCTTCGACCAACTTGTCCAAATCAAATCATCAATCAACTAATTTATAACAATCAATCAAGTCAATCATTTAATCCAAGTAATCAAGCATTCAAACATGACCTAATAAACAATTATAACAATAATGGCAATCTTGTAAATAAAGAGTCCAAATCTAACAAGCATGAATCATGAGCAATATCTCTACAACTTGATGAATGAACTTGCATAGATTACATGTAGTAAAATGGATGTCAAATCATCATGAACAATGGATCTATACTTAAGTTTACGAAAATGCATGGAAATCACTATTTTAACACAAAATCAAGCCATCGATCCGATATACTCCTTTGGATCCGTGTGAGAGATAACCACCACTCACCGAATCACCTAAACACCTCAAAAGCAACACACTTCAGATCTGGACAGCGAAAGATCTAACTTGATCCGCCAAAATTCCACTTCAAACGATGAAATCTCTCTTCGATGGATGAAGATCTTCAATCTAAGCTCTTGGATCTTCGATTTGATCTTCGATTTGGATGGAAGGAATCACAAGATTAGAGTGGAGAAAAGAAGTGAATAAGTGTGGGACTCGAGCTCTCAAAATGGCAGCACTTCGTCGCTTCAAAATCCGGATCCCAAAAAGTGAGGTAGAACCGTGTATTTATAGGCTGAATCCTTAGGTCGTCCGCTCCTTAAGTCGTCCACGACTTAACTATCCCCACGACCTACGACTTAACGATTCAACACATCCTACGACTTAACAGATCTTCCAACCTACGACTTAATGACTCAACACATCCTACGACTTAACAGAGATGCGGCTTAGCGACTTAACAAAATAAGTCCTCACGCGACTTAACAACTCACGACCTAACACTCTTAGGTCGTCTAATGACCTAACTACACCCAGCATACAACATAGGTCGTCTACGATCTAACTAAACACGCCATAGCAACTCAACGACCTAACACCTTAACTCGTCCACGACCTAACTTCCTTAGGTCGTTAACTCACTCAACCCCTAGGTCGCTAACTTCTACCACCAACTTCCTTAGGTCGTTGTCGACCTATCCTCCTTAAGTCGTTAGCTCACCCAGTCTCCTAGGTTGCTACTCTTATGCCGCTAACCCTTAAGTCGTCGACTCCTTAAGTCGCCTACTTCCATAAGTCGTCTACTTTCTTAAGTCGTCTACTTTCTTATAGGTCGTCTAAACCCCTAAGTCGTCTACTCCTTAGGTCATTCCAATCTCTTAAGTCATCCTAAGCTACTGTACGACCTAAGCTACTACACGACCTAACTATCACACGACCTAAGCTTTGGTTGACTTATCAACACTAACGACCTAAACTCTGAACGACTTAACAACACTATGACATAATGACCTAACTATCACACAACCTCAGGTGATTGGGTTGGGAGTGTAGGGATGAGGAGTGCGTTAGCGAAGACGGTTTGGCATTTTGTCGAACATAGCTCGAGAGAGAGTGGACGGCGTGCACGTGAATGGGTTTGATTGTGCATAAACATGAGTTTGATAATTGAGGGAGATGGTTTGACGAAGGTAATTAATGTTAACTATAATTAATTAATTAAAACAATTATCTCGTTTCGTATTTAATCAATATCTCTTACATACGAGGTCCAATCGAGATACGGTCTTCACCGTTGCGCTCGTAGTATGATTATCTACGACATTGTATAGGATTAGACTGAATTTGGATACTTGGAAAATTTCAGTTCAGGTGAGCGAAATTACAACTCTAAATTTATATTTCAGTATAAATTTCCATAATTTTATATATTGGAAAATGATAGTACAACCATACAACGGTGGAAAATCCGACCGTTTGACAGTATAATTCAAATGAAATCAATAAAATTTTTTAATATAATTATTCATTAATTTCAACCTACGCAGTGATAATGTGTAGAACAAAAAAATTTGCATTACTAAAAAAATTAAAAATACTAGATAAAATTTACAATAGAGAACAACTAATAGTTAAAGGTTAAAAATAATATATGTACATACTGTATATACATATACATATATGAAAAAACACATGTGCACACACTAGAATATACATATATACATATACATAAACATATACATACATGTGTGTCTACATATGTGTGTAGGGGCAGCCATTTAGACACAAAATTATACATAATTGGTGATAATATAGATTTGCACCGTTGGCTCTTATTGTCTTCACACATAGATTTGAAATCAGGTGGCAATCCAATGGTTGAGATTCATTTTCACCATTTTGTGTCCTAATATATTTTCCTATATATATATAATACATGCATACATACATGTCTATACACACACACACACACATATATATATATATTATAGTGTATGATATAATAATAAAACTGTACCTGTAATGTATACTTAATATGATGGTTTTTCTAAACGCATACCATATTATATCATATGGTAAAATTAACTATATAAATACTATCAACAAAATAATTATTTCTAAATAAAATCAAGAAAGTTAATGCATGTTTAGATGTAGAGGTCTTGAATATTTGATGCTTATGGACAAATATTAAAGTTCCACTTTGCAACGATTGAAATAGAGCATTTATGGTTGTGTACAAAAGTCATAGAGTACAAAATTCATTTCTTGAAAAAGTAATTTGATATGTACACACTAAATTACTGAAGAGGTAGATCTAATGTAAGAATTATAATGGTAATTATATCCAGTCATGTTGGCTAGGAGACGCTAGTAATTTGTCTATATTTGACCTATCAAAATCAAAGATCATTTTACCCATTAGTAAATTTCAATATTCCTTGAGAGCCATCATCTTCTTTGGTCCTCACTATAAAAAATTAATAAATCTATGGAAAAAACATTAAGCAACGAGTATCAAAATATTGGATTCTTATCAATGCTTTGAAACATGAAAAGGAACTCTCAAGTTAATTAAATGTAAAAAAATCAATTATTTCTTATATATACTTTATAAGGAAAAAACGGAAAATAAAGTCATATTACAATCGTATTCTTCTCTATGTAACATATAAGTGTGTGTGACATGTGCGCCATATATTAGTTATAAGACTTCAACCAATATTGTTTTTAGTCTTTATTCACGATTCTTTATTTATTTTATTAAGTTTTGTTGATACACCAAATAAATAATAATGAAGTCAATAATGAACTCTAATTAAATATTATGCAAAAGGGTGACGGGATGATTGGACAAGAAATGATAAGTGTCTATAAAATGTATGAATATTCATACTATACAAAACCAATCACGTTTTAGTTTTTATACCAACATTGTTGCTATCATGTTACATTATCAACTAATCAGTTAATAGCAATATTGTTTACTTTTGATTTTAGTATGGATGTACTCAATTCATAACTCAAAATATACTAGCAATGGATCTTTCCTATAAAACATGACATAAAGAGCATTAAAATATTTTAATAAAATATAAAACCTACTTGAACATAGCATAAATACATGAAAGAGGCGTTAAATAGTTGTAACATGTAATTAGGAAACAAAATGCCACACACAAACAAAATCTTTTTTAACCCATAGCACATTTTATTTCAATTCCTAAGTAGTTTAATTCTTAGGTTACATAAAATAAGCTTGTTGTATTACTCATAAGTATTAGGAAAAATGATATCCACCAACTATCAAATTTTTGCATGTGTAACTTATAAGATCTTAGTTTTTCCTGTCTTTTTATCATAACACTCCAGAAGAGAATAGTTGTTCACATCTTCCTCGAATTGCTTGACATTGCTTGAAAATCATCATCCATCTTAACACCATCATTTCAACTTAATTCAGCGGGAAAAACTATGGTCACTTATAGCTGGAGTATGCACTACAGATGAAGGCGGCCTTGACAATCTCTAGATTGATGTCAATACAAATCTCATCTAGAAACTAGCACATTATCCATCTAGCACTTCCCATCAACAAATGATTCATCTATACTATCTGACATTTCCTAACTAGCCATTTCCATTTTCTCATTTTGCATCTTAGACTCTTGCATCATTTTTTGTAAAGCGGACAAATTCACATGTCTATTCATTTGTCCCGTTGTCTTTGTTACACCTTTCATTACCTCACCCATTGCTTGTCTAGATTTCAATGTCTACAAGTGCCATAAATTTCATCAATTGCTCCTAAGAACAACGATAAACTCCTAAGTGTGATTTTGGTTACCAGAATTTTAAACTAGTCTTTTTAGCCCATTTATTAGGTTTTCGACCCCTCTGGTAAAATTCTTTGCTTTTTTGCAAATGATACATTAGACAGTCTATAGGTTTATAATATACACTAGATGTCACATTCATAAGCTAGAAAATATTGTAATTGTACTTTCTAATAGTTGTACCTCATAAAATAATAGGAAAATGAGCGATCGCATGGGAAATGTACACACATTACCAACAAACACACATTACCATCATGTTTGCATTAGTATTTAGTATGCACACATTAAGAATCACGATATTTTATCACAAATGCTTGAAAAATTAAACTAGTAAGGGGAGTTGACAATTCAGTATTCATCATAGGCAATTTAATATTATATTTCAAATGATGATTTTGTTTGTATCAAACATTTAAGCTGATAGGTAGCCATAAGCCTAAAGCTACTTGTAGATATTCACCACTAAAAAGACTATAAAATATAAGAAGATCGCATACATAAACTAAAAGAAAATATAGGTAGTAAAAAAATTGGTTGAAGATAAATAAAATAAAACATATATTTGCAATACAAACAATACAATTGTATACTGCCTTATGCATTAAAATTTAAAAGATCTGTTATAATATAAGTAAACTATGAACGTAGATCATAAGCACTGGTCTTAAATAGTGTGAACTAATGTTTCAAATTTAATAATATATAGTTTACTTTTGTAGTTTCAGATTGATCTAAATCTTCCATGATAATATTGAATTACATTATGTTAACCCGCTTTTTGACAAGGCACCAGTAGGCAGTCGGATTTAGCTAAATTGATTGCTCGGATATTAAGGCTGAAATACAACAGGTTTGACTCAACTTGATGGATAGATGATCAATCACGGACGATAAACATGATTATGAAGCCGGGGTTCGGCATGGTCGATGGAGAAAAAGTGAGGGATACTTGAAATACGAGTTTCGACAAAAGTCGAGTCGTTTCGGATTACTTGGAGTTTACTTCAAGTTGCAATTGGGCTTGCTTTGGGTTTTTGAGAGAGTTGCTTCGGGTCAAGCAGAGCTGTGCTTCGAGGTGCTCGGGGTCGGTAGGTTTTTGAGGGATCGGTGTATTCTTCGGGTTGGTAAGGTGCAAACTTCGGATCGGCATCTCTGTTGCTCCGGGTCGGCAGGAATTAAGGGATCGGCATTATATTGGGTCGGCATGTTTTGGTTTACTCCAGGTCGGTACCTCTTCCACTTCGAGTCGACAGCTTGGAAAGGGATCGGCATGTGAAAGTCTTGAGATCGGCATATTAAATGGGATCGGCTACTTCAGGTCATAGCTTACCTGAATCCGGGTCGGTGCCATAGTCTCGAGTTGGGGTCGGCAATAGGTTAAGGGATCGGCGTATGAGTTTGGGCGAGCAGGTCGGCAACAAAGCTTAGGGGTCGGTACATATATTGCTTCGAGTTACGAAGCACATTACTTCGAGTCATTGAGTCATCTACTCTGGGTCGATCATTGCATTTCTTCGAGTCGGCTAAAAGGGATCGGGTCGGTGTTAATGCATCAGGTCAGCATGTCAGCTATACAGGATCGGCCGTGATAAAGGGTTTGGGTCCGGCTATGATTTTGGCGGGCCCGAATCACTCAGGAAGCCCAGTACCTCGGGTTTTGCCTATACATACAGCAGACAAGGCTTTAGAAAAGGGATCTTCATTCTGTTTCCCTTCATCTTCTCTAGTAAGGCTTCTTTGCCATTATTGTTTTAAAAACTTCGAATTGTAATTGTAATTGATTCTGATATTAATAAAAAGGAAATTTTTGGAGTGGACGTAGGCCAGAGTCAGCTGAACCGCTATAAATCCTCTGTTATTACTGCTTTCTTTTTAATTTTGATTGTTCTTCATATTTATACTCTGTACATACACTTTATCAGTTATATGTGACTGTGAATTGGTGCTTTCAACGGCGTTTGGGTGTTAGTGACCAATTTTGGTGCTAACATTTTGGTGCTTTCACAGAGAAAGCTAGCACACAGGGATTCCGAAGCTTGGATTTTGGATTTAATGGCTTAGGAACTTGGATTCTGGAATCTATGGCAAAGCAATAAACAAGGATACAAAGAGCAAAGAGAAGTCATCATGAAGGAAGTCAGGAGGCTTCCTTTGGAGCTAATCAGACCTCAATTTTCATCACCAGAGACGGGATGGAGATGATGATGGATGCTATATAGGAAAGGATGCTAAAAAGGCAGGAGGAAATGATGCAAAACTTATTCCAACAGATTGGAAAAGCATGAACACAAAACCAAGGGAATGGAGTTGCAGGGAATGCTGGAAATGTGGATCAAGAAGCTGGAGCACCAGGAACAGAGGAAGTCTAGAATTGGAACCAAAGAAATGGACAGGATACGGGATAGAGTGGAGCCATTGGGAGCAGCCCCTGAACTTACGGGCATGCCCCCGGATCATATTGGCTCGATTCCAGGCAGGATACCAGGCAGTGCCATGCAGTTTGGCGTTGATCGGGATATGGATGCTCCTCCAGAAGAGAAGGTTCCAGGATTTCCTCGCGGACTCGGGGGTAGGATGGAAATGACATTTGGAGACTACCAATGGATGCTGGAATAGCTGGAAACTGGAACCCAGGACTTGGAGCGGAAATTAGCAGGCTTAGATATGGATTGGATCAGCCGGGGGCAAACCCCGACCATGGAGAATGGATTGGCACAACAACCCATGGAACTAGAGGCATGGATTTGGATGGCTTTGTTTGGGAATGGATAGCGGTGATGGAACAGGAGCAGCTATCATCCGCTACAAATCGGAGCTAGCCCGGCTTAAGGGCATAGGTCGTCATCCCTTGATGGTATGGAATAAATAATAAACCTCATAGTAATACGACTAAGTCACTTACACATGTACGGGATCGAGGACGGTCCCTAGGCATGCTCTGAGATAACGATGAACCGTGGTACTCGGGTTTATGAAATCTTGTTTTTTCTGTTTACTACAAACTTTGGTTTTTTAGGTCACGGTTACGATCCCGACCGGACAGACGGGGCAATAACCGCGGGTTACGAGTCCCTTCCCGGAGAGCGACCGGATGGACTCGAACTCGAATTAAGTCCTCAATCGGAGAGTCAAGGCCGAAAAATATAAGTTCTCGACCGGAGAGTCGAGGACGGAGAATAAAATTCCTCGACCGAAGAGTCGAGGCCGGATAATATAAAGTCCTCGACTGGGGATCGAGGCCGGAGAAGGATACCCCACAGATTAAGTCCTTGACAGGAGAGTCAAGGCCAGAGTAGAATAAAATAACCTGGATTTGAGTTACAGGACCCGGAGAGGTCCTAGATTTGGATATAGGCCCGGCGAGGTCCCGGTTTTGGATATGGACTAGGCGAGGTCCTAGATATGGATTATAGGAGGCGAGGTCCCGGTTTTGGATATGGACCCGGCGAGGTCCCGGATATGGATTATAGGACCCGACGAGGTCCGGGCTTTGGATATGGACCCGACAAGGTCCCAGATATGGATTTGGATTTTACGAGAAAAATCCCTAACCGGAGAGTTATGGGATGGATACTGGAAGTCAGTTGGAAATTAATTGCTTAATGTTCAGGGATATTGAACCAGAGTGCAAGGAGCGACGCCGCTTCGCCGGAGAGCGACAGGATCGGCTCGCTCGTCGTTGTTTCCCCTTCATCGAAGAGTGACAGGATGGGATCCAGCAAGAGCCCAAAGAGGCTATAATCGATCTAGGACTTAGGCCATGGCATCGCTTAATGTTCAGGGATACTGAACCAGAGTGCAGGGAGTGACGCCGCTTCGCCGGAGAGCGATAGGATCGGCTCGCTCAACGTTGTTTCCCCTTCGTCGGAGAGTGACGGGATGGGATCCTATAAGAGCCCGGAGAGGCTGAGATCGGTCTAGGAGGACCAGGGTATCGCTTAATGTTCAGGGACATTGAACCGAAGTGCAAGGGATAGGTAGCTTCGCCGGAGCGCGACAAGATCTGCCTATTCAATCGTTGAGTTTGGATCGAGCTTAGCAAGGGTCCGGAGAGGCCGTCAAGGATTCGGAGAGATCGTAGGATTTGATTACTGACTTCCTAGATGTAAGATGGATTCAGATAGTGGCTTCGAATAGCTAAGGATTTGGCTAAGGACCCGGAGTGGTCCCATATTTGGATTTGGACCCAGCGAGGTCTCGGATTTGGATTACAGGACCCGAAGAGGTCCCGGACTTGGACAAAATGATCCAGAGAGATCGTGGATTCGGTTAATCGATTTGGAATTAATTAGGAATTGGATGATGAACCAGAATAGTCACGGATTTGGATGGAATTGCTTGATAATGGATTGGATAATACGGCTATAGATGGAATATGGACTTTGGATATCGGATTTAAAGCTATACAAAATACACCTTCCAATAGCAAGGCATGTTTTGGGAGGCAAATATTAACCCGCCTTTTGGCAAGGCACCAGTAGACAGGCGGATTTAACTAAATCGATTGTTCTAATATCGAGGCTGAAACACAACAGGTTTGACTCGACTTGATGGATAGACGATCAATAACGGATGATAAACATGATTATGAAGCCAGGGTTTGGCATGGTTGATGGACAAAAAGCATGGGATACTTGAAATACGAGTTTCGACAGAAGTCGAGTCGTTCCAGATTGCCTGGAGTTTACTTCGAGTCGCACTTTGGCTTGCTTTGGGTTTTGAGAGAGTTGCTTCGGGTCAGGCGAAGCTGTACTTCGAGGCGCTCGGGGTCGGTAGGTTTTTGAGGGATCGGTGTATTATTCGGGTCAGCAAGGTGAAAACTTCGGATTGGCATCTCAATTGCTCCGAGTCGGCAGGAATTAAGGGATCGGCATCATATTGGGCCGGCATGTTTTGGTTTAATACGGGTCAGTACCTCTTCCACTTCGGGTCGGCAGCTTGGAAAGGGATCGGCATGTTGAAGTCTTCAGATCAACATATTGAATGGGATCAGCTACTTCGGGTCATAGCTCACCTGAATCTAGGTCGGTGCCATAGTCTCGAGTTGGGGTCGGCAATAGGCTAAGAGGTCGGCGTAGGAGTTTGGGCGAGTAGGTCGGCAACAAAGCTTAGGGGTCGGTACATATATTGCTTCGAGTCACGAAGCACATTACTTTGAGTCATTGAGCCATCTACTACGGGTCGGTCATTGCATTTCTTTGGGTCGGCTAAAAGGGATCGGGTCGGTGTTAATGCATAAGGTCGGCATGTCAGCTATACAGGATCGGTCGTAATAAAGGGTTTGGGTCCGACTATGGTTTTGGCGAGCCCGGATCACTTAGGAAGCCCAGTACCTCAGGTTTTGCCTATAAATACAGCAAGCGGGACTTCAAAAAGGGATCTTCGTTCTGTTTCCCTTCATCTTCTCCACTAAGGCTACTCTATCATTATTGTTTTAAAAACTCTGGATTGTAACTGTAATTGATTCTGATATCGATAAAAAGGAAATTTCTGGAGTGGACATAGGCCAGAGTCAGCCGAACCACTATAAATTCTCTATTATTACTGCTTTCTTTTTAATTTTGATTGTTCTTCATATTTATACTCTCTACATGCACTCTATCTGTTATCTGTGACTGTGAATTGGTGCTTTCAATGTCGTTTGGGTGTTAGTGACCAATTTGGGCGCTAACACGTTAAAAATAAATATATGTATTCAACACGAGATTTTAAGAACATGTTCTGACATAATATCATATTATCAAATTATCTTAAGTATTTGATATGTCCAAGTAAATTCAAAAAGTGAAGTCCATCCATGACTTATTAACTTGGGTAACTTCTAAATGGCAGCCAAATCTACATAGTAGATTAGTAAAGCATCATGTTTTGATGCAACTTAATTGTATTATCAAACGCTAAACTCAGTATGCATTTTGCAATTGGACTAAATCCTAAACCATATTATCAAAATTAGCTATTATTACCATTTTTTCAATCAATAATGAAAGAAATTGAGTATAAAAATACAGTATATGATACCTGAATTAAATTGGAGGTGGTGAGGATGTTGCGGCATCAGGTATTGGGAGGCAATTTTTGCGTCTGGTGGTGATATGAAATGCAGGCGCAAAATTGATTTGAGAGTAAGCAGTGGAGAGTTAGGGTTTTGGATGCCTTAATTTTGGAGTTAGACTGGTTAATTTGGTATCTCGATTTTAGAATTTGAATGGGAGAGTAGGAGAAACAAAGGGAAATATTTGCTATGCGAGGTAAAAGGACGAAAATCATGTATTCGAGGAAACAGCGGTAGACGGGTTGCTTGTTTGTTGGGCTTCAGACTACTTGGTTTTGGCTCATACAGTAGGCAAACCTCCATAATGGTTAGTTTGGTTACCTATGAAAGGTAGAATAATATATATAAAAGTAATTATTTTCCCTGTTTGATTGGGTTTGTTAAGTAGATATCTGGGATAATAGTTTGAAATCACACACACACACACACACATATATATATATATTGTATTTTTATTCATATTGAATAAAGATAGATAGAGTTGATATTAATTTATAACATGGTTATAAATTAATTTAAATCTAATGCATAGTTATATTAGTGATAGAAATGTTATAATATATTTTTATTACTGATATTTGAGATAATTGATTTAAAATCTCATATATATAAATATTGGGTTCTAGCCATATTGAATAGAGATAGATGGAGTTGATATTAATTTATAACATGGTTATAAATTAATTTAACTCTAATTTGTAGTTATATTAGTGATAGAAATATTATCATGTATTTTATTACTAATTAGGAATTAGAAGTATGATCATTAAAGTAAGTTGTAAGGATAAAATAATTATTTAGGCGGATTAAGCTTATATTTAAAATGGCTATGAAGTTTATCTAGCCTTGGCATTTGGTTTATTATGATATAAATCAATAATTAACTAACTAGTGAATTTTCATAAAGGTGATTTGAAAATTTATACATTATGAAGTATTGTATTATTTAATAAGGTTTGATTAAGGTTATAAATCGCGAATATTGCTATAACATGATTTATTAACTTTTGACCCTAAGAAATGGTTTGTGATATACATATATATATATATATATTATACATGAGTTCTATAGTATTTTGAGACCTTATCAATAGTTAAACTTAATTTTAATAAAAGAAATAAGTGATGTTAAACTATAATAGGATTGATTCGGTGAGGATATTATTTTATAAAATAAGTTTGAAACTTCAATAAAATAATACAAAGAAGATATGATTGTTAGATTGTGTAACAACCCACCCCGAAATAGACCTAAATTCCGACTTATGAAAGGCCCATCAAAACTTAGGCCCATTTCAAGACGACTGGTTGGTTGATAAAATTGAAACAATGCATAGTACACAGAGCTATCCGTCTATACTTTCAAAATCTCACAGCGGAATGGATAAAATATAATATTAGAAACAAGTGCCCATTTCATAAAAGAAAACCATTTCAGAAACAATATATGTTATCACTAATTCTCACAACATGTCTACATAATACCTCCATAGTACAATATTTCAAAATAACATAATTGTTTGAATCAAGTACATTAAAAATATTTAAAAAGCATAAATAGATAGAAAACTACCACAAGTCTTTATCTCCATCTTCGTCTCCTAAATCAGCAATGTCTCCTCTAACATGTGTGTTGTAATGAGGAGTTGGTCAGAACAATAAATATTTTGTGAAATGAAAATCTCAAGCTTTACTACAATTGTATTTGGACGGTATCTTTTAGATAAGAAATATGTTTTACGTATTTAAACTATACCATATTAATAACTTTAACTGTAAATCCAAAGGCCTTTCCACCCCAATTCAAAAATTTACGCAACTATCATTTATGATGCAAGAGAAAGCATGCCAACCATTAAACACCTTTTTTTTAAGAATTAGGCATACTCTAACCATTTAATACCTATAAAATAGGCAAGTCTCCATCATTTAATACCTAACCCATTTCCAGTCCTTTTCAAAATTCTAACGCAACTAATCGTTGATGATGCAAGAGAGAGCACCCTAACCACTTAATACCTTTTTATTGGGAATTAGGAAGACTCTGACCATTTAATACCTATAAAATAGGAAGGTCCCCGTCATTTAATACTTAACCCAAGACAGGTCCCTCCATGGTTCTCAACTGACATCGTCGGGAATCCCATCAGGTCACTTAATACTTCTCCTAAAGAAAAAAGTTGGACCCTATGATAGTCACTTAATACCTCTAAACTCGAAGCGGACCCCTCTAAAGATTCTTCCTACTGTATCAATAACGTGATTATGACCCATAACCCTAACCGTAACATCTCACATTAGTCCGACTATTTGTAAGTATTGGTAGCCAGATTGACTGGACAGACTTACCCTACAGAATTAGGACTAGTCTCGCATTCGCTAAGGTTATTTATTATAGATGATGTCCCACATCAATCTCCAAAGTTACACCGCTGGTAGCTAGATTTAACTGGGTAGGCTTCTATGTAACTTTAAACTGACCTAGCATCTCTATAACTTAGTCACACTTCATATATATACACACTATCATACACAATCAGTAATCAAGGCCGTATAAGGTAACCACTTATTACGGCTTTAATTATGGACTAATTCCCATTATTATCATTAACTACCTTTCTGATAAATTAATGCTGTAACAAACTGGGATTTTCGACCCTCGAAAATCGACACTAATACGTCCACTGTATTACATGTCGAGCAATCAAATGCCGAAAAACCCGATAGTTAGGGGAAAGAAAAAGAAGAGGTAGAAGGAAAGAGAAACAACAACACAGAATCTTACATTCGCAGCGGAACAATATATAATAGATAATAACATGTCTTTATACAAAAAGAACTATAACTGTTATTTATAAATAACATCATCAGAGTACAACAAATCAACAAATGAATACTGGATAGTTATAGTAGCTTGTCCTCATAAGTGCCGACTATACAGTCTACAATACACAGCATAATAAAATCAAGTACGTGCAATATGTCTCTACCATCCAGCTCGTCTCCTGAGCTCCATAGCATCCTAACCTAAATCTGTAGTATTCGATCTGACCCAAGCATTATAATAAAATAACACCTGAGTCAGTTTGGAAAACCAGCGTGAGAAAACACACTCAATTTGAACTTATTAAAGTTATCAAAATCCTTTGAAAAACAAAGGTATCTCGTAAGACCACGTCACACATAAACTGGACGGGTTTTCCCCTTACGATAACTAAAACATTTTATATCAGAATCATCTGATATTATTATAGTGTCTATAGAAAATAAATAGAAAATAGCTGAAATGCTTGCATCTCACGTTTCAGCATAGTTGGGCACAATCAAAACCATACGGTGCTTATTAGAGAATGGATTCCATACAATGACTAGGCACTAGGGTACCACCTATCAGGTACAAATCTAGAAAAATGTACCGAGGACCTCGCCGGGATCCCCTACAACACAAGACCGACCCTATCCCTAACCTGGATATAACCGAATATGTTACTACCCTGGGTGTTCCCACCCTTATCGAGAGCTCTTTTTCCATGCACCACCGTATCCATAATTAATAATATATCCAAGGGTATCTAGAAAGGTGATAACATACCCTAATTGGGTATGACCCACTTAGCCTTGCTGCATATCCCCTGATTTTCAGTCATTCCAATTGATGTGGCTTGAGGCTACGATTACCTTTCAAGAACAATTTCACTTAGAATGCTCATCATCCTCTAATGACGATGTTCTGATAGCATTCGTCCATACAAGTTGTCCTGGGTCTGGACAAACCGAATCACCATCTTCACCATCTTCACGATATCCATTCGTAATGCTCAAATCAGATCAAAGTGGTTTTCGGATAATTAAGTCTGATCATGGTCTCTTCGATACAATTAACGGAATTGGCCAAATACTTGATAGTTGGTTATTTAACTATCAATATAACATCCATAAGCAGTCACTAGGCCCATATTATAATTTTTCCAAAATTTATTCTCAAAATATCTTTATAAGATATATATTCAAATCCCTTCCAAGTTTCAATATTTGAGACAACTCAAATATTTATATCCATATCAGGATATTTCAAACCATCTCTTATTTCAACACTTAGAAAATATTTAAAAATATAATTTTCTAAACCCCTTACTTCCTAACACTTAGGAAAGTTCCATTTATTTCTCTTTTCTTAAAACCCTTCACAATTTGTATTGTAAATTCCTTAACTCGTTTATAACGAATTCTATAAGTTCCTGATTCCTTAATTAAATCTCTTTATTCAAAAGTATATACTTATCTCACCGAAATAAGTATATTCACAAACCATTTCCTTCAAAAATATTTGAAAAACCTTTTGAAATAAATATGGAATGCACCACGCGGTATCAACCATGGATTCACAG
Source organism: Allium fistulosum (assembly GCA_030737815.1). Classification (NCBI taxonomy): domain Eukaryota; kingdom Viridiplantae; phylum Streptophyta; class Magnoliopsida; order Asparagales; family Amaryllidaceae; genus Allium; species Allium fistulosum. The sequence goes on along the minus strand of CM060901.1, from coordinate 118,317,761 downwards.
CTCAATGATTACGTCTCTATCCCAGAGAAATCCAAACTTAATTGCAGGCAATCTTTGCCTCCGATTTTGCCATTAAAGTATACCATTACTTTCCAAAAACTTATTTAATAATTAAATATAATTTTAAACAATTTAAATAATTACATAACTTTGAAACAATAATTAATTCTGATTTATTAATAAAATTCTAATCGATTTACAAGACTTGTTTATAAAACTTATAATTTATTTTGACAATTTAAAAATATTCAAATAACTAATTTTCTAAAATATTCTTATGCTAAAACATTTTTGAATTACTCAGTTCAATAATCAAAAACCCTCTTTTTAAAACAAACTCAACTACTCGATAAAAATATTTTTTCCAACTCCAATATAACCAATCTAATGTTAATAAATCTCTCTCGATTTATCATCAATCGATTTACATCCCAATTTCGTAAATCTCATTTTTCACATTTCTAAAAGTAAATCTATCATCTCTTTTAAACCCAATTTACCTATCTCACTACAAATTTTCACCGAGAATTTATATCTTCAATTTACCAAACGATAATCATTTCATTTTATTTATAAACATGGTTTATAAATCCCATAGTCTCATTTCCAGTTTACAATGGTTCCACATCACTTAAATCCATTATAGTCGATTTCTAAATTAAATCCATTTAATAATCAATTCCTTAAATAACCCAACTATATTCCAAAACAAACCAAATCTCAATCCTGCTTCCATTTTATAATTTAGAATCTTATTTAAGATCCAGTATAACCAATTTTATTTATTTCCAAATTCACTTCTATTTCCCCAATCTATTTAAAATCTTGATTTAAAAACCTTTCATATTTTAAAACAAGTATCACTTAGGAATTATTATTTAAAATCCTATATATATATATATATATTATTCCAAAATCTCTATTTGAAATATCACGGAATAGTCAACTACAATTTTAAACCATTTATTTTACCCAATCAATTTATTTTAACTAATCCAAACTCTATAAAAATGTTTTACTTCCAAAATATCTTTTCAATTTCTTTCCAAATTCAAAACATATATTATTGGTATTTTTAAAGTACCAAAATCTAGGCCAGTACTACCATAGCATCCCATAAATTCAATCACGCAATAATCTATCACAGATTTCTCAAACAAATCATATATCACCATATATGAAATTAAATTCAACATACTACCATAACAACCTGTTTTTCTTGCATCATCATATGTTGATACAACATAAAAATACCAATCTCGCTTCGAAGTGGAATATCACGATAATATAGGGTCATCTGCTATTATGCGGCGCGCATAGGGTCTCATCGGCTAAAAATATGCGGGAATATCAACCCAACTACTAATATATATACATACTATTATATATGTTATAACATTCAACTGATAATAATAATTGTTTAACGCCAAATTTTCTATTGATTAGAAAAATACCGATAAATTTTGAAATAAAATAACCGCAAGCGCACGACATACAATTTTAGTAAGTGGTGAGTACGGGTCGATCCGTAAGGAATTTTTAAGATTTTAAAATTTTCAATTCAATCAAATTAAACCAAAGCAAGAGGAAATTGTTAACTACAAAAAAAAAGCTAAAGCTAGAATTGAAATCTGATTTAAAAACTATTAGACAAGAGAACAATTTAGAGGCAAATCCACTCTCTTATTTTTGTAAATCAACAAACAAATAATTTATGATCTCTAACTTTGATATTAAGTGAAATATTGTTGTATTTATCATAAGTATGGTTTGTTTATGTTATTAATTAACATGACTCAAACCATCAAACTATAATACAACAAATAAACCACTTATCAATTCTCATGAAAATGAAGCCAAAGCAAAAGCTATTTTAAGTATGATCTATTTACTATTGTAACTAGTAATATAGATCATCAAATTTCATTTTTACTTTCATTTCAAAATCAAAAATTAATTAGCAAACGATGATGTAAATTGTGTTTATGTTGAATAAGAATAGCTCATTTGCATAAGCAATATAAGCTATCAAACCCACTTGTATAAACTTACATCAGAATTCACTTTCATGAAGCACAAGCTAAAGAGATCATAAATCATAAAAATGTTGAAATTACATAATATTTGAGAGCTTCATTACCCCTAATTGAAGGGGTTTACCTACTCATTTGTGTTATCAAATCAACACATGTAAGTTTCAACATTGAAAATGAAAGAAATTAGAGAATAAACAAAGAAAAAGAAGATTAACTACTAGAAGGAAATTAATTAGACTAGTGCATAAATGTAAATCTAAGCTATGAACATAAAAAGAAAGAGAGCATAGAAATAAACATTAACAATAAAACAAAGAAAAGCATGTAGAAAAGAGAGAAGAAAGAGGCTTGGAAGCCATTTTTATTTCACTTTGATTTTTGTTTACAACTTGCTAATTTCCTAAGCAAATATACGAGAGAGTAGAAGATATTTACATGTACATAAAAGGGCTATTTATACATGCATAAAACCTTAATTCTATTTTTAGGGAGCTTCCCAAAATGCGCTTTAGGAAGTGTGGCCACCAAGTAACCATTAGCCACTAATTAATCCCTCATTAAATGTGCATGAAGTTTTAACCTCCACTTAGTTGTCCATTAGCTTCTAATTGTATATTTAGGCAAGTGGGTGGGGTCCTCCATGATCTTGGACTTGAATTATTTCCTTCTTTTTTCCTTTGTATTCATTTGTGCATGCATATATCTTCATGAATCCCTCTTCCATATGCATCAAAATTTCCTATAAAAATCATAAAAAATGTCCAAGTAAAAATTCTTAAATTGACACATGCACAAAAATGACCGTTTTGCCCCTGAATGAAGATGAATATATGATGATTTGCAAATAATTGAATTTTGGTTTTAAACATGTTAAAATGACCAAATATGATATTTATTTAAATAAAAAGAGATAAAATATGGATGTATATATATGCACATTTACGTGCACATCAAATACCCCCACACTTATCATTTTATTCGTCCTCGAATAAAGGGAAACTAAGATAAATCCATTTTCATAGGGAGAACGATTGCATTGAGTGTATGCAACAAGCCATTAAACCTCTGGGTGTCTCCAGTAGGATGAGTGTTGTCTCGTGAGGGTTTTCAGCGGATACTACCCACAAAATCCGAATGCAAAGTGAAAATAGTTACAAAATGCAAGATTTATTTACAATGAGATGAATGCGAGTTTTTGAAAATATTTACAAATGAAGGATTCACTTTCAAATTGACACTCATAAGTTAAATATAGGTTTCGGTCATAATCTTGAAAATTTAAGTCATTTACTCGTCAAAATTTCCAACAAAAATTAAGTTGTCATAACAGATAGACTATGGTTTGGCTAGTTGTTTCGGTTGATAACACAATGCAATTATGAAATGGATCCTTAGTTGATTATCAAAGTTTGCCAAAGTGGTATTCTCATTTCTTTTCACTAACAAGTTAAATCAAACAAGTTAAAATGGTGCTTGGATTTCAATTTCTTACTCTCTCTTACTCGAAAATTTCATGGATGTTAACAATATTTACATATGCCTAACTTAGGTAAACTGAGGCCAGATATATTACTCGTGCACTGCCTTGCAGACCGATGTGAGGGGAATACAGAGCGTGGCGAGTGAACACACAAGTGTGAACACTTATCGACTGTAGGCATTATTAAAAAGAATTTTTATATACATACACCTAACTCAGATAAACTGAGGCCAGATATACCGATCATGCACTACCTTTCGGGCTTACGTGAAAAGGGTACAGAGCATGGCGAGTGAACACACGAGTGTGAACACATGACTCTAGGTGTTAAAAATATATACATATATACAAAAGTTATATATATATATATATTAGAAAGAGAGAGTTTTGCAAAATCGTCTTAGCACCATTTAACTTGGAAGATAAAATTGTTATATCCTTTACTTCAAATTTACCACTTTTTTAAACAAAGATTTTCAATTAGAACATACTTCATAATTAACACATATGAACCTTCCTATATACTACTTAAACCATTGTTATTTGTATTCAAACTTCATTTTTATTTTTGTTAAGACAAATAAATTTTCAAAACTTTCAATTTATTAACCAAAACTTATACTTATCCTATAGTGTTTCTTCAAAAATAAATCAAAAATGCTGAAAAGAAAATGTTTTTGGGATTTAGAAATTTTTATTTTTATTTAGATAAAGGAAAATGAAAGTTCAAAAATTCCATGAAACTTAAAAAAATGAAAATGAGACTCCCCCCCCACACTTAATTTTGGTTGTGTCCCCACAACTAATGCATGATATAATGAGTGTAACGGGGAAAAATATGTACATATTTACAAAAGATGGTTAAAATTCTTACTAGATGTAGCTTGGCTCATGAAGGATCATGAGCTCCTCCTCTTGGTTACTCGACAATTCCAAGAAAGGTTACAAACGATGACCGTTGACTTTGAAAATCGATCCATCCCTAGGGTTTTCTATTTCTACGGCACCATGTGGAAAAACATTTCGTACCATAAATGGTCCGGTCCATCTTGATTTAAGTTTCCTAGGGAATAAATGAAGTCTTGAGTCATATAAAGGAACTTTTTAGTTAGGCGAAAACGTTTTTTTTTAGGATTGACTTGTCATGAAAAACTTTTGTTTTTTCTTTATAAATTTTCTCGTTTTCATACGCGTCGTTCCTAAGTTCTTCTACTTCGTTGAGTTGTAGTTTTCGGTTTTCGCCAGCTTTTTCAAGATCAAAGTTTAAGTTCTTTATTGCCCACAACGCTTTGTGTTTGATTTCAACGGGTAAATGGCAAGCTTTACCGTAAACAAAATGAAATTGGGACATCCCAAGGTTAGTTTTAAAAGCACTACGGTAAGCCCAAAGCGCGTCGGTCAATTTCTGAGACTAATCCTTTCGATTTTTGTTAACAGTTTTCTCCAAAATCTGTTTTATTTGTCGATTTGAAACTTCAACTTGGCCACAAGTCTGAGGATGATACGGAGTGGATAACTTGTGGGTTATCGATTATTTTTTCATTAAAGTTTCAAAAGAACGATTGTAAAAATGGGTTCTGTTGTCACTGATTATTGTGCGAGGTGTGGCAAACCTCGAAAAGATGTTTTCTCTGAGAAACTTCACAAAAATTCTATGGTCGTTGGTTTTGCAAAGAACGGCTTCGACCCATTTTGAGACGTAATCGACAGTGAGAAGGATATACAAGTTTCCAAAAGAATTGGAAAAAGGTCCCATAAAGTCGATACCCTAACATCAAAGATTTCGATTGTAAGAATGGGTTTAGAGGCATCATATCTCGTCGAGAAATTCGTCCAAGCATTGGACATCGATCACAAGTTTTACAAAATTCAAACGAGTCTTTGAAAAGAGATGGCCAATAGAAACCACACTGAAGCACCTTTTCTGTAGTTTTTCGAGGACCGAAATGTCCACCACACGCTTGATCGTGGCAAAACGAAAGAACACTCCTGATCTCATTATCCGGAATGCAACGTCGGATGATTTGGTCGGGACAATATTAGAACAAGTATGGATCATCCCAATAGAAATATTTCACTTGGGACATGAATTTGCATTTGTCCTGTTTGGACCAAGATGAGGGAGTTTATTTAGTGACTAAGTAGTTCACTATATCAGCATACCATGGATCGATAGAAACTGAAATAAGTTGTTCATCGGGGAAGTTTTCATTGATTGGAAAAGAAGATGGTGCATTCGGAAGACGAAACAAGTGATCAGCTATGATGTTATCAGATCCTTTTTTGTCTTTAATTGTAAGGTTGAATTCTTGAAGTAAAAGGATCCAACGAATCAAATGGGATTTAGCATCCTTTTTAGCGAAGAGATATCGAAGCGCGTGTACACAGTAATGTGTGAACCTATCAAGTAAGGTCAAAACTTTTTGAGCGCAAAAACAACAGCTAGAAGCTCTTTTTCAGTTGTTGTGTAGTTGAGTTGAGCGTCATTCAGAGTCATGCTAGCGTAGTAGATAACGTGAAGGATCTTGTTAATGCGTTGTCCTAAGACAGCACCAACTGCAAAATTCGAAGCATCACACATTATTTCGAAAGGAAAATCCCAATTGGGTGCGCAAATGATTGGAGCATAAATGAGTTCATTTTTGAGACGTTCAAAAGAGGAGATACACTCATAGTTGAAATCGAATGGAATGTCTTTTCCGAGAAGAGTCGTCAAAGGACGAGCGATTTTACTAAAGCCTTTCACAAAGCGTCGGTAAAAGCCAACGTGTCCTAGAAATGATCGAATGTCCTTAACGGATTTGGGAATGGGTAGCTTTGCAATTACGTCGATTTTCGGTTTATCTACCTTAATGCCTTTATTTGAGATGCTATGTCCAAGGACCATGCCTTGTTTGACCATAAAGTGGCATTTTTCCCAATTAAATTCAAATGTTTTTCTTTACATCGATTTAGAACCAACTCGAGATGATGAAAACATTGGGAAAAAGAATCGCCAAAGATTGAGAAATCATCCATAAAATTTCTAGAAAGCATTCAATCATGTCGGAAAAGATTCCAACCATGCATCATTGGAAAGTAGCAGGAGCGTTACAAAGTCCGAATGGCATACGACGATAAGCAAATGTACCGAATGGACACGTGAAAGTCGTTTTCTCTTGATCTTTGGGAGCGATTGGAATTTGGTTATAGCCGGAATAACCATCAAGGAAGTAGTAGAATTCGTGGTCGGCTAAACGTTCGAGCATTTGGTCAATGAAAGGAAGAGGGAAGTAATCTTTTCGTGTTGCGGCATTTAGTTTTCGATAGTCAATGCAAACCCGCCAACCCGTTTGAGTATGAGTTGGAATAAGTTCGTTTGAATCGTTCTTGACAACGGTTAGCCCAGACTTTTTTGGTACAACGTGAATTGGGCTAACCCATGAACTATCAGAGAATGGGTAAATGATTCTGTTGTCGAGAAGTTTAATAATTTAATCACGCACTGCATCTTTCATTTTTGGATTAAGCCTTCGTTGCGTGTCACGAACAAGCTTGGCATCGTCGATTAAATGGATGCAATGTTGGACAAGAGCGGGACTAATTCCCTTAATATCGGTAATTGACCATCCAATCGCTTCCTTGTTTTCGAAAGAATAGAGAGAAGAGATGTTTCTTGATCAAGAGAGAGAGTTGTGGAAATTATGACGGGCAACGTTTCGTTATCTCCTAAGTATGCATACTTAAGGTGATCGGGAAGTGGTTTGAGGTCCAACTTCGGGAGTTGCTCGATTAGAGAATTGGGTTGAGATTCGGACTCAAGTGGAAGCGATTCAAAGGGAAGAGTGTATTTAATATCGTTGGGAATTTCATGAAACAGTTTTTCGTATTCAGCTTCGCGTTCGTCATTAAGGTCAAGTGTCTCGTTTTTGAAGTTTTCGTGAATGGCACTAACTTCCAACGTTTGGTCACGAGGTTCGTTCGATTGGCTTTCAAGATTGAAAATGTTGACATCCAAATCATGTTTCCAAAAGAGTTTTTCATCGATCCGTTACGACAATTAATTAAGGCATTTGAGGTGGCTAAGAATGGTCGGCCTAAAATCAATGGGATTTGACTAGCGGGATCTATCACGGGTTGTGTTTCAAGAATGATAAAATCAACGGGGAATATGAATTGCCCTACTCGAATAAGCACGTCCTCGGTTTCTCCCACGGGCTTCTTAATCGAGCGATCAGCAAATTGAAGCGTGACTTTTGTGGGTTTGAGCTCACCTAAGCCTAATTGTTCGTACACGGAGTATGGAATTAAGTTGACACTCGCACCTAAGTCTATCAAACATTTGTTAATCGTCTTGTCTCCAATTGTACACGAAATCGTAGGGCAGCCAGGATCTTTGTATTTGACGGGCATGGATTGGGACAAGACTTCACTTGAACTAGTGGCTAAGAAGACATTTTGGGCACTTGAGTGTGTCGCTTTTGGGTGAATAAGTCCTTAAGAAATTTCGCGTAAGTGGGGACTTGATGAACGATGTCAAGAAGCGGGATGTTAACTTTCACTTATTTAAAAATTTCCAACATCTTTTCCATTTGGTCTGAGTGTTTCTTTGGTCGAAGGCGATGTGGAAATGGAACACGATACTCGGTAGGCGGGTCTACTCGAGTAGAAGAAGAAGAATTTTGATTGGCATTCGATTCAACGTTTGGCTCCACGTTCTGTTCAGATTCATTCGTTGTTTTAGAAGTGTCGAGAGAGGTTTCCGGTAAATCGTTTGGGTTAACGACTTGATTATCGATTTGTTTACCGGAACGTAAAGTTGTGATAGCATTCAATTGGGTGACGTTGCTATCTTGAACAACATGGGCTTGATTTGAATTTGCGTTTTGATTTCTGGGATTTGGAAGGGGCTGACTTGGGAATGTTCCTCGTTCACATTCACTTACAGATGTGGCTAATTAACTCATTTGCATTTTGAGTTTTGCAATTGATTGGTTTGTGTTTTGCATATATGAGATTAATAAATTTTGCAAATTGCTGTTTGATTGAAGGCTTTGGGTAGTTGCTTTAGCCAATGTTTCAAGAGTTTTCTCAAGTGAACTTAAATGTTTATCGTCTTGGGGAGGATGAGAAGCATTTGGTTGAAAATTTGATTGTTGCGGTTGATTATGAGACGGACCCGCAAAGTTTGGTTGAAAATTGTTGGGCTGAAAGGGAGGATTCGAAGCATTATTCGGTAATGCTTGAAAATTGGGACGAATCGTATTCCTGTTGGGATTGTTTTGGTTCCACAAAAAATTCGGATGATTTCTCCAACCAGGATTATACGTTGGAGAAAACGGGTCGTTTTTGGCTTTGTTGAAAGCATTGATTTGTTCGACAGAACTGAGACACTGATCGGCTATATGATTAGGATCGTTGCATTATAACACATCAGTTGGGAAGCTTGTTCATTTGATTCGATGAGAAAACGTTATCGAATTTTTTAATCATTGCGTCGATCTTAACTTCCAAAGCAAACGAAGATCCTATCGAGTGTGCACTCGATCGTGAGTAAATTGATTTTTCGTTCGAACGTTCCCATTGGGATGACTTTTCAGCGAGGTTTTCAAGAAATTGCCAAGCATTATCATGATGTTAGGCAAGAAAGTTGCCTTGGCACATTGATTCGAGCATGGTTCGTGAGCTGTTTTCGAGTCCATCGTATAAGATTTGGCAAATCGTCCATTTTTCGAAGTTATGGTGTGGACATTTTATCAAAAGCTCTTTGAATCTTTCAAAATATTTTCCAAATGGTTCTCCCTTGAATTGATGAAAATTTACAATTTCGTTTCGGATTCTACTTGTTTTTTCCAAGGGGTAGAACTTTTTTAAGAAACCTTTTACGAATTCTTCCCAAGTTTTAATCGAGTTCGATGGTAAGCTATACAACCATTTTTCAGCATAATCCGTAAGAGCGAATGGGATTAATCGAAGTTTGATTCCGTCATCGGAAAGTTATTAGAGTTTAATGGTTGCACAAACTTGTTCAAATTTTGTCAAAAAGATGTATGGATCATCGTGCTCGAAATTGCCAAAGTTTGGAAGTGTGGCAATATGGTTCGAGTGAATTTCAAAATGGTTACCCGTAGGGGCGGGTAACATGATGCATGATGGAATAGAAACTCTATCGGGAAAGATTCTATCCATAAGAGTTCGAGGGGTATTCTCTTTTGCCATTTCGGGAGGATCGTCTATTCGAGTTACATGGTTAGTTGTTGAGTCGCGAGTCCAACGATTTGTTGTTGTGTCACGAGTCCAAGTACTCATGCACAAGTGAAAGTCGAGAAGAGAAAGAAGTTAGAAACGAGTTTAGAGAATGAAAGAAGATTTGAAAAATGAAGTGAAAAATTGTTTGTTTTTTTACAAGGAAGAAAACTATTTACCAAGTGAAATTTATTTTCAGAAGAGAAGTTTGATTTTTGGCTTTTCAAAATTTTTATATGTTTTTGTCTTTGTAATTTTTTTTTTGTTTTTGGATTTTCAAATTTCAAATATATACCAAAAGGATTTTTGTTTTTTTTAGAAAATGGAAACTTGATTTTTGTTTTTGTTTTTAAATTTTAATTTTTTTTGTTTTTGAAAAGATTTTGTATTTTTTTTTGATTGAAAATTTTCAAAGGAAAGGAAAAAGGATTTTTTTTATTTTTGGGATTAAAAACCAACTTTAGTAAAATTTACAATTTTTTTTTGAATTTTGGATTTTTTTTAAATATGCATGAACTAATGCAACTAAATGAATGCAAAGGACTTAATTACAGTTTTCTGTCCTTAGTAGCTCCTAACCCAAAATTGTATAATCACACTTTGTCTTAAATCAACAAAAATATTTCTCAGCCATGTAACGGGCAGGAGTTATCGGTGCACCACGAATCACCGTAGCAATGCAACCAAAGGTTTAAGTACCTTCAGATGAACAACCACTATAATATTTACGAATCACCATAATTTTTATAAATGGTTATTACTCTTCCGGAGCCTAGACAACAAGAAATAAAAAATTTCAAAGAAAACAATTGTGAAGATACAATTAAGCCCTAGATGAGCTCGCGGCACCCTTAAGTCGAATGTCTAACCTTTATTATTAGTCAAATTCTACGATGAAATGCGTTTGTGGGCTAAAGAAAAGGTGATGAAATCGCTCACCTTATGTGAATTGGGGTATTTACCTTAGAAAAGAAAAATAAGATGAGATGAGTGCAAAATAGAAATTAAACATGAATTTACATTGCAACTAAAATGAAATTTGTTTTTGAATTTTTTTTATACATCTAAATGCAAATGCAAGCAACCAACAATGCAATAAAAACAAGGAAAAAAGGCACGATACCAGAGCGTGCAGAATTATTAGCAGTTTATTTAAAAGCAGCAATTTTTTTTAAGCGCAAGCAAGGCAATTTATTTTTGGCAGCCGAGCGAAGCAAGTAATTCCTCTTGATTTTCTGCTTTGACGGCCAGAAATGAAAAACATGATGTATACAATTGTTTATATATATATATATATTTTAAAAACAAGTCAACACAAACCAAATTAAAACAAAACAAAACAAAAAACAAGTCAATACAACAAATTGAGCAACCCTTTTAAAAAAATTAAGACTTAAAGCTAAAGCTAAAAATAAAATAAAAGAAAAACATGCCACAAACCTGTCCCACTTTTAAACCATACCCACTATTCTTCTTTAAACCAAAGCTTTAATCTCTTTCTTCGTAAAAAAAATGGAAAACGAAACCACAAAATTGCTGACAAAAGAAAAAAATGTGCGATCCAATTCAAGAGTGATTCGATTTCGATTTGTCGGTGAGGGTTGGCTACTGAAGGAGATGCCGCTAGTTGATTTGGGAATCTGAATAGATGGATTGGCGATTTCAGTTTGCAGAGGAGTTCAGTACTTCGGGTGACATCGCGATTGCAAGTGATGGTTTCGTTTAGAATTTCGTGATTGGCGAATCGAATAGAACTGAAGTGAGGACTCGCTGTGTCTGGTCTTCGATTCGATTGCAGCAATTGGTATTTATTTTTACTTTTTGGTGAGATGTGGTAGACAGGAGGAGTTGACTTGTTCTTTTTGTTCTGGTGATTGGGTATGTGGTGATGGTCGGAGGGTATAGGGGGTGGTAGTGTTGAAGGTTGTTTCTTTGTGAAAAGGTATGTGAGTGTGGAGAAATGGTGAGTAATGGAGTAACAGTGAAGTATGGGGGGTGTTTGAAAAGGTGGTGTTTGAAAGGCGGTGGTCGTGGGGGATGTGATAATTTCGGGTTTGAATGTTGCATAGCAGCAGTTAGAGGAGTTGGACTGTGTGAAGTAGATGTTGGCAGGAGGAGTGTTATGGGAGGAAGCGTGAATAACAGTGGGAAGATGTTGCTGGAGGCTGGCAGGCAGATGACAGTCAGGGAGGTTTTCGACATAGGTATGTTTGTCAGTTGACAAAGCAGTGAATGAGGGGAAATGGTGATGGTAGTTTGGGTTTTTGATTGACTGAGATGTTTCAGGGAAGGCAATGGAATGCAGTTGACAGCTGAAGTTGTGTTGATGATAAAGCGCAACAGGGAAGTGTTGATTAACAGTGGATAGTGGAGAGACCGTTTTGTGAGTATAGTGGCAGTGCACTGTTTTGTTGTGGGATTTTGAAATGTGGATGAAGCAGATATTGGGATGAGTGGTGATCGTATAGATGATGCAAGTGGAGTAAAGTGGGATTTAGAAAGAATGTGTTGTGGTGGGAAGAAGGCAGTTATGTGTTGCGGAGAAGTGTGTAGATGAAAGATGGTGAGATGTATTGGCAGTGTGTAGGTGAAGATGCTATTTTCTTGAATGGTGAAGAGTATAGGAAGATGGTGGTGAATGTGTGCTGTGGTTTTGGTGAGTCGGAGAACTTGTACAGGCAGAATCAGAGATGATGGGTGCAGGTTTTAGTTGAGTGTAGTGGAGCACAGAGCAAGCAAGTGATTTCACTGGTGAGGCAGGTTGAAGAACTATGATATGGGGTTCAGGAGTGATTCAGGGGGGTGAAGAAGGCCTGGTTATTTGACTGAGGAAGTTGGCAGGATTTGTATATGCAGTGGCAAGTGTATGTGCACAAATGCACAGCGGCAAGGTTGTTATGGTTTTGACAGTTTGGTGTAAGAGATGGAGTGTTCTGGTTGTTGCAGTATGAATGAGGGCTGGAATGCAGTTGTTCAGAGGGGCAGTTTTGAATGTGTATGAGAATACGATTGAAATTGTGGTAAACCTTTTTTTTAGTTTGCACTGCAAAGAGTGATGGGTATGGGGTTGGATGAAGTTTGTGAAATGTCAGTGGGGTGGAAGATGGCAGGGTGTTTGTATGGTTGGTATAGCAGTATCTTTGTGGTAGTGCAGTGTAACAGGGAGTATGTGAGGCAATGTGAAGTGTTTAGTGATGTTTTTAATATGCAGCAGTGGATAGTGATTGTGCACAGAAAATGGTGGATGGACAGAGCAAATCAGAGAGGGGAATAAGAAGGCAAGGAACAATGATTATGCACAAAAAATGCCCAATGCACAGAAAATGCCCAGTGCAGTTTTGTAACTTTGTAAATGTAAATTGTAAATTATAGCTTAAAAATTGTAAATGTAATTGAAATGGAATGGAAGTTTTTTTTCTTTTTCAATTGAAGTTGTGTATTTTAAAAAAAATAATATGAAATGCAAATGAACAAAACAACTAGAAAACAACAACAAACACACACAAAAATGTCAACACAAGCAATTTTTTTTTACAATACACACACGAAATAAAAACACACAAAAATCAAACGAAAATAATTCGAAGAACAGGAAATTAAAATCAAATCAATTCTCCGACAACGGTGCCAGCGCCAAAAACTTGTTTAACGGCAAATTTTCTATTGATTAGAAAAATGCAGATAAATTTTGAAATAAAATAACTGCAAGCGCACGGCGTACAATTTTAATACGTGGAAAGTACGGGTCGATCCGCAGGGAATTTTCAAGATTTTAAAACTTTCAATTCAATCAAATTAAACCAAAGTGAGAGGAAATTGTTAACTACAAAAAAAGCTAAAGCTAGAATTGAAATGTGATTTAAAAACTATTAGACTAGAGAACAATTTAGAAGCAAATCCACTCTCATATTTTTATAAATCAACAAACAAATAATTTATGATCTCTAACTTTGATATTAAGTGAAGTATTGTTGTATTTATCATAAGTATGGTTTTTTTATGTTATTAATTAACATAACTCAAACCATCAAACTATAATACAACAAATAAACCACTTATCAATTCTCATGAAAATAAAGCCAAAGCAAAAGCTATTTTAAGTATGATCTATTTACTATTGTAACTAGTAATATTGATCATCAAATTTCATTTTTGCTTTCATTTCAAAATCAAAAATTAATTAGCAAATGATGATGTAAATTGCGTTTATGTTGAATAAGAATAGCTCATTTGCATAAGCAATATAAGTTATCAAACCCACTTGTATAAACTTACATCAATATTCACTTTTATGAAGCACAAGCTAAAGAGATCATAAATCATAAAAATGTTGAAATTACATAATATTTGAGAGCTTCATTACCCCTAAATTAAAGGGGTTTAGCTACTCATTTGTGTTATCAAATCAACACATGTAAGTTTCAACATTGAAAATGAAAGAAAGTAGAGAATAAACAAAGAAAAATAAGATTAACTACTAGAAGGAAATTAATTAGACTAGTGCATAAATGTAAATCTAAGCTATGAACATAAAAAGAAAGAGAGCATAGAAATAAACATTAACAATAAAACAAAGAAAAGCATGTAGAAAAGAGAGAAGAAATAGGCTTGGAAGCCATTTTTATTTCACTTTGATTTTTGTTTACAACTTGCTAATTTCCTAAGCATATGATAGAGTAGAAGATATTTACATGTATATAAGAGGGCTATTTATACATGCATAAAACTCTAATTCTATTTTTAAGGAGCTTCCCAAAATGCCCTTTAGGAAGTGTGGCCACCAAGTAACCATTAGCCACTAATTAATCCCTCATTAAATGTGCATGAAGCTTTAACTTCCACTTAGTTGTCCATTAGCTTCTAATTGTAGATTTAGGCAAGTGGGTGGGGTCCTCCATGATCTTGGACTTGAATTATTTCCTTCTTCTTTCCTTTGTATTCATTTGTGCATGCATATATCTTCATGAATCCCTCTTCCATATGCATCAAAATTTCCTATAAAAATCATAAAAAATGTCCAAGTAAAAATTCTTAAATTGACACATGCACAAAAATGACCGTTTTGCCCCTGAATGAAGATGAATATATGATGATTTGCAAACAATTGAATTTTGGTTTTAAACATGTTCAAATGCCCAAATATGATATTTATTTAAATAAAAAGAGATAAAATATGGATGTATATATATATGCACATTTACGTGCATATCAATAATTATCAAATCATCCAATCAACCAATAATTAAATTTCAACATTTAAAATTTGACTGGCAATCCAAAGATGAGTGAGATTTACTCACTTTGATTTTCGTCGATGCTGAAGCAATCCGTTTTAAATTTTAAAATTAAATAGACGTTTAATTTTTACTAAAATTCTTGCTAGCTCCAATTGTCACCAAATCAATATCATTTCGTAGAATATGCTATTACGAACACAATGCAAAAAATTGTGTTCGAATCCGACCTAGAATTTGTGAGTTATGACATTTATAAGGCTTTGAATTTAATAAAACAATTTATATAACTAATTTCTTTTCAAAAAAAAACAAGCCCATTACCCATAAACCAACCCGGCCCACCAAGAAATGCTTCTTCCCCAATTCTTTTTTTTCTCTTGCCTGTACACGAGACCCTCCACACGCCGTGCATGCCTAATCATTGACACCACCATCGACTTGCCTAAATCACCAACCAACCTCGCCCACGTCTTTCTCTCGTCACTCTCTACCACCCCATACCCAAAATTCTGAGCTCGCACCCACTAAGCAAATCGCGACCTGGCACTACTCGACATCGACCGTACCATAATCATGTTCATCCCCCAAGTGTCGCACGCCACCAAATCATGACCAGAGATGCGCCTCGATATGCCGATCCCAATTCCGAGCTCCGTTTAGCATTCCGACTCCTCGATTCCAAACAAACCCAAACCTTAGAAATTCTTTCTCACGCCTCTCACTGTCGACTATCCCCAAACTCGACTGCACCCTCCAAGATTTATGTCAGATCGAAGCTCATTGAGATACAAGAATTTACAAACTGGTTTGATGATTTTTAGACAAGTAGAATTTTAGTTAGGAATTTTGAAGCTTCCATGTTTTATATTTTTCATTGTGAATGTTGCGTGCTCTGGTTTTAAATAGAAGAATGATGAGGTGAAAGATAAGAAGGTGGCATGTAAGGGCTGTGTACAGTGACTTAAAGGGAAAGATAAGAAGCTGCTGTGAATATTTGACTAGATAATATTTTAATTTAAATTCCAAAATATCTCGATTTACACAACTCAAAATCTCGAACCCTAATCGAGGTGTGCCGCTAGGCGTTCATAATGTTATACCCCTATTCTGAATGCAATGGAAAAGGTTTCGAGTCCTAGTTCTATGGAGAAGATAGCTTTTTAGATCCAATTATTATATTAAACTTTCGATAAAAATTCAAAGCGTTTCTATCTCGTACGACCAAACGATAACTCTAAACGCTACGAAATTTGAAATTCGATAATAATACACTATTGCGGATCCAATAGAACTAGTTTCGTCGAAATCCAAGACTGTGCCCCGGAAGGCTATTTTTATTTGTTAATTCAAACGAGCTATTCTTAAAATCGAACAAATCACTACTTAACTCTAATTTAAAAGTTTTATTATCTTCATTCTTATTAATATAAATTTAATAAGCCTTTTAATTTTTTTAGCAAGCTTAAAACTCAAGATTCAGTTATTTTACTAATTTCAATTATTAAATTATCCAATAAATCATTAATGAAATTCAAGTTAAAAATTAAATTTTAAATATTTAAAATCAATTAAATATTCAATTTCAAATAACCAAAATTCTGGGTCGTTACAAATGCTATTTGCTACCCTATTAATTCTAATCAATACGATCAGTACGCTATAATCATTATGTTGTTATTATTATTATTATATATATATATATATATGTGCACGAGATTAGAATAAAATATCTCTAATCACATGCAAAAAATGCTAATTAATTTAATTTAAATGTCAAACTCATACTAGTCCCAAACTTCAAACAAAAATATTGCTAATATCCTTACCAGCAACTCACTCGTATACAAAAAGGAATAATACCAAACTCATCTCATATATTAACATAGTGGAATTTATCTCTTCTGTTTCAAGGAAAACAAGTTTTATAATTTAGATCTTTCATATTATATTCAACTTTTACACAGCACCTTGAAGTGAAAAAGGGTCCTATATGTTTTAGTTTATAAAAATAGGCAGTGCAAACTACAATATAAGAAAATTCATACTTTGCACACTATTTCTAACTTTATTTGCTTTTAGAAGCATTTTACTGCTACAAGTGAAATCAAAAAGAAATAAAGGTAATAGATTACAAATTATCTAAATCTCAATTACATATCTGATCCTGCTATGTTAATTTAAATGATTGAAATTCCAACATATTCAAAGATTGACATTTATTTAGGAACATTCTGGTAGTTTTAGATATTCTATTTTCGTTTACCAAAATTTCCTAAGGCATACATCAAATCCAAATAAACACTGTTCAATTACAAACATGCGAAAAACTTGATTTTCCACTTATCGAGAATTGTTTTCTCCCTAATTGGATCTGATTCCACCATGCCTAATTCCCTTTCAGATCTCCCTCTTTTGGAATATATAACAAAGTGAATTGTATATAGAAATTAGACTTAGAATCAGAAACTAGAGAGGAATTGAATTAGAAATCAAAAGAATTAAACATCTAAACCACTTACCTGAAAATCCTAACCGATCCTGAAATCTATAGGACAACAAAACCCGGAGACCCAGCATTCGTATTCAGTTTCACTTTTCTTTTCAATAAGGTCTTCCGGTTTTATTGTCTTCTCAGAGAAGACAACAAAACCAAGAGACCTTATAGAGAAGAAAAGTGAAACCGAATATGAATGCTGGGTCTCCGGGTTTTGTTGTCTTCTCTAAAGAAGAAGAAGAGATCTGATTTATACCGCTTCTAATTCTTTGTTAGATCTTTCCCTTTTTAGTATAGAACAAATAAATTGTATATAGATTAGATTTAAAATCGAAAACTAGAGAAGAGAAGGATTGGGAATTTAATTAAATTAGATATCTAAACTTCTAACCTGAAATCTTACTGTTTTTGAAAACCTATGGGGAAAGATTTTGGTAGAGCTCCGCTGTGGTTTTCAAAATGAAGAAAAGTGGGGGTATATGGGTATATTTATAGAGGTGAGAAGGAACCAGAATCATTGGATTAAAAACAATCAAATCTGAACCATTCTGCTCTCATTTTACCCTAGCCTCCACCCACTTAACGGTCAACCGCAAGAACCCTACCGGTCGACCGTTCTATTTCATTTTGGGATGTTTGATTACTTGCCATTTCTTTATTTATTTAATACTTATTTTAACACACATTAACTTTAATGTTACTTAAACATTAAGTATCACCCAACGTTAAACTTTTAAATTCAAATTTTAAACTTTTAAATTCAAATTCAAATCTTTAAATTTGAAAACTTCAAAAGTCCATAATTTCTCCGTTTGAACTCCGATTTCAATATATTGTATATGGAAATTGATCGGAAAATTACCATAGACACAATGATGCAACTTCCATGACCAAATTTCGACATTTACAAAATTTGCGTTTTAACCTTATTTTAATTATTAAATTTCTTATTGAATTTTATGGGGTGTTACATTCTCCCCCCTAAAAAGGATTTTGCCCCCGAAATCACCAAAAGCGGATAATGTAACACGCACTCAACAACCATGTTATATAACCAAGTTATTTACAATAATATACACAACCATCTACTCAACCAAAAATGCAATGTGATTATGTATGCAATAAATAGAGGTGAGCTCAATCCTAGTGTGAATGCAAGGTCATGATATATAGGCATATATGAAAACATACTAAATATACATAAAGTTCTAAATGAGTGCAAAAATATAGTAAAAAGCATGGCAACCATCTCATGCCATCCAATTTAGCAACCACGATGCAACCAAGTACTATATTTGAAGGGAAAAGTTTACTAGAGAAAACCTAGTGACGAGAAACCTTCATCATTTCTTTGGTTTCCCATGTGCTTTCCACTAGGTTATCTCCCCATTGAAATCGAACCAACCAAATATCTATGACGATCTCCATACAGCACTAGCACCTAATATACATAAAATAGTGTGTTGTTGTTGTGTCAATCGATGTAGTGCAACCACCAACATTTAAAAATGAAACAAAACATCAAGATCCTGTAGTATATCTCACAGCACATGGAATAAAATATACATCACAGATATAAAGTGTGAGAGATGGTAATAACTAAGTGATCCAAAATATTAAGTACAGATACACAAAGTTATACATCATGAAATAGAGTTCCCACCAGAAATAAACTCAAATAACTGTCTTATATTACTAATAATAGTGAACACTGCCAAGGCTCAACGGTATTCCATGGCGGAATAAGCATAGAAATCCATTATAATACGAGATAGCTCCCTCTAGCTCATCCTCTACATAGCTATTGCATCGCACCTAGACCTGCTATCAGTCCACTCATTTAAGAGCACCGAGATAATAACAAGCAAAGCATAAAACCTTGTGTCAAACAACAGTCTGGTGTGAACGGTAAATGGATCAAAATACTATACAAGTCGATATAGTAAGGAGCAAGGTATATAAATCATACCTGACATGTCCCTGTAATCAAAGAGTTAGCACATAATAATATAATATGCTACTCTACGTATCATAAAGGTGTAACACAACCAAGTGTGATAAAGGATTTCTAGTTATCCCTATCTCCACTACCTATCTCCGATGACAACCCTAGAGTGGTAGGTGACCAGTGAAGCAACCATGACAGGCATAGCATCCATCATACAATACTGATTGTCACTTAGTGTACTCTGGATATATGATAACTCATATAACCATTCTTCTTCCAGGGACTAATGGGAATCTCGGTTTTCAATTGCACTCTCTTTAGCCTAAAGTTGCTACTATACCCGTTCTTCCAGTTCAGGGTATATAGATCCATTCTTGCGATCTGGGTTAGCCATTCTTCACTACACATGAGCGTCCTCACGATACCCCTGCTTTGAGTACAAAAGAAAACACTCTGAGTATCAATGATCCCTTAGTATGCATATCTGAACCCTTCCTTTGCTCCATTTGACTTCCATTATCTTGGAGGAACCATTCTTCATTACTCCACTTAATGAATCCTTTCTTCATCGAGACATTATTCTTGAGGAACCATTCTACATTCCCGACTCTACGGCTCATTTCTTCATCAAGCCATTATCTTCGAAACCTAACTTCATTTATCATCGAGTTACTATTCGAAGACTCTAATTGTTATCATGTTGTTGTACTGGTGTCAGTCATCATATGAACAAGCCAACACCTCTAGCACAACCTCTAGAACTCCTGAACCATACTCCATAAATTTGATCCCATTAGACCAAGGATGAGAACTCGGTACCGACTTCATGAACTCGGTACTGATTTCTATACTTAGCCAAGTCTTGTCCCATCCCACTTCTTGCTCATAGTACTCCATGTCCAGATGTCTGTACCCTGACTTCTCTACTCCAAATCAAGTCGTCGTGTCTTCCAAACACCCTACTCCGTACCCTAGAAACAAGTCGGTGATGCCTTCTATACTTAGCCAATCATTAATGCAACACCTTGGACCACCTTCATAAGTCATCCCCCTTCACCTTTCAAAGTCGCCACCGATATGAAGCAACAGGGAGAATTCGGTACCGACCTCTAAAGTCGGCATTGAATTCTATACTTAGCAAATTTTGGGTTGCGATTTGGACCATGAGCTCTTTTCATGCTCCAGAATCTGCCTTTTGAGTTTCGTCCAATTCCGACCAGCTTTACCTCCGAGTAGCCCAATTTCTCGGCATATCTTCCTAACATCCAAAGCACTAGCAAACAACATCAAATCACATCATACATCATAGAATAACATGCATGTAACGACCCGGAATTTTGAACGAATTAAATTGAGAATATTTAATTAATTTTAAATATTTGAACGATGATTTAATTTGAATCCCCGATTCAAATTTGAAATTTGCGGTTAGACTTTAAAATTTAATCGATTGAATGCTGAATAAAAAATTTGAATCTTCAATTTTAAGTTCAAGAAAAATATTTCGAACGCTTGTAAAATTTATATTGATAACGGCAGTTTCAGAATTGAATTTTTAACCGTTTTGCTCAGTTTTTAATTTAAATCGTTCGAATCGATATTTAAAAAAATAGTGTTCCGGGGCGCAGTCTCGGAATTCGACGAAACCAGTTCCATTGGGTCCGTAACGTTGAATTATTGTCGGGTTTCAATTTTCGTATTTTTCGAAGCTAATACGTAACCGTACGACACATAAACGCGTTGGAAATTGTCAAATTGAATTCAATTTAAAATTGGTAATTATATCAGTTCACATCACCACGATCCTTCCCTTTATTTCAGCCTTTAATCAAGCCGAGAATCACGAAAATAAATCGTGTACACCATGCCTCCTTTCATTTGTATAATCTCCCTCATCCCTCTCTGATATTCAAAATCGAAATCTTCTCGAGATAAAAGAAAAATGGCGACAGAAGCTAGAGCCAAAGCCATCTCGTTCGAACTCAATGCTCGAACACGTGAAACAATCGTGTATCATCTTCAAATCGAACTGAGGGAGGGAGGAGTTTCGCGAGTTCAGTTCGAAGGGCAGTAGGGGATCGCGATTTAATCGCGACTGAGCGGAGGGTTTCGACACGGCGTTCGCAAAAAGGGGATGTCGCGATTTCGTTTTCGCGTGAGCTCGAACTCGAGCACGTGGAAGTCGAGGCCGAAGTTGGTTAGCCTGGGAATGGATCGCGAGTAGGATATTGGGGTTCGTGGCGAATCGAGGCAGTTCGAAATCGAGGTGGGGTCGCGTCGCGAGTTGCTCGCGTGGAGGCTGGAGGCGGAGGCGCTCGTGGGCGTGGGACAGTGGCTATGGGGGACTGCAATGTCGAGCGCGAGGTCAGGGGACAATCGCGATGGCGTAGCGTGAGCGTGGTAGGTGATGTACTGCTCTCGGCGGCGGCATTTGGGAGGGTGACTCGAGCAGGATTCGCGTGCAGGTGAAAGTGGTAGTCTCGTGTAGTTTGAATGGAGAGATCGATGACTTTGAGTTCAAGCAGATTAAGGTAATTTTATTTCAAAACGTTTTAGATTTAATATTAGTTAAGTTTAAACTTGTAAATAAACTGTTGTTTATTATTCACCTATCGGAATTCAACAGCGAAGTATAAAACAGTTTCGTTTAAATTAAATCAGATATACCCATATATGTAAACAAAATATATATATATATATACAAGGTTGGAAATATAGGAATTTTGAATTTATGGAAGTTCATATGAAAATTTGATTTTTGGAATTTATGAGTTGATTTAAAAATACAAATTATTAGTTAGTTAAATTAAATTAAAAGCGAATTTAATTATTCGTTGGTTCGAATATTAACCAATTATCAAATGTTATACAAGGTTAAAAAAATCGAGAAAAACAAACTGGATTGGAAAAGTAAACGGATTGCAAAATAAAAAGCTAAGGTGAGATCTCCTCACTCAGATTTAAATTTGTATTGCAGTTATTGATTGATATGATTGCTATTGGATGTGATATTAGATATGATAGGATATATCTATATATATAGCAATATATACATATTGGCATATGTATATATTGGATTGATTGATTTCCCGCCTCGTATAGCGGATGAGACCCTATTGCGCCGTTAGTAAGCGGATTTTTATAAAAACCCATATACCGCGATATTCCACCTCGAAGTGGAATGGTATTGTGCTAACGTCTTTGGATGCAGGGAAACAGGTTGGAGGGATCCAACTGGATTCCTCAACTGTATTTATTTATTTACAGATGTTGATATATATTCTGTTATCATATGATGATATATGATGTTTGATGTTGTGATGGACTAATTGATGCGTTGCATCATTGGATTCAAATTTTGAAATTTAAAAATAACGATGTTGATTTTAAAAGTGATCTTTGAAAATATACGTT
Organism: Allium fistulosum; assembly: GCA_030737815.1. NCBI lineage: Eukaryota > Viridiplantae > Streptophyta > Magnoliopsida > Asparagales > Amaryllidaceae > Allium > Allium fistulosum. The sequence continues at coordinate 118,294,927 of CM060901.1, read as the reverse complement.
TATTTAAATTGTTGAATGGATTTACTTTAAATAAATAACGTTAAAACTTTAAAGTTATAAAAGTTAAGATTTTGTGAATTTTAACAAAAAAAAGTAATTTCTTTTGAAATAAAGAGTTAAGAAATTTATAAAATGGTTTAAGTTGAGATTTTTGAATTATTAAACCAATGTATATAAAAGATGTGTCAAATTGATATTTATCAATTAAAGTTATTGGAATTTTAAAATGAGTTTTATAAGTGATATGAAATTTATAATTATAAAATGTGAAGATATGAAATTTATAATTATAAAATGTGAAGATATGAACTGAGGGAGGGAGGAGTTTCGCGAGTTCAGTTCGAAGGGCAGTAGGGGATCGTGATTTAATCGCGACTGAGCGGAGGGTTTCGACACGGCGTTCGCAAAAAGGGGATGTCGCGATTTCGTTTTCGCGTGAGCCGAACTCGAGCACGTGGAAGTCGAGGCCGAAGTTGGTTAGCCTGGGAATGGATCGCGAGTAGGATATTGGGATTCGTGGCGAATCGAGGCAGTTCGAAATCGAGGTGGGGTCGCGTCGCGAGTTGCTCGCGTGGAGGCTGGAGGCGGAGGCGCTCGTGGGCGTGGGACAGTGGCTATGGGGGACTGCAATGTCGAGCGCGAGGTCAGGGGACAATCGCGATGGCGTAGCGTGAGCGTTGTAGGTGATGTACTGCTCTCGTCGGCGGCATTTGGGAGGGTGACTCGAGCAGGATTCGCGTGCAGGTGAAAGTGGTAGTCTCGTGTAGTTTGAATGGAGAGATCGATGACTTTGAGTTCAAGCAGATTAAGGTAATTTTATTTCAAAACGTTTTAGATTTAATATTAGTTAAGTTTAAACTTGTAAATAAACTGTTGTTTATTATTCACCTATCGGAATTCAACAGCGAAGTATAAAACAGTTTCGTTTAAATTAAATCAGATATACCCATATATGTAAACAAAATATATATATATATATACAAGGTTGGAAATATAGGAATTTTGAATTTATGGAAGTTCATATGAAAATTTGATTTTTGGAATTTATGAGTTGATTTAAAAATACAAATTATTAGTTAGTTAAATTAAATTAAAAGCGAATTTAATTATTCGTTGGTTCGAATATTAACCAATTATCAAATGTTATACAAGGTTAAAAAAATCGAGAAAAACAAACTGGATTGGAAAAGTAAACGGATTGCAAAATAAAAAGCTAAGGTGAGATCTCCTCACTCAGATTTAAATTTGTATTGCAGTTATTGATTGATATGATTGCTATTGGATGTGATATTAGATATGATAGGATATATCTCTATATATAGCAATATATACATATTGGCATATGTATATATTGGATTGATTGATTTCCCGCCTCGTATAGCGGATGAGACCCTATTGCGCCGTTAGTAAGCGGATTTTTATAAAAACCCATATACCGCGATATTCCACCTCGAAGTGGAATGGTATTGTGCTAACGTCTTTGGATGCAGGGAAACAGGTTGGAGGGATCCAACTGGATTCCTCAACTGTATTTATTTATTTACAGATGTTGATATATATTCTGTTATCATATGATGATATATGATGTTTGATGTTGTGATGGACTAATTGGTGCGTTGCATCATTGGATTCAAATTTTGAAATTTAAAAATAACGATGTTGATTTTAAAAGTGATCTTTGAAAATATACGTTTATTTAAATTGTTGAATGGATTTACTTTAAATAAATAACGTTAAAACTTTAAAGTTATAAAAGTTAAGATTTTGTGAATTTTAACAAAAAAAAGTAATTTCTTTTGAAATAAAGAGTTAAGAAATTTATAAAATGGTTTAAGTTGAGATTTTTGAATTATTAAACCAATGTATATAAAAGATGTGTCAAATTGATATTTATCAATTAAAGTTATTGGAATTTTAAAATTAGTTTTATAAGTGATATGAAATTTATAATTATAAAATGTGAAGATATGAAATTTATAATTATAAAATGTGAAGATATGAAATTTATAATTATAAAATGTGAAGATATGAAATGTATAGAATTATAAATTGTAAAGATATGAAATTTATAGATTTATAAAGAATGAAGTTGTAGAATGAATGATTATAAGAAAATTTACTTATAAATTGGATTTTCGCTTTTAAATGGAATATTGATCGGATTGTTAATAAAGAAGATTTATAAATCAAAGTTGTTAAAAAAATATAGAAATAGGATTTATAAACGTTGTTTTATAAATTCAAAATCAATGGAGTTTGATAAATTAAATGTAGGAGGTCATTAAAGAAGATATATTCGCGATTTTGGATAGCGAATCTTTATTGAAATAAAATGTGTAGAGATGATTGAAATTTGGTTAAGTGAATTATATTCACGATTTTGGACAGTGAATATATTCTTAAGGAAAATGGATATGTTCTGGAGAAACGATATTATAAAATGAAGTAATTGTTTTAAAAGATGTTTTAAAACGTGTTAAATATCGAAATCATAGATTTCAACATTCATTGTTGAAATAGACGTTTTCGAGAAATAAGGAAATGATGGACTATAACACTGTTGTTATAGTAAATGATTTCCGAAAGGAAATGTTTTTAATGTAGTATTGGGATTTATATATCTATCTAAATCCGAATCCCTATACTAGTGATTTTGAGTCGTCGTAACGATGTTTTACGTAACATTCGTTTTGACTCAAATAAATGTTGTTATAGTAAATGATTTCCTTAAAGAATGAAATGTATACTTAATATTGATTTAAGTATATCGAATATTTTCCAAGTGTTGAAAATAAATAGATTTGTGAAATACTTATTTTTAAATAAGTATGGAAATGTTTTTCCAATATGAAATGAACTGTTTTGAGATTTTATCTTCTTAAAGATAAATTGAAATTGAAGATTGAAAACGATTTGAAAATCGTATATCAGTAGATATTTTGAAAGATATAAATTCACTATGGAATTTATAAAGGAAAGGGAAACTGTTTAGAAAAATAAATGTTGATTTATTTTTGAAGTGTGGGAATTCTATATCTAATAAAGATATTTTGGAAGATAAAATAATTTGGAAAATTATTTGGAATCTGATGATGTTGCGCATCTTTATTGATAGTTAAATAACCGACTATCAATAATTACCTTTAGATAGGTATTTGTTGTGAATTGGATGAATTTGAATGCCACACTTATTTTTGAATAATCGCTCACTATTCGGGTTAGCCGGGAAAGGACCATGGGGTCGTATAACCCATTCCGAATGTGTGATACGTCGTTATGAATTGCATTCGAAGACCGGTGTTGAAGACCGGATATTTTTGAAAACGGAAGGATTACCGTCGAGTTACTCTACATCGGCTGATCTCCGATTTAGAGGTTTTATCACCCTTAGTGACGGGAAGTCCCGACGTGATTGAAAATTATCCGGATATGCAAGGGCTTCGTGAGAAGTGCCTTCGGTTCTGTTCGATCCCGGAACAGACTTGTATGGATTGTGTGTCTGACGTTACAATTTGAGATATAAAGCTGATTTCTTTCAAATACATTTCTGTTGGTGGCGGAGAATTTATTCTCTTAGCTTAACACCCTTCTCTGAGACGTACGAGCTCAGAGGTTATGTAGTTGAAATTTATCAGCGATATATCCCAATTTGGTAACGTGGCATACTGAGTGTTGCTGTGAAATGATCAGTGTTTGATCATTTGTGATATGATCATTTGTTTGATCTTATATCTTTGTGATCATAGGTTGATCATTTTGTTTGACCCGAAGCAGGGCTTTGTAGAAAGCGCAGCTTTGTGGACGAGACTTCGTCGAGCCTCACACCCCGGAAATGGTCGAAACAGGAAGGATGCGGCAAGGTTCTAGGGAGTAGCGCCCCTTAGTGTATGTCATTCCTTTTGGATAGAGGTGGTATCATGGTATGGAGCCCAGATACTTAACCTATGTGGTTGCTGCATTTTTTTCTATGTGGTTTGTTGGAAATCGGGCATCCTCGGGAAGATCGGTTACGATCGGGGGATGGCATACGCGTGTCAGTAGTTACCTACTTTTGCAAAGGTAACCCGGCCTTGTGTTGGCAGAGATCTAACCGTAATGTTAGGTTATTTCTCGGGTCGTCTATTCCAGGGACGTACCCATCGTGGATAGGAAGTTCCTTAGCTTGACCATTTGTTGGAAATCCAAAGAAACAATACGACACTTGTACGGTATTAGTTGTAGGACCTGCCATTCACTTATGGTGGTCACCACTGTTTGGATGGTAGCTATAGTAGGCATAGTTCGGAATGTCTATGCTGGCTAAGATTAATATTATACTTTCGAAATGCTTTCTACACTATGCACTAATAATAATATCAAAAATGATTTGATTTTGCGTATCAAGCATCTTTGACTATCATAAGAAGAAATCTCCTCCAATTCTGCGTTTGCATTGTGTGTGTGGCGGGAGGTCTTATGGTAGTTTCATTTTCCAAAAGCATTGCGAATTTGTTTTATTTTCTTTGTGAAAGAATAACTGTTTTACGATCTCACACCAGTCACCATGACTGACTCGGAGTTTATTGTTTCCCTTCTAAACTCTGGGTGCCCACCAATTTCCACACGGGCAGTCTAGAGTTAGATTATCAGGATATTCTGGATATTCTGGAGCTTTGGAGATAAGATGGATGACGAGACATAGTATTTGTATCTGATAGTATTTATTCCGCTGTGTATTCTGTATGAGGACAAGTTTATATAACTGTCCATTGTTGTATATTGACTCTGATGATTGATGTATGTATAAAATGATATAGTTCTTTGTTTTAAAAGACTAGTAATTATCTATTGTATATTGTTCCGCTGCGACGTGTAAGATTCTGATATTGTTTTCTGTTCTGATGTGTTTTCTGTTGTTCTTCTTCTTTCTTTCTTCTCTTTTTCTTCTATCTTCTTCTTCTTCTTCTTCTACTTTTTCTTTTTCTTAAAACCCTCACTATTGGAGTTTCCGGCACTCGATTGCTCGGCAGTCGATAAAGTGAGTATCGATGTCGAATTTTCGAAAGTCGAAAATTTCAGTATGTGACAATGCATATACATCCATTCATACAATCAATACAGGAGCATGTGATAGGAGACTAAGTTTTATATAAACACATGCATATAGATGATAGATATTACATTAACATGTGGATATGAACTAATAGATTACAAAAACTATTTTAAAACCATTTCAAAGTCTCATATTTCTGGTCTATGGCATGTATGAATAAGTGGTTAAAGTTAGAAAACCATTCTTAGATCAAAAACATGTTTAAAACAATCATTTTAACTATATAAACAAGTATAGGAGAGTGAGAGACCAAGAACCACTCACCAAATACCTAAAATACCAATTTTTCTCATCAAATCTGAAGTAGATAGCAAAGGAGATGAATCCAAATCAGCAAAAAAGATAATCATAAGTTTCTTTATGCTAATCCTCTTTCTAATCAATGATTAAGCTAAGATTGGTAAGGAATATGTGTTATTATTGATGAAATTAGGGCTAATGGAGGTTTAGATCTATTTTGGGGAAGAAGCAAATGACTTAGATCAATTCCTACAGCCTTCTATTAGCATAAAATTCGAAGTGGGTTAGTGAGCCTAAGCATGAGCTTAGTAATTATCCACTAAAAATGGCCAACAGCTGCCAAAACTTAAAACTGTCATAACTTTCCAACAACACGTCCGTTTTTCTATTTAACTACTCTACGAAATGGGAAACCATCATCCTGAAGCAATGGATGTGGTTTGAGACCCTAATTCAGCTCATATCAAAAGTTATAGTCCATATAAGATTTTCAATGTCAAAATGGTCATATAGAAATTCGAGAAAAATCATAGATGTGAAAAATGTCCCTAAGAGTCACTTTCCAAAATCTTAGAGTCATAAGACCCCATACAAATAAATTAAAATATTTTATGATCCTCCAATACGTAAAATACGGGTTGTTACAGTATCTTTGTTACGAAGCTTCTTGATACCATGCTCCACTATGAGTGTGGTAGCATGGGAGGCTATCGGCTCCATCTCAACATCTATTAACTATTCTGGCTCTATTACAGAGGCAGTGTCATGTCGACATTCCCTCAAATGTGGGACACGAAAGACGTCACAGACTCCCGCTAGCTTGTCCGAAAGCTCCACCAAATAAGCAAGTTTGCCCATCCTCTCTAAAATCAGAGAAGGCCCAACGAACTTTGGCATCAACTTTCTAGATGTACCAAACCTCATAACCTTTCTAAGAGGGGAAACCTTGACGAATACCATGTCCCCGACTGAAAAATATAATTCCTTTCTTCGCTTGTCAGCTTAGGACTCCTGACGGTCATGTGCGGCCTTCATTCATCATCTTATCAATTCTACCTTCCCCGAGGTCCTCCAAAATCCATGATGCAAGCTCTTAACAAATCCTCTAAAATTCAATGTGTTTCTGAAGGCGATTGCGAACTCCTCCGAATTCACTAGTGAGCAAGGGGTCTCTATCACAAAAATGCTAACTGGAACTCTATATCACACCACTTTCTTGACATAAATCTGTGCTAGAGATGCTGCGGTCCTACTACTTCCAAAGAAAGTAAAATGAGCCAATCTACTATGACCTAAATACAATCATAGCCTCTAGGCAACCCATCTATAAAGTCCATCGGTATATGCTCCTATATCCTAGACAAAACCTCCAATGATAATAACAATCCTCTGGGCTTGCCTTGCTTAGCCTTAATCCTTTTGCACGTCAAACATCTCGAAACAAATTCTGCGACTCACTCTTCATCCTTGACCAATTATAAAATTCCTTTCATATCCCTATGCATCTTATCACATTCAGAGTGAATGGTAACACTCTTCAAGCATAGGGTTCGAAGCATTCTAATCTAATTTCCTCATTAACTTCCAGACTTACCGATGGTTTATCGCAAGTTAAGTGTCCTTATGAAATTCCCTTATTTACGTTGTTCCTCAATAAGTATATATTTATTTAGCGGTTTAATCTCATCTATAAAATCAACACAGTGATCAGGCTTTTAAATCTCCCCGAGATGGCCGAGATGAAAAATCCGAGATATCAGCCAAAATCCGAGATTTGGCAGCCTATTTAGTTATAAGTGTTTTAAATATCGCCCGAGATAGCCGAGATATTTTCCCGAGATATTGGCCAAAATCCGAGATTTAAAACACTGACAGTGATAAAGTAGGAACATGCCTTATACCATATCAACCATTTTGATTTCCTAAAGGAGACAACTAGCGGTTACAACCTAAAATTTAAAAAGAAATTTTTTCCAGAAGTTACATTAATCATCAACGGGTGTTAATTGTGTTGGGGTCCTAATGCTCCTTACCAATTTAAGATGGACATTCCTAGAATGTCATTCCAAAATCACCCACCTTCCATAATTCTCCTTCTTAGTTCTAATAAATATCCATTACCTGTAATAACTAGTGATTAATATCAAAGTTGAAAGTCTCTAATCAATCGTTATTTAATCCCTTTCAATCCATTACCAGTTTCAAAATTCACCTATTATGAGTATTCAGTTCCTCCATAATCACCATATTAGATTCCTTAATCAGTCCCTTATTTAATTCATTCATTTTCCCTAATAATTACACATTTATCGCCCTTTAAATCTATAATTAATGTCCATAAATCCTAGTCCTATAATAACTTCTTTGTTTATATTTAATATGGATACGGTTGTAAATTACGTTATTTATATATTTCTTATTTCTAATTATTAATTTCTAAACTAGAACATTCCTCTCCATATTTTATTTTATTCGAGCTATCCTTCGTGAAGGATTATCGCTATAATCTTCCATAAATTAAAAACAAGTGATACTTTTGCTTTTTTTAAATTACAATGAATTTTTTATTTTCTTTTATTGAAATCAACAGTGTAAACTACGGAAAAGAATATCCAAATCTCACACATCTCTTTCCATTTTTGGTATATCTCTTGTCAATTTAAATGACACATTCTTATACATATCTTGGGATTGGATAATTTGTGGAAATTAAACAGAATACGCTTAAAATAAATTGAAAAATGGAGATTTACAATCTAAGTCAACTAGGGCAACCAAATTTACAACCTCATTATAGATCTGGAATATCTTTACAATTTACCAACATTCTACAAATAAGTGCTTGGAATTGATTTCAAATTCCAGATCAGATTGTACATACTATTCTTATTTTATTTATATCTAAAACTTTTAACCTTTCCTTGCCTAAATAGTGATCCTTATCTACTCCAGAGAAACATAAACTTAGAAACCCACATTATGATAACTTGCATCATTTGAAATTAAAACTTGCAACATAATTTCCACATCTTGAAAGAAAACCTTTAAGCATAATTTCCAAAAGAATTTCCATCTTGCAAAAATAGTTTGGGGAATCGAATCCCCAAAAGCATCTAAACATCATATTTTATTTCATTAATATACATATTCCATTTTTATTAAATGTTTGGACAAAACCTTCTAAAAATATGCGAACCCAACATTTCGAAAGTTTCAAACCATTTACCGCTTTATTCTTAACCTTAAAATTTAAAATTTGCTTGGTAAAATAATTTTTCTTCTCAAATACTTTTACCTTAAGGACTTACTTCTTTAAAAGTATGGTCTTTAACCCAAAACATTCGAAACTCAATTATTAAACAAAACCATCAAAAATTCAAAAATAATTGCTTAATCCCAAAAAGGAGCAAAATAATTTCCCTCTTTCAAAAACTTTCTACATTAAAAATTTATTACTTTAAAAGTTGTTCTTTTAATTCAAAACATTCAAATGCATCTTTTACAACCTTAAACAATAAAAAGTGGAGTAGATAAAGATAAATTCCATCTAATTATTTTTTTGTCCCATTCTCATCACTTCTGTCCTACATTATCTCTAACTAAATTACTAATCCTATTTTATAAGTTCCTAACTCTATTCCTATCCAAATCTCTCAATATTGCCTCAACAAAATTTCTAAATTATTAATTTCCAAATTTCCTATTTTTCTTTCAAAACAACAAATTCTAAATAAATCCTTTGAAAACTTTACTCAAAATATTTCAAGGAAGTTTCCAAATATCATATTTATCAAATTCTTTCACATAGGGTTGGATTTTTAGAAATTTACTTTAATTGTCCTTTCTATTGAACTTTCTTCCTCAAACATCCCTTAAGTCCGAATGCTTACAACTATACTACCTTAAAATATTTAGTTATTACCCAACATGCTTATTCACCATTTTTATAAATGTTGATTGTCCGTAATAAATGATTATTATTCTAACCGGACAATTTCTGAAGACATTTATTTATTAATTCTAATCTTTTCTATTATCTTTCCATAATTACCCTAATAATCTCTTTAATCATTCCATTTATATCCTTATTAAATTCTTGTAACTCCCTATTTATTTCACATTTATTGCCCTATTAATCTTAGAGTTACAATCTCTTCCAAAAACATTCCTAACAATAGGGCATTTGCCCCCTATGTAATTGGGGTAGGAGTATAACTTTCACTATATTTATTTTTCCACCCCATAGTCACCTCGCCCATCCTTCTGGAATATGGTCATGACTACTTCTGTATTTTGAATTTATAGAGTAAGTCCTAATTAAGTGTACATACATATTTATATAAAGTAGGGTATTTGAAAATTATTTTCAAAAATAACAAATGCACCACTCATATATATGCCTACCCTCATTGATCTGGTAACCTGGCTCTCATACCAAGTGTAACAGTCACCCTAAATAGTAATGGCAATAAATGGTAATCTAAGTATTTGGTTTTACAGCCAGAATCTCGACTGCCTAGGCTAGTCCTCCGACTGCCTGACTAACCCAAATAGGGACATGTAGGGTAAGAGACAAAGCTTCTCCATAGTTCACAATGCGAGAACACCCTATCATACTTCAACCAACTCTAATACCAAGTGTAATAACCTGCCCTGAAAAAGGCCTTAATTCCAACCCAGAAAAGGCCTGTCAAAATTTAGGTCCATTTCAAGACTAGCTGTTGGTAGATAAAATTGAAACAATACACGGTATAAAGAGTTATATATCTTTACTTTCAGAATCTCATAGCAAAATGGATAAAACACAATATCAAAAATAAATACCCATTTCATAAAAGAAAACCATTTCAGAAACAATATACGTTATCACCAAATCTCACAACATGTCTACATAAAACCTGTAACAACCCGAAATTTAAGCTATAGTAATTAATTAACGAGTTGATTAATGATAAAATAACTTTGTGAAATTATCAGAATTGAGCCATGGGAGTTCCACCATTGTGTCTGTGGTAATTCTTTGGTCAATTTCCATACATAGAATGTCAAAATCCGAGCTAATATGAAGAAGATATGAATTAAAGAAGAAATGAGAAAAAGGAAAGAAGATATATATATATATATATATATATATATATGGGGCTAGGTCGACCCTCACAATGGCAAGGTCGACCAATAGGTCAACCCTTGCTAGTGAAGGTCGATGGGTAGGTCGACCCGCCTACCCAAAGAATGCATTTTTTACATCGCTTTGTCCAGAACGATTTTAACATGTCATTTTGCTATTTTCACCTCATCCCGTGCATCCGTGCTTCCATCCGACGGTTCCTATCGAGCCTATGATGTAGTTTCCCCAGATTTAATCTCCAAATCCAACAGTCTGAGATCCACAAGTGACACTATAAATAGGATCCTAGCCTAGCTATATTCTCATTCAGATTTTCTCCATCTGGGTTCATTGCTTGAGACTGGACCCTAAATGGAATACTTTTCCGAGGAGAAGATCATTTTAATTAAAATATTTTATACCCTTTAAGTGGATCCGTGAAGGCCAAAGGAAAGAGCTAAGGACCATATGTGAGTGTTTAGTTATTATTTTAGATTTTTAAGTAATTTAAAATAATAGGGTTTCCAATAGTTGTAGTTTTTCTACAATTTTGGAGTAACCTTTATGCAAGTTTATTTACAGTTTTAGACTTGTTTTTCAGTCTATTTTCTTTTAGCTATTCTATTTCAGTTATTTGCAATTATTTACTGTTAATTATATTTTTTCAATTATTTACATTATTTACAGTAATTTACTATTATTTACGTTTTATTTACATCTATTCTACGTTGGGATTTCTTCTGTAATTGTCAGTTTCTTTTTAATTTCCGAATGGAATAAATAGAATAGAATTAATCGCGAATATAGACTAAATTATAAGAACACTGAATTTACAGAAAATGGAATGTAAAATAAGCAGACTATAATAAATTGAACTTAGACTGAAATAGGCAAATTTAAGATATTTACAAGCATAGTTATAACATGTAATTATAACTAAAAAGAGAAAATAGAAGAAATGGCGAAAGTAGCTTATTTTTATACTTAGACCTTGGGTTAAGTTAAAAAGCAAATAAAACAGAAATAACGGAAGAGGCTTATTTTAATAAACTTAGATCTTGGATTAAGTTAATAAGCAAGCTATAGAAGATCAGTATTGTAGGCCCAACGGGGTTGTCCTTTACTGATATAGAAGACCTGTATTGTAGGCCCAACGGGGTAGTCCTTTACTGATATAGAAGACCTGTATTGTAGGCCCAGCGGGGTAGTCCTTTACAGATATAGAAGATCGGTATTTTAGGCCCAATGGAGTAGTCCTTTACAGATATAGAGGCTTATTTTAAAAACTTACATTAATAAGAAGTCAATAAATAGAAGTTTAAATCATGAGGATTTGGACAAGGGGAGCGACTAGATTTTGTTTGTTAGATAAGACCCGTACCAACAGCATTCCCTTTTAGTCAGACACAGGTGGTCTCACAATAGCACAAGTGAGGCAGTGGTAAATAAAAGGTCAAGAGGAGGGAGCAACAGATAGCGCGAACCTAATGGTTGTCGAGCGTGTGGCCTCGGTGTTAGTTGATAAGTCATTATTGAGTTCCAAGCGTTAAGTAAGAATCTATTGCGTAGGGACTAACATGGTCTAGTCCATAATAGTAGGTGTCTATTGCGTAGGGACCAACAGGGTCTAGTCCGTTTCTTTTACGTAGGGACCAACAGGGCCTAGTCCGTATCTTTTGCGTAGGGGCCAATGGATCTTGTCCGTAGTAGGCACAGTAGAGATAGAAGGCCGATCAAAAGGGTAGAATTAGGACTTCAGTCTAATTAAAGTAGGATTAGGGTTTCAGTCTAATCAAAGCAGTTATCTAAGAAAGGTGCAAAAAATCTAATCGAACTATCCAAACAAAGCAAACAGTTAAATCGTATTTTATCCCAGCTTTATCTTTCCTTTATTTCCTTTTATAGCAGAACTGTTGCAAAGACTATTATCTTTATCTTGCTTAAGAATACTAGTAATTACTTTCATTCACTAGACTTTTAGTCTGACCCACTCCTCTATTTTCCTTTCCCCTCCCTCATAGGCCACCAGAGGCAGGGATAGGAGATTTCAGAGTTTCTTGGAGGTTCAGCTGCAGAGGTTTTCTTCATGTACTCTACTTCTTCTTTTTCAGTTTTAATTTCATTTGATGTACTGGTACTTTTCTTTGAGAGGGATGGTTATTTATGTACTCTAATGTTATGACTGAGATAATGTTTTTCACTAGACATGGATATTTGGTATTTTGAGACATATTTGGTTTTATGAAGTATTTATGGAGTTTGATTTTAAATAAGTTATTGTTTTAAGTGGAAATTAGGTTGAAGGGCTTCTATTTTCAGGGTAATAAGTTTTAAGGACAACACTTTTAAATAATTAGTTTTAAGGACAATTTACAGGATAATGATAAATTCATTTATCTTTTTAAGTTATACAGGAAAATGATAAATCTTTTTATCATTATTTCTGTATAATTGAAAATGATAAATTCTTTTATCTTTTTCCTGTAAAATGTCCTTAAAACTAATTTTTTAGAAATAGTGTCCTTAAAACTTATTACCTGCACAAATAAGCCCTTGAAGTGAAAATCCCCTTGTTTTAATTGTTTCCGCTATTTTATTTATTTTGTCTTGTGAATCTTAGTCTCTGTAATTTTTTAGCTATACCTACAATGTACCACATCTTTTAGTGTGCCTTTTTGGATATACTAAGGGGTGTGGGTTGTTATAAAACCTCTATAGTACAATGCTTCAAATAACATAATTGTTTGAACTGGGTACATTAAAAATGTTTAAAAAGCATAAATATATAGATAACTGCCACAAGTCTTCATCTCCACCTTCGTCTCCTAAGTCAGCATTGTCTCCTCTAACCTATGTTTTGTAATGAGGAGTGGGTCTGAACAACAAATGTCTAGTGAAATAAAAATCTCAAGCTTTAATATAATTGTATTTGGACAGTATCTTTTAGATAAGAAGTATGTCTTATGTATTTAAACTATACAATACTAACACCTTTAACTATAAGCCCAATGGCCTTTCTAGTCCAATTCCAAAATTAACGCAACTATCATTTATGATGCAAGAGAAAACATCCAAACCATTAAAAACATTTTTATTGGAATTAGGTAGACACTAACCATTTAATACTTATAAAATAGATAGGTCCCCATTATTTAATACCTAAACCATTTCCAATCCATTTCTAAATTCTAACGAAACTAGTCGTTGACAATGCAAGAGATGGCACTCTAACCACTTAGTACCTTTCTATTGGGAATTAGGCAGACTCTGACCATTTAATACCTATAAAATAGGCAGGTCCCCGTCATTTAATACCTAACCCAAGGTTGGTCCCTCCATGGTTCTCTCTTATGGACATCGTCGAGAATCCTATCAAGTCACTTAATACTTCTCCTAAGGAAAAAGGCAGTCCCTACGATAGTCACTTAATACCTCTAAATCCAAAGCGGACCCCTCTAAAGATTCCTTCTACCGTATCAATAACGTGATTATGACCCATAACCCAAACCGTGACGTCTCAAACTAGTCGGACTATTCGTAGGTACTGGTAGCCAGATTGACTCGAGAGATGTATTCTACATAATTAGGACTAACGTCACGTCCATTAAGGTTATTTATTATAGGTAATGTCACACATCAGTCCCCAAAGTTACAATGCTGGTAGCCAGATTTAACTGGGTAGGCTTCTATGTAACTTTAGCCTGACCTCGCATCCCTATAACTTAGTCATATTTCATATATATATATATATATATATATATATATATATACACACACACATACACACACACACACTATCCTACACAATTAATAATTAAGGTCATATAAGGTAATCCCTTATTATGCCTTTAATTATGCATTAATTCCCATAATTATCATTAAATATCTTTCAAAGAAATTAATGCTATTTACTATGCTATTAATTTTAATCAATACGTTCAATACGCTATAATCATTACGTTGTTATTATTATTATTATATATATGTGCATGCAATTCGAATAAAATATCTTTAATCACATGCAAAGAAAACTCTAGTTAATTTAATTTAAATGTAAATTCATACAAGTCTCAAACTTCAAGGAAAAATAAAGCTAATATCCTTAGCCAACAACTGACTTGTATTCAAAAATGAATAATACCAAACTCATCTCATATTAACATAATAGAATTTATCTCTTCTGTTTCAAGGAAAACAAGTTTTATAATTTAGATCTTTCATATTCTACTCAACTTTTACACAATGCACCTTGAAGCAAAAAAGGGTCGATACATGTTTAATTTATAGAAATAAGCAGTGCAAACTACAATATAATAAAATTCATACTTTGCACACCATTTCTAGAACCCTTTTAGTACTACAAGTGAAATCAAAAGAAATAAAGTGGAATAGATTATAAATCATCTAAATCTCAATTACAGATCTGATCCTACCATGTTAATACAAATGATTGAAATTCCAATATATTCAAAGATTGACATTTATTTAGGGAAATTCTAGGGGTTTTAGATATTATGTTTTTGTTTACCAGAATTTTCCAAGGCATACAGCAAATCCAAGTAAATACTCAATTACAAAAATGTGACAAACTTGGTATTTCCACCTATAAAGAATTGTTTGCTTCCTAACTAGATTTGATTCCACCACGCCTAATTCCCTTTCAGATCTTAAAGTATCAATATGTTTTTATTAGTTCTATATAGTTGGATTGGTTGTGTATATATATACATGCATACAGTTTATGTAAGTTATATATGTTTATTTATATATAGTTCTGGTATGTCCGACTTAGGACTACTTGAAGATGCACGGGATATTTTATATATATTCATTGATATGTGGTTCAAAGCGTTGATATATAGTTTCAGTATGTCCGACTTGGGTTAGTGATTGGTGTAAGGAATCCATCGTACCATTGAGACGCGCGACCTACATACGTGGTTCTGGAGCATGAATGGAGAGAGTCTGGGATGCTAGTCTAGGGTAAGTCATATGCTATTTTGTAGTACTCTTGGGTGCTATGACAAGACCTACAGGCCAACTTCTTTTGAGGTAAGTTATGGCTCTCGATTGATCTCTTAAATAGTTAATGGCAGTTTACGCTATTAATCGATACACAATTTAAGTTTATGTACTGTTCGGTATGCCCAACTTGGGGTTACCGAGTAGTCGATGAATATACATATATATAAATATATGGTTTAAGTGATATATATATATATATATATAATTATAGATGCACGTTGGGGGATTTATATATATATTGGTTTGGAAAGCTTAACTTGAGGCAACCAGGTAGTGTGAAGAATTTCAAGAATGAATCACGATCCATATGAAACGATAATACTTCAGTGTTATGTATCTGTGTGGGAAGAGTGTATGTGGGGTTTAGCATTTACATACGGTTCCGGTATGTCGGTATAGACAACTGGAAGAAAAGGATGCTAGTCAGGGGATCCATTGTACATTGAGACGCACGATCTGCAGGTGTGGTCTCGGAGCAGGGGTGGAGAGAAATTGGAATGCTAGTCTAGAGTAGGTCATATATTGTTCTGTAATGTGACTGGTTGTTGCAATAGGACCTACAAGCCAACTTCTTTTGAGGTTTTGGTTTTCAGGGGAGTCCACAAGTTAGTTATGGCTCTCGATAGGTCTCTTTGGTAGCTAATGGTAATTCAGGATATGTATCAGTTATAGACATATGTATTTCAGTGTTGGGTATGGAGATATTATGTTAGTAGCATCGTTATATCGCTGAATTTGTTTTGCATTTCAAATGCTTCGATAGGGAGCATGAATCGATTGATGTCCACTCCACCCATCAACAATGATGGGTATCAACTTATTTTCTGTATGTCTTTTATCATTATGATTGTGCATGTTATATTGGTTGGTTGATTATTATTATTGAACATTATGTGTTAGACTTACATTGTGATGTTTATATTAATCTTGCATTGGTACATTGGGCTACCCCTATCAAAGTATGTTGTTACATTTTAGTCACATTATATTTGTTGTGCCGACTTATTGATTAAAGGAGAAGAGCAGGTTATGGTATGATTCCCTACCTTTGAGTTGGGTTTACTTTACATTTTTATGAGCAGTCTGGATTATCCCTAAGTCGTGTTTGTGGAGAGGACCGGTTGTGCCTTAGAAGTTTCCTGTTTTATTGTATATGGTTTTGATACATAGTATTTTCAGTTAGTTTCTCTAACACCAGGCTTTATGTCTGATCCACGTTTTGTCCGTATCTATTTATGTCATAACTCTCGGGTACTCGATTGAGTAGTTTGGGAGCTAAGTGCTTTTAGGGATATGCTTTTAGGTCATCTTGGAGCACTTTGGCGAGGAGAAGTCGATACCTTGGATATATACTTGATATTGTAGTAGTACATGACATACATGTTATTTATATATGAGACTTGTTATATTAGATATTGTATTCTGATTTTTTGTATTGATATTTATTTATCAGTTACTTCCATCAGTACAGGCTTTTATATATTATTTATCCTGTTATGTTTATGTATATTCAGTACATTATATACTATCATTCCGTTGTGAGATTCTTTGGCTTCGCCTTGGTTTGGGGCAATTTTTTATTTTTATCTTGACAGACTGTCTTTTATGATATTTAGGAGTCAAATGTTGTCATTAGATGTTGATTCAAGGTATTACAAAAGGCGGGTCGTCATAGGTTTCTTATAAACCCTTATCTTGTTTAATTTTATAATTTACTCTCTGGAAGAAATTAATTTTAACCTTGTGTACTACTCTTATGTATACGACCTTATAGAAAAAACTTGACTCAACTTCACTAACCATTAATCATATTTTGTTCAACAGAGTTCAATTACTCCTTACTGATACATCATTATGTATCATAGGGAGGAGTGACCTTTGGGATTAAATCTTTATTCATTTTTAGGTATGTTTGGAACTCTGTTCAATATACTCGTCTATTCGATCAAATCAAATCAATATTAATTTTTATTGCATGTTATTTTATTTACTTTTGTTTTATACTCTATGAGCTTATCATAGACATACTACATGTGTATCAAATACACATGTGATAACTCATTGGTGAATATAACAATGTACGTGGAATCGTTTTGGTATTAATAGACTTGCAATTACAAACATCTATATGTATCAATCCAAAGAGTTCATCGACTCTTATGACGTTCTCACTGAATGGGTGTGTTGCCCTTAATTGTTTGAGATACAATTCCCTAGTACCATAGGATTTATAATCGTATGATCAAAATATTATTTCTCCAAACTTTGGCTTAGTCCATAATTCTAAAATAATTGCAAATAAATTTAGATACTTCTATATTTTCTAATCCAACACAAATACCATTATTATAGTTTCTTTTATAATAAATATTCATATTGTTCATATTGAACCAAAACTATGCCTGTTTTTCGGTCAACACTGAAAAACAGTTATTATTTCATAAATGATGTTTGGTATGTTTTACAAAAACAATTTTCATAACTTGATGCAACTAATAAGTGATATATGGCATGCTCCTATTATTTCCGCCATTACTAGAAGAGTGTACAAAATACGAAGGTCCATTCAACCATTTAATATAGGTGATTTATTCCATCTACTATAATTATTTACAATAGAAGGTTTTTAGATCAAATATCTTGAACTCAAAGGAATAAATCTCACAAAATAATTTTCTATATGAAAATACATTTTGGAATAGAAATCATATTTCTCATTCCAATGTTATTTATCCACTGTTATCCAAGTTTTTGACCCAATGGAATTAAAAGGAGATTAGAACATCTCCGTCAAGTCAAAAAAACTTAAGAATCAACCAAAAGGACTAGAAGAAGGAGTCAAGAAAGACACAAGAAGAAAAATGCAAAAATAGGCTAATGGGATGGATCGCTAGCGATCACCCATGGATCGCTAGTAATCCATAAGGACTGCTTATGGATCATCCAAACTTCTTGCATCACAAACCAATATCTTTTCTAGGGATGTCTGCTAAGTTTCATGGTATTCCAAGCTACCTAGATTAAGAAGTGAGCATTCATCTTATTCCAGCAAATTTTTAGTGCAATCAGTACATGAATCATCATCGAAATAAAGCATCTCGTCATGAAATTACATGGAGAGCATCTACACAAAGCAGGGAACATGATCCAATTGAAATGAGCCAAAATTGCTCTAACTCCATGGATCACTAGCGATCCATGCCCTATGGATCGCTAGCGATCCATCATTTTAGATCGGTTCGCTCTGAAATTCCTTGAGCGCTTTTGTACCTTCAACTGTAAGTCTCTGGAAAAGCGGCTTTGGCCTAAGTGCTCTCCAGCCCCTATAAATACAATCCAACCTTCAACATAAAGAGGATTTTCTGGATTGGCTGCTGAAGCTCTGCAGAAACTATTCTTCACTCTTCCCCTCTCACACAACAGTCATCTCAAGGGTTCACTGTAATTCTCCAATTAACTCTAACACTGGTGACTTGATCTAGCTTACAAGATCCCACCAAATTCTAATTAGATTCAACAAGTAATTGCAGTCAGTCAATAACAAAAGTTATAAAGTGGACGTAGGCTTCGTTAACAGCCGAACCACTATAAAAATCTCTTGTCTCGTTACTTTATTTGTAAGTTATCATTCCTTGTTTCTATTTTATTTGCCTTGATAAATAGAGCTTGTGCTTTCCTACTCAATCCAGGGCGTTGATCTATTTTTTGGTTAACATTTTGGTGCTTTCACTAAGAATCCAACTCGGGCTTAGATTTAGTTGTGTACTTTGGATCGGATAGTTTTATGAGTTACATCATCAATCTCTGCTTAGAAGATTTGCTGTTGAGAACCAGTGGCACCAGGAAGAAAGAGAACTACCTCTAGAAGATCCATAGGAGCTACCATTGCTGGAGAAGAAACAAACCCTCAACAGATTGAAGTCAACAACCCCAACAATTTATAGTTAGGAGCTAACTCCGAAGATCAGGTTCCAGGATCCTCTATTCGACGTGAAGTTGTCACTAAAGATGAATTAAATAAAATGGCTGATGAAATTAACCATAAAATGGAAAATAGCCAAAGTGCTCTTATGGACAAATTGAATGCCCTATTGACCTTACAGTCACATGCTGCTCCAAGAACCATGACAGAGCCTACGGCTGCCATGGAACAAGAAAATTCTTCTGTCTTTGGCCTGAACAAGAGAAACGGGAAGCAGCCGCAGAACGGAGTGATAGGTGGAACCGTAGGAACCAATATGGAAGGAAACGCAAACACTCCACTAACTAAGAGACAACCAGCTACCAACTTGAATCTAGGAGCGAAAACCCCATGGGAAGATATAGTCATGGATCCCTCAGAGTCAGAATATGGTGAGCGACTTGACAACGACAAGTTAGAAGGAAATACCAATGCATTCAATGACACTAGGGAGATCCAAACTTCCCCCATCAGACCAACCGCAAGCCAAAGAAACCCTAAGGGAGTGGCTCTCCTGAAGATAGGAGAGCCTAAGCTTCATCCCACTCACCAAGATCGTTTGCAAAATCAAACACTTGGTGTAGTCGCTGACAGCCGACCCCCAGATTACCGGAAATCTGCGGCATACATCGCAGACATGGTCAAGCGACTAATAGATGAAAGTAAGGATAGAAGGGATAATGAATAGGGATACGCTCCAAGTCGGACTCCTTTCACTGATGGAATTTTGAATGAGCGGTACCCCCAAAAAGTTCACTATGCCAACTATTCCATCTTATGACGGAACGAGAGACCCGAAATCCCACTTGTATAAGTACAATTGGTACATGGACGGGGCGAATTCTTTGGATGTTGTTCGATGTAGATGTTTCTTGATTTTTCTGGAGGGAATTGCTTCCATGTAGTTCACCAGGCTTCCGCCAAGATCCACCTTTACCTTCAATCAACTAGCAACAAGATTCCTTAATCAATTTAGACTTCACACGGCTCAGCCAAAAGATGTGATATCCTTGTCCGGCATATTCGAAGGACGGAATGAATCTCTAAGGTCTTTCATGAATCGTTTCAACATTATGGTAACTGAAGTAAGTAATCTGAACGAGGATATGGTTTTCATAGCCTTAGTCTGTGCAATTCACCTCGAAACTGAATTCGAGAAATGGATCAAAATGAAATAACCCAACACTAGGAAGGACTTCAACCGAAATACAAGCCAGTACTTGAGATTGGAAGAGGCACAGGAATTAGAAAGGAAATCTGCTAACTTACAACCGACCACGTCGGGCGGAGTGGTATGGTGATAAACCACGATATAAACACTTTCGGGACCGCTAAAAGGAATGCCGGGGAAAACGGGAATCGAAAAAGGAAGAACCAGAATTCCAACAAGTGAAATGGAAGTAACAAGTGACTCAAAGGTTTATGGCCCGAAGAATACTCCCCGCTCAACGATACTCCAGAAACCATCTATCTCGCGACACGGGGGACGAAAGAGTACAAGAAGCCCTCTAAAAGGGAAGCAACTGAATAGCAAAAGCGTTCCGAAAAGTACTGCCGCTTCCATGAGACACATGGCCATAACAAAAATGAGTGTCGTTACCTGAAGAACTTGATTGAGGAGTTGATTCGAGAAAACAAGCTTCAGCAGTATGTGAGGAAACCACTAAATCATGACCAACTCATAGTGCCCCAAGCTCCTAGAGACCAAGGGAACCAAGTTGGAACCAGCAAAGAGGGACCTAGACAGACTGACCGGAGACTCATCATTGGAACGATATCTGGAGGGCCCCATCCCGCATGGAAGAGTTAGGGAGAAATAGAGCAGTATGTGACCTCATTAAAGCATGCTCCGAAAGATGTGTGCTTTGCGATCGAAGATGGTGAAAAATCTAGTGGATTGTATATTATCTAACTTGCTATAATATGCAAGTGTATAAGTTAATGCAATAATAGACAATAAATAGTAAAGTATAAAAAGCATGCAAACCATAGTTTTTATACTGGTTCGGACCTCCCGTCCTACATCTAGTCCCAAAGCTGCCCTTCGGTATTTCCTTTAAACAAATTACCCTTGCTTCACCTAGAGGAATAGGCTAATACAAAAGTATCTTTGACAATCTTGTTTCTAAATAACATGGTTTTTGACTTATATTACAAATCTTTCTATAATCTCCGTTGAGTATATGAATATGAATGCTTTGATTTGTAGGAAGTAATTTAACCAAAATTATATTTTGGTTATAATAGATCGAGAGTACGTGAACAATGTACATGCAAGAGAGAGGCTAGAAATCAAGAGAGTAAAGAATAGTTTAATTCAAGTTAGATGATTTCTACTTCTCAATCAAAGTGGTATTTATAGATTTAAAAAGGTGCAAATGAAGAGTTGTTACTATTTGAGAAAGTCTATTCATTTTAATGGCTGCAACCTTTCGTTGAAAGGTGATTTCCTTTTGTTTTAAAACAAAACTATCCATTCAGAATTGACAGTTTTAGCCCATGACAGACATCTGTGACTTGTTTAAACTTTAACCTAAGAATTGTCACAGACGTCTGTGGTTTTATCAGTTTTTCACCTTAATTTTGATGTACATGAAATTGTGTGTGCTCATGTATGCATATATACTCAGAGATACCTTAACAATATTATATCTAGGACTCTTTTATAGTAGAATAACCTTAGTATGGTCAATGAATCTTCGTTTCTCTTTGAGTCTCAATATCTTCGAGCATGGTGTCTTTATTGAAACATAAATTGGAGGTTCTAACAATCTCCCCCTTTTGATGATGACAACTATACAATCAAAAATCAACTATAGAATGGAAGTATTATTATGTTTGCCTCCGCTTATGTATATGCTTCTCCCCCTATGTATATACATAGATTTCTCCCCCTTTGTCATTATCAAAATGGAGGAAAACGATATAGGATACAGAGATATTAAATAGTCATAGCATGTTATCACTTTAGATCATGGAAAATCAAATATGAAAGTTTAAAATAAAATTAGAAGTAAGTGTATCAAAAGTTATAAATAGAAAAACAAACAAGCATAAGAATTGCAAACTAAAAGAAAACTCTAATTGTACTGATTTTGAGAATAAGATAAGCCTCCATAGTTCTCATAATACTCCCAGTAAGAGGATGGATCTTGCTTATATGTACCCGGTCATTGCGTTTAGTCGTTGTACTCCTCATCTTCGTGAATTGAAAGGATTTGAAATGCCATGTAAGATGGTTGTTGAAAATGTGGAGTATCAGACACGTACATTTCATCACTGCCTTCTTCTTCTTCCTCGGCTTGTGCGTGAACAGGAGTCTTCCCTCGGTCACCTCTATCGTGTGACGTACCTTCGAGCGAGGCTTGCAGTGATAAAATGGTGTTTGAACCCGACGTGGAGGTGTTAGGAAAGGCGAAGATGATGAGCGTGAGGAAGATCGGCCACGTACTTTGCACATCACTTTGCCTAAAGTGGAGACCAATTTGTCCAAAATCTTCTCCATCTTTGTCATCCTAGTGGAGAAAGAATGTTCCAATCCAATCATTTTTCTGTTTAAAGCTAGCTAATTGGCCGTGATTGTTTTTTATTTTTTGATAGCCAAATCACGAAGAGATATTTTTGGCATTGGTTTGACACGAGCTTCTTGTATAAGTCCGAATAATATTCGGTACCATGACTAGAGGAAGGTGGTTGTTGATGAGGGGAGTAGGTTTGCTGAGGAGCGCTAGTTTGAGGAGGACCATGATGTTCTTGTTGTTGTTGAGTCCATTGGTTGAAGGGGATGATACAAGGTGGACTTTTTAGAAGATGCATCAGTGAAAGATATCGTGGTCCACTATCTTTTGTTGGAATTTCTTCGTATTGTGATATACACGAAGGAAATCCAAGATTTTGCAAGATGCACATTATATACCAGGCATAAATAATGAAACGGCGATGCTAAGACCAAAATCTTTAATTTGGTCATGAATAAATTTCCCCAATTAACCGGTAGGCGACCATATATTGCATATAAAGCTCGATGGTCATTGGGATAAATTTGTTCATGAGTACCTATACGAGGAATGATGGTATTAATTATCATTCGATCTAATAGTCTAGCACGTGGTCGAAGGTAAATGGATTTCCATTGTGCCATTCTATCTTCCCATATTTGATGGGTAACTTCATCCCTAGGTAGAAGATTGTGATCTAGTATATCGATTAAACCAATCCCCTCATAAGAACATCATAAAATACGACCAACGATATAGACATCAATTTTAACTTCTTTTCCATAAACATTTGACCACAACCAACCATCATCATTCTCCGGATTCCAAATCTCTGAACTACATAGATTGGAGTAGAAGAGGTAAATAGCTAGAGGATCAATGATTACCTTATTTTCATCATAGCTTATTAAGTTGCAGCAATCGGCATCTGTAGTAATTCCTAAAATTTCATATTCTATCACATTGCCAGGGAAATAAAAAGGACCAAAATGGATCTTCTTTTGGGAAAGCGCCTTGAAACGTTTGATATCATTGGGATTATTGCGGAGCCATTAGTTAATGTGAGCTTGTGTGACCTGGGCTTGAGAGGAGGAGGAAGATTGGCCTTGCTTTTGATTTTAGAGACAGTAACCATCTAGGGAGTCATTGATTTAATAAATTGAATGTTTTGAGAGCTAGGGTTTCAGGAATTAAGAGTTGAAATGAAGGTAAAGTGAAGAGAAGAGTAAAGTTCTTTATATAAATCTACTGGAAAGTTGTTCCCAGAGCAGCGACAGACGTCTGTGAGGAAGTCACAGATGTCTGTGGCTTCAGAGAAAATGAAGCAGAGATATTCAACAGACGTCTGTGATAGTTCCACAGACGTTTGTGGCTACAGAAGATTTAAATAGAGAGTCTTAATAGACGTTAGTGATGTTTCCATAGACGTCCGTGGCTATAGATAAAATTTACATGTAACTGGTGATAGACGTCTATGGTATATTCACAGACGTCTGTGATATGTAATTTCTGTCTTCTAGAGGAAATTTTTAATATGAATGAAATTTTTTATTAAATTTTTAATATAATAAACAGTATACATACCAAAAATAAATAAACATAATTTATATGATGTGTAACATAAGTTTTAGTTTTTTTAAAGAATTCAGAATTATTGATTTGTTGTATATCCCACGAATTTGGTTCAACTTTTGCATCGTCAAGTAATGGCTTTAGTGGAGACCAATTTGGATGAGCTAGAGTGTCAATCCAAGCTTGGTTTGATGGTTCCGGTTTTCATAGATTTCTCGGAGTAATGTTATGCGCTTTTGTAGGAGTTTCTTGTAATCGAGGAGACTTTTGATGTATGCAATTTTTTTTTGGTGAATGACCACAAATCGCTAAAATACACTTTTCGAGAATATTTGGATGAGATCCCTGATGTCGTTGCTTGTAATACATTTCACGTTGAACGTCGATCGTTTCACGTTGAACGATGATCTGTGTTAGCAGAGAACCGTGAACGACGACATAGTATTCCGAAATTGAGACACTAAAGGAATAGAAGCTCCAACTCTCGACCCCATGGTCGTGACAGTAGGAATCAGACCCGCTATGGTCCGATGAGTATTGATAGACAGTGGCGGTTCTATTAATATCCTTTTCAAACAAACCTTTAATCAGATGAAGATTAGTATAAAAGATGTATCCACCTGCCAAATAAAGTGTTTGTACCAAAATTGGGCACAACACTCTTCGGAAGTTTTTGAAGAGATAAAGTAAAGAAATTAAATGGAAAAGGAAGATTATCTAACAAAAACTCCAAAAACAGATAATGAAAGTAATAAGAACGCACAGAAACACGAGAATTTAGAGTGGTTCGGCGTGTTGCCTACGTCCACTATGAAGTTGATTGCTTTATTGATGTTCCTTTGATAATTACAAGTGAATTCAATGAATTACAACAGATAATGAAGATTTACAGCAGTGAATTTCGTTATTGGCAACAGCTATGGAGTTTAGATCTGGATCCGACAGAGTCTGGGCGTTCGAGAATTCAAAGAAGAAGAAGCCCCTTTTCTATATGCCCTGGGCTCTATTTATAGGTGTAGGAGGTTAATATTTCGCTCAGATCTCGGGAGGACCCCTCTGGCATGTGACTAGGCCCGCGCGCCCAAGCCCGCGAAGTTTTGGCCCGATCTGTGATCGATACGAACGGATTTCATATCGATCAAGATTGTGTCCGATGGAATCAAAATTTGGCGTGGAAATTCTTCAACATACACGTAAGCTCGTGTGAAAATTTCATAGCATTTGGACTTGTAGATTAGGAGATATGATCGATACGAAATGGTGCCTTTCGGCTGGCTGTTTCGTTCGTATCGATGATTTCGACTCGATGGTTTCGAATTGATGGCTGCATGTGTTGGTAGGTTGACGTGGCGTGCGTCCTTCGCATCGATCTGTAGCATACCCAGTTCGAATCGATGAAGATAGTCTAGTTTGAATCGATGGATGTTGGCTTGTTCGCATCGATGAAGGTTGCATAGTTCGTATCGATGAAAGCGCTCTGGCTCATATCGACTGTTGTGCTTTTCTTCGCATCGATGGGAGGCATGCATTTCATTTTGATTGGTGATTGATCGATACGAAGAGAGCCTTTAAGACTAAGCGATGCGAAACGGATGAAAGTGTTTGTTGCTGATAGATACGAAGTAGGCACCGGACGATCGAGTCAAACTGAGCTTGTCGATGGATGCGGATCGATACGAAGTGGTCCTTGGCTGATCGAGTGGAACGGAGCTTGTCGATGGATGCGAAGTTGATCGAGTCGAACAGTGGCTTCCTGATGGATGCAGATTGATACGAAGTAGTCATTGACCGATCGAGTCAAACAGAGCTTTCCCAGATGGATTCGAACTCGATCGATTCGAACAGCGGCCACCTGATGGATTCGAACCCGAGATTGTTTCTCGTCAAATCTTGCATCGATCATAACTTGATCATATGAACTCGGATTGACTTGAAATTTGGAACGTTGACTTTTATGGCTTCCCTCGTCGTGTCTTGTCGATTGTAGCTCGATCTGGACTCGGACAAAATTCGTCGATATCCATAGTGAACCTGCGTATAACCGATCTTCATGACGAACAGTCATTGGTTTCTAGCCAAGTTCTTGGTGTCACGGCCTTTCCAAGAGGCAGCATAACATTTACCCCCTAAAGTACGTCTTGTGAAAACATGATGTGCTTTGAAATGCTACAATCTTCATTCTGAATAGTTATCGTCTTTTTGATGAAAGCTGTAATCTTTGGCTGATTTTCTCGTTAATGTAAACTGTTGACTGTCAACTGATGTACCCTGTATTATTGTATGCTAGTGATTAGCCATTTGTTGTCGTAATCGCTATTAAATGAGTTTCAAATTCCTGTAAATCTGGAATGTTGAATATTAGTCCGACGTAAATGCATATACGTTAATCTGACTCTCGCTGACGTTCATGCGTCGTTGTCAGTTTATTTTATATTGAATTCTGTATCGATCCTCTCCTGAACCGATGTGAAATCCGAATTGTAACAACGCTCGATGGTCGTTTTTGAATGTTCCTTCGTATCGATCCTCTCCTGAATCAGTGTAGAAGGTTAAAACATTGTTTTTGCATCGGTATTCATTGCATTGATGGATACGAAATGAGCATTTCAAATCGATGGATGTGGGGTTCGATGGATACGAAGCGGTCGTTCGTATCGATGGAGTTCAATGCCTTCAGAACAGCCCTTGTTGTGTATTTCGAATCGATGGATCTGATGTTTCTGGATATGAAAAGATAATTCGCATCGATGGGCATTGGCTTTTGGAAATTGCGATTTGATGGATTCGAACTGATCGTTCGTATCGCTGCACTGGAGATGGAGTCAAAAGTGGTCAATACGAAGAAGGGCTTCGCATTGATGGATTTGGTGAAGACTTCGTATCGATGCAGACTCGATTTCATGGATTCGAACAGCTTGTTCGAATCGATCCCGTGATGATGCCTTGTAACTGGTTGAACCCATTGGGAGGTGAATCGTTTTTCCTTTTAACTTCGAGTCCATATAAATACCATGGACTTAGCCATTTCTCACTTTTCACTTTTTATTTTTGTGCCTTGCTTTCTATCGCTCCTGAGACCAAGAAAGGAAAACTGTTTCGACTTCGAATCGAACCAAAATCTTTAATCCCTTCAACCATTCATCGAAATCAGGTAATCAATTGAAAAAATTCCGTCGTAACATGATGAGATCCAAATTCTCATGCCATTCCATTTGAATTCGTGTCCGAACATTGCTCGAGGAAGGAGATAACGTGTGAGGTCGAGGAAGGATAGAATGGAGTTTGAATCGATCTGGGGAAGAAGGAGCATGGAGGAAGATAGCTTGGACTTCGTTTTCGTGTCGATCTGGAGTCAGGGCTTCGAGATGATGAGATGGAGGCCTTCGTATCGATCGATGGCTAAGCTTTTGCATCGAGTCTTGGTGATCGATGCGAGTACCTCGAGTATGTTGATCGATACGAAGGGGTTGCGTCTGATGGATTCGAAACCCAGAGTTTTTCGATCGAGTCGAATTATGCGCCAGGGGATTGATACGAAAGCGACCCAATTGATCGATACGAAAGTGTTGAGCTCCGATAGATTCGAAATGTTGTTCTTTCTGAGTAATACGAGAACACAGGCCGCGATCGATATGAACTGAGGGAGTCGAATTGGAATGATCAGGCTTTAAGGCGATTGATTCGAACTTGATTCCTCGGGTCATCGATACGAACTTAATAAATATATGACTCCGGTGAGCTTCATCCTTGCATATCTGGACCTGACGATAGAACTATACATTTGACTGCCTTTCGAAGCTCGCCGATGGAACTATAACTCAACAAAATCTTAACAAACTTTGACTTGAATCGATTGCTAATATCCAGTTGGCATGGTTATGACGGTCAGCGATGATGGTCCTTCCGACTGAATTTTGAAGTCTCGCTGTTTACATGCTTTCTCCAATTCTGTAGAACTTCTCAAGTGATATACAGTACTGCACTACACAACACACGCACACACTTTACACTGGGGGATGCACGAGCGTTATTGTCTGTTTAACAATGATTTTTCATAAGCTAGTTAGTCATGGAACCCTCAAGTTCACAACAGCAGGAACTCCCGAGTTCAATTCCTTCAACCATCGAGATACCGGTCATTAAGGCCGAAGTTATAGACCCAGCTCCGGACGAGCTTCCAGGCGCCCGGTTCATTTGTCGTCCACAAGATTCTATGCCGTCCGGTACCTCCGAGGATATGCTGGGACGGATTTGTTTAAGGCACGGCTTGTCGCTCGACGACGTGTTACTGCCTGGGCCAAATGACAGGCAACATGATCCCCCGGAGGGGTTTACTGCTTTCAACCGTCACGCTTGCACAGCGGGGACACTCCCTCCTTTCAATCAATATATAAGGGAGATATTATCATTCCTTGGAATAGCTCCATCCCAGCTACACCCCAACGGGTACGCTTTGTTGAATAGCACCTTTATTCTCTTTATGGAGATTCTCTTTCGACCACCAAAGCCAATCGAGATCATATATCTATTTAACATTAAGAGTCGTGGAGACAACCCTTCTTTCACCTTCTTGGAAGCAGTCAGGAACTGCCAAATTGTAACGGGCTCCTAGGGAAGGCTAAGTTACTTTAAAACTGAATGGTTCTACGTTCGGTGCCCTCCTGGATTCGCTAGGCGATGGTTGGATAGACGTAAGTGATGCAATCTTTCTCTTGAACTATCGAGACAATTGTAATCGACCTCAAAATTGACATACTTCTCTTCTTTTACAACCGCAATTTCTCAACCCGATGGTGGATATTTTAGAGAGCTAGTTCGGATCCTCCAAGCGGTTCCGGGCGAAGAGAGGCATATCGACTTGGTTCTGACCGACAGAAACTTGAGGACTGTCGAGCTAATTGAGCGAAGGCAGAGCATAAGGCTGGAAGGGACGCTTAGAGCGGTCTTGAAGAAGCGATTGAAACGAAAGGCGCCCGGAGTCGTTATAGCTGAAGAAGTTGATCCGAAGAGATTGCCTACTGATAACGAGCTCTAAGCTGGGCCTTCTTCCGATGTCCAGGATTCAGGAGGAAGGAGGAAAGGCAAGGCAGTTGCTCACAAGTGTTCTAAATCCATGAGATTAAAATCCGTGGTTGTGTCCTTGCCCGTCCCGGGGATTAGAATTTTGGAGGCTCCTCCCCGTAAGTAGAGAATCCTTTTGAAGGGCTTGCTGATATTCCGATTCCGGATTATGTGTCGTCTCAACACGACACCGGGATGGAGGAGCTTGATAATGCTCTTGAGCTGAGCGGGTCGCTTGCTATGAGTGCGACCGACATTTCCGGTTGGTCGGGGGTTTGCACATGCATACACTTCACTGCACTACATGATTCATAACTGTAAATCGTCCTACCTAAGAAATCACTAACTTTTCCTTCATCTCTCATTTTCAGGTACGATGTCCGGAAGAGGATCAATGCTCGGGAATCTTCGCTCGGTCTGAAAGTCTTCTACCTATCATGATTCGCGCAGGAGAGACTCTGATAGAGACCACGATCGCGGGTACTCTAATCAAGAGAGGTATGAGCGGGACAGGGATAGAGAATACAAACACCGATCTAGATCTCGCTCTCCTCCTATTAGAATTCTGTCTCCACCTCCTGTTGTCATTCCACATCCACCAGAGGCTCCACGTCACAGGCCATCTTCTCACTCTTCTAGATCCGAGACTCATCTCCAGAGAGTCGAAACTACGACCTCCATGATTACCGAGTAGGTCCCAGTTGAGCCCACAGGAGAAGGGGCCTTTAAATTGGCTCAGATGAGGAAGGAGTTTCCGAACATATGCTTCGATGGCTACGTCTTTCCACCTCACTTAAAGAGAATTCCATCTGGAGTGGAAAATACGATGCATGATTACGTTCATGACATCTACACCCAGTATAGAGAGTGGGTAAAGGCTGTAGAGAAAGCTTCCAAGGTGGCCTTTGAGCGAGCCAAAGCGCTTGAGAAAATGGAGACCGAACTCGCTCAAAGGGACCGGATCATTCAAGTGCTCACTGC
The DNA here is from genome assembly GCA_030737815.1 of Allium fistulosum. NCBI lineage: Eukaryota > Viridiplantae > Streptophyta > Magnoliopsida > Asparagales > Amaryllidaceae > Allium > Allium fistulosum. The sequence goes on along the minus strand of CM060901.1, from coordinate 118,264,391 downwards.
TGAGGCCGAGTCTTCTCGGAAATCTAAAATTAAGGCCACCAAAAAAGCTGACGAAGCGAATGTGGCAATGGAGAGGTTGAGGCAGACACATGTTGCCTTGGTGGAGGAGATGGGCCATCGGAATAATACAGTTACTGCCGAGCAGGATGCGGCAGTCAAGGAACTTAATGAGCTCAAGGCCAAATTTTCCGAAATGGCCAAGGAAAGGGATGATGCAAACAACGCAGCCCAGGAGGTGTGCGAGCAAGCTGTCCTGCTTAGGGGTGAACGGGATGCGGCTGTGGCTAAAGTCCGCAAGGTGGAGACTGTGGTCGAGGAGAAAGTGAAGTCGGTCGAGTCCAGGCTAGAGGCTGATATCGAAGACCTTCTCGTTGTTTACAACGCTAACGTGCTGAGGCACATGGGTCTGGCCTGGCTCGATGATTACCCGACGCATCTATACAATGCCTGGGGCTGATTAATTAAAGAAGAGAAGGAGGCGCATCTGGGCGAGTCTGTAGATGAATTTGAACTCGAGAATCGCATTCTGACTGAAGACGAAAGGAAGATTCTCCACGAGTCAATGATTCTGCATGAAAAGGAAAAGCTCGGCGCCTAGCGCTTCGAAGTAGGAGAGGGTTCAGGGGTTGAACATCATGAGGCAAGTCTTGAAGTTCCAGCGTCAACCCAGCCCGAATCCTCGTCTGCGGTCGATCCCCAAGCTATTCCTGCCTACAATCTGGATCAGCCGCAGATGTCTCCGGCTACAGAGCAAGTTACTGAAGCCGTTCAGCCGCTCACAAGTCAAACTGAGGAAGGTATTCTAAACATTCCACATATCTGCCTTAAGTCGGAATCTTCACTTGAATTAAGTCCTAACAGTTCTCTTATTTTTTGTTCAGTGATCGATGTTGCACTTGTCGGACCTCCTATTACCCAAGAGTCATATCAGACGCAGGAGGCCATTGTTATCGAAGCGATCACTGTAACTACAACTGCCCCCCTTGACGATACGTAGGGAAGCACCCTTGTGTTTGATGAGCAGCTGATGGAAGAACTCTTTCGCCGTCATGGCGATCCTCTTGCCGACCTGCCATTTGTTATGGGTGGAGGCGCTCCTGCCACAAGTTCTTCAATGCCGACTACTGACGCCCCCAGCGAGGCTCGAGCGGTTACTGAAGAGGAGATGTTCGCATAAATCAACGCTGAAATGGCAACAGCGGCTCATGGTGGCAGTTTTGGAGGCGGGATGGCGGCGCCCGGTCCAGCTCCGCTCAGAATGATATCTCTCGGTGGTACAGTTTTCATCACCATTGTGCCCATTCCACCTTCTGCACTTGATCCTGTCCCTCTGACTCCGCCCGTAGGTAGCATTCCTATTCATACGAGCTCGTAGTAGGATGTTGAGATCATGCCCCCGCCTGGAGACCGACCACCGAAAAGCAAAGGCTCAAAGAGGAAGGGTATTGGAGGCTCCAGCAGGTCTACATCGAGAAGGAAGCCGAGGAAGAAGAAAGATTAGACACACTTCTTCGGTTTATTTTGATTTTCATTTTGCTGGCCACGTATAGATGCGGGTTCGGCCCCTGCTTAGTAGGATTTTTTTGGGAACAAACTTGTATACGAATTTCTTTCATATACAGTAGAAATGAAACTTTCCTTTTTTAGCTTCTTGTGTATTTGCTTAAGTGTTTCAATATCTGAAGTACACTGGTGAAGTTTCATGTTCCAAGTCAAGTTTGTTTTTTGTTTTGCCAGGTCCGGAAACTGTGGACATGGTTTACAACCATGGAGTGAGTTGAATTTTGACGTCTCACCACTTCAGTTAATGGTCGATGCTTAAGTCCTGCCCCCCAGTCTCAGGGATGAGTTGTAGAACATTAGTCAGCGATTGCTTCTCACTTGTAACGTGTTGAGTCTAGTGCCACTAAATGGATGTATGAGACAAGCGGAGATTGAGCGGCTTATTCACGCTTGTCCAATTGTCGACTATCATATCCGCACTCCGGGGATTCTCATTTGTTTATTGGCGGTTGGTCACTCCGTCTTAAGTTTAAATCATACGTCTGCGCTTTGGGGACTTGGAATCGACATTTGTACTCCGACTCGCACTCTGGGAGTTCGGAGTTGATATTTATACTCCAATTCACGCTTTGGGAACTTGAAGTTGATGTTTATACTCCGTTTCGCACTCTGGGAATCCGGAGTTGACATTTATACTCCGTTTCGCACTCTGGGAATCCGGAGTTGATGTTTATACTTTGACTCGCACTCTGGGAATTCGGAGTTGATGTTTATACTCCGCTTCGCACTCTGGGAATTCGGAGTTGATGTTTATACTCCGCTTCGCACTCTGGGAATTCAGAGTTGGTGTTCATACTCCGACTCGCACTCTGGGAGTTCAGAGTTGGTGTTTATACTCCGACTCGCACTCTAGGAGTTGGGAGTTGATGTTTATACTCCGTTTCGCGCTCTTGGAATCCGGAGTTGATAAGCAGACGGTCAGTCATATATGCTGTATGTTTTTGGATTTCGCTCGCACTCTGGGAACAAAAGGTGTATCAGGATCATGGATGGTCGGATCACATCCACCCTGAGTTAACAAGTGAGGTCGTTAGATGGATGGGTCCACCCTCCTCAAACTTGGTTCAGATACGGACGAAGTCGTTAGGCGGACGGATCCACCCTCTTCGTAGACGTATTTTAGTACTCCAGTTCGCACTTTGGGAACTGGGAGTTAAGTGAGGGATTGTCGTGTATCAATCCGTTCTTGGCTTTGATGTGATGGCTTGTCCCCGAGCTCGGGTTTCACTTAGCGAGTGACCAGTTGTATCACAGTCACTCCCTATTTGAATAAATTCCACCATATGGTGAAACTTAGCTCTCCATGCATAGTGATGATCATATGAAACGTTTCAAGTAAATCACAGCTCTGGCTCGAAGAGATTGCATTTTATTGCTGAAATAAGAAAATATGGCAAAGTCGGTTGCCTTATTACAAATTCTAATTTTGAAATGCAGAAACAAATTGAAAAAATGGAAAATAAACTGAACGAGATAACATAGCCTATTATGAGTAGTAGCGACGAAGACTTTCTCTGTTCCAGGCTCTCGGCAGAGTAAGACCGTCAACGGTCGATAATTTGAATGTGCCATTTCCGAGCCTTCGTTCAATAATATACGGTCCTTCCCATGTCGGCTTCATATGCGAAGGAACCAGAGAGATTCTTTTCAGGATGAGATCGCCTAGCTCAAAGGTTCGCGGGCGGACCTTGGCGTTGTACAATCGGGCGACTCGACTTCGATGCACGGCTGCCCTCAAATCAGCCTCTTCACGCTTCTCATCTAGTAAATCGAGAGATTCGGCAAGTAATATTGCATTTGTCTTCAGATCATAGTATGTCACACGATGAGAAGGTACTTCTAGCTCGACTGGAATAACGGCTTCTGAACCATGAGAAAGAGAAAGGAGTGTGACCGGTTGTGGTCTTGTGGGTTGTTCGGTAAGCCCATAAAGCCATAGGAAGTTCATCGACCCACTTGCCCCCGACCTTTTCCAGTCGTTTTTTCAGAATGGACTTTATAACTTTATTAACCGCTTCGACCTGTCCGTTCACCTGAGGGTGTACAACTGCAGAGAATTTCTTTTGGATGTGAAATTGTTCGTAGAAATCTTTAAATTCAGCACTGTCGAATTGGGTTCCGTTGTCCGTAATAATGGTGCGTGGGAGACCGAATCGACAAATGATGTTGCGGACTACAAAGTTGATTACTTTCTTCGTCGTTATGGTAGAAAGAGCTTCAGCTTCAGCCCACTTTGTAAAGTAATCAATTGTGACGATGGCGTATTTCGCACCACCTTTTGCCAGAGGCAGAGTACCAATGATGTCGATGCCCCCACATTGCAAACGGCCATGGGCTGACCATTTGCGTTATCTCGGTAGGAGGGGCTCTAGGAATTCGAGCATGCTTTTGGCACCTATCACGTTTCTTTGCATAATCTAACGCATCGCGATTCACAGTAGGCCAGTAATATCCATATCGGAGTATTTTCTTGGCAAGTGCTTGCCCTCCGGTGTGATCGCCACATTCTCCCTCGTGTACATCGTGCAATATTCGTTTAATTTCATCGTGAGCGATACACCGGAGTAAAGGAACAGAGTACCCTCTCCTATACATGATTCCGTTCTGGATGGTGAATCGCAAGGCTTTCCGAAGGACTTGTCTCTTTTCACTCCTGCGTTCTGGCATGGTTCCGTGCTCAATATAATTTCTGAGTGGAGTCATCTATGAGTCCTTCTCGGGGATGGTTTCGCATACCCAGTCTATTTCTGCCCGGTCAATGCTTGGGGAGGATAACGTCTCTACGGGAACGAGTCCCATTTGCTGAGCTTCACCTGTGCTGGCTAACTTTGCCAATGAATTGGCTTTTTGGTTGCGTTCTCGAGGTATACAATAAATGGCATAATAATCAAACTGATTCAGTAATTCCTGAACCCGAGCTAAGTAAGCAGCCAGCCTTCGATTTCTCGCTTGATACTCTCCCCGTACCTGACACACAACTAACTGCGAATCACAGTAAATTTCCACAGCGATAATTTTCAAGTCTCCGGCAAGTTTTAGCCCAGCTAAGAGGGATTCATATTCAGCTTCATTATTGGTCGCATGGAATTCGAACTTCAAAGCATAACATATAGATCGGCCTTCGGGAGTTTCAAGTACAACACCGGGGCCCGAACATCGGTCGTTTGATGCACCATCAATATATAGCTTCTAGACGTATTCGGGGGATTTACTGGTTTTAGGCGAGTCCTCTGGAACGGTAAATTCAGCTATGAAATTGGCTAGGACTTGTCCTTGCATCGCTCGTCTTGGAGTGTAAGTAATGTCGAACTGGATCAGTTCGATGTTTCACTTGAGTAACCTACCAGATGTCTCAGGCCGCGAAAGGACCTGTCGTAACGGCTGGTCGGTGTAAACAATAATTGGATGTGCCTGGAAATATGGTCGGAGTTTTCTTGATGCAATTACAAGGCAGTAAGCCAACTTCTCTAGCTTTGGATAATTTCTTTCAGCTCCAGTCAATCATTTGCTGACGTAGTATACTGGCTTCTGTATCCTGTCTTCTTCTCGAGTTAAAGCAGCGCTGATAGCGTTCTCTGATATCGCCAAGTATATGTACAACTTCTCATGATCAATAGGCTTTGATAGGATAGGTGGTGTGGATAGATGCTGGACTAGTGCTTGGAAGGCGCCCTCACACTCTGTGGTCCATTCAAAGTTTTGTTTTCCTTTTTAGATCAGATTGAAGAAGGGAATGCATTTGTCAGTGGACTTTGAAATGAACCTGCTCAAAGCTACTACTTTCCCATTGAGACTCTGGACTTGCTTTATAGTTTTCGGAGTTTCAAGATTTCTGATTGCCCAAATCTTTTCAGGATTAGCTTCAATTCCCCGAGCGTTGACGATAAACCCGAGGAATTTTCCGGATGCAACTCCAAAGTGACATTTCAGTGGGTTGAGCTTCATTTTGTATTCTCTAAGTATGTTGAACATAGTTTCCAGGTCTTTAATATGGTCAGTGGAAAATCGTGACTTCACAAGCATGTCGTCTACATATACTTCCATGATTTTCCCGATTTGATTGGCAAACATCCGATTGACCAGTCGTTGATAAGTAGCTCCGGCATTCTTGAGTCCGAATGGCATAACTTTGTAGCAATAAAGTCCCAGATTGGTTACGAAGTTGGTATGTTCTTGATCGGGTAAATGCATCGATATCTGATTGTAGCCAGAATATGCGTCCATGAAGGATAGAGCTCATGCCCAGCTGTCGAATCTACTAGCTGATCTATTTTGGGAAGTGGGAAACTGTCTTTGGGACAAGCTTTATTCAGATCGGAGTAATCGACACATGTTCTCCACTTTCCGTTCGGCTTTCGGACGAGCACGGGATTCGACACCCATTCAGGATATAGAGCATCTCGAATGAACCCGTTCGCTTTAAGCTTTTCTACTTCTTCTTTAAGGGCGGCAGATCTCTCTGGATCCATACCACGCCTTTTCTGTTTGACCGGGACATGCCGCGGGTCAATATTTAGAGTGTGGCTCGCGATGTCCAGCGAGATCCCACACATGTCAGAATGCGTCCAGGCGAATACGTCAAGATTCGCCCGTAGAAATTCAACCAATTCCTCTTGAGTTTGCTGGCTTAGCTGAGACCCAATCTTTATCATTTTCGAATCATCATCATTGTCAATTGGGACATCGATCGTCAGTTCGGTCGGGGATGCTTGACTTTCTTTACATTCTTCTTCGTTTTCGGTTTCTCTTGGGTCGAGATCCCTTAGGAATTGGCTAGGGTGCCCGGGCCTAGGCCCGAGCGTTAATTGTCAATTATCAGCAAAGCGGATGCAGAGAGATTCCTCTACGCCCTTTCCTTTCTCCTTCCGCTCCGCCTCCTGCAGCTCGGCAACATAACAGGCTCTCGCTGCAGCCTGATCTCCTTGGATGACTCCCACTCCACGATCAATGGGAAACTTCAGGGTTAAACACCACGGGGCAATAGCTGCTCTGAACTCAGCAAGGGCCGGTCGGCCCAGAAAAGCATTATAGGAGGAGTCTATGTCTAACACAACGAACTGTAATATCCGCACTCTCCGGCGTTCTCCAACTCCCAACTCCACTGGTAGTTCCACTACTCCGCTGGGTATAGTAGCACTTCCATTGAAACCATGGATTCGGGACTGGCATGGTTTCAAATCCTTGGCTTCCATTTTCATTTGGTCGTAAACTCGTTTAAACAAAATATTCACTGAGCTTCCACTATCAACTAAGATCCTCTTCATCCAAGCATGACCTACTTGAGCTGAGATGACCAGTGGATCGATAGTGGGAGCTTCGACTTTATCAGCATCTCTATCTCTGAATACGATGTCATCAATCATCGTTTTATGTTGTTTGGCCGGAGTCCCTTCATCAAAACTACTATAACACTCGAAGTCCGCATGCCTGATAGAGCTGGCATACGACTCCATTTCCTTCCAGCTTCGGTCTGCTGGATGAGGACCACCATTTATTGTATTAATAACCAACCTCCCGCCAGTACGAGCGGGTTCCACTTGCCTTTCTTGATTTGGTGCACGATTCTGATTCGATGGGCCCGCACCACCTGACTGCGGTGCTCGCACATACTGATCCAACTTCCGTTCACGTATCAGTTTCTCAATGGGATCTTGTAAATGACGACACTCATTTGTATTATAGCCATAACTCTCATGGAATCTACAAAACTTTCTCGTTTGGACTTGTCTTTCCGTTGATGGTTTCAGGGCAGGCTTCGTGTATTGCATGGAGTTACAAGTCTGCAAATACACATTTTCCAACGACGTGTTCAATGAAGTGTAATTATCGTACATGGGAGCTCTACGTCGTGGGCCACGATTCTGATCTCGTTTTTTGCCTTGATTTCCACTATCCCTCTGCTGATATTGTTTATTTTGCATGTTCAACTGAACTTTCCTAGAACTCTCTCCGGATTGTTTAACTGTGATGTTACTCTGAATCCCTTCGATGTTGGGCCCTACGTCATCCTGCTTCCTAGACTGTTTCGCATCTTCTCTTCTTAAGAATTGGGCTGCCTTGGAATAGAAACGGTCCAATGACGCATGTGGTTTTACAGCTAACCAATTTCCGAACTCGGAATCGGGATCAATCCCCTTAGTCAATGCCATCAGGATAGAGTTATCATTGGGATTACTTATTTCTAAACACGCAGCATGAAATCGCTCCAAGTAACGTCTAAGTGTTTCTCCGGGAGCTTGAGTAACGCTAGACAGAGTGTTAACATCTTTAGGCCTTGCTACGTGCATATGGAATTGTTCAACAAACTTGGTGGCCATCTGGTCAAAATTAGAGATGGATCGTGGTGGCAAATGAGTAAACCACATTGTAGCAATGCCCCTAGGGAAATAGGGAAACTATGGCATTTTACTGCATCATCGGCTCTCACAGCTTTCATTAGCCATTCATACTTCAGGATGTGTTGGTTGGGATCAGAACTTCCTTCATAGACTGGTAAAGTTGGCATCCTGAAGCGCCGAGGTGGTTCAGCATACAATATTTCGTCGGTGAAAGGGGTATGACTCCGGGAGATTCCCCAGTCGTCGTTAGTGAGACCCTGACTTTCACGGATCATCTAACGAATCATCGTCGATATATCTGGCATACGGATACTTGGAGCATGTTGCGCCAAGGTGTGGTCGGGTTCCACAACACGAGTCTAGACCGGACGTGGTCGACGGTCCGTGTCTCGCCTCCTTGGTTCAACATTTTCTGGGACGTAAGGCTCTGGAGTCTGCTCTCGTTGGTTACGATGAGGATCAGCTTGATTTCTAGTATCACCTCCTTGTTCGGTAGTGGTGGTGGTAGCAAGCTTTCCTGTGACATGATAAGGAGCAGTACCTCCTCGTGATGAAGGTCCTATACGATGACTGGTGGATGGTCCAGTTCTGGGTTGTCCAGGATTCGAAGCAGGTTGGTGTCCTGTGGCCTGGGTGTAGCTCACATCCAGCCGTGGGCGTATGGATCGGTGATGAGCATCAGATGAGGCGGAACTCTCCGTGGAAGAATAAGAACCTTGATCTCTTCTGGATCTTCTGTGCCTTTGGCGATTTAGCTGGTTGGTCAACTCTGTGTTGGCGCGCAGTTGTTCAGTTAGCTGTTGCCGACTCTGGGTCAATTCTTGGAGCAGCATCTGAAACTCTTGTCTGGTAACCGGGCCTGATGGATCTGAAGGTCTGGCGGCATCTTGGTTTGATGGAGGCAATTGTGCGGGATTCTGCCTATCCCGTCCTCCTTGATCAGCAGCTGTAGACGTAGTTCGCGTACTTACCATGGTGAATTGATGAAAGTCCTTTCCTAGATCTGATGCAAATCTGAATAGAATGGAAGGGCTTCAAAGTTCTAGATCTGGATCTTCTTCTTGGATTTATGCAATCCGGTATTGATAGGAGATCCAAAGAGCAGGAGAAAAATTGGGTTTTTTCTCAGTGAAAGCACCAAAGTGTTTGTACCAAATTTGGGCACAACACTCTTCGGAAGTTTTTGAAGAGATAAAGTGAAGAAATTAAATGGAAAAAGAGGATTATCTAACAAAAACAGATAATGAAAGTAATAAGAACGCACAGAAACACGAGAATTTAGAGTGGTTCGGTGTGTTTCCTACGTCCACTATGAAGTTGATTGCTTTATTGATGTTTCTTTGATAATTACAAGTGAATTCAACGAATTACAGCAGATAATGAAGATTTACAGCAGTGAATTTCGTTATTGGCAGCAGCTATGGAGTTTAGATCTGGATCCGACAGAGTCTAGGCGTTCGAGAATTCAAAGAAGAAGAAGCCCCTTTTCTGTATGCTCTGGGGCTCTATTTATAGGTGTAGGAGGCTAATATTTCGCTCAGATCTCGGGAGCTCCCTCTGGCACATGACTAGGCCCGCGCGCCCAAGCCCGTGAAGTTTTGGCCCGATCCGTGATCGATACGAACGGATTTCGTATCGATCAAGATTATGTCCGATGGAATCGAAATTTGGCGTGGACATTCTTCAACATACACGTAAGCTCGTGTGAAAATTTCATAGCATTTGGACTTGTAGATTAGGAGATATGATCGATACGAAATGGTGCTTTTCGGCTGGCTGTTTCGTTCGTATCGATGATTTCGACTCAATGGTTTTGAATCGATGGCGGCATGTGTTGGCAGGTTGACGTGGCACGTGCCCTTCGCATCGATCTGTAGCATACCCAGTTCGAATCGATGAAGATAGTCTAGTTCGAATCGATGGATGTTGGCTTGTTCGCATCGATGAAGGTTGCATAGTTCATATCGATGAAAGCGCTCTGGTTCATATCGACTGTTGTGCTTTTCTTCGCATCGATGGGAGGCGTGCATTTCATTTCGATTGGTGATCGATCGATACAAAGAGAGCCTTTAAGACTAAGTGATGCGAAATAGATAGAAGTGTTTGTTGCCAATGGATACGAAGTAGGCACCGGACGATCGAGTCGAACAGAGCTTGTCGATGGATGCGGATCGATACGAAGTGGTCCTTGGCTGATCGAGTCGAACGGAGCTTGTCGATAGATGAGAAGTTGATCGAGCTGAACTGTGGCTTCCTGATGGATGCGGATCGATACGAAGTAGTCATTGACCGATCGAGTCGAACAGAGCTTTCCCAGATGGATTCGAACTCGATTGATTCGAACAGCGGCCACCTGATGGATTCGAACTCGAGACTGTTTCTCGTCCAATCTTGCATCGATCATAACTTGAGCATATGAACTCGGATTGACTTGAAATTTGGAACGTTGACTTTTATGGCTTCCCTCGTCGTGTCTTGTCGATTGTAGGTCGATCTGGACTCGGACAAAATTCGTCGATATCCATAGTGAACCTGCGTATAACCGATCTTCAAGACGAACAGTCATTGGTTTCTAGCCAAGTTCTTGGTGTCATGGCCTTGCCAAAAGGCGGGATAACACAAAGATTCAAGGATTCACCAGTGAACCCAAAAAACCCGTCGGAACGATTGACTCACCTATAGAACTCGGAGAAGGCGACCGAAGAGTTACCCTCATCCAAACCTTTGTGATTGTAAATGAAATTTCCACCTACAATGCTTTCTTGGGGCAACCCGCCTTGGCAGATTTTAGGATTGCTTTAGCTCAGAGGTGTCTAACAATGAAATTTCTGATGGAAAATGGAGTTGAGGTGATCAAGGGAGACCAAAGTGCCACTAGGGAATGTTATATCGTGGAACTATGCGAGTCTAAAAGAAAAGAAAAGGGGAAGAATGTGGGGAGAACTCTCCACATTCGTGAACCTGTCGAATAGCAATTACAGAGCCACCACTGGTTTGGGGACCAAAGCCAATTCGATAAGGCTTTGAAACTTAAAAGAAGATTTCAAAGGAGGAATGGGAAGTACCAGTAGAATTGACGGTGTTTGTCCCAGTTGATATGAATGACCCAACACGGGTCCTCAAAATTGGATCGCATCTTGGAAACAAGATGTGGATGGAACTCATCAAATTTCTTCGTGCCAATCTGGATGTATTCGCTTGGACGCATTCTGATATGTGCACGGTGTCGACGCAGATAGCCTGCCACACACTAAACATTGAACCCAAGAATGTACTAGTGAAGCAGAAAAGGCACAGCCTAGGGCCCGATCGGTCCAAAGTGCTAAGAGAAGAAGTGGCCAAGCTGATGGCGAATGATTTTATCCATGATGCAACTTACCCTGAATGGGTATTTAACCCGGTTTTGGTCAAGAAGTCCAATGGGAAATGGCGAACCCGTATCGACTACTCGGATCTTAATAAAGCTTGCCCGAAAGTCAACTTTCCTCTATCTAAAATCAATCAGCTTGTGGACGGGACGACTGGACATGAACTACTATCATTTATGGATGCATACTCGGGGTACAACCAGATCATGATGCACGAACCGGATCAAGAAAATACCAGTTTCATTACCGATCTGGGACTATATTGCTACAAAGTAATGCCATTTGGCTTAAAGAATGCTGAGGCAACTTACCAACAACTAGTGAATGCCATGTTTAAATATCATATTGGGAAAACCATGGAAGTTTATGTAGACGATATGTTAGTTAAATCATGCGTAGCTGCAAATCACTTAGACAACCTGGCCGAAATGTTCGAAATACTCCACAAATATGGAATGAAACTTAATCCACTTAAGTGTCATTTCGGGGTAGCCTCTGGAAAGTTCTTAGGATTCATCGTAAGCGCTAAAGGCATCGAAGCAAATCCCAAGCAAATAACCGCTTTGCAGGAAGTCAAGGCCCCGAGGAACAAGAAAGAGTTACAAAGCCTGAATGGAAAGGTTGCAGCTCTGAGCCAGTTTATCTTAAAAGCAATTGACAAATGTATACCGTTCTTCGGCGTGCTAAAGAAGGGAAAGAAAAACTTCGAATGGAATCAAACTTGTCAAACTGTGTTCGAAGAGCTGTTGCGAAATATGGAAACCCCGCATATCCTGTCCAAGCCGGTAGATGGAGAAGATTTGTACATCTTCTTAGCAATCTCGGCACATGCATTAAATGCTGCACTCGTACGAAAAGAAGCTAAGATCCAGCGACCAATATATTACATAAGTAAATGGTTCACTGGAGCAGAAAAGAACTTTCCAAAATTGGAAAAACTGGCATATTGCCTCTTGATCGCATCTAGAAAGTTACGACTATACTTCCATTCACACCCGATCAGAGTGCTGACAGATCAACTCTTGAAGCAAGAGTTATACCGCCCTGAGACCTCTGGACGGCTTAACAAATGGAACACTGAATTAAGTCAGTACAAAATCACATACCATCCTTGAAAGGTGATAAACGGGCAGGCGTTGGCAGATTTCAATGCCGAATTTATGATATGAGATAACGAGGAAGGAACGACTCCAGAAGTGGAGACACGTTGGAAGTTGTTCATCGATGGTGCATCTAACAACTTCTACTCGGGAGCAGGGGTAGTGCTCGATACTCTTAAAGGACGATCTGTTTGCTATGCCTTGCCCTTGGAATTCCCCACAACAAATAATGAGGTAGAATACAAAGCATTGATAGCTAGGCTAAAGATTGTGAGGGAACTCAAGATAAAATCCGTACACATCTATAGCGACTCTCAGCTAGTCATCTGTCAGGTGAAAGGCGAATACCAGGCTCGAGGGGAGAACCTCGCCCTGTATCTATCTAAAGTGTAGGAACTGCTGAACAACATCGAGCATTACACCATAACTCATATCCCGAGGGAACATAACGCGAAGGTGGATTATTTGGCCAAACTGGTTAGTTCCGGAGAAGCTCAGTCACTAGAGCTAGTTCCAGTTGAAACCCTGACTACTCTGAGCATAAGCGAAATGGATACTGACTGGATTTTTGAGACAACCAAGGAACCAGAGACATGGATGATGCCAATCAAAGATTACATGCTGATAGGAGCTCTCCCTATAGACAGGAACCAATGGAAAATCTTCTCTGAAAGGCACCCAATTTGTAATACGGGATGGGATACTCTACCGAAGGGGATTCTCTACCCCCTTGCTCAGATATGTGACCAACGAAGAAGCTTGAAGGATCCTAAATGAAGTTCATGAAGGCGACTGCGGAGATTATACCAGGGAGGAAACCTTGCAAAGATAGTTCTCCGGTATGGGTACTTTTGGCCAATAATGAACAGCGATGCAGCAGAATACGCCAGATGGTGTGATCAATGCCAAAGATTCAGCAAGATCAAAAGAACCCCCTTGATGGAGCTAACATAGATGGTCAGCCCATGGCCGTTCATAATTTGGGGAATCGATTTGATTGGCGTATTACTAATGGCTAAAGGAGGAGGCAAATATGATATCGTTGCTGTTGACTACTTCACTAAATAGGCCGAAGCAGAACCGCTGGCCACCATACCACAAAGAAAGTCATTAACTTTGTTACTAAAAATAATATTTGTAAGTTTGGGGAATTTCGAACCTCTTTACTGACTATTACCGCTCCATCCTCGGCAAACCCTCTCCTCCCCTTCCACTCATAGATTGGAACCTACTCTATCCCAGCCCATCGCCCATCCCAATAGACTCCCCCTTCACAGAAGTAGAGATCCTGGCCGCCCTCAAAGACATGAACGACAACAAATCCCCAGGGCCAGATGGATTTGGCCCATTTTTCTTCAAGCACTTCTGGGGGGGTTGTCAGGGGAGATATCCTAGACATGTGTGCCGAATTTTGTTCCAACCCCATGGCCATAGCTCGCCTAAACTACGCCAATATTGTCCTCCTGCCTAAATCCGATGGAGCCAAATCCCTATCAGCCTTCCGACCCATTAGCCTTCTGAACACCACTTTTAAACTGATTACCAAAGTCCTTGCCAATCGCCTCCAAAACCATATGGTATCGCTAGTTGGAGCAGAATAATCAGCCTTCATCCAGGGTAGGAATATCCTGGACTGCGTTGGGGCAACGCAAGAAGTAATCTCCTTCTGTCATTCAAACAACATCCCAGGGGTCCTTCTAAAACTTGATTTTTCCAAGGCCTTTGATTCAGTTAATTGGAATTTTATTATTGAGCTTCTAATGCACAGAGGATTTCCACCTAAATGGTGCAACTGGATCAAATGCATCCTAAATTCGAGCCTTTCCTCGATCCAGATCAGCGGCTCATCTGGAGGGCTCATCAAATCAGCTCAAGGTCTCAGGCAAGGAGACCCCCTCTCTCCGCTTATCTTCGTCCTAGTGGCGGATGTCTTTAACCGCATGATCAAACTGGCGATAGCTGATAACTACTTAGCTGGTATTTGTCCCCCCAACCCTAACCCTAACTCTTACCCTAACTTAATGATATCCAACCTCCAGTTCGCAAATGACACCATCCTCTTCGTCTCCCCTTCTCCTGAACACATCCTTAGCCTAAAAGTCCTCCTTTACACTTTCGAACTCATCTCAGGCCTATCAATTAATTTTAATAAGAGCTCTGTCATCATGCTTGGAAACGCTGATCATCTCAGTCCCTCCATCTCCTCCTCCCTCAACTGCAGCATTGCCACTTTTCCAATGTCCTATCTAGGCATCCCCCTGCGCCCCACCAAGCTTCATCGATCTGACTGGACCCCCCTTATATCCAAAATTGAATCAAGACTTGCAGGCTAGAAAGCAAACACTCTATCGACTTCGGGAAGGCTGGTCTTGGTTAAAGCTGTACTCTCGGCGCTCCCTCTCTACTGGCTCTCTTTCCACAAAATTCCCAGTTGGGTATCCAAAAAAATTGATGCTATTAGACGCTCTTTCCTTTGGAATGTGGGGAAATCCAAATTCCTTGTTAACTGGAAAATTACATGCATGCACAAGGACCACGGCGGATTAGGTATCACCAATCTGATTACTTTCAATCAGGCGCTTCTAGCAAAATGGCTCTGGCGTCTCCTCTCGCCGGGTCAGTTCATCTGGAAAGACTGGATCCTGGCATCCCACTACAATGCTGACCCATTCTGTGCTCTCCATTTCGCTCCACACTTCAAGCCCTCCTCATTTTGGTCTGGTGTTCTAGCATCAGTGGACCGCATTAAACCCCTACTTCAGGTGAACCTAGGTAATGGATCTAACTGCCTTTTCTGGTATGACTCCTGGCACAGCCTCTCCCCTCTAAATCGTTCCTTCCCATCCCTCTTTTCCTCCTCCAACCTCCCCCTCTTGACAGTGGCAGAAGCCGTCAACCTTGGCCTACCCAGCTTATGTCCCCCAACCCTCTTCGCCGATGACACCCTCTCAGAACTCCTATCCACCTTCAGCCTGCTGAAATCAGTAACCCTTAACCCTTCATCGTTGGATCACCATACATGGGCTCTATCTCCCTCCAAAGGCTTCTCAGTATCACAATGCTACGCTTTCCTAAACCACCCTAGTAGGCTGTTCTCCTTTGCTCGTGTCTGGAAATGCCGCATCCCTCCCCGAATCAAATTCTTCCAATGGTGTCTCATCCATGGCCGCATCAATACCAAAGATCGCCTCACTCGCTTGAACATCACATCTGACCAAAATTGTGCCTTATGTAACACTAAAGCCGAATCAATCCGTCACCTTTTCTTCGACTGCGACATGTCATACTACATATGGGTTCCGATTTGCATACAAAATCTCGGGCAAACCCACACAATCATAGATTTTTTTGATCATTGGCAATATAGTGCACCAAACCATCATCTTGACATCCTTCTAGCCATCTTCAGCTGGGTCATTTGGAAAGAGAGAAATGTCTTCGTTTTCAACAAACCCACTAACTCGCGGCTTAGCATATGCAGTAAAATTTCTAATATCTTTGCTTATTGGGCAGGCTCTTCCTCCTCGGCCCCCTTCAGATTTCATCTTCCACCAGTACGGTCCCCATCGGATGAATCGGTAGGTAGTACATCATCAGCTGCGCCGACTGGTCACCCTGGTTTCGACTGAGGGTTTGATTGTCTTTGCTTTCAATGTTTTGGGATCACTCTCTGCAGTAGTTTTTTCTGGATAAACTATGACTAATTATGTATATTAGAAACTTCATGGTCTGTATTTACATGCTGACATGCTGTTTGTAACCTTAACTCTAATTATGTTGTTTTGTATTCGCCATCGACAAGGCCTGTTGATCGAACTACTTATATCTATATATATTATTAATCGGCTGTGTAGTATCATGCTACACAACCGTTCTCCTCAAAAAAAAGTTTGGGGTGCGAAAGAAAATCATCATGGATAAGGGACTCAATTTAAAAGCGCTAAATTCAAAGACTATTACAAACGCTTCTGAATTGGGAAAAGCTTTTCCGTTGTCACACATCCACAGGCAAATGGGCAAGTGGAAGCAGTAAATAAGATCATCAAGTCCACCATCAAAATGTGGCTAATTAAAGCAAAAGGAAATTGGGTCGATGAACTTCCACTCGCACTACGGGCCTACAGGACAACGCACAAATCTGCAACTGGGCACTCTCCATTCACCCTAGCATACGGTTCAGAAGCAATGATCCCAGTTAAGCTAAATGTCCCTTCTCATTGGAGGCGAAACTTCGATCAAAGGTAGAACAAATAACTCTTACTCGAGTCACTCGATATGGTCGATGAGAAGAGGGAAGAAGCTGAATTAAGGACTGCTTCTCATTAAAAAAAATTGTTGTAACCCCCCTAATTATTAATAACATTATTCAGGAGATTTAATTAGGTAAATTAAATAGAATAATGTAGAGTGATAAGGAGATTGAGATTTAATAAAAACCTAGAGGCTGTGCTTAATTAACTCTAATGGGATTATTAATGGTTAAATAACAATTAAATTAACAGAAGGGCATTAGGGTCTTTGCCGCCCATATTTCCAACCCTTATACTATTATCCCTATACCATTCATGTTCATTTTATCATAAGTAAAAATAAACGTAAGAAAGAAAAAGGAAAGCCGACCATTAAGGAGAAGGAAGAGAAGAGAAATTCAAGTTTAAAGCTTAGGATCAAGCTAGAAGAACCAATCTCCAATTTCCTTATCCAATCTAAGGTGAATAATAATCACTACATCTCTATTTTGGTTTTTTATATGATCATTGATTTTCGGATTTGAGATTAAATCTAATATGATGATTTTTGATGTTATGCTTGGATTCATAATATGTTTGATTCAATCCAATGGTTTAAATATGAGTATATACAGTTTTAGTGCAAAACCGAGAGTAAATGATTTTTAACTGCCGCGGAAAATTTATATGTTACGAGAAACATGATTTTGAAGTTGGGTTTCAATTTTTAGAATTTTCCATACCGTGGAGAATTAATTATAAATTTTTGAAGGGAAACATATATTATTGGGTTTAAAATTTATTTTCGGTTGTTATATGAGGAATTTGGGTCTAAAATTTAAATATGTTAGATAATATATTTAAAGTGAATTCCAGAGATTTTTAGGGATTTTTACTAAGTGATTTAGTATGGAAATTAAATTATTTTGAAAGGAGGACCTAAATGATTTAATTGCTTTGTTAATTGAAAGGGCTTATTTGTTAATGTTAATTAGGTTTTATATTTGGGAAAATGCGGCAATTATTTGTAATATATTTTGAAAGTTAAGGTAACCAATCAAGTGTTTGCAAGAGGGCAAGTTAGTTATAAAAAGATTACTTTAATTGGTAAAAACTGCCATTTTACTCAGAAAAGTAGGTTCCGCCACTTTCGGAAGGACCCTTTCGACTCAGACCTTCCGCAACCAATCATGTCGAAACCTATCTGGTCGAAACCAATGAAGCCAAAACCAATACACATGGTATCACTTAGTCGGTACGTAGTGGATTGGAGAAAGGCGGAAGGTAGGGTGTCGAAACATAGCATCCGAAGGGGTCGAGATCTTTGGTTTATTTTCTAAAGAAAAGCGCTTGCCTGTTAACAAAGAGGTTTCGAAGGACCCGAAACCAATGCTTGCAAAATGGGATTTTTAAAACAAGCTTTCAAAGGAGAGCTGCCGCCTTTTAAAGTAGTAGCTTCCGTAGGAGTTTCTAAGTTTTTAAATTAATGTTTCGGAAAGGGTAGTTTCGACCAAGTCGAAACCCTTCTGTAGTTTTAAGCCTTCGGTGGTATTAAAGATATCAATGCTATCAAAAGGTACTTTTTGTTTTTATAAATATAAACCACTTCCCATAGCTTTCATAGGAGGTTTAATGGTTTCGAAGGCGTGGTTTCGAAGCCAATCTTCAAACATTTTTACTTATATAGCATAAACTTTCGAAAGGATGGTTTCAACACCATCATGTTTTCCCCAAATACTTTTATATGATAAAGAAAGGTTTCGAAAGGGTACTTTCATTTATGTCCACTTGGACCCAAATGGTATTTTAAATATAAACCCAATGGCTTTGGAAGGGATACTTCCAATGGTTTTGAAAGAGGGTCTTTCAATGTTTCCGAAAGGGGCGCTTTCAATTGGTTTGGAAGCTATGCTTCTAAATGATTAAATGCTAATGCTTTAATACATTTGAAAGGGTTCGAAAGAAATTTTTAAAGTGTTCGAAAGGCAGGGGTCTAATGTTTTGAAAATATATTTTTATGCTTTCAAAGGAGGATATCCAGTGAGGTTGAAAGCAAGGTTTTGAAGGCTTGGTTTTTCAAAACGAATAACCCAAACTCAATTTCTAAAGGATAAACCCATGGCTAAATTAAAGGAGTTTTGTAGTGGTTTTAAGAAGAGGCTTTCCTTGAAAATATTAGGTTAAAGGGATTAACCATGTTTTTATGAAAATGATTTCAAGGATATAAAACCCACAGGAGTGGTATTGTAATGTTATTATGTTTGCTTCTTCAAATATAAATATATATATATTCACATTATAATAGACCCATAACTGCATTTTGGGGAAAAAGGGCAGAAGAACATGCTATGTTGACCCAGTAGTGAATATAAATTTATTAAATTCTTGGATGAGTAGAATTGCATCCAAGAGGTCAGGGAGACCAGAATATAGGATGCCTAAATGTGAAAGTTGTCAGGGAGACAGGTTCATAGTGCACCCATGAAAACTATGATTAGGAAGTTATTGGAGTTACCAATAGGTTCATAGTTATCCCATGAAAACTATGTTATAAAGAGTGGTTGACAGGGGCCAATTGGTTTGTAGTGCACCCACGAAAACTATATCCGGATTAAGTTATTGACAGCAGTCAAAAGGTTCCTAGTCAACCTATGAAAACTAGGATAAGAAAGAAGTTATTGGAGGTATCATTAGGTTCCTAGTCAGCCAATGAAACCTAGGATAAGAGATAAGTTATTGAAGTCACCAATAGGTTCAGGGGAACCCATGAATTAATTAAGTTAATTGGCAGGGGCTAATAGGTTCATAGTGCACCCATGAAAACTATGAAATAGGATATGGAGTCCATATATTATGTAAAGGTTATTAGTAAGCCCATGAAAACTAATAGGTTAATAGTAACCCTAGAAACTATAAATATGATAGGGAGTCAATTTAACATAGGACGGGAATTCAAAATGTTTTAACTTGTACGCATATCATCGTAATATTTTGAAATGACTATGTTTTTAACCATTATGGATGCAGGACCATAGTATATGGTTTTATAAAGGTTTTAAGGTACTAGTGAGGGGAAAACCCATTTTGCTAAGCGGCGTGGTCTCACTAGATATCCAAATGGTTTGAGATGTTAGATTATTATTCATACCAGGCTTTATGTCTGACTCGAAGTTTATATTTTCCGCTTAAACTCTCGAGTACTCAATTGATTTTGAGTGGTTTGAGAGTTGAGGCATTCAGGTACCTCATTAGACGAATAAAGCTCGAAGACATGCAGGAGGCCCAATAGATATTTAGAGTTCTCTTTTATTTTGATTCTGCTGTGTTGTTTGTAATGGCAAAGTTGTTATATTGCCTGTATATACTCTGATCATCCAAGGGGGCATCTTCATATATCGCTCTTGGCGTATGTTGTTATAAATATATTTCTCTGAACATGGTTTACGATTATGGGATTATGTATGAATTGGAAATGATTTGAAATGGGATGTGATCTTATTTGAAGTTTTAAATTTTTTTCTCCATATTCATGTGTTTCTATGTATCAATGAATCTAACACCGTTGTATTTGGTCACCGAGGATTAATAACTATGGATGACTACAGCATCCATAGCCGTTAGTTTTGGGCCTCCAAGTAGAGGGATGTTACAAGTTGGTATCGGGGCATAAGTTTATAAAAACTAAAAAGAAAAGTTAAACCTAAAAGCTTTTTGAAACATAATCCAATGAATTAGAAATATGATTGGGGTTTGGGTTAAAGCTATAGTAACGTACTTGTATTTGATATATAGATATATATATATATATATAAGTATGTGTTCCCCTCTCTCTTAGACTTTCTTTTGTATCTTACTAAGGATCGTATGCAGATTTACGAGAAAGAGGATATGGAAGCAAGAAATGGAAGAGGAAATCTAGGTGGAGAAAGCTCCACAACCAATGGAAATGCTCGACCTAATACCAAGGGGAACCAAGGTCGACTGGCTAATGCTGACCAAAATGTTGAGGCCAATGTTGGTGCTGGAAATCCACCAGTAGATGCGGGGATGGTGTATCAGTTGTTAGCCAATCTTTTGCATGCTGGGTTGCTGATAATGTTGGAGGAGCTAATCTTGTGGCTCCAGTTGAGAATAACTATGCTAAGTTTAGCAGAGACTACACCAGTCTGAGTGGAAAGCTGTTTGTTGGAATGGAGGATGCTATTGAGGTTGAGAATTGGCTATTGCACTGTGAGAGGATCTTTATTTATCTAGGCTTGGATGATGAGAAAAAGAGGAGGCTGAGCGCTTCACTAGTGGAATAGTGTGACTGTCGGAGTTCCGAAGGAAGAGCTAACATGCGATGATTTCAGAATGAGGTTTGAGCAAAAGTTTTTATCTGAAGTGGCAAAGTCGGCGTTGATAAGGAAGTTTATGGATCTAGTCCAGGGAGATATGTCAGTAATTGAGTAAGCCGCTAAGTTTGATGAGCTGTCTCGATATGGATATGCGACTATAGACACTGACATCAGAAGGAATGAGAGGTTCATTCGAGGACTGAGAACTAAGCTTACTAGAATGACCATGACCCATATCCGAGAACCTTGTAATATGGTGGTGGAGATGGTCATTCGCCATGAAGAGATGCTTGTTGTTTTTGCCAGAGAGAAGCCAGTAGAATCCCAGGGTCCTCAGGGAAAGAAGAGGAAATTCTTTAAGGAGAAGGGAGCCCAAAAATGGGATGCTGCCAAGAAGGAAAAGGCTGATCTAGTGTGCTTCAAGTGTGACAAGAAGGGTCATTATGCTCATGAGTGTCGGATGGGCAAAAGAAAGAACCCTGTAGAAAAGAAGAATGTGAAATGCTTCAACTGCGACCAGGTTGGGCATTATAAGAACCAGTGTCCAAAGCCAGTCATGGAAGATAGAGGGAAGGTTTTTGCTATAGGACTACCATCTTCTTCTTATCCTACTGTTGCAGATAAAGGGAAAACTATGATGGAATGTACGCTTTTGATTCAGAGTACACCAGTTAGGGTACTATTTGATACTCGTGCATCACATTCATTTATATCACGGTATTTGGTTAATAGGTTATGCATAAAACCCATATACCTTATTACATCCTTAAGAGTTGCGAATCTAATAGGAGGGTATGCAACTCTAGGGATGAGATGTGACTAGTTAGAACTTGATTTGTTAGGTTATAAGTTTTCATGCAGTCTATATGTTTTTGATTTCATAGATTTCACGATCATTTTGGGTATGGATTGGTTGGGTAAGTATGAGGCTAGGATGCCAGGATAAGGAAATATCATTGGGACACCCTGATAGTTCAACCAAATCATCTTCTCAATGGAGGACTCCAGCAGGAGTGTTTGTTCTTTGTTGAGTGCAATGGAAGTGGAAGAAGATCTAAGTTAGGTTCGAGTAGCAAAAGAGTTTGCAGATGTCTTTGAGCCAGTCATGGGACTACCACCGAAACGAGCTGTTGAGTTTCGAATAGATCTTGTGCTAAGAGCTGAACCTGTGAGTAGACCACCTAGCAGGATGACACCGACAGAGATGAAAGAATTAAAGGTGCAGCTAGTAGACCTTGAAGGAAGGAATTTTATTAGGCCAAGCAGTTCGCTTTGGGGAGCGGGCGCGGTGTTCATGAAGAAACCCAATGGGTCGTTAAGGATGTGCATCGACTATCGTAAGTTAAATAAAAGGACGATCAAGAATAGGTACCCTCTGCCGAGGATAGATGATCTGTTTAATCAGTTGAGTGGAACCAGTGTGTTTTCCCAATTAGATTTGGCGATAAGGTTTCATCAGTTGAGAGTGGCGAAGGACAGCATTCCTTTGATAGCATTTCGGACTAGGTATGGTTCGTATGAGTGGTTAGGAATGCTATTCGGGTTAAAGAATGCCCTCCTTTCTTCGTAGACTTGATGAAATGAGTTTTCCGAGAGCATTTGGATAGGTTCATGTTGGTATTCATAGATGACATTTTTGTCCACTCGAAAGATGAAAGAGAGCATGAGATTCATCTTAGAGTGGTGCTTGAAACGCAGAGGCAGAATCAGCTAAAGGCGAAGTTTTTCAAGTGTCATTTTTGGAAGAAAGAGGTTAATTTTCTTGGTCATGTGGTTTTAAAGGAGGGCTTGTTAGAAACCGAGATCAAGAGTTTTCTTGGACTTGCTGGCTATTACCGGAGATTCATTAAGGATTTCTCGCGGATAGCATCACCTTTGACTAAGTTAACCAGGAAAGACGTGAAGTATGTTTGGTCCGACAAATGCGAGGAAGGGTTACTTAAGTTAAAGCATTTGTTGACCAATGCACCAGTGCTTGTAGTTCTACATGGAAACCAAGGGTTGGTAGTATACACTGATGCATGTGGGACTGGATTGGGAGCAGTATTGATGCAGAAGGGTAAAGTTATTGCCTATGCATCTAGGCAGCTTAGACTGCACGAAGTAAAATATCCTACTCATGACTTAGAGATGGCTGCGGTGATTTTTGCCTTGAAATTTTGGAGGCATTATCTCTTGGGGAGAGATTTGAGTTGTATACCGATCATAAGTCTTTAAGATGTTTATTCTCTCAGAAGGAGTTGAATATGAGACAGCAGAGGTGGCTGGAGTTTTTGGCTGCTTATGGTTTGGTATAAAGTATACTCCTGGGAAAGGAAATAAGGTAGCGGATGCTCTCAGCATGAAACATCAGAATGTGGTGTTAGCTATGTTGGCAGAATGGAAGGATCTAGAAACATTAGCCAGTTGTAGTATGCAGTTAAGATCTACTGCTAGTTCTAGTCAAGGTACTGCCTTGTTGTCTTGTTTAGAAGTTCGACCAGTATTGATCGAAAGAATTGCTTCTAAGAAAAAGGAGGATCCATTATTAGCCAAGAAGATCAGAAGGCTTGAGGTTGGAACTGAGATCGGTGATTTAAAAGATTTTTGTCTTGACCAGAAAGGATAGTTGAGAATGAAGGGACGGTTATGTGTTCTAGATGTTGAGAACTTGAGGAAAGAAGTTCTTAGAGAATGTCATCGATTCAAGTTTATGATTCATCTTGGAGGGACCAAGATGTATCAAGATATGAAGAGGAGCTTCTATTGGGAAGGCATGAAGAGGGATGTTGGCTTGTGGGTTAGGCAGTGTGTAAACTGTCAACAAGGAAGGTCGAACATAAGAAGCCAAGTGGATTACTTCGGCCTTTAGAGATTCCAGTATGGAAATGGGATTCGATATCCTTGGATTTTATAGACGGGTTGCCAAGGTCAAACAGAGGAAATGAAAGTATATGGGTCGTAGTGGACAGGTTGACCAAGAGTGCCCATTTCATTCCAGTAAAGTCGACCAGGACGACACCTATTTTGGCGAAGTTGTTCATGAAGAAAATAGTTAGACTTCATGGGATTCCTAGTAGCATAGTCAGTTATAGAGATGCATTATTCACCGGCGAATTTTGGAAGAGTCTGCAAGAGGTATTAGGTACCAAGCTGAAGCTGAGTACAGCATATCACCTACAGACGGATGAGCAGATAGAGAGAGTCAACAAGGTACTCGAGGATTTATTGAGAGCTTGTGTATTAGACTTTGGTGGATCTTGGGAGGATCACCTACATTTGATTGAGTTTTCCTATAATAATAGTTATCAGACTAGTATAGAAATGGCGCCTTTTGAAGCTTTGTATGGAAGGCTATGCAAATCACCTGTATGTTGGTTAGAGACTGGAGACAGATTCGTCTTAGGTCTAGATTTGGTTAGGGAGGCGTCCGAAAAGATTGAGTTGATCCAAGAACGGATGAAGGAAGCTCAATCCAGATAGAAGAGTTACGCAGATAAGAGGCGTAAGGACATAGAGTTCTCAGTTGGAGACAGGGTTTTCATTAAGGTATCACCAATGAAGGGTGTGGTATGGTTTGGAAAGTCAGAGAAACTGGCATCGAGATATGTTGGTCCATTCCAGATTATAAAAAGGATTGAGAAGCTCGCATATAGAGTGGAGTTGTCGAGCAGTATGGCAGGTGTCCATAATGTATTTCATATGTCTCATCTTCGCAAGTATGTGCCTGATCCAGAGGCCACTATTCTCCGACAGGGTTGGAAGATCTAGTAGTAGAGCCTAATTTGACTTTGTTTAGACAACTAGTTCGAGTTGTAGCAAAAGATGAGAAATGATTGTGGAACAAGACAGTCAAGTTGGTGAAATTTCAGTGGAGCGATAACAAGAATGACTATACTTGGGAGACAGAGGATAGGATTCGAGATACTTATCCTGATCTGCTTTGAGGGTATGTCTATATTAGATTTATATAGATAATTCCTAGTCAGGTAGACTAGTATGGTCGTGAGGAGTCATTACAGATGATTGCTGTGTTTGGTATTTAGTCCTTACTGAATTTTGAGGATGAAATTCTTTTAAGTAGGGGAGCTTGTAACACCCCTAATTTTTAATAACATTATTCAGGAGATTTAATTAGGTAAATTAAATAGAATAATATAGAGTGATAAGGAGATTGAGATTTGATAATAAACCTAGAGGTTGTGCTTAATTAACTCTAATGGGCTTATTAATGGTCAAATAACAATTAAATTAATAGAAGGGCATTAGGGTCATTGTCGCCAATATTTCCTACCCTTATACTATTATCCCTATACCATTCACGTTCATTTTATCATAACTAAAAATAAACGTAAGAAAGAAAAAGGAAAGTCGACCATTAAGGAGTAGGAAGAGAAGAGAAATTCAAGTTTAAAGCTTAGGATCAAGCTAGAAGAATCACTCTCCAATTTCCTTATCCAATCTGAGGTGAATAATAATCACTACATCTCTATTTTTGTTTTTTATATGATCATTGATTTTTGTATTTGAGATTAAATCTAATATGATGATTTTTGATGATATGCTTGGATTCATAATATGTTTGATTAAATCCAATGGTTTAAATATGAGTATATACGGTTTTAGAGCAAACCCGAGAGTAAATGATTTTTAAATGCCATGGAATATGTTACATGAAACATGATTTTGGAGTTGGGTTTCAATTTTTAGAATTTTCCATATCGTGGATAATTAATTATAAATTTTTGAAGGGAAACATATATTATTGGGTTTAAAATTTATTTTCGATTGTTATATGAGGAATTTGAGTCTAAAATTTATATATGTTAGATAACATATTTAAAGTGAATTTCAGTGATTTTTTAGGATTTTTACTAAGTGATTTAGTATGGAAATTAAAGTATTTTGAAAGGAGGACCTAAATGGTTTAATTGCTTTGTTAATTGGAAGGGCTTATTTGTTAATGTTAATCAGGTTTTAGATCTGAGAAAATGCAGCAATTATTTGTAAAATAATTTGAAAGTTAAGGTAACCAATCAAGTGTTTGCAAGTGGGCAAGTCAGTTATAAAAAAATTACTTTAATTGGTAAAAACAGCCTTTTTACTCAGAAAAGTAGGTTCCGCCACTTTTGGAAGGACCCTTTTGACTCAGACCTTCCGCTACCAATCATGTCGAAATCTATTTGGTCAAAACCAATACACATGGTATCGCTTAGTCGGTACGCAGTGGATTGGAGAAAGGCGGAAGGTAGGGTGTCGAAACATAGCTTCCGAAGGGGTCTAGATCTTTGGTTTGTTTTCTAAAGAAAAGCGCTTGCCTGTTTACAAAGAGGTTTCGAAGGACTCGAAACCAATGCTTGCAAAAGGGTATTTTAAAAATAAGCTTTCAAAGGAGAGCTGCCGCCTTTTTAAAGTAGTAGCTTCCGTAGAAGTTACTAAGTTTTTAAATTAATGTTTCGGAAAGGGTAGTTTCGACCAAGTCGAAACCCCTCTGTAGTTTTAAGCCTTTTGATGGTATTAAAGATATCAATGTTGTCAAAAGGTACCTTTTGTTTTTATAAATATAAGCCACTTCCCATAGCTTTCAGAGGAGGTTTAATGGTTTCGAAGGCGTGGTTTCGAAGCCAATCTTCAAACATTTTTACTTATATAGCATAAGCGTTAGAAAGGATGGTTTCGACACCATCGTGTTTTCCCCAAATACTTTTATATGATAAAGAAAGGTTTCGAAAGGGGTACTTTCATTTATGTTCACTTTGACCCAAATGATATTTTAAATATAAACCCAATGGCTTCGAAGGGATACTTCCAATGGTTTTGAAAGAGGGTCTTTCAATGTTTTCGAAAGGGGCGCTTTCAATTGGTTTGGAAGCTATGCTTCTAAATGATTAAATGCTAATGCTTTAATACATTCGAAAGGATTTGAAAGAAAGTTTTAAAGTGTTCGAAAGGTGGTGTCTAATGTTTTGATAATAGATTTTTATGCTTTCGAAGGAGGATATCCAGTGAGGTCGAAAGCAAGGTTTCGAAGGCTTTGTTTTTCAAAACGAATAACCCAAACTCAATTTCTAAAGGAAAAACCTGTGGCTAAATTAAAGGAGTTTTGTAGTGGTTTTAAGAAGAGGCTTTCCATGAAAATATTAGGTTAAAGGGATTAACCATGTTTTTATGAAAATGATTTCAAGGATATAAAACCCACAGGAGTGGTATTGTTATGTTATTATGTTTGCTTCTTCAAATATAAATATATATTCACATTATAATAGACCCATAACTGCATTTTGGGGAAAAAGGGCAGAAGAACCTGCTAGGTTGACCCAGTAGTGAATATAAATTGATTAAACTCCTGGATGAGTAGAATTGCATCCAAGAGGTTAGGGAGACCAGAATATAGGATGCCTAAATATGAAAGTTGTCAGGGAGACGGGTTCATAGTGCACCCATGAAAACTATGATTAGGAAGTTATTGGAGTTACCAATAGGTTCATAGTGATCCCATGAAAACTATGTTATAAAGAGTAGTTGGCAGGGGCCAATTGGTTTGTAGTGCACCCATGAAAACTATATCTGGATTAAGTTATTGACAGCAGCCAAAAGGTTCCTAGTCAACCTATGAAAACTAGGATAATAAAGAAGTTATTGGAGGTATCGTTAGGTTCCTGGTCAGCCAATGAAAACTAGGATAAGAGATAAGTTATTGAAGTCACCAATAGGTTCAGGGGAACCTATGAATTAATTAAGTTAATTGACAGGGGCTAATAGGTTCATAGTGCACCCATGAAAACTATGAAATAGGACAGGGAGTCCATATATTATGTAAAGGTTATTAGTAAGCCCATGAAAACTAATAGTTTGATAGTAACCCTAGAAACTATAAATATGACAGGGAGTCAATTTAACAGAGGACGGGGAATCCAAAATGTTTTAACTTGTACGCATATGATCATAACATTTTGAAATGACTATGTTTTTAACCATTGTGGATGCAGGAGCACAGTATATGGTTTTATAAAGGTTTTCAGATACTAGTGAGGGGAAAAACCATTCTGCTATGCGGCGTGGTCTCACTAGATATCCAAATGGTTTGAGATGTTAGATTATTATTCATACCAGGCTTTATATCTGACTCGAAGTTTATGTTTTTCCCTTAAACTCTCGGGTACTCAATTGATTTTGAGTAGTTTGAGGGTTGAGGTTTTCAGGTACCTCATTAGACGAATAAAGCTTTCGGAGACGTGCAGGAGGCAAAATAGATATTTAGAGTTCTCATTTATTTTGATTTCGCTGTGTTGTTTGTAACGGCAAAGTTATTATATTGCCTGTATATACTCTGATCATCCAAGGTGGCATCTTCATATGTCGCTCTTGGCGTATGTTATAATAAATATATTTCTCTAAATGTGGTTTACGATTACGGGATTATGTAATGAATTGGAAATAATTTGAAATGGGATGTGATCTTATTTGAAGTTTTAATTTTTTTTCCATATTCTTGTGTTTCTGTGTATCAATGAATCTAACACCGCCGTATTTGGTCGCCGAGGATTAATAACTATGGATGACTACAGCATCCGTAGCCATTAGTTTTGGGACTCCAAGTAGGGGGATGTTATAGTCGCATGGTACTTCAACTCCAAAGTTCATAACTGCACCTTCAAAGTGGGAGACCTTGTCCTCAAGAGGGTCTACCCTGTATTGGGAGCATGTGGACCAAACTGGGAGGGACCCTATGTGATTGGTCAGAAACTAGGGGATGGCACATTCAAGCTAAAAACCGTTGATGGAGCCCAAATTCCCCGAGCATGGAACAGTGAATCACCGCGTCCTTACTTTAACTAAGACTGTCTTATGTATTTCCTATTTCTAGCACATAAGCCATCCCAGAATACCGAAGGCATTGTAAATAGGCAGAACTTGCTCAACTTTCATTAATAAAATTGTTTTGCTTTTTGAACCAATAAAACCGTGTTCACAAAAGTAATCTACTGAGTTGATGGGATCGGATCGACTTAAAACCATCCAATCGCTGCTTGAGATAGTGGAACCATCCTCAAGTATGCCCCCACCTACCCGTTGGGTCGAGGAAGCAAATCGACTCAAACCGTTGGATCGGCAGAACCCGATCCCCGCCTTCTAAGAACCGGTGTACTCCAGGGACACCGGGATGGCCTAAATCAAAGCCGCGCATTTCGTAAGTCATACACCACTTCTTGGATTGTGGAATCAAACCCATGCAAGCACAACCTTAAAAGTCACGAACCTCCATAAGCTGCGCATTGCTTCTTGTGTCATGGAACCATGCTCTCAAAACATGAATTCCTTCACATTGCCCAATGATTGGTAACGTCGAGAAATTCCAAACTGTTCCAGATCGACGAGTCATATCGATCCCAAAAGCCGTGCACACCCCAAAAAGCTACGCATTTCATAAGCCGCGCACACTCTTAAGTATCAACATTGTCCCTACAGTGCGGGGAAAATCGTCTATTGCAGGACTAACAAGAATCAATCCACTCCCACTATCAGGAGTCATGGGTATGAATCTAGCAATGACAAATGATTACGAATCGGGAAAGAATTCTGATTGTTGATCGACAAAATCTCTGGAATCGAGACTCTCAAAGTGCAATTTCTCGAAGATAGGAACCGCAAAATTAAATCAATTACAGACTTTCGAAAAATCACATGGATCAACCAATCATTCGTCAAGTGTTTGAAGTAAACAGCCTCGTGAATTGGGGGGAACACACACCGATACTCAAAAACAAAAAACCAAGTACTTCAAAGTTGCAAAGAATTTTGGCGGTAATTACTGGACTAGATAAAATAGTAGTAAATAAAATTCGCATAAGTGCATGAAACGTAGATAAGTGGACAGATAAAGTTACAATCAAAATGTCAACATTGTATTACTTACAACATTTTCTATATAAAGTCAAAATGTGGGGTAGTACCCACACAATATTGTCCAATAAAAAAAGTAAATACGGATGCTACAACAATCGAAGCAATAACTGAAAACTCTGCACTTATACAAAACACATATCAAACAAAACAACATGTCCCCAAATTTGGCTACACTATTACTCAAGCCTGTCAATGCTTCTTTCCACTACTTCCCTTCCCACCTTTAGTTGGAAGTTTCTTCTTCCTCTCAAAATCCCTGCTAGGAGTATTGTCGTTGCCTGAAATATCAACTATCTCCTTCGTGCCAGTATCTCCTCCCTGTTCTTCAACCTTCTCGGAAGATCCCCCCTTGGTCCTGCACTTTCGGTACTTGTAGGAGATGTTTGAAGATTTTCTCTCCTTGATCTTCTCCTTCTTAATGGCCACCATCTGCCATTCAGATTTATTTAGCTAGCAAATTTGGTCTTCCCGCTCTCGAGCTTCAGCTGCCGTGAAATCGCCACTCCAAAGATACGGAAGGGTCGTCTAGACCGTGCAATGCATCAAACTTCTCGGATTTTGGCCCTGGTTGTGAGCCAGACACAGGTGCAGCAATCGAAGCGGCTATGGAAACAAACATCGAGGCAGTTGAAATAGCAGCAAACCTAGGAAGAGAAGAAATCGGCAAGTCGGTAGGTAAAGAAGACGAACCTATAAGATCAAAAATGAAAGCATTCAGTTCATCTTGTTGCGGCGTGAGCTGAAAATTCTCAAACTCGGGGGAAACAAGAAGGTTACTTGCATCAGAAGAATGGTCGAGAATTTCAATCTCATACTCCCCACCTTCTCCTTCTTTGGATGGCTGCACGATCTTCAAAGAAGTTCCAAGACCACCCGAAGCTTCAGAGACAGCCGCCGGATGGGTAGACAACAAGGCAGCACTGGTCGAACTCCCTAACCGATCGCGAGGCTGTTCTGATGATTCGCTAGGCTTAAAAATGAAAGGCTCTGGCAGCGTCTTAGCAGTTACAATAGCAGCAGCATCGGCGGCCTCCTATTCTCTCTCAATTCAAATGATCTCCCGGTCCTCTATTAAAGCTTTCTTCGATTCTTCATTGAGATAGGCATCTTCCAACTCTTGCTCGGTGTATACATCCCCGTTCTCTTGGAAACGGACCAGAACTTCTTCCTAAACCATAGCAAGAGTACGTGGGAATTTGGGGCCCAGATAGCTAGGCTCCTCTGATGCAGCAAGGAGTTAACATAGAAATTTAATATGGTGTCATACATCTTCTCCATCTTCTTTTCAAAAGTATCATGCAACTCCAAGTAGTCCACTGTCACGACGGCCTTCTCAACTTCAACTCGGGTCTTCTCAGCATTAAGCTACGCGACTCTCTCCTAAAGTGAAGCAATCATTTGAGTGTAATCAGAAACGGCCTTGTCACGGGATTCGATCATTCCTGCGTAATCAGCAATTGTCTTTTTATAGGCTTCAACAACTTCGTTATGATCGGCGATAGTTTTCTTCTGAGCTTCAATGATCACGTCATGGGCTTCAAGCTCCTCTTTAAGCTTAACCTCGTCCATGTAGGCCTTCTTGATTTCGTCTTGGAATATGATCTCTATTTTTGCGTGGGCATCTTTAGTTCCTTCAGCAAGCTGGTGTTGTTCTTACTCTCTCGGAGTGCATCACGTTCCACTAATGCCTTCTCATAATCATCCTTTTTTGATTCAAAGGAAATGATCTCTTGACAATTGTTGCAGTTTGTGTCTGCTAGTTGCTTGCATAACTTTTCCCATCCCTCGGATTGATCCATATCACTTTGAATCGCATGGAGATGGGGCATATAGGAGTCTTTTTGGATTGGGTGTAGGTCGCGATCAAACTTAACTCCCTTTAGAAACCACCCGGGGAACACATCTTCGAGTCGAGGGGGACCAGACGGAAGAATATAAGCCGGCCTCCTACGAGGATGTGAAGAACCAGAAGTGGGCACTATGTAAGTCGACGGTGCTTGGGATGAAGGTGAAACTTGAACAGTAGAAGCCGGAACTTCAATTCCGATAGAGATTGGGGCCGAGGCAAAAGCTTAGTGCTAAGAGGGATGAGAACCACGATCTACCTTCAGCTTCTCAGGTGTCTCTTCTCGGTCGTCAGGAGATTTTCTCTTCTCATAACCACTCTTGTAAACCCTACCCCGTTCTCTATCGTCCCGACGACGTGCTTCGGCATCCAAATCTTTCCACCTCCTCCGCTCTTCCTCTGTTTCACGGGGTTGATGGCGGCTTGAAGACCACCTTGACCAGCGTTGTGAATTAGTGAATTGTTCAAGATCCTCGTAAAGTCCACGACCTCCCATAGTACCTGATATAAAAAATAAATAAAGAGCTTTAGCAACAAAAAATGGACCTAAATAATGCATGTAGAAGTGAACGTGGCCCTAGTGAAATGTGTAACATGTCATAGGCAGCATAAAAGGACGTCACAAACCAGAACGGGAAGCCACCGTGGTAGAAATCGGGCTGACTCTAGACATAATATGACCAGGATGAGGAGACGATCCCTCGAATTCGAAATCTCTCCCATGAGTTCATCGATATCTACGTAACCGCTGCTCAAATCCCCAAAGTCAATATTGGTTTCCTTAAGGGGGGAATCCTGAAGTCGCTCGGCTATTAAGGGAGCATCTTTATCACGAATCACTTGGGGAGGCGATTCCGGGAGAACGAGGCTCATTCCCGGAGTTTCGTCACATGATTCAAAGTTTCCATCGTTGGAACTTGCATTGAATTCATCATCACTAGAGGAGTAATCATAACTGTTGATGCCCTCAATTTCACCCTCCTCCTTTTCTGTTGTCACCGCAGCCTTGCGCTCATGCTGCTTGAATTCTTCTTCCTCCTCCTCTGGAATTGGAGGTATCCTGGACGGGCAGTTGGTTTCAGTCGTAACATCCCTTCCTTCATGAATTTCTTCGGTCGACCGTCGACTCGCCAGACGGACCTTTTCCTTTTGGGAGATCGCCCTCTTCGGAGCCGCATGATGAAGAAGTGGAACACATTCAAATTCTGGAATAGGAATGAGGCAGAAATTCAACAGCCACAGAAGACCTCCGGGGATGCAACAGCGCATACCGAAGCAATATCTCGTCCGTTAGCAAAAACTTGATCGATCTCTCATTTGCGTCTACGGCCTTCGGAGTATGGAAACTCGAATCGAGTGATGGATCTTTGTTCGTCCTCGAAATGACTTCCAGAAGTATCCAATCCATCAAAAATCCCATAGCAACGTATTAAATCTCAAAAAGTAAAAGAGAGAACTTACCTTCCATCGTCCAAAGACGATTAAATCCCTCAGGACACCTAACGAAGCAATACTGGGTCTTGAATTAAGATGGGTTGCTTTGAAACTGCAGCATGATCTTGTAGTTTCTTTGGGCCTTGATGACGATGAGGGACAGCCATTCGTCTTTCTTGTTGAATGAGATAAAATATCTCAACTCATCGAAACTCGGGGCATAATTAAACGTCCACATAAACAAAATGTAAAGGCAATTCAAGATCACGTACCCATTAGGATGAATTTGAAATGGAGCAATTTACAATTTTAGAAGAGTTTCCTTCAAGAAGTGATTGAAGAGGGCACTGCTCCATTTAAGTACATATACCGGTGGTAAGCAGTGTACCATAAAGGCGGCATATGTGCAAACTCATTCTTCGATGGAAGGCGCACGTCATCTTCTGAAATGTCGTGTTGTAAGAAAATGTTATGCAGAACTCTAGCAGAGATTATAAAGAAAGCTCTCTCCGGAGGATTGAGTAGAACTCTAAAATTTGGAGGAGTCCGGTCTACAACCGGACCAATTGGAACTAGTTGACCGTATTCAGCTCGTGGTACTGAAGAAGTAGGCACTACTAAAACTGTTTGCGAAGGTGCAACTGATGAAGATTCAGCTTCTAAAAGTGCTGGACTTTCTCCACTGGACTTACGACAAGATGATTGGTGCTTCATTCTATACAACAGAACTTATATCTAACGCGGTCAGGTAATTCTATTTTTAACTAAAAGCCCCCTTACGACACTTGAACTCTGAAAAAATATTGATCTATGTCGACACATCGGGTTCCAAGTGTTGACTGAGGTAAACCCAGTGTGTTATCTATGTGGGATGGGTTCGGTGTCCTGAATACTACAAACGCTCTATCCTGTGTAGATAGTTCACTTACAGTGAAGAAGGAAAAGAGCTTCTTGTATCATTTATTTAAAGTTATTTCTCCTACACTAACCCGTTATCGATCAATGATCGATAATGGATTCGTTGTTCAAAGCGACGCGGGAAGCTCTTCCCATTCCAGGTACATCGATTGTGCAATAACGGGACCAATCTGAAGTAAGCAACTATAGATCGATGGGTCCGAATCAAGTAGAAATTCTCAACATAAGTCGATTTCAGCTCTCTGGAAGGTGATAACAGCATGAGCTACACACCAGATGCTACCCTGAGCTATTATCACCTCCTAGAAAATCCAAAACCAATATGCAAGAATTCGTGTCGGATTAACAATGTAACTCGGTGCAATTAATTCTGATTCTGTGGATGAAGATAGCAAAACATGTCAAGCACCGGGGCAATGCCTGAATTTCGTTCCGTGAAGAACTCAAGACTCGATTTACTATCTTCTTCAAGAAAATCGCAATCAACTCAAATTCTCCATAACGATCACCACCAATACGATCTCATCATCAATTTGCTAAACAAATGCCAAAATCTGCAATACCCACCTCTAGTCAAAGGTCAAAAGGTGAAAACAGATGGACTTAGGATGTTGGCAACTGAAAGCAAGTAAGATCGATTGCAATCCAAGGGTGGAAGGTCGGCGGCGATCCAAAAAGACGAGGCAACAGGGACTATGGACTAGGTCAAGGTGACGACAAAGTCAAGTATGGTCGATGGAGAGAAACTCTAGCGGTGAAGATCAGCAACGGCGATGGAAAAGAAGGTTTTAGGGTTTGAAAGTTATGGGTCGATTCGCAAGGCAGGTAGCTTGGTTCGCAAAAGAAAATGAGGTAGAGGAAGCATCGACTCGAATGGGAAGCTAAATAGGAGATTAAAACAAAATCCTAAGTCTTTGGATCATTAGCGATCCATGGGCTATGGATCGCTAGCGATCAATCATATTGCAACCAATCTTCTCCAAAATTGCTAAGCATGATCCACATGTTATATGCAAGCATCGTGAAAATTGTGGGACAGAAATTAATTTATTATTATAAGCTATGACGACTCCCATTAGAATTCAACAGACAGTTGAATAACCAAAGTCAAATTCGCAAAATGGCCTCAACACGATCATTTGAACCTCACCAAATGGGACCTCAAAAGCAGTAACTTCCAGAGCACACCTTGTTCCCAATGAAAGCATATTCTGGGGGGCACATGTTATCCGAGTTTTTGACCCAGTGGAATTCAAAGGAGGTTAGAACATCAGCGTCAAGTCAAAACAATTTAAGAATCAACCAAAAGGACTATAAGGAGGAGTCAAGAAAGACATAAGAAGAAAAATGCAAAAATAGGCTAAGGGGATGGATCGTAGTGATCCATAAGGATTGCTCATGGATCATCCAAACTTCTTGCATCACGAACCAATATCTTTTCTAGGGATGTCTGCCAAGTTTCATGGTATTCCAAGCCAACTAGATCTAGAAGTGAGCATTCATCTGATTCCAGCAATAGTTTAATGCAATCAGTACATGAATCATCATCAAAACAAAGCATCTAGTCATGAAATTACATGGAGAGCATCTACACAAGGCAGGGAACATGATCCAATTGAAATGAGCCAAAAATGCTCTAACTCCATGGATTGCTAGTGATCCAGCATTTTAGATCGGTTCGCTCTGAAATTTCTTGAGCACCTTCGTACCTTCAAATGTAAGTCTCTGGAAAAGCGGCTTTGGCCTAAGTGCTTTCCAGCCCCTATAAATATGATCATACCCTCAATATAAAGGGGATCTTTTGGACTGGCTGTTGAAGCTCTACGTAAACTATTCTTCACTCTTCTCCTCCCACACAACAGTCATCTCAAGGGTTCACCATGATTCTCCAGTGAACTCGAACACTGATGACTTGATCTAATTTACAAGATCCAATCAAATTGTAATCAGATTTAATTTTTAATTGCAGTCAGTCAAAAACAAAAGTTATAAAGTGGACATAGACTTCGTTAACAGTCGATCCACTATAAAAATCTCATGTCACTTTACTTTATCTGCAAGTTATTATTCCTTGTTTCTATTTTATTTGCCTTGATAAATAGGCCTAGTGCTTTCCCACTCAATCTAGGGTGTTGATCCATTTTTTGGGTTAACATATACTATTATTTACAAATTTTATAACTTCTCCCCCTTTGTCATCAACAAAAACTTCTTACTAATAAATTCCCTGAACTTGATATAAGATAATTAACCATAATACAATAGAGTAATCCATATATAAGTGTAATAAGTGCTAAGTGTGATCATAAGTATGAAATGTGATCATAAATGTGAAATGTGATCATGAGTGTGATCATAAGTGTAATCCAGAAGTAAATCAATCATCATCCAATCATATTTACAGTAATTATTCAATCCAATCATATATACAAACCACACCAAATGCTTTAAATAAGTCAAGTCAATCAAGTTTAAAACACACCAATCAAATCGAAAAAATAACATACAGAATGACTAGACATTCCTTGGTACTTCCACCCATCCATTTTCTCCAAAGATAGGATCTGCTTTGATGGCATCCCATTCTTTTTTATCTTTGTCGAGAGTGACTGGTGGATTTCCTTCAAGATCGTCCTTGTTAAGGACTGAGATCATCCAACGAAGGGCGTCGAAATGTCTCTCTTGCTCCTTGATCATCTGCATTTGACTCAATTCTAAGTGGCGCTAATTACGAAGTATGAATGTAAGGATATTCTTGAAGGAAGTGAGAGTTTCCTCAAGATTATCACTTAGATTCTTAATCGAAGAAGCCATAATTCAAGAAATAGGAAGAAATATTAAAGGAAGTGATTAGAAATGAAGTTTGATAATTTATTCTGGAAGAAACATGTATAAATAGGGGTAGAAAGTCGTTTAAAATGAATAGACACAAGTTAGTTACATGAAATTAAAATTTGAAAGTGTAACTACTTTCTGCCCGTTGCATGTCGACATGGGGGGATGGGGGATGTCGACATGCCTCTGCCTAAAGTGACAATTTGCTTTGTTTTGAATATTATGAACAAATCTATGCAACTAAAATTTTTTTAATATAAAAACAAGCAATTACAGAGACAAGTGAAGTTGAATAACAGGAAACAAAAGATTTCATTAATGATTCTAGTCAACATTACATAAAATAATATAATATTAACTAAAATAAAGGAAAATACATGGATAGAACTTGAAGCAAACAAGATAACATGAATTAAAACTAATTAGATGAAGATGAAGAGGATGATAGTCCAAGCTTTCTACTAACTTTCCCGAAGAACTTGTTGATTTTAGTGGAAATCTTATCCATTTTCTTACTCATTGATCTTTTGAGTGTCTTTTGATTTTCCACTATAATTCTTTGATTATTGAGAATGGTCTTATTGGATGGATTAGCGGGATTAGTAGGATATTCGATACTCTCTAAGGAAGTTTCTTGACCTTCCTCCTCCTCCTCTTCAATTTCCATTCGTTCCTCTTCCTCTTCTTCTTCCTCCATTTCTTCCATCTCTTCGTGAGCAAGCCTTTCTTCCTTTTCCGTAAGTGTTTCATATGGTTGAAACACTAATGGAATTTGCATAAGGTAAATATTTCCATGGTTGAACACTTTTCTAGTTATAAATTCTTCCCTTTTGAAATCAACTCCAAAGTAATTAAAAATCCGAGTGAGATAAACTCCATGATATAATGTGTTTTCACCCATAGTAAAATTCTTGGGCCTTAGCTCATCCAAAATAACTTGAGCCCAATTGATATCATAATTTCCAAAAATTGCAAAAGGAGCTTTGCAAACTTTCAAAGTTGGGTTGTTGTAGTTTCCCGATCTTGGTATAAGGGTGTGTTGAATAAGAAGGTTAACAATTCTTGCTTTTGGACGAAAACAACGATTTTTGGATTCAAAATTGTCATCCCCTTCAAAGATGTGATGAAATGTCTCTCGATCATTTTCATTTATTTGAAATTCCGAGATATTCATTCCGGTATACTTGCATCCCAAAATACTTCCTAAAATTTCATAATCCAAAACTATTTTTGTTCCTTTGACACTACTCCAAATTTGTCCATCTTGTCCATCATAAAATCCACGATTCAAATTCGCATAAAACATTTTTACAAAATTTGCATAACATACAAAATCATTTTGTTTGTTATCTACTACACTAAGAATAGAACATTGTTGAAAAAGATTTTCGATTTCATAAGAAGGAAAATCTTCAAAAATAGCAAATTTCCCCGTATGAATTTTACCAAAGTTTACATAGTTGATGTAAGCTTTGATAGCTTCCGGGTCATTAAAAAGAAAGTTCTTGATAGCTTTTGGAAGCCTAATGGTGTTAGGAGTGCTTGAAGAGGCCATTGAAGAAATTTGAGAGGAGTTAAAGATAATGAAGATAAATTTAAAATTTGAAATAGAAGTGAAAAGTGATGATAAGGAGAGTGAATTAAATAGAGATTCTATAGTCATGTTCTCTGGTCACGAGGCATCTTTCCAGAGCATTGAAGTTGGTGAAAAGGTGGAGGGAAATTCAAAAGTTTGAATTCAAATTTTGAAATCAAATTTCTGAGGGGCATGTCGACATGGGGTATTCAGGTATGTCGACATGTGCCTATTGAATCAAAGGACAAGTGTCTGTTCCTAATTTCTAATAAATGTATATATTATATCCTATATTCTACTTATATAATTGGGGCATTTCACCAGAAGGACAAACTTTGCAGTCCAATTAGTTTCTAGGACACACATTCAAAGAAATTACTTTCAAGGCTAAAGTCAGCAGAATAATTACTTTCAAGGACAAAGTCAGCAGTCCAATTACTTTCAAGTACATAATTTCATAGGTTTTTAGGCCCTAGAAACTAATTATTTTAAGTTTTGTCCTTGAAAGTAATTATTTCAGTTGTATGTCCTAGAAACTAATTCCACCTGCTAAAGAGGCCCTTGTGGCTAATTTCCACTATATAATTCATGTTATAACATTAAATATAATAATACTTAAATACTAATAATTTAATATTTAATATATTATTAAAATAATATTATTTTTGAATTTAAAATTCAAATTTCAAATTTCAAAGGATAAATTTGAATTTAAAATTCAAGGAATTTAAAAAGATCAAGCAAACAAGCATACATTCAAACAAGAAAAATAAAAAATAATGTAAATGCGTACCTATTTTTAGATCCATACTCCCATCGTCATCTGATTCATGAATAGTAGTGAAACACGGATTTGAATTATCCGTCTTCTTTTCATCGTCACTGGATGATGAGTCTGAGTCATCAAGAGTTGTTGTGTATGCTTTCTTTCTTTTCCTTGACGAATCATTGTTTGGAGGGAACAACTGTTTATGTGGTTACGGACAATCATTCCTATGATGCCCGACTTTATTGCAATTGTAGCATCTATCATTGTTGACATTCTCCATATTATTTCTAGAATCCCTTTGATCATTTCTTTTGTAATTATTCATTTTTCTATATTTAAGGAATTTTCGGAAGTTTCTTGTCATGAAAGCAATCTCCTTATCACTGTCTGGTTCTGAATCTTCAGTTGTTGCATTGAAAGCTAATGACTTCTTTTCTGTAGCCTTGTTTTCTCTTCTTCCTTGCAGTTGAACTTCATAAGACATCAGATTCCCAATCAATTCTTCTATTTTCATTAGACTGATATCATTTGCTTCTTCGATTGCAAGTGTCTTTTGATCCCATTCTGGAGTGAGTGAATTTAGAATTTTTCTGACTTGGTCTTCCTCCGAAAAGCTTTTTCCCAGTGCAATTAGTGAATGAAAAATATCTTGAAATCAACAATACATGTCGGAAATGGACTCGTTTGCATGCATTTCAAACAATTGAAACTGATTAGTTAATATGGAAATTTTAGTCTGTTTAACTTTGCTTGTTCTTTCATGAGTAACTTGCAAAGTTTTCCATATTTCAAATGCAAACTTACAAACATACACTCTATTAAACTCATTCCTGTCTAGTGAACAAAATAATATATTCATGGCCTTTGAGTTATTTTGTGCAACACCCTTTTTCTCAGTAGTCCACTGGGCAAAATTGGTAGTTGGTTCAACATATTCAGTTTGTGTGATATTCCAAGTGTCTAATCCTACTGATTGTAAATAAATTTTCATTCTACAAGCCCAATATGCATAATTACTGCCATTGAAAAATGGTGGTCTGACAGCAGACTGACCTTCTACAAATGAACTAGTGTTAGTGTTAACAGAACTAATGCCAGAGTTGACATTACCAGTGTTGGTAGCCATTAAAACAATTTTCAAGTTTCACATTATGAAAACTATGAAAACCAATGCTCTGATACCAATTGAAAGGGAGTGCGGATTAAGGATCTTAAGGCTAATTTAACACTAGAGGGGGGTGAATAGTGTTTAATGGATTCTAAGACTTATATGGACTAAATTAAAATTATGACACAAACAAATGCAAAACTTAATCACAGAACAATCACAGAATCAAACACAGATGCAAAAAGTAAATAAAAAGTAGTAAAAGGAAAGTACACACCGGATTTTATACTGGTTCGAAGTTACCTTACGTCCAGTCTTGCACCAAGGCAAACACCTCGTACAGATTTTTATTATACCAATGTCGAGATTACAATCCTCAATTTCTAAAGGCCTTGAGGTACCCTCCTGTCTTCGAGTCCGGGGCAAACTCTCTTGATTTACGGGACACAAGATCACCCAATTGATTTCCAGGCACAACCACACCTTATAGAGAGACTCGATAAAGTTTTGTTTACAAATTGATCCTATAACTCTGAATAGCACTTTGATCTTCGAGAGAAGGTTGAGAATCAAACAAGAATGAGATTCTAATTTGATTCACTTGAGAATTCGGCAGAATTTCGGCACGATCTTAAAAATATGAAAATTTTAGAATATGGATTTGTGGAGAAGGAGTGAAGAAAATAGTTAGTTAAAAAATTCGTTTGTGAAGGTTATTTATAGACCAGTAACGGTCATAACCATTCGTGAAGAGATTTAAACAAATAGACACTTCTTTTGAAAATTGAAACTTTTGAATTTAACGGCCACCATGTCGACATGGGGTATCCCATGATGTCGACATCCCTTAGTTAAAAACAATGTAAAATTTGTTTTGAAAATGGTATTGAAAGGAAAACAAGATGAAATGATTCTGGAGTAAAATAAACTAACTTTCCTATGTTTTAAAATAAAGAAGAGTAGAAAAATATATTTTTAGAATATATATATATATATAAATTTGATTTTAAATCTCAAGTATATATATTATAAAAGAATATTTAAAATCAGAAGATAGTTTTAAAAACAAACGAAGTTTAAAACAAGAGTTTATTTAAAAACAAAAACAAAGAATATTTTAAGGCTAAAACATCTTTTTGAAAATCATTTGAAAAGATAATTTTTAAGGCTAAAATATTTTGAAAAGTAGTTTTGAAAATCATTTTGAAAAACCATTTTGAAGTAGTTTTGCAAGCTTTTTCCTGCTGAATATCTCATCACATTAGGACTCGAGAACTTGTACAAAACCAGGATGTTCATGGGTTTGTAAGCCACTTGTCGTAGGTTTGTAAACTACTTGTCGTGGGTTTGTAAGCAAATAAGAAGATAGAAATGGGTTCCATCCCAAATGAAATTTGGAATGAAGATTTCCGTGCTATTATGAAGTTTTAACAAAAACTAGACACTTATCTTGAAATCTTGATCTTGATACTCTAGAGTCTTCAATCTTGATATCTCCATTCTGAATCTTGAGTCTTGAGTCTTTATACTAATTAGTCTTCAGTAATCAATACCTGCATATATATATATATAGACAAAAGTGTTAGTATATATTTTATAATAAGATAAGTTAAAAAGGTTGTTGTCATCAAAGCTAACATCTCAGTTCCTAACAATACATTGACTCTTGATGACGTCAAAACAGGTCTTCTTAGTGAGGAGTTATGTGATCAAATGAAGGAGTTGGGTGATGGAAGTAGTAGTGCTAG
The DNA here is from genome assembly GCA_030737815.1 of Allium fistulosum. Classification (NCBI taxonomy): domain Eukaryota; kingdom Viridiplantae; phylum Streptophyta; class Magnoliopsida; order Asparagales; family Amaryllidaceae; genus Allium; species Allium fistulosum. The sequence goes on along the minus strand of CM060901.1, from coordinate 118,222,336 downwards.
TGGTGGTCACGATTTATTTATGGAGAATGTGTAGAAGGGGAATCGGGGGTGTTCTAGATCATGGAAGCCCGGTTGGAGAGGAAAGCCGAGGGAGAGTAATAACAAGTGTTTTATTTGTAAGAAACCTGGTCATTGAAAGAATGAGTGTCCGAACAAGGAGAAAGCAAAGAAGGAAGTAGCATCTTCATCCGTAGCAGTGGAGAGTGGAGTTGGTGAGGGAGGCGTAGATGTTTTGACGATGGTAGCATCAAATGTTTCAAGTAGTGAATGGGTGTTCGTTTCGGGGGCATCTTATCATATGATGCCAAATAAGAATTTTTTTTCTTCTTATGTCGACAAAGAGGGAAATTCAATTGTTATGGGTAATGGTGCTATTTGTAAGTTAAAGGGCATTGGTTCCGTGCAAATTCGGATGTTTGACAGAGCGGTTTGTACTCTCACTAATGTACGCTATGTTCTAGGATTTTAGAAGTCTCTTATTTCCTAGGGGCAACTGTATTCATTAGCTAGTAAGATCACTATTAAGAGTGATAGCTTGTGGGTTTCGAAGGGTGCGATTCTGGCGATGAAGAGTACTAGGACTCATGGTGTTTATTTGCTTCAAGGAGTGACTATTGAAGGTGAAACTTGTGTAGGTGTTGATAGTTCTCATGGCTTGGATGTTACTAGGTTGTGGCATTTGAGGTTAGGTCATGTCTCAAAGAGGAGTTTGGATATTCTTTGGAAGAGGAAGATGATCGATGTTGAGAGTTTCAACAAGATTGAGTTGTCATAAGCAAGCAAACAAAAGTATTATTTGGCGAAGGAAAGCATGATTCGGGCAGGGTTCTTGAGTATGTTCACATGGATGTTTGGGGACCGGCACCGACAGCTTCTTTGGGAGGATCTCGCTATTATATTTCTTTTGTTAATGACTTTTCTCGAAAGGAATGAGTGTATGTAATGAAGGCCAAGTCGGAGGCATTTGCAAAGTTCAAAGTTTGGAAGGCTCTTGTTGAGAATGAGAGTGGTAAGTCTTTGAAGGTTCTAAGGTCCGACAATAGCGGGGAGTATGTTTCCGATGAATTTATGGAGTTTTGCAAGCATCATGGTATTTGGAAGCATTTTACTACACCAGAAGATCTACAGTCGAATGGAGTTGCGGAGAGGATAAACCGTACTCTACTTGGGAAAGCTCGATGCATGAGAATTGACATCGGGTTTGTCTAAGGGATTTTGGGCCGAAGCATTGTCAACCATAATGCATATTGTTAATCGAATTCCATTCTCGGCTATTGGTAACAAAATTCCAAAGGAAGTGTGGAAGGGGAAGAACATTGACTTGCGTTATCTTCATGTGTTTGGTAGTCTGGTTTATGTGCATGATCCGGGAAATGATAAGCTTGAGCCAAGAGCTTTCAAGGGGATTTTGCTTGGTTATACGGACGGTGTAAAAGGCTATCGGATTTGGAATCTGGAAAAGAAGAAGGTTGTGAATTCTCGTCATGTTAATTTTGATGAGTTGGCTTTGTTCAAGGAGAATGAGAGCTCATCGGATATTCTAGACTTGGTTCATGGTGAATCAAAGGAGAAAGAAATTTTTCCCACCTTTCGTCCAAGAAGTAGAGTAGTTGAAGATGCTTGTGAGGAGGAAGCGGTTGATGTTACATCACATAGTCCACATGGTTCCTCTAGTAGTGTTGGTGATGTACATGATTCTAGAGAGGATTCGGTTCAAGGTGGAGCCGAAAGGAATTTGGGTGATGATATTGCTACTTGGGTTGGTCATCGAGTTATAAGGCCACCCGATAGATATGGTGATTGGAACTATCTTAGCTTTTATGATAATTTGGATTATGCTCTACATGTAGTCAAAGATGAGCCGATGGACCTTGACAACGTCATGGATTTAAGTGATAGCTCGAAGTGGATTTGTGTCATGAAGGAAGAGATGTAATCGTTGTTGAAGAATCAAACTTGGGATTTGGTTCCACTTCCTAAATAAAACCGTTCAATTGGGTGCAATTAGATATACAAGATGAAGGACGATGGGAGATACAAAGCTAGGCTAGTGGCTAAGGGGTTTGCACAAGGAAAGAGAAAGGAGTATAATGAGATTTTTTCACCGGTTGTGCGTCATACTTCAGTCTGGATATTACTTGCTATATTTGTTATTCACGACTTGGAGTTGGAGCAGTTTGATGTGAAAACCGCCTTCTTGCACGGTGACTTGGATGAAGACATCTACATCGAGCAACCATAAAGTTTTGTCGTAGATGGTAAGTCAAATTTAGTTTGCAAGTTAAAGAAATTAGTATATGCTTTAAAGAATTCGCCTAGACACTAGTACAAGAGATTTGATCATTTTATGCTCGAAAATGGTTTTGATAGAAGCATCAAAGATGCTTGTGTGTATTTCAAGATGTTGGAAAATGATTGTTGGGTGTATTTACTCTTGTATGTGGACGACATGCTCATTGCTTCTAAGGATTAGAATGAAATCAACAAGCTAAAATTGAGTTTAGAATCGGAATTCGAAACGAAGGATCTTGGAGAAGCAAAGAGGATATTGGGCATGAAAATAGAAAGGGATCGAAAGCGTTTTGAGTTAAAATTGACTCAAAAGGAGTATATTGAAAAAGTGCTTTGCCGGTTTAGCATGGAGAATGCAAAGGCATAATTACACCTTTACCATTGCATATGAAGCTTTTGAGTAAGGGATCACTTATCTTGGAACAAGACAAGGCTTATATGGCAAGGGTGCCATATGCAAGTGCGTTTGGAAGTTTGATGTATGCCATGGTGTGTATGAGGCCCAATATTGCAAATGCCATAGGGATGGTTAGTCAGTATATGGCTAATCCGAGAAAATCATATTAGGAAGCCGTGAAGGCAATTTTGAGATATCATAGAGGTACATCATCTCATGGTCTTGTTTTTGGCGGTAGTGAGGGGATGAATTACAAGTTGGTTGGTTATTGTGATTCGGACTACGCCGGTGATAGGGACCGGAGGAAATCAACTTTTGAATATGTCTTCATACTTGGTGGTACGACCATAAGTATGAGATCGAGATTGCAAACCGTAGTTGCTTTATCTACTACGGAAATGGAGTTAATAGCCATGGTGAAGGAGGCAAAGAAGGCACTTTACTTGAGCGATTTTTGTATGACTTGGGATTTGAACACGATAGTATTGATGTTCAATGTGATAGCCAGAGTGCTATTCACTTGGCAGAGAATTTACCGTTTAGCTCACAGACTAAGCATATTGAAGTAAGAGAATCATTTTTAGTGGCCATGGATGAAGATAAGCAAGTATATCTTCGGAAAGTGCACACAAAGGATAATGCGATATATATGTTCACTAAGGCATTGCCAGTTGGAAAGTTCGAGCATTGCTCGAAATTGATTCACTTGTTGAAGTGCTAGGTGCCACGGTGTAGCACGGTTGAGGGAGGAGCTTGGTTATGGATGATGATGAGTATCGGTGAGAGATTGTGGTTCTATCTTCTTACGGTAAGTACTTGTTTGCACTCCTAAGTACTTTAGTCTTTTGGTAAGATGGTTTTGGATTTGGGTACTTTCAATACTTTGTTAAGGGGCAGTGGCTTTGTCGGAGCTCTTTGATGGAGTGTAATGGGCGGTGGCTGTACCGGAGTTCATTGTGAAGGTATTTAAGCTTGTTTAGTAGAAGGTAGAAGTGGTGATAGTTTGGTACTATCAGTTCTTGTATGGAGATGGATATAGTGTCGATGCGGAGTGTTGAATTTTGGCGACACTATATGGAGAATCGAAGTGATCGGTAGCAGCTTGATATCGGATAAAACGGTTTGCAAATCGAAACTCGGAAGGGAAAGATATGATGCATGGAAGGTGATGCACTGCTGAGTTCACAGGCTCTCATACGTCTGAGCTACAGGAATAAAGCTTCCCGCATATTTTCTTAGACGTCTGGGAGAAGGTCCTAGACGTCTAAGACACTGGGAAATTGTTTCCCGAGGTTTCTGCCAGACGTCTGGTAGCATGAGCCAGACGTCTGAGCCGGTGTATGTTGCCTATTTTACTCGTGCTGACTGGATTGATTTGTGAATGTTTCAAGGCGCAAATCGAGTATTTGTCTATACTAGATTCCTCCCTATATAAGCTATTTTCATAATTCAAAGATGTGATATAAATCTAAGAGATTACGGATTTTATCCTACATTAAAACAGGATTTATCTAAACCTTGTTCTCTTCAATTCTATTCTCCACAAATCTATTCTATATGAATATTGATTATTGATTATTGAAATAAATCTCTTGTACTCTTCTCATTGGTATTAATAAAGGTTCTCTCCCAAAGTGGATGTAAACTAATAAGACGTTAGTGGACCCACTATAAATCGTGTGTGATTTATTTATCGTTATTGCTTGTTTGGCGATTGTAATTAGTTTTACTTAGATTGGATTGAGATTTGGATTGAGATATTATGATTGGTGGTTTTTACACATCTTGCATCGATCTCGTCTTTTCACTGTGCTTAGAGGTTTGAATTTGAGTGGTCTCAAGTTTAGAATTCTCGTAATAACAGTCCAAATGTACATTATTGTTTGTGCATAAAACAAGGTGAATTTGTTTGCAATACCTTACATTTATTTCATTTATTTTCCACTATTTAAGTCATTACTATATAAACCTTTGGTTATCACTTATTTTCCCTTTTTTGGTCATTTTTCTCTTTTGCATCTAATATACTTAAATTATGTGCATCCTTTATATATATATATGCCCTTTTAACTGAATAGTTTGGTTTTAAACTAAGGTGTACCAACATTATAGTTTATTTGATTTCATGGTAGATCTACATAGAATATTTCATGACACTTTCCATTAAGAATTTTCTAGGTACCAATCATATCAATATTTGTACAACATCAGCAAATGCTAGATTTCTATTAATTAACTTTTTAGTTGATACCTTGCGTCAAATAAGATGTTACTATGATAGCATTGTTGAGCTAGTTTGACAAAATACCGCGTATACTGTATAAGTTTATGTGTTTCAACCCCAATATACATCAGTCAAATTCATATGCCGAATTCCCAAATAGATATGTGGACTTATAGAGAAGCGTTAGTTCAATCTTTATTTTTCAACCTTAAAGAGATATGCACGTGCATTATAGTACTTTTTCTAGACTAATTATTTTCGACTTTAACATAAACAAATTTTCATTTTTTTTCTTTTCAAATACATGACTTTTGAGCTATTCTGGTTCAAATGATTACCAATATTTCTTTTTTGACCTTCTTTGGTCCACAAGTTTATTTACCTACAGTTATGATTGTTTCTATTATGGTGTATAAATAACTGCTATTTTCTTTACTTATTTTTTGCATTGTATGATCAAAAAGTATGAAACGGTATTAACATTTTTACTTAATGATCTGTATTAGATTCATTGTGCTTTAACAGTGCACTGATGGCCAAAAGAAAGCAAACGTTTGGAGTTCCAACACTATCTACGCTTGATATTCCATCGTAAAGAGATGCCTTCATCCCATTTGATTTGTTGACATTTGTGGTGATTCAACGACAAAATTATAACATAAATGGATTGGAGTTTCATTATTTAACTTTGTTTAATAGGATTTTGAAATTTCATATTTGCAAGAAGAAATGATTATTCTTCACTTAGTTCAGTTGTTCAATTGGTATTGTACATTAAGCATTGTTATACTTTATTGCATTTGATTAATGCATAATGCAGGCAAAAAGCTACCATCATTTACCCAAAAACAGGCCCATCAAGTGGAAGGTTTATTTGACTTCATTGGAATAAATTATTACTCTTTGGTTTGTTTTAGGTTTGCATATGTTTCCAAATCAACTGCTTAAGGCTTCAATATGGACATGTTTGCTTCGCTTGCAGGTTTATTTCTCTTTTATTTATATCTTGGTAATGCTACTTACATTCATCAGTACACATATATTTCATAGATCCTATCATCGTAGCCTCATATTTACCTTATTTATTATATAATATATAATATATTATTGTTTGTAAATAGTTGAAAAATTAAACATGGAACTAGGTTATTATTGCGTAATTTGGATATATTATACCTGTATACGATGGAGATGTTTAAACTCCAATGACTTGATTTAAAGTTCAATTTGTTAATATTGTTTTTATCTTTACTTGTATTGTTACTTGCCTTGGAAATGAAATCCTATTTATGTTGTAGACTGTTAGAAGTCCAGTTATAGTTTGTGATGATGTTCATGGACATGATCTTGCTGAACATTTTCCAATTGGAGGGAAGGTACCTTCTGTACCCTTGACTGTTGATAGTACTGAAATTTTTTATTAACCGAGTTGATGTTAGTTTTATTACTGTGTTATTGTAAAGTGCGGAAATGTTATGGCACATTTTCTTAAAGAAACAAATATACCAAGTGCTAATTCTCTTTAGAGATTATTGGTGATAATATTTCTATATTTTCCCTTGGTGTCCAGATAAAAATTAATTATTCGTGGGGGATTATGTTGAAGGGCTATTATTCAGTTGAAACTGTGACAGTAAGCAATGTTTTCTATCGTACCATTGACAAATGAAATAAAGGAGAGGGTGAACATGAACATGGACAGAGCAGCGAAATCATGCTGAGAAAACTTGTACGAAATATAATGCATAGTTCTGGTAGCATAAGGTCAATAAGTAAGTGGAATAAACAACAGGAAAGTTGGAAAAATAGAAAATCAACTGAACTAATACTAGAAATTGAAAGTGCAAACGATATGCAGCAAATGTGAGACTTGTTGCAGCTAGAGATAAGCCTGATGCTGAAATAAGCACGATGCATAGCCAAAAAGCAGCTAGAGATAAGAACTCACATGTTTGTCGAAGCATTTTATAATTTATACTTATAGTTCCAGACTATATTATTTCACCTGATCAATATTACAATCTTCGTATCATAATATACAAGTTAACAATGTCCTTAGTTTGCGATTATGCATTTCTGTCACCCATTAGTATCTACGGTTGTCCTTTCTCTATTCTTTTAGTATGCAACAAACAATACTGCAAATAATGGTTAGAAACACATCTATATACTAGATACTAACACGGAGTCTAAGACTCTAAAATCACATTAGTGGTACAATGGATAACTGATAAAACAATACACATTGAATTATATACTGATCAAATACAAACGGTACAAGTTTATACTGTAACCAACCTTGTAATTAATAATAGCAAAAAACAAGTATAAAGAAAAGTTTCAAGCTCATTCTTTCACATGTTTGTTTTATAAAGCTTAAAATAACTTGAGAACTAGCTACTTAATGTTTCCGTCTTTTAATCCTAATCAAGTATGTATAATAAAGAACTTTTCCTTTGCAGGTGAATAGATATATTTGATGGAAAAAAATAGTAACATACCGCAGCAAGTTATGGATTCGAAGTTACTTTTGATGACATAACTACATTTTGGTTTGTATGCTTGTATGTATTACTAGTTTTGGTTACTAATTGCTGCATGTTCTACATTGAAATATTATGAACTTATTATCTATTTTGATGTAAGGATATTGCGTATGTTTATTATGTAATGTTTCATGTTAATTGTAAGACATGTGATTAATATAGTATGTTGATTATAAAATGTGTGATTAATATAATATATGTTTGTTATGAAATATATGTGTTTATATAAACTGTGTTATACATAAATTGTGGCTGCATATAGAATTGGAACCTGCTATATATTGGTTAGGAACTGAGCAAAATACGACAGCGTATATAAAATGCTATGAAAATATTTAACAGCATTTCTAAATTGCTATAGAAAAGATTAAACAAGGTTTTCGAAACGCAATAGAAAGTTTTAACAGCGTTTTCGAAACGCTATAAAATAGGACCCAAGCATTTCGAAAACGCTGTAAATAAATATCGTAGCAACAAAAGAAACGCTGTAAAACGTATTAATGACATAAAAAAACGCTATAGATACGTGGATTTTACAGCGTTTATGTAACGACCCGTAAATTTTAACTGTTTTAATAACGTAATTAGTTGAAATTTTGTGAAATTTTAAACGATAAAATTTTGAAATAAAAATTAGATATTTGAAATGCGTCTAGTTAAACATAGCGACTGGTAAATTTTCGTCTAAAAATATGAAAGTTATTTCGCGCGTAAATTTACTTCAATTTAATCAATTAAAAAGCGATGAAAATAAAATATTTTCGGAACCTAAATATTTTTACATAGAAAAATTCTAAACCATCTTCTGAGAAAACGCTATTTTTCGTTTTTCAAAATTCGGACATCTTTAGCTCCGTCGATCTTATTTTTCTGCATTTTAGCTGCATTTTCCGCTAGTAGAAAATTCGAATTTTTATAATTCAATCGTACCGCTAATATCCGTATGCCGTTTTGATCGTCCCGTCGTGCTGATCTCCGCAGTGTATTCTTTTGTGTATTTCGACGTCCAGTGGACGGCGAAATCTGTAAAATGTTGAACCATATCGGCACCCGTTTTAAAACCTTTCGGGTTCCATCTGTCCCTTTATCTACCTACCTGTCCAGTACTTGTTTGCATTTATATTTCTTAAATTCTCGTGCTTGACTATTGGGTATTCACCGGGTTCCAATATTTTAAAATCTATTTTCGAGAAGAAAAATAATGAACGTGAAATGTTCATTCCTTTCTAACCTACATGCCTACTTTTCCAAGGCATAGCCTCACTTCCCCACGTTTGCTTCATCTTCACAAATATTTGTATCCATTCCACCTTCACCTGGTTCGTTCTGCCATTCCTTTTCAAAAGAAAAAATGTAATAAAATAAATATATATATCATATTATGCTAAGCTTTATTTCAGCCTGAAGCTTGCACGTAGTTTGCCTCTACCTGGAGCCACGCATCTTCTTTCCTATTAAAATTTGCTCACCCACTTCTTCCTTGCGTGCTCACACCGTCCGGCCTTCAACCGCCTATTTTACCCTCGCCTCAGAACCCAACCGTTCGTTCCCACCTCTCACCGACCCCAAGCCGAACGCCTTCCTCCATCTCCCTGTTGAAACCCGCCACTCCTCCCTTCCAACGCCGAAGCCACCTCACCCTGACTGAATGCTCGCCACCAGATCAGCTCCGTTCCACAACCAATAGCACAGCAAGCCCACCCTCCGCTCGAACGGCCACTAACCACCTTCCGCCTCTGCCGAACCTCATAGCCACACAAATCTCCACTTTTTTTTCCTCTCCATGTTTCTTTTTCCCATCCACCAGCTGTCCACTCCCACAGCCCTGACAACTAGAGCCTGCCATCTCCGCCTTGCAGCCACCGAACACCGCAGATCCATTCCAGTTCATAGCCGAGCGTTCCTCCTTTTATATAGAGGTATATATCATGTGTTTTATAGTACTATATAATATGATTTATGTAATATAATATAATACGTTAGCATTCTATTTGTTGCACATATTGCTAGTATTTTAAAACGTGTATATATATAGTTGTTTACAAGGTATATGTCACGTTAGTTATATATAGAGTTTATGTTAATATGTTAGTTATATATAAAAGTTTACATCAGTGTTTATAATATGTCAGTTAAATTAGTTTTATATCCAATCTGTTGGGTTTTATGTATATGTTTATATCATTAACAAACAATCGGTTTGTTATATATATAATGTTTATATAAGTTTACATTTCATCTATTTGAGTTTATAACAAAGTAAATCATATTAATTTTTATGATAAATATTAATTTTAAAATATAATATGTATTTAAGTTTATATAAGGTTTATATATTTAGTTTACATCAAAACTGATTTTGCACTTGTTTGCATGTTTATTTTTTTTCTGAACAGCAGTTAGACTTCATGTTCACGATATCATATCTCACTCATGTTTTATCGGAATGGGTTGATTCTATTTTTAAAAAAGAGTCGAAGTTACCTAGTTTATGCCTGTCAAATTTCAGCAAAATCCGACATCGTTTGATTAGTGGTCGAAGATCTGGAAGTTAGACCCATGCAGCTGTTCTTTTGTACTTGAAATTATTTTACACTGCTGCAAACACGATCTGAGTTCATGTTTGACGCATCGTATCTCTTCTGTCTTACGTCGGAATACAGTGATTCATTTTTTGTTTAAAAGATAAAGTTTTCTACTTTCTGTATATAAAATTTTAGCTTCATACGAGGTGGTTCAGTCCTCTGTTTCTTACCTGAAAGTCATACCCAGAGGGGTTTTCAGACCTGAACATTTGACAGTCGCAACATGGCCTGAGTCTATGTTCGTGACATCGTAACTTTTCTCGTCTCTTGTCCAAATCAAGTGATTCTTTTGCAGTTTGAAATACAAGTTTTGATCTTTATTCATACCAAATTTCAGACCATTTTGATCTCGGTAGCACATAGAATTATATTGTTAAACTTTGACGCAGGACATGTTTTGTAATTGTTGCTATGTTGAATGTTTTGCTTTGATTTTGGCAATTCCTATTTAACAGCTTTTCTCGTCAATTCGTGCCAATCTAGTTTATTTCGGAAGTCGTGCTTGCAATGCGTAACTCAACTTCGTTGTCTATTCTCGCTCCCTAGCCTCGAAAGGTGAGCAATCACTCACGATTAATGTTCTTTTATTTATTAAATTTGATTTCAATTGAAACTACAATGGAAATATGCTGCTATAGTGATTTACACTGTTATGTATGTTATTATCTGTATCAGTTCACTTGTGACATCTGACACCATTATCTGTTAATTAATTATGCGATAATAATCCAGTTTGGTAGATATTTGATTGATTGATGATGTTATATTGGACGTTAAATTGTTAATGTTAAAGTGATAAATAATATGCAATCGAAATGATATAGGATAGTCAACAATTTAAATTGGATCTATATGTTGAATTTGATTTGTTAAATTTGTATAATATGACCCCCTTTATATGTTTAATTACTCGACACGTAGTAATATGGTTAACTTCACCTTTAACCATTGAATGTATGTTGTATAAAATTGATGTTGTATGAAATTGAATAATTGATATCAAGTGAAGAACCATTTAAATATTAATGTAATAATCTTTAATCTACATGAAATGATAGTGTAGATTCTAGAAATAATTTTATTAATTTACAAAAATAACAATGTGAATTAATACGATTATTTCGGGATTATTTGAATTGATTATTGGATTGATATTGATTGTTGTTATTGCTTGTTTATTTACTTTGACACCATCCCAGTTATCACACTGCAAGTTCCCTTTGCTATGCTTTGATTTTGAATTGAATTGGAATCGGGTTGAAATGATAAATACCCAAATGAACTTGACTTAGGATAGAGAATTAAATAAAACCCGATTGGTCAATGATTTGATTTAAAAATAAAATGAAGATTTTATTTGAATAAATAATATGGTTTCAAAACGAAGTTGGAATGTGAATTTTAATGAAAGAAAATGTTAATATTTAATAATCTGAATCAAAATATTAACATAGTAGATGATGAATGAACGTTGTTTTAAAATAAATTATTTAATAATTAAGTTTGGAATTATTTAATAATTAAGTTTTGAAATTAGTAAATAATTAAGTTTTGAAATTATTTAATAATTAAATAAGATTGAATTATTTAATAATTGAATTGAATTGAATTCTTTATTAAGTAAAATTGAACTTCGTGTATAAGTGAATTTAAGTTTCTTTATAAATTGAGTTTTGAAATTGTAACTAAGTAAATAAATAAGTGAAATTGAATTTCTCTAATAAGAAATAAAATGTGATTTATTGAAATTAATGTAAGACTTGTAATTGAAAGAATTGATTTGACGAATTTAATTTAATTCAAAATTGTAAGTTTTGATTTAATGAAGTTGAACTTAAGTAATTGATTTAATGAATTGGAAATTAAATAGAAATTGTTTTTAATGACAAATTTACTTAATGAATACTGAATAAAATCGATCAATGAAGTTAAATTGATTTGAAGGTTAAATTAAATTAATTTAAATGATTTGGAATGAAACTTATTTACGAACTTGAATCAATATTTGAATTGTTTTAAATAGAAATTGAAATTGTATTATAAGATTTTGAAATGGTAATTTGGAAGTTTTGAAACGTAAATTTTGGAAATTGGTTTAGAAAGACAAATGAAATGTTGATTTACAAATTCTAATTGAAATTGTAATTGATTTGGTTTTGAAATTTATTAAACGACCAATCGGTGTAATAATCACGAAAGTTATTAAAGAGACCGGAATCGGTTAGGGGCATACTCACTGTCTAAACCGAAAACCACTTTAATAACTATACGCGGAGTGTGATCCAGAATGAAGTGGTTGGAATGATGAATGTGATGACTGAAGAAAGAGAACGATAATGGATAGCCTTGACACTTGTGTCAAATTGGAAATGACTAAAACAGGAGCCGTGCCGGGCCAAATGGGGGTAAACTACCTCTAGCGAACACACTTCTTCGAAAACTACTCATTACTTGTTGTCGATTGGTGCACCCTTGATTTTGGGAGTGTTGTTTCGCGGTGTTGCGATCGCTGCGGCGATGCGTTCTCACCAGTCCGGATCAGGCAAACGGTAGTTTCACTACCTTGGGTATTGCCTCATGTGCCTTGTCATACTTGTATCCCTATATACACGACCACTACGATTTGTTTTGTGTTATACCTATGGAGTACTCCCTGATATCCCACTAGTTTACGGTGGAGTTTACAGTGCTGTATAGACTATAACGCTTATATAAAATGTGTTAAGGGGGATAATGGTAACGCCTTAACACTATTTTGATATCTTATATTACTGATAGGCATTATCTACTTATCGTACACTACTACATAGTAGATAGTTTAACGGATCCTTAAACGATGGTTATTCTAAACATCCTTTGAGTTACTTGTATTTCAGTTGCTATTTCACTTGAGTTGGATTTATTGATATAAGAATGTTAATCCTGACTCGAGTGTTTTGTGTTTTGCTTTACGCTCGGGTCAGACTGAGTGTACCAGTATTCGAGACTCACCTTTGGAGTTAGAGCTTCGCTTGGAGATCCAGCTATCTATCCAGCTTTCAGATATCCAGTTGATTCCAATGATTGTATTCTGATTCTTGTATTTGATTATTGTATTCGAGACATCTGTTGTACCTTATTTAACTCTGATATGTATATAGTAGCTTCATGAACTACTATCTTTTGTTTCCGCTGCATTTATTACTCTGTGTCTGTGATCTGTGTTCTATTTATTTACTGTATATGCTCAGTTTTGCCAAATTTAAATTAACAATTCGGTATTTTGAATTACTCAAGTCCGACATGTGCGGATGCGAATGGTCCAAAATATCGGGTCGTTACAGTTTATTGTCTTGCTATGGTATATGTCTGACCTATAATGGCATGTTCATATACAACGTAGTTTAAAACGCTGTTAAAGGTTTTTAAAGTGTTTTTGAAACGCTATGATAGGTACATTTTGTTGTAGTGATACTTATTAAAACACTTAGGAGAAATTTATGAAAATTCCCATAAATCATTTTTAATATGTTTTCTAACATATATTAATTTCTGACCCAGACATACATATATTAGCCATAATTAATTTTAAACCCAAATTACCATTTTCTTCACTTGAAAATTAATATTAAATCCACATTAATTCAGAAAATTATGAAAATTGAACACCTATCTCTAAAATATCATTTCTGACCTTGTTCTAAAATCGCAAGGCATTTGGATGTCATTTAATAGGGTTTTCACCTTAAAACATCTCATAAAATTCATATGAATTTGCATAAATCATCAACAAGCATATATATACAATTTAACAATAAAAAACATGGCAAAACCTTGAAAAAAAGTTCGGATTTAATCTAAAACAAAAAACAATCAAAAACATGAGATATAGTCATTATTCACCTTAGCTTTGTGATTAAGGAGTTGAGACTTAGTCTTGGATTAAGTTGATTAAGCTTCCTCTTGATTCTTGCTTTATCTTCTACTTGATTTTCCTTAATGGTGGCTGGCCTCTCTTTTGTTGTGTTTTTGTTTTGAACGTGAGAATGAATGTGGCTTAAGAGTTTAGGGTATCAGAATATGTCTTATTCTTACTTTGCCCCTCATCTATTAGCCTTATCCATTTCATTTTAGTTTCCTTTTAGTTCATTTGTTATTAGGCACGACTATCCCTTATTTACACAAATCTCAATCCTTTAATCATTTACATTATTTTATTTTATTTAACTCATTAAATGTCCTAAATAATGTTACTAAAAATTAGGGTCGTTACAGACTACCCTCCTTAAAGAATTTCGTCCTCGAAATTACGATAAGGTACTCAACAAATCAATCAAAAAGGTAAAACATACCATCAAACAAATCAGGATAAGCATCTATAATCCTGCTCTCAGTCTCCCAAGTACAGTCTCTCTCATCATCGCTCCACTGGACTTTAACTAATCTGACTGTCTTGTTCCTTAGCCTCTTCTCATCTCTCGCGACTATTCGAACTGGCTTTCTAATTATAGTCAAGTTTGGTTCTACTACTAAGTAATCTAATATAGTGGGTGCTATAGTAGTCTCTGGGTCTCGAATACACCTTCTTAGACGAGAAATATTAAAAACATCGTGGACTCCTGCCAAACTGTTCGGTAATTCTACTTTATATACGAGTTTCCTGATCCTTTCTATAAGAGGAAATGGTCCTACAAATCTCGGTGCCAATTTCCCTGATTTCCCGAATCGAATTACAGCTTTCATCGGTGATACCTTAACGAAAACGTGATCTCCTACTGATAACTCTAAGTCCTTTTGTCTTATATATGCATAACTCTTCTATCTAGACCGAGCTTCCTTTATCCTAGCCCGAATCAACTCAACCTTCTCTACAGCTTCCCTAACTAAATCAGGACCAAGAACCAAACTATCCCCGATCTCTAACCAACAAATTGGAGATTTGCATGGTCTTCCATACAAAGCTTCAAATGGTGTCATCCCTATACTAGCCTGATAACCGTTGTTACACGAAAACTCGACTAAGTGTAGATGGCCTTCCCATGATCCCCAAAAGTCTAGTACGCAAGCTCGTAACAAATCTTCCAAGACTTTGTTAACTCTTTCCGTTTGTCCATCGGTCTGTGAATGGTAGGCGGTACTCATTTCGAGCTTTGTACCTAAAGTATCCTGTAGACTTGTAACAACCCGCATATTTTACGATTGTATATTTAAATGTTTTATTTAAATATAGCATCGTTAATCGGATTAAAGTCCGAAAAGATACTTTTTGTAAACAGTCGAATTGGGACTCGAGACAACTTTCATTGAGTCCAAAATGACGTTTACAACTTTTTTAAGTATAAACATCGATATGTTTGGAGTTGAGTAGAATTTGCTATTTTTCTACTTGGGCTTTGGGTTTCAGCCCATTAACCCATCTTAATACCCTAACTCAGCCCCCCTTCTCATTTCATTCTCATTTTCCTAATACATTCAAGCTTAGGTAAAAATGGTGAGAGGAATGGGAAATAAGAAATTCCAAGCCCTAGTTTCCTTTGCAAATTCAAGTTTTAGCTCCAAAATCTAAGAGAAGCTTAGTTAAGCATCCTCTTCATCTTCTCCATCTCATTTCCTCTTCAATTTCAGAAGTTTCCTAAACCCTAACTTAGGGAATGTTTTTCTTTTGAGCTTAGATTGAAGCTTCTTGGGTTAAAATTGAAGAGTGATTGTTCTTGCCTTGCTCTATAGCTTCTCTCTTGTGTTTTTGGGTTTAAAGGTGAGTTCTTTAACTCACATCTATGTCTATAGCTATCATTGTTGTTAGGTATGAATTCCTAACACCTGTGCATTTTCATTTGCTTTGATTTGAATTGGTTTTGTGAATTTTCCAATTTTTGGTCTTTTGGTCCAATTTTATGAAAATCCTTCTACGGATGTTTGGACATTGATATTCGGGGTGTATCGAAGATCCTTTAAGTGGGTTGTCGCTTGGCGTAAATCCGTAGTCATCGTTGCTCGTCCGATACGTTTTGGCCACTTTGGCCTAGGCAAAATGTTGTCCAGACCAGGTGACCAGACGTCTGGTGACTAAGTCCAGACGTCTGGTTTGAACCTGGAGCAAAATTGTATGCACACAAAAAATATATATATAAAGTCAGAGACTATTACCAGACGTCTGAAATTCAAGATCAGACGTCTAGATGAGTCTCAGATGTCTGACTTGAAGTTTCAGACGTCTAGGTTTTCTCTGGATAATTTCCAAAGAAAGAATAAAGACGTCTGGATTCAAAACCAGACGTCTGGTCATGGCTCAGACGTTTGATTTGCTATTCCAGACGTCTGGGTGGCTTTCTGAACTATTTTTCAGAAAACAAATCTAGACGTCTGGATTCCCAACCAGACGTCTGGAAATGTTTATTTTTGCCTATTAAGGCTGTTTTGTATGGATTTCCTATTCTAATCGATTTTTGCTGATCCGGATAGTTGTTATCACTTATTATCGACTTTGATGACTTCTTTCCTTGGACTTTTGGGAATATCCATTTGATGGATTTGATATCGATTTCTATGGATTTGATTCACGTCTTCGAATGTGAATCTTTGGTGATTGATTGTTTTTACAATCATTTTTGTGATTTGTCACTTTCAAATACAAAGGTTTCTATACTAGAAGTAACTATTCAAACTCTTACACAAAGATGATTTCAACTCTATTTTTAATACAAAACTCGTTTATAAAACCGTTTTCCAACCTATTAGTATATACAAACCTTTACCTCATTCGTATGAGAAATCTAATTAAACGGCTTAGTAAAACAAGTGGTATGAAACGCTTGCGTTTACTTCGTCGGTTAATTCTTGGACTTGTTCGATTGAACTCTTGTGACAATTTTCGAGTGGAAATCTACAATTTGTTCGTAAATATTCAAGTTAAGCTAGTGGTTATGGGACATGAAGCTAAACTCATTTATTTACTAGCTTAGTGTGGTTCACACTTTTTATTGATCAATGCCGATCATTTTGTGATTTAGACTAGTGATGTGCGATGTCTATTTGTTTGTGTGGGGACTAAAATCCCCGTTTGTGAAACTTCGGTTCAAATTTGGCGGGGTAGAGACCCATGGTCTTCGGGCCGTTTGTGGAGCTTCGGCTCAAAATTGATGGTTAGCGACGATGGAATAGCGTTCCGTTTGTGATACACGTGTTGGTGAGTTTTCATGCTCCCGTTTGTGATAGGCCTCCCCACATTTGTGATTTCTGGATTTCTAGTTGATGATTTCTAGAATTTGTGTTTCACCTCTTTTTATGATTGGCAATGATATGTTTGTCAATAATTAGGGTTTGGTGAATAAAATAAAGAATATGACATTCTTTTTTGGTGCTTTGAGATTCTTGAGATATTGTATGATTTTGTTGTTGTTTAAAGTATATTTGTCACAGTTTGACATTATTGTTATCATACGTTTTTGTTATATCTCTACTCATATCTCATTTTATATATGATAATTATAGCTAGATTGATCCGTTTATTATTTTCTTCTTGAATAATACTCGGGTCAGACCGAGATGTTACAGGTGCTTCTGCTTGACTCCTTATCTGGGATCATCTTTTGACTTTTGTCTAACAACATTAGATTAGTAGTTTTTGTTGTTATACATTTGAGATAGAGACTCCCTGATGTATACATATGCTTTTGTCTAGCACTTGTATCTATTCTTTTGTAATGTAGTGGATCTTATATGACCACTATTCTGATGTACACTTCTATGACCTATATTCATATCTGATTCCGCCTTTGTGATATGAATGTCTGTGACTGATTTGTGTTATGTTTATTTCTATATTTGTTTCCGAAGGCCTCATAGCCAATGTGTGGTAGCTTTGAGTTTGTATTTGATATGTCGGATTTCCTCTTGAAATGAAATGTAAGTTATATTATCTGACATATCAGTGCTCGCACAAAGCAATTACACAGATGGTCGCTCCTCAACAGCCTTATTCTTCGTGCTAGTCGACAGCATTTCCCAGTAGTGTTCTTGGCTAGATTGAGTATAGAGGTGTGGCGTCACAGCTTGGTATCAGAGCCAAACTTCAGAATAATGTAGAATAATCTAGCAAGGATCATTGTCCTAAGTCTTTCGTAGGAATTGTGCCATAGGATTTAATTCGAGTCTTCGTACCGTTCTATCCTATTTCTTTGTATGATGCCTTGTTTTATCAATCAAGTTTGTTTGATATTCATTCTGTGAATAACCTTTTTCCTCTTCTTTCTTTCTTAAAGAAGAGAAATGGTTAGACCAGGCCGTCCCAGCGCCGGTCAATCAAGTGCTACTCCTCAGGATGGAGTATTTATGTCTGCTCAGGATCTTCTAGATCTTATGAAAAATGCTCAAGCTATCGGAACCATTCTAGAGCCTACTCATCCTAAATCTGGGTTTGCACGCTTGTGCAGTGATTACACCAGCTTGGGTGGAAAGCCTTTCAAGGGTTCCGAGAGCGTTATTGAAGTCCAGGCTTGGCTTCGAACATACGATCGCATCTTTTCTCGCATGAATCTTATTGATCTTCATCGAGTCCAAGTGGCTTCTAGCATGCTCCAAGAAAGAGCATTAGACTGGTACGAGATTTTGATCTCTGAAATTAGTGAAGCGGATCTTACTTGGGAGCAATTCCGGGAAAGGTTCGAATTAAAATTTGTGTCGGAAGCTGAAAAAGTATCTTTAGCCCGACGCTTCATTGACCTTGTTCAAGGTGAATCTTATGTGACGGATTACGTAGCATCTTTCGAATCTCTATCTAAATATGGGGTCGAGTATATTAATACCCCATTGAAGAAAAATCAGAGATTTGTTTATGGGTTGAATAAGAACCTCAAAAAGACATTACTTCTAAAATTAGAAGTATCTTTTGATCGGCTTGTTGATATCGCTCTTCGACTCGAAGAGGCCGATAAAGAAAGTGATGTTGAGGTGAAACAAAACATCAACAAGAAGAGGCCTTTTAAATTCAAGCCTAATCCCAACAAGAAAGGGAAGCAAGCAACTACGGTAGCAAATACTCCTAACTCTCATCATGGAGAATGTTACAATTGTGGTTCTAAGGACCTTTATGCAAATAAGTGTCCGAAGTCCCTTTCTTGCCGCTATTGCAAGAGTTCGGGTCATACTATATCTTTGTGTCCCAAACTTCAAAGCAAGAAGGATGGCAAGCTAAATGTTGTACAAGCCCCTTCTAACACTTCTTGTGGTCAAGGTATTTCTCATTCTATCCTTGATGGCATTATTATATTTCGTGAATTTCCTATTAAGTTCTTTTTGATACGGGTGCATCTCACTCCTTTATATCAATAGAACTTGTTGATGCTTTGTCTTTGAATGTTATTGGCTTGATGACTTCATTGAGAATTGCGAATTCGGTTGGTGGATCCGCAACACTCAGTTTATTGTGTAAAGATGTCGAGATTTTTTTATGTGGTTACTCTTTCCGTGCCGATTTGCATGTTATGCGTTACCTTGGTTTCGGAATGATTTTGGGAATGGATTGGCTTAACCGTTATGAATCACATATCCTGTGTCCTGAGCGGACTATATATCTTCGACATCCTCAATCTGTTAAGCAGATTTCTCTTGTTCTGAAAGATTCAGATTCCAATTCGAAAGCATCCTTGTATTCTTTAAATCCTCATGATGACGATAATGATGATGAGGAAGATGTCATTTCCCTCATTCACATTTTTCGTGAATTTCCCAACATTTTTGATCCCGTTTTAGGATTACCACCTAAGCGAGCAATTGAGTTCAGAATTAATCTAATCCTTGGAGCTCTACCTATCACTTGTCCTCCTTATCGTATGTCCAATAAGGAAAATGAGGAGATGCGTAAACAATTATCCAAATTGGAACCAAAGAGTTTATTCGTTCTAGTTCCTCTCCTTGGGGAGCTCCAGCTATTTTTGTGAAGAAATCTGATGGTACACTTAGGCTTTGCGTTGACTACCGCAAGCTTAATGATCTCACCATCAAGAATAAATATCCCTTACCTCGGATTGATGATTTATTCGATCAACTTAGTGGTGCTAAAGTCTTTTCACAGTTAGACTTAGCAACCGGTTTTCATCAGCTCCGTATTGCAGAGGATAACATTCCTTTGACATCTTTCCATACTCGTTATGGATCTTATGAATGTCTTGTTATGCCATTTGGTTTGACGAATGCTCCAGCTTATTTCGTCGACCTTATGAATCGAGTTTTCAAAGACTTCCTCGACCGATTTGTTCTCATCTTTATCGATGATATTCTTATTTATTCAAAAACCGAGGAAGAGCATGAAAATCATCTTCGGATTGTGTTGGAAACTCTTAGGAGCAACCAATTGAAAGCAAAAATTTCTAAATGCCACTTTTGGCAATCTTGTGTGAAATTTTTGGGGCATATTATTTCTGAATCCGGAATTTCTGTGGATCCTTCAAAGATTGAAGCGATTCAAAATTGGAAGAGACTGGAGAGTGTGACGGAAATTCGTAGCTTTCTCGGATTGGCGGGCTATTACCATCGGTTCATAAAAGACTTTTCTAAAATTTCCGTACCTCTTACTAATTTGACAAAGAAGGGAGTTAAATATATTTGGTCTAACAAATGTGAAGCTGCTTTTCAAAAACTTAAAGAACTCCTTTCCGATGCTCCTATTCTTGTGATTCCCGATGGGAACCAAGATTTTATTGTTTATACCGATGCTAGTCGTGTTGGTTTGGGAGCCGTTCTCATGAAAAAGGAACATGTTATCGCTTATGCTTCTAGGAAATTAAAGCCTACCGAGACTAGATATGCCACTCATGATTTAGAGCTCGCAGCTATTGTTTTCGCCCTTAGAATTTGGCGCCATTATCTTTTGGGAGAGAAATTTGTCCTCTACACCGATCATAAATCTTTGAAGTATTTATTTTCTCAAAAGGAAATTAACTTGCGTCAACAACGTTGGCTCGAGTTCCTTGCATCCTATGATCTTGATATTCTCTATACTCCCGGAAAAGGAAATCTTGTTGCCGATGCCCTTAGTCGTAAGCAACAAGCAGTTGTTTCCATGATGATATCTGAATGGAATGATCTCGAGACTTTATCTACTTGTGAGATTCGAGATCGTGAATCCAATTCATGTTCATCTCTTGTTTTACGTAGCCTTGAGGCTCATCCTTCTCTTTTAGACCGCATTCTTGAAGCTCAAAAGCATGACCCTGAATTGGTTCTTCTTTGCCAAAGCTGTAGGGATAAAATTGATATTGAAGGTTTGAAAGACTTTGATATTGATGCTCGTGGCGGTATTCGAAAATTTGGTAGACTTATTGTGCCAAAGATTATTGAACTTCGTAAAGACATTTTAGAATATTCTCATCGTTCTAAATTTACCATTCATCCCGGTAGTAGTAAAATGTACGCGGATATGAAGCGACTTTACTATTGGGATGGAATGAAATCTGATATTGCTAACTTTGTTAAGCATTGCATGACTTGCCAACTCGTAAAGGCCGAGCATCAAAGGCCCGGTGGGTTATTGCAACCTTTAGAACTTCCAATATGGAAGTGGGATCAAATTTCCATGGATTTTATTGACGGTCTTCCCTGTTCTCGTTCGGGTCATGATAGCCTATGGGTGATAGTAGATAGGCTTACAAAATCCGCCCATTTTCTTCCCGTTCGGTCCAATTAGACCGTACCTATTTTAGCTAAACTCTATGTCAAGGAAATTGTTAAATTGCATGGAGTTCCTACTTCAATTGTTAGCGATCGTGATCCATTGTTTACTAGTGGATTTTGGAAAGGTCTTCAAAAAGCTTTTGGAACGAAGCTTAATTTTAGCACCGCTTATCATCCTCAGTCCGATGGACAAACCGAGCGTGTGAATCAAACTCTTGAAGATCTTCTTCATGCATGTGTTCTTGATTTTGGTGGAAGTTGGGAAGATCATATTTCTCTTGTTGAATTTTCCTATAATAATAGTTTCCAATCATGTATTGGTATGGCACCTTTCGAGGCACTCTATAGAAGGCCATGCCGATCTCCTTCGTGTTGGCTTGAAGCCGGTGAGAAGCTGGTTTTAGGTCCAGATTTTATCCGTGATGCCATAGAAAAGATTGACCTTATTCGTCATAGGATGAAAGAAGCTCAAAGTAGAAAAAAATCCTATGCCGATAACCGAAGAAGGAAATTAGAATTTTTTGTGGGAGATTTTGTGTTTATTCATGTTTCACCTATGAAGGGTGTTGTGCGTTTCAGTCGATCGGGAAAATTAGCAGCTCGATATATTGGTCCATTTCCCATCACCGAATGCATTGGTTCTGTGGCTTATCGCCTTTTATTACCGGCTCAGTTTTCTGCTATTCATGACGTATTCCACGTCTCTCAATTACGGAAATGCCTTCGAGATTCCAATTATGTTCTTGAGCCCGGTGTTATTGAAGAATTGAAGTTTCGCCTAATTTGACTTATGAGCAACATCCTATTCGAATCATTGCGTCGGAGGTTAAACGCCTTCGAAATAAAGATGTTCCTCTTGTGAAAGTTCAATGGTCCTCAAATCCTAAGGATTGCTCTTGGGAATCCAGAGAATTCATCGAGCGAACACATCCGGACTTACTCTCTCATGCACTTTAAAAGTGAACTTCTCATTTCAAGAATTTCTTCTTTTTGTGTTGTTATGTCTTTGTATGGTTGTTACTTTTTATTTCTTTTCCTTAAGTATGGCGAGGACGCAATTTATTTAAGAAGGGGAGTCTGTAACAACCCGCATATTTTACGATTGTATATTTAAATGTTTTATTTAAATATAGCATCGTTAATCGGATTAAAGTCCGAAAAGCTACTTTTTGTAAACAGTCGAATTGGGACTCGAGACCACTTCCACTGAGTCCAAAATGACGTTTACAACTTTTTTGAGTATAAACATCGATATGTTTGGAGTTGAGTAGAATTTGCTATTTTTCTACTTGGGCTTTGGGTTTGGGTTTCAGCCCATTAACCCATCTTAATACCCTAACTCAGCCCCCCTTCTCATTTCATTCTCATTTTCCTAATACATTCAAGCTTAAGTAAAAATGGGGAGAGGAATGGAAAATTAGAAATTCCAAGCCCTAGTTTCCTTTGCAAACTCAAGTTTTAGCTCCAAAATATAAGAGAAGCTTAGGTAAGCATCCTCTTCATCTTCTTCATCTCATTTCCTCTTCAATTTCAGAAGTTTCCTAAACCCTAACTTAGGAAATGTTTTTCTTTTGAGATTAGATTGAAGCTTCTGGGGTTAAAATTGATGAGTGATTGTTCTTGCCTTGCTCTATAGCTTCTCTCTTGTGTTTTTGGGTTTAAAGGTGAGTTCTTTAACTCACATCTATGTCTATAGCTATCATTGTTGTTAGGTATGAATTCCTAACACCTGTGCATTTTCATTTGCTTTGATTTGAATTGGTTTTGTGAATTTTCCAATTTTTGGTCTTTTGATCCAATTTTATGAAAATCCTTCGACGGATGTTTGGACATTGATATTCGGGGTGTATCAAATATCCTTTAAGGCTGGGTTGTCGCTTGGCGTAAATCCTTAGTCGTCGTTGCTCGTCTGATCGCTTCCGATACGTTTTGGCCACTTTGGCCTAGGCAAAATGTTGCCCAGACCAGGTGACCAGACGTCTGGTGACCAATTCCAGACGTCTGGTTTGGACCTGGAGCAAAATTGTATGCACGCAAAATATATTAAAAAAAGTCAGAGACTATTTCCAGACGTCTGAAATTCAAGATCAGACGTCCGGATGAGTCTCTAACGTCTGATTTGAAGTTTCAGACGTCTGGGTTTTCTCTGGATAATTTCCAGAGAAAGAATCCAGACGTCTGGATTCAAAACCAGACGTCTGGTCATGGCTCAGACGTCTGATTTGCTATTCCAGACATCTGGGTAGCTTTCTGAACTATTTTTCAAAAAACAAATCCAAACATCTGGATTCCAAACCAGACGTCTGGAAATGTTTATTTTTACCTATTAAGGCTGTTTTGTGTGGATTTCCTATTCTAATCGATTTTTGTTGATCCGGATAGTTGTTATCACTTATTATCGACTTTGATGACTTCTTTCCTTGGACTTTTGGGAATATCCATTTGATGGATTTGATATCGATTTCTATGGATT
This sequence comes from Allium fistulosum, assembly GCA_030737815.1. Taxonomy (NCBI): domain Eukaryota; kingdom Viridiplantae; phylum Streptophyta; class Magnoliopsida; order Asparagales; family Amaryllidaceae; genus Allium; species Allium fistulosum. Next base: position 118,198,170 of record CM060901.1, on the reverse strand, counting down.
TGATTCATGTCTTCGAATGTGAATCTTTGGTTATTGATTGTTTTTACAATCATTTTTGTGATTTGTCACTTTCAAATACAAAGGTTTCTATACTAGAAGTAACTATTCAAACTCTTACACAAAGATGATTTCAACTCTATTTTTAATACAAAGCTCGTTTATAAAACCATTTTCCAACCTATTAATATATACAAACCTTTACCTCATTCATATGAGAAATCTAATTAAACGGCTTAGTAAAACAGGTGGTATGAAACACTTGCGTTTACTTCGTCAGTTAATTCTTGGACTTGTTCGATTGAACTCTTGTGACAATTTTCAAGTGAAAATCTACAATCTGTTCGTAAATATTTAAGTTAAGCTAGTGGTTATGGGACATGAAGCTAAACTCATTTATTTACTAGCTTAGTGTGGTTCACACTTTTTATTGATCAATGTCGATCATTTTGTGATTTAGACTAGCGATGTGCGATGTCTATTTGTTTGTGTGGGGACTAAAATCCCCGTTTGTGGAACTTCGGTTCAAATTTGGCGGGGTAGCGACCCGTGGTCTTCGGGCCGTTTGTGGAGCTTCGGCTCAAAATTGATAGTTAGCGACCATGGAATAGCATTCCATTTGTGATACACGTGTTGGTGAGTTTTCATGCTCCCGTTTGTGATAGGCCTCCCCACCTTTGTGATTTCTGGATTTCTAGTTGATGATTTCTAGAATTTGTGTTTCACCTCTTTTTATGATTGGCAATGATATGTTTGTCAATAAATGGGGTTTGGTGAATAAAATAAAGAATATGACATTCTTTTTTGGTGCTTTGAGATTCTTGAGATATTGTATGATTTTGTTGTTGTTTAAAGTATATTTGTCACAGTTTGACATTATTGTTATCATACGTTTTTGTTATATCTCTACTCATATCTCATTTTATATATGATAATTATAGCTAGACTGATCCGTTTATTATTTTCTTCTTGAATAATACTCGGGTCAGACCGAGATGTTACAGGTGCTTCTGCTTGACTCCTTATCTGGGATCATCTTCTGACTTTTGTCTAACTACATTAGATTAGTAGTATTTGTTGTTATACATTTGAGATAGAGACTCCCTGATGTATACATATTCTTTTGTCTAGCACTTGTATCTATTCTTTTGTAATGTAGTGGATCTTATATGACCACTATTCTGATGTACACTTCTATGACCTATATTAATATCTGATTCCGCCTTTGTGATATGAATGTTTGTGACTGATTTGTGTTATGTTTATTTCTATATTTGTTTCTGAAGGCCTCATAGCCACTGTATGGTAGCTTTGAGTTTGTATTGTATATGTCGGATTTACTCTTGAAATGAAATGTAAGTTATATTATCTGACATACCGGTACTCGCACAAAGCAATTACCCAGATGGTCGTTCCTCAACAGCCTTATTCTTCGTGCTAGTCGACAGCATTACCTAGTAGTGTTCTTGGCTAGCGTGAGTAAGAGGTGGGGCGTCACAAGACTCTTCTAGAACTCGCTAATGAATAAGGAATATCTGTCACTAACTATACTACTAGGAATTCCATGAAGTCTAACTATATTCTTCATAAACAACTTAGCTAAAACAGGTGTTGTCCTGGTTGACTTAACTGGAATGAAATGGGCACTCTTGGTCAGCTCATCCACGATGACCCATATACTTTCATTTCCTCGATTTGATCTTGGCAACCCGTCTATAAAATCCATTGAAATAGAATCCCATTTCCATATTGGAACATCTAATGACTGAAGCAACCCACTTGGTTTCTGATGTTCGGCCTTTACATGTTGACAGTTCAGACACTGCTTCACCTATAAGCCTACATCTCTCTTCATTCCTTCCAAGAAGAAACTTCTTTTCATGTCCTTATACATCTTAGTTCCTCCCGAATGAATAGTGAACTTCGAACGATGGCATTCCTCCAAAACTTCCTTCCTAATGTCTCCTGCATTCGGAACACACAATCTTCCTTTCTTTCTCAACCACCCATTCTGGTCAAGACTAAAATCCTTCGGGTCATCACTCTTGGTTCCATCCTTTAACTTCCTGATCTGTTCAACTAATACTGGATCCTCCATCTATTTAGAAGCAATCTTTTCAATCGTCGTCGGTCGAACTTCTAAACATAATAACACTACAGTTTCTCCACTAGATCTAGCTTCAGATCTCCACTGTACTCTACATGTTGTCAATGCTTCCAAACCTTTCCACTCAGCTATCATTGCCAACGTTGCATTTTGATGTTTCCTACTAAGTGCATCAGCAACCTTGTTGTCTTTTCCTGGTGTGTACTCGATACCAAAATCATAAGTGGCTAAAATCTCTAACCACCTCTGCTGTCCCATATTCAACTCCTTTTGAGAGAATAAATATTTTAGCGACTTGTCATCCGCATACAACTCGAATCTTTCTCCCAAAAGATAATGTCTCCATACCTTTAGCGCAAAAATCACCGCAGCCAATTCCAAATCATGCGTCGAGTATCTCACCTCATGCGGTCTAAGCTGTCGAGAAGCATGGGCAATCACTTTACCTCTTTGCATTAACAAAGCTCCTAACCCTATTCCACAAGCATCTTTATACACTACTAAGTCATTATTCCCTTTCGGAACAACTAACACAGGTGCATTAGTCAATAAGTGTTTAAGCTTCTAGAATGCCTCCTCACACGTATCGGTCTAAAAAAACTTAACATCCTTTCGTGTTAGCTTTGTCATCGATACCGCTGTCCGCGAAAAGTCCTTAATGAATCTTCGATAATACCCAACTAATCTAAGAAAACTCTTTATCTAGGTCACTGTCTTAGGTCTCTTCCAATTATTCACTGCTTCGATCTTAGTCAGATCTACGGATACTCCATTCTCTGAGACTACATGACCAAGAAACTTCACTTCTCTCTTCCAGAAATGACGCTTCGAAAATTTCGCCTTTAGCTGATGCTGCCCCAACGTTCCCAATACCAATCTAAGATGATTTCATGCTCCCTTTCATCCTTATATTATATCAAAATATCATCTTTAACACTAACACGAACTTATCCAAATGCTCTCGGAAAACTCGGTTCATCAAATCTACAACGAATGCTGGTGCATAGGTTAGCCCGAACGGCATTACTAACCATTCGTACGATCCATATCTGGTCCTAAACACCGTCAAAGGAATACTATCCTCTGCTACTCTAAGCTGATGGAAACCTGTTGCTAAATCCAACCGAGAAAATACCTTGGCTCCACTCAACTGATCGAACAAATCATCAATTCTAGGCAACGAATATCGATTCTTTATCGTCTTCTCATTCAACTTACGATAATCGATACATAGCCTTAACAATCCGTCCTGCTTCTTAGCAAACACTGCGGCTGCTCCCCAAGGTGAACTACTTGGCCTAATAAAATTCTCACCTTCCAAATCCACCAACTGCACCTTGAACTCCCTCATCTCGGTAGGTGTCATCCTACTTGGCGGTTTACTCGCTGGTTCTGCTCCAGGTACTAAATCTATCTGAAACTCAATGACTTGTTTCGGTGGCAATCCTACTACAGGTTCAAAGACATCCACGAATTCTCTGACAATGAAAACTCGATTCAACTCATCTTCTACCTCTACAACACCCAACAAAGCATTCACCTCACAGCTAGAGCTTTCTACGGTATATACAATCCGATCACAACAGTTAGGGTGTCTAACCGATATTTTCCTATCATGGCAAAATATCCTAGCATCGTACTTACTTAACCAATCCATATCCAAAATAATTCCAAACCCTACGAAATCAAACACATGCAAACTGCAAACAAAGGTATGACCCGACAAAACAAACTCTAGGTGGTCACACTTCATCCCAAGTGTCGCATATCCTCCTATCAGATTGGCGACCCTTAAGGAAGTAACTAGGTATAAGGGTTCTAGGATAAGCTTATCTAACAAACAACGTGATATAAAAGAATACGATGCACTGGTATCAAATAGAACGTGAATTGAAATACCATGAATCAGAAGCGTACCTCCTAACACAGCTTTTCCTTTTTCCTCTGTTGTTGGCCTTAAGGTAGCTAGCTCCAATGCATATACTTTTCCCTTCCTACCCTTAGCAGACTCCTTGCATTGGTTCTTGTAATGTCCAATTTGATCGCGGTTGAAGCACATGATATTCTTCTTCCCAATCACCTTCTTTCCCTCTCCAGAACGACATTCATTAGCAAAATTCCCTTTCTTATCACACTTAAAGCAGACAACCTCCGACTTCCCCTTCTTTGCATCTCCACCCTTCTGAGCTCCTTTCTTGTGGAAGAACTTTCTTTTCTGACTCTGCCTCACCTAGACTTCTTTTGCCTTATTTCTCTCCAGAAAAGGAAGCATCTCCTCATGTATTAAAGCCTTCTCTATTACAACATCACAAGGATCCCTGATATAAGGTAATGTAGCCCTAGCCAATTCAGGTTTCAACCCCCTAATGAACTTCTCATTTCTCTTAATCACGGTATCAATAGTAGCATACCCATACCTTGCCAACTTCTTAAACCTTGTAGCATACTCCAGCACAGTCATCTCCCCCTGCTCCAACTCAGCAAACATTCTAAGCAGTGTGGACTTCGCAATCTCAGACATAAACCACTCCTCAAACCTCCTCTTAAACTCAGCCTATGTCATCGTCCCTTCATTTACTCTAATCGTCAACAATTCCACTAATACAACGCTGCTCCCTGAAGCTGTCTAATAGCAAGCCTTCTCTTCTGCTCATCATTGAGCCCCAAGTCAGGAAAAATCCTCTCACCATGAAGTAGCCAATTCTCTACTTCGATTGCGTCTTCAGTACCAATAAATGACTTTGCTCCCAACCAAGCATAATCCCTACTCAGAATATCATAGTTGTTGACCATTAGAGCTTCTTGATTTCCTCCTCCAACTACTCCAGTGGAAACTCCCGCTTGCATCATGTTGACAAAGAACTGATACATCGCTCCCATGTCAACTTGCGGGACTCCAGCACCCACATTTCCAGCTTGTGTCTGACCTTGGTTCTTTCTCGTATTTGGTCTGGCATTTCCACTTGTTGTGGTGCTACCTCCTCCAAGGTTAACTCTCCCACTTCTAGCGTCCATATCTGCATTCGAGCCTTCGTAAGATACTAAAGAATAGCCTAAGAGAGATAAGGGAATATAGATATAGTGTATACTTATATATAGCAAATACAAGTACAGTACTATAGCGTTATCCCATACCCCAATCTTTTCTCTAATTCCTTAGGAATATGTTTTCAAAATCATTTTAGTTTAAAGTTTTTCATAAACCTATGCTCTGGGACCAAGTTGTAACATCTCATATCTGGAGGCCCGAAGCTAAGCGCTACAGGTGCTGCAGTCATCCATAGTATTAACTTCCAGTGACCAAATACGGTAATATTAATGGTATCCATAATATCAGAAGCACTTGAATATGAAATAAAATCATCATAGATTAAAACACTTTTCTGATTAAATTTCAAAACACATTTCATATTCCAAGTTACATAATCCCAAACGTTTCCCAGGTTCAGATCAAATATACTTATTACATAAATACGCCAAGAGCGACATATGAAGATGCCTCCTTCGATGATCGGAGTACTAAATAGTCATAACAAACTTAATACAACACAGCGGAAATCAAGCTTTATTCGACCTCCTACTAAAACCTGTAAATCCTCAACCCTCGGTCTACTCAAATCAATTTTGCGCACCTGAGAATTTAAGGGAAAACATAAACTTCAAGTCAGACATAAAGTCTGGTGTGAATAACACTATACATCTCTTTATAGATATTAAGTGAGACCATGCCGCCTAGTGGAATGGGTTTCCCCTCACTAATATCCCTTTTTTTAAAACATATCTTTGCAAACCGAAACCCTGTAACCAAACTGGTTAAAAACAATAATATCAAAATCATGTAAGCATATTAATCAAGTAATCAATGGACTATCTGTCTGAACACTATAGTTTTGTTTGGCTGACTACTAAGCTTTGGCTGACTCGGGCCTACCAGACTAAATAAACAAATAGTCTAACTTTTGTTAGATACTCCTTTTATGGATGGTCTGCCCCTAACTTATTTCTCCCAGCGTCAACTGATCCTAATGGTTTTACAGGCTCACCAATAACCTATCCTCACTCTATATATTCCTTTTTGTGTGTAACATCATTTTAGTCTTACCTATGATAAAGCCCTATACAATAGAATTTTGGACTAAATTAGCTAGGGGCTAATAATAAATGTATAGGGCGCGACCCTATACCAGCCCCATTTGGTATTCTAATATCTGAGTCATTTTACTTAAGGTCATCTTCCCTTAAAATTTTCCTTGAAAACCTTTCCTTTCAAAATGATTTAACCCTTTTTAAATCATACGTAAACAAGGAAAATATATTATGTGCTTTACTCAAATCACCTTGCCATATTATATATACTTTACACAAAACTTCGTTGATGAAAACATTTAAACCTTTGAAAGTACCCTTTTCGAAACCATTGAACGTACCTCTTTTGAAACCAAGTAACTACTTTTCTTTATAACCTTAGGACGAAAGGCCAAAACATACCTTTCGAAACCATTCTTAATAAACCTTTCGAAAACATTGAAAGACCTTTCTTTTAAAACCTTTCGAAACTATTGGGGAACCACCCCTTCGAAACCTTTATCTTAAACCTTTCAAAAGCACTAAATCCTTTTCATAGATTCAAACGTTTCGAAAGTACTTGGATTCAAGTAAAACATGCGGAATAACCTTTTGAAACCATTAGAAACTATTCCTTTTAAAACCTTTTGGGTTTATCTTTCAATAGAACAAGAGGTCATAAAACAACTAAGTCGAAAGCACTCTTCCGCAAGCTATTTCCTAAGTAAAGAAGTGATGGTGTCGAAACCAACCTTTCAAAAGCATTGGAGAAGAGGCTAAGTTTTAAAACAAAGTAACCCTTTCGAAACCATTAGCTTTGAAAGGTGGAAAGCGGCAACAAGGGGTTTCGACCCCTTCGAAAGCATTTACTTAAAACAGAAAGGAGCAACTTCTTTCAAAACCATTCCTGTAAAAAGAATTTGACCCAGTCGAAAGCTAACCAAGTCGAAAGCATTCCTTTCGAAAGAAAAGCAAGCGCATTTTCATTTAAAAACAAGTAAGGCTTTGGCCTCTTCAGAACCCCGTGTTTCGACCCAGTACCTTTCGCCTATGTCGAATTCACTACTTACCAAGACTTTGATACCCTGTGCTTTGGTTTCGATGGAGATGGAGACAGAAGTAAGGGGTCGAAAGCTAGGTGCCGAAAGTGGCTAAACATGTAAAAAGCATGTATAAACTTATTTTTAACTTTTTAAAGCAATTCATTTCAACTAACCCGCCTTGTTTATCAAAACATGATTGGTTGCTAATTTCTTTTCTAAAAAGTACCACCGAAATTTTTGAAGTAAACAAATTAAATTATTTGAAAAATGCCCCTTCTGCTTTTATAAATATATAAAACATTTAAGTCCCATACCTTAAATAATTTTATATACTTAATAAAACACTTAGGAAAAATCTATGAAAATTCCCATAAATCGTTTTTAATATGTTTTCTAACATATATTAATTTCTGAACCAAACAAACATATATTAGACATAATTAATTTTAAACCCAAATAAACATTTTCTTTACTTGAAAATTAATATTAAATCCACATTAATTCAGAAAATTACGAAAATTAAAACCCATCTCTAAAATATCATTTCTGACCTTATCCTAAAATTGCAAGGCATTTGGATGTCATTTATTAGGGTTTTCACCTTAAAACATATTATAAAATTCATATGAATTTGCATAAATCATCAACAAGCATGTATATCCAATTTAACAATAAAAAACATGGCAAAACCTTGCAAAATAGTTCGGATTTAGTCTAAAACCGAAAAGAATCAACAACATCAGATGTAGTCATTATTCACCTTAGCTTTGTGATTAAGGAGTTGAGACTTGGTCTTGGATTAAGTTGATTAAGCTTCCACTTGATTCTTGCTTTATCTTCTACTTGATTTTCCTTAATGGTGGTCGGCCCCTCTTTTGTTGTGTTTTTGTTTTGAACGTGAGAATGAATGTTTCTTAAGGGTTTAGGGTATTAGAATCTATTTTATTCCTACTTTTCCCCTCGTCTATTAGCCTTATCCATTTCATTTTAGTTTCCCTTTAGTTCATTTGTTATTAGGCACGGCTACCCATTTTTTTACACAAATCTCAATCCTTTAAACATTTACACTATTTTATTTAATTTAACTAATTGAATGTCCTGAATAATGTTACAAAAAAATTGGGTCGTTACATCATACTTACCATTTTACTAAATCTCTGAAATAAAATTTGACGTGTTCATTCTCAGTTCAAAATAATAAACACATCGGTTTCTCAGAATCGGAGTAGTTTATCATATAAACAATAGTCAGTGATCACAGCAGAATAATATACATCATATACATATACAAAACCGAGAGTCAATCAAATATAACACTAGACTCACATAATATGAATCCGCTACAAAGCTCTAACTCAAATATACATCTTATATATAGACACAAAATCCTACATGAGATAAACTAAAGGTCTAAATGGCTTATCTCTGTGCTAGCAAACCATCCAAAGGTCTACTTATCTGTAACCTAAAAAGTCTCGGCCTGACCTGAATATTATAAAATAAACGGGTTTTAGACTATCTCTAAATATCCAAAAGGGTGAGAACAAGATATAATCTAAGAATATATGTGATATGGATTAATTAAAGAGGTTAGTGGTTACTTATGTGCTTAACCAATGTTGGTTTCCCTATGGAAATAAATCCCTAATTGGATTGTTGTTTTGTTTGATAGTTAAATAACCGACTATCGAACTTGGTCAGTTTTAAACTATCGTTGTCGGTTCGGAGAGACCGAGATCAGATATATTATCCAAAAACCACTTTGAGTTGGTATAAGCGTTCGTATTGGAACATCTTGAAGATGATTGAAGATGAAGCTTGTGAAGTGCAATGGCTACTTGCTACTAATCCTGAGGGTGATTCCAAAATGGATGTAGTAGAGGTGGTGCCTTCAGTTTCGTTTAGACCCAGAATGAACTAGTATGGATGATTGCTGACATTGCATTTCTACCTGGATGGCAGTGTTAGCATTCCAAGATGGTTTGCTTTATAAAAGGTAATCGTAGCCGCAAGCCTCATCAACTGGGGAAATGATTAAAGCAGGGAAGTGTAGTTGAGCTATGTGGGTCGCTCCCATTTGGGTATGATCATCCCATATCTAGTGTCGATATTTATGTATGCTTCAGGGCCCATTATGGTTGTTTATCAACCATGGGATGATCATATTCGGTACTATCTAGTAAGGGGTAGGGCCAATCCTGAGTAGCAGAGGTGCAACATGTTGTAGCCTCCTATACATTTTATCTAGTGGTATACGGATTCGGTGGGTAGACCCTTACCTTTTCATAGTTGGAATCCATTTTCCAATACGATCCTTCAGGCTTGATTGTATACCTATTGTTTGCACCAAAAATGGTCACAAACCCCAAGTGTAGTGAAAGCACCAGCGTATGAATACGAATCAACAGTATTCACACACAAATCACAGATCTAAACAAGTAACAAGCAGCAATTAAGAAATAATGAACAGTGACACACGATTTATAGTGGTTCGGCTATCTCCGGCCTACGTCCACTTCAAGGTTTTTATGATTTTATTGCTCGATGCTTGAAGATTACAATTTCGTATGTTGTGTTACAACTGATTTGCTGAATCAAGTATGAATCTAAGGCAGCAATGGTGATCTTGAATAAATCTGGCAGAATCTGGGCGCTCTTTAGCTCTAAGAATCGTCCGACCCCCTTTTCTGAATGACCTGGGGGTCTATTTATAGGTGTAGGAGGCTGATATTTCGCCTAAACTGAAGGGAGACCAGTTCCAGTACGTCAGGGGGCCCACATGCCCGCTCTCTGAAAATCCGGGCCCACTTTGGGATCGATTCGAAGCTACGTTCGAATCGATCAAGAAATTGTCCAATCGAGCTGAAATTTGGTGTGAACATTCTTCAACATGTGCTCAAGCTTCTGTGAAAATTTCATAGCATTTGTATGTGTAGATCTCAAGTTATGATCGATTCAAGGTTGCATTTCTGGTTGACTAGCCTGGTTCGAATCGATCTAGTTCGAATCGATTCGTTCGAATCGATCCAGCGCATACTTCTGCGATGTCGTGGAGCGCCTTCTTCGTATCGATCCTACTTCTATGCCGAGTTGACTGGGTCGACTCCGTGGTTCCAGCTGTTATATCTTGGTGGATTCGATGTAATGGATTCGAGGCTATGACTTCCTCGAATCGATTGGATGAACGTTCTCCTCGAATCGAGCGAGGCAGATTAATCGATACGAAGACTTCTTGCTCGAATGGATTCGAAGATGCTCGCGGGATGGAGTCGAAGCTTTTTAACTATATGGATTCGAAGAATTTCTCATTAACGGATTCGAAGACGGGAACGTGAGGGTGGACTCGAACTATCGGAGTCGAACTAATGCTTGCTCAATGGAGTCGAAGCAAGGCGTATTTTGATGGATTCGAGGCAAGGCTCGTCGTGATCGATTCGAAGTAAGCTCACTTCTCATCGATTCGAACTTATACCACCTTATCCATCTTCTTTTGGCGATATCTTGAGCATACGAACTCGGATTGACTCGAAACTTGGAACGTTGTTTCATCTGGCCTTGCTTGACATGTCTCATCAATTGTAGCCCGATCCGGACTCGGACAAAAATCATCGATATCCATGGTGAACTTGTGATGCACAATCGATGTTCATGACTAATAATCATTGATTTTCAGTTAATCTTTGGGTATCTCGGCTTTGCCAAAAGTTGGGATAACATTTTGCCCCCCAAAACATGCCTTTTTGTTAAAAGGCGTGTTTTGATCAGTCTTAAGTTAAATGCAGTGAGTTCGTGTTTTACTCGTAGCTTATAGCATTTTCAATCAAGTCCATGGCTGTTCGAAGCCGAATTGTTATCAATTTTTTCCAGTGGAAATTAAGAATGAAATTCTACGGTCTCTCCGTACTACTGATGGTCACTCCGTACCCTTGTCAAACCCATTCTTGATTTAGCGATTTAATAGAAAGATCCTATTGCACTCCGGCGTTGCTTTCTATCCCTTGCACTCTGGCCCCAGCTAGGGCGTATAGCGATGTCTTGGTCGTTCTCGACCGATCATAGCCTCTCCGGGCTCACGTTGGATCCCATCCTGTCACTCTCCGGTGAAGGGGAAACAACGTTAAGTGAGTCAATCCTGTCGCTCTCCGGCGAAGCGACTCACCTCCTGCACTCCGGTTCAGTGTATCTGAACATTAAGCGATGCCATGACCTGAATCATCGGTCGATCACAGCCTCTCCGGGCTCATGCTGGATCCCATCCTGTCACTCTCCGGTGAAGGGGAAACAACGTTAAGTGAGTCAATCCTGTCGCTCTCCGGCGAAGCGACTCACCTCCTGCACTCCGGTTCAGTGAATCTGAACATTAAGCGATGTCATGGCCTAAATTGTGGGCCGATTATAGCCTCTCCGGGCTCTTATCGAATCCTGATCCAATCACTCTCCGGTGAATGGGAAACGATGCTTAAGTGAGTTGATCCTGTCGCTCTCCGGCGAAGCAACTCACTTCTTGCACTCCGGACCCTGCCTCTCCGGGTAGGATCATAAAGCGATCATGTTTATATCGATATTTAATGTTTATCCTTTAACTCTCCGGTCAAAGGTTTATTTTAATAAGTGTTTCTTTATTAAATTCAAATCCTAGATGTTCAATCTCAAACACCAGGAAAAACAAGATAATGCCTCTCTGGGCGGAGCGGTCTATTTCCATCTCAGAGCATGCCTAGGGATCTCTCTGGTTCCCGTACATGAGTAAGTGGGATAGCCGTTTTATTTTGGAAATCAAATCTAAGAAAACTAATCGACCAGAGTCCAAATCTTGAACTTGGCCCTTGCCATCATAATCAGTTGATGACGAGTCGTGATCCCGATCCAGGATCATTCCTGTTTGGTTGATGCGGTTGTTGCTCGGGTCTAACCGCCGTCGTACGTTCTCTGACATACTGTGGCAATCTACCACTCCTTGCATGTTCTTCCACCTCATCCTTCAGGTGGCGGCATTCATCGGTAGTATGCCCATCCAGCTCATGGAATAGGCAGTACTTTCCAGTCCTACGTTCCCGCTCCGTGGGATCTCTCCTGGGTGGTTTTCGATAGGGGAGTTGCCCCCGAGTTTCGGTGTAAATTCGTTCCAGTCCTGCCACCAAATCTGTGTATTGCCTGAATCTGGGTTCTCGGAATTTCTTCCGTTTATCAGGACCATCATGTGTGTCATCCTGCTTTCTCTTTCCTTTGTCTGCCCTGGACTGTTCCTTGGCGGTTCCTTCGCCTTGTGCAACATTTATTTCCTGCCTCTCGGCTCGTGATTCCTCCAATCGAATGAATTTTTCAGCTTCATGGAAAAACTCTCCAAGATCTTGCGGTGGATCTTTAGTCAAAGAGTCTTTGAATTCGGTGCCTTCTCCAACTCCTGCCACCGCCGCCATTAAAATCATCGATGGATCCGGGCGATCTACAGAAGTCACCGTCGCATTAAATCGTAACAAAAAATCTTTTATGGACTCTCCGGTCCTTTGTTTTATTGATGCCAAAGTCATCACGCTCTTAGGTCGTGTCACGTGGACCCTAAACTGCTTCATGAAGCAATCCACAAGCTCGCCCCATGTCCTGATTGATCCGGTTTCTAGCTGCCTAAACCAAAGCGCAGCTAAATCTGATAGGAATAAGGGGAAACATCGTGCCATCACTTCCTCGGATGCTCCCAGCACTTCCATGTTTCTGATATATCTGGTGATATGCATGGTCGGGTCTGACTTTCCATCATAAGGATTCAGCGTTGGTAGTTTGAACTTCGGAGGGTTCCTTGCATTCCTGATATTCGGAGCGAACGGACTCCGACTAACTTCTTCCAATCCTCCTCCTGAAAACCCTCCTCTCATGAGTCGTCTCACTAGGCCGATCATTCTTTCATCTCCATCTAGGGGTTGCCCCCTTGTCATGTCTCTGTCTTGCCCTCCGAGTCTTGTAGGGAATTCTGGTACGTACTCTTCGGGTGGCTCGTTAGCATTAGTGTTGGCCCTAGCCGGTTGAGCTCCTTCCAAAGGTACTTCTGCGTTGGATCCTGTGGGCCTGCCCCCAAGCCCTTGTTGATTGCCTTCTGGTTCTGTACTCTGTCCTCCGTTGGGTTCCATAGCCCTAGCTCCTTGTTCCGCATTCACAGCCGCTGTAGCTGGTCCAGGGTTCTGCGTCCCTGTAGCTCTCATCTGCTCGAAGAAATTCTGCAGCATCTCTTGTTGGCTTTTCATCATTCTTTCCTGCATTAAGTTATTCATCGCTTCCATCTCATCTCTAGTAATGTAGATCGAAGCTTGTCCTTCCCCAGCGCCAGAGGATGCCTCTTGACTTCCTGCCTGTTGGCTCCTCTCAGTTCTTTGTCTAGTTTGTCGAGTCATTGTAGAGTCAGATCTGAATCCTTAAAATTCCAAATCTAAATTTTGAATCTGGTGTAGCGGGTGCTAGTTCTTCTCAGTGAAAGCACCAAAGTGTTTGCACCAAAAATGGTCACAAACCCCAAGTGTAGTGAAAGCACCAGCGTATGAATACGAATCAACAGTATTCACACACAAATCACAGATCTAAACAAGTAACAAGCAGCAATTAAGAAATAATGAACAGTGACACACGATTTATAGTGGTTCGGCTATCTCCGGCCTACGTCCACTTCAAGGTTTTTATGATTTTATTGCTCGATGCTTGAAGATTACAATTTCGTATGTTGTGTTACAACTGATTTGCTGAATCAAGTATGAATCTAAGGCAGCAATGGTGATCTTGAATAAATCTGGCAGAATCTGGGCGCTCTTTAGCTCTAAGAATCGTCCGACCCCCTTTTCTGAATGACCTGGGGGTCTATTTATAGGTGTAGGAGGCTGATATTTCGCCTAAACTGAAGGGAGACCAGTTCCAGTACGTCAGGGGGCCCACATGCCCGCTCTCTGAAAATCTGGGCCCACTTTGGGATCGATTCGAAGCTACGTTCGAATCGATCAAGAAATTGTCCAATCGAGCTGAAATTTGGTGTGAACATTCTTCAACATGTGCTCAAGCTTCTGTGAAAATTTCATAGCATTTGTATGTGTAGATCTCAAGTTATGATCGATTCAAGGTTGCATTTCTGGTTGACTAGCCTGGTTCGAATCGATCTAGTTCGAATCGATTCGTTCGAATCGATCCAGCGCATACTTCTGCGATGTCGTGGAGCGCCTTCTTCGTATCGATCCTACTTCTATGCCGAGTTGACTGGGTCGACTCCGTGGTTCCAGCTGTTATATCTTGGTGGATTCGATGTAATGGATTCGAGGCTATGACTTCCTCGAATCGATTGGATGAACGTTCTCCTCGAATCGAGCGAGGCAGATTAATCGATACGAAGACTTCTTGCTCGAATGGATTCGAAGATGCTCGCGGGATGGAGTCGAAGCTTTTTAACTATATGGATTCGAAGAATTTCTCATTAACGGATTCGAAGACGGGAACGTGAGGGTGGACTCGAACTATCGGAGTCGAACTAATGCTTGCTCAATGGAGTCGAAGCAAGGCGTATTTTGATGGATTCGAGGCAAGGCTCGTCGTGATCGATTCGAAGTAAGCTCACTTCTCATCGATTCGAACTTATACCACCTTATCCATCTTCTTTTGGCGATATCTTGAGCATACGAACTCGGATTGACTCGAAACTTGGAACGTTGTTTCATCTGGCCTTGCTTGACATGTCTCATCAATTGTAGCCCGATCCGGACTCGGACAAAAATCATCGATATCCATGGTGAACTTGTGATGCACAATCGATGTTCATGACTAATAATCATTGATTTTCAGTTAATCTTTGGGTATCTCGGCTTTGCCAAAAGTTGGGATAACACCTATTATGCTGGAATTTAATAATGTAACAATTTCGGCTATGATTAATATGTACTTGTATCCTAGACATTATTATAGTATCACTGGATTTTCTATAAAAAAATGTTTTGGTTATCGTAAGGTAAAAACCCCTCCATGTTTATGTGCGGTGAAGTCTTACGAGATACCTTTATTTTCAAAATATTTTTATAACATTTAAAATCCAATTGAGGTGTGTTATCTCATGCTGGATTACCAGACTGATCCGGGTGTTATTTTGTCATAATGCTCGGGTCAGACCGAGCATATATACAGATTTAGTTTGGATACTTAGAGCTTCGGGAGACGCACTGGATGCCTCTAATCCGTATTCATGTATATTTTATTTTTGCTGCATTACTTGTTTAGTTAACAACAATTGTGAGGATAGGTTGTTATAACTGTTCAGGCTGTTGATTGATTAGTTGACTCTGATTGATATATTTATAATAAAGTTAAAATTTTCTTTTGTAAAGATCTGTTTTATATTTTATGTTACTCATCACAGTGTGAGATTATGTTCTGTCTTTTTTATTTTCCCCTAACAATCTATCTTTCCGGCACTTGGATGTTCGGCACGTGAATACCATGGATGTATTACTGTCGACTTCTGAGGATCATAAGGGCGGGTCGTTACAATTAAATACAAACATAATATTAAAACTCAAATTTGCACTAAGCAATAGCTAGGGTTTTCAACAAACAACAATCCATTCAAAGAAATTACAACTGAAATTAATATAGTAACATGCTCATAGATTTAGAGACATATATGTGAGGGTTAACTCACCTTGAATTCTCAAAACAACTTCCCAACCATTTATGCTTCAGCCTTATTTTTGATTTTCAGTAAACTCTTGAGTTTAACAAATTTTGTACAGTTTTTCTTCTAATTTAAAGGTGGAGATTTTGATTTTATTTGCAAAAGGAAATGGAACCCTAGTTTTCTTCTTCAAAACTTAATATGTACAGGATAAAAATGTGAGAAATGCATAAGTAGTCTCTTAATTTTGTTTAAGTATGGTCATGGGCTTTAACTAGGCCTACTCAAGATATAAATAATTGCACTATTTGTTTCTCAATGCTATTCTATTAAATCACAATTAATTTCTACTTTGTTTTAATATAAATATACCTCAATATCATCATTATTAAATAATTATTTAACTTTCTAATTTTTCTCTAATTTTAGATAATAATTTAGAATTTATTCCAAATAATTTCATTATCTTTTATAAAAGACTACGAATTCTAAACCAATGATTTAAATTCTTCAATTTAAATAATTATTTATTTTATTTTATTACTCAAAAATCAGGGTTGTTACAGACTTCCCCCTTAAAGAAATTGCGTTTTCGTAATTTCGATTCAGAGAAAAGTCTATAATATAAACATAAATATTCAAAAGTTCATTCTTTTAAATTTGACCAACATCACAAAAATAAACATTGTTTTAATTTTTTGCACTAAAACTAATATATCCTCCTTCTTTATTTTCAAATTTTGAAAATAAGTTTACCTATAAATTTTTAACCCAAAATTTTCCAAAATGTAAAAGATGATCTTTTATTATCTTAAAACTTTTATTCAAAAAGATTATCCTATTTAACTCGAGTTCATTTCATAATAACTAAAGAAATTATTCTAATCTAATTCCTTTATAATTAATTATTCCAAATCAGTTACCAAATATTATTAACAAACTTCAACTAATATTTTACATTCACAAATACTAATATCAAGTTCTAAAACATTTACTTAATACTGTAATTAAAATTCCAATTAATATTTTCTTTCAAAATATTATTTATATCCAACATATTTACTTCTAAAATTTATCACATTTGTATATACAAGTATACATACTTTTCCACCATATATCTTTTACTTCCAAAAATTTATTTTCACACTTTCTTAATTTCTACTTTTTATGTCAAAATGTCTCGTTCGATGTTTAGGAACTCCTATCGATAACATGACATCCCATATATTGATTAGAATCCTCAAACATTTTCTAGACAAGTCAACACAATAAATAATCACAAGTTTTCCTTAGTTATATTTATTTTATTATAACAAGCATCCAATATAAATAAATACAACCAAGCAACCAATTCCTAACAACCAATCAACCAAAACTATTCAGTGGAATAATTATATTTTTAAAATTCCACGGCGCAACTCTGATTTTTTCTAGATTATTTAAATCTTAAACTTATTTATTCAAATTTCCCAAATTAATTCACTCCCATTTATCTCTTTTAAATTTAATTTCCCTATAATGCAAAAGTAAATTTCCAAACTCTAAAGGATATTAACACATTACTTTACAAAAGTTTAATATCACAAATTCCAACTTACTAATTAAAATTTTAAATCAAATTATGTCCCAATTGATTATCTCGATAATCAATTTATATTCCTATCTCTAAATATATATTTAATGTAATTATCTACCGCACACCCTGGGGGACAAGACTCTAAGTCATCTAGGTCTTAGATATGTGATATTATACGTTATAATATTCTAACTCATATCTGATACCAAACTGTAACAACCCCACCGCTATACCCATATTACTAAAGAACATTATAAATAACGTCGTTTAATAATACGGAGAATACGGCTTGCTAAGGGTGACCAAATGTGAATATCGCTTTAAACTAACACCGATACGTCATACTTACCATTTTACTAAATCTCTGAAATAAAATTTGATGTGTTCAGTCTCAGTTCAAAATAATAAACACATCGGTTTCTAAAAATCAAAACAATATATCATATAAACAATGGTCACATATCACAGTTGAATAATAAACATCGTATACATATATAAAACCGAGAGTCTATCAAATATAACACTTGACTCACATAATATGGATCCGGTACAAAGCTCTAACTCAAATATACATCTCATATATAGACACAAAATCCTACATGAGATAAACTAAAGGTCCAAACGGTTTATTTCTCTGCTAGCCCAACCATCCAAAGGTCTACCTGTTTGTAACTTGAAAAGTCTCGGCCTGACCCGAATATTATAAAATAAACGAGTTTCGGACTATCTCTAAATATCCAAAAGGGTGAGAACAAGATATAATCTAAGAATATATGGCATAAGTAAATCCAGAAGTCCAAGATATAACAAGTCACAAAATTATTTTAACTCAAAATCTATCATAAGACACAAGAATATATATTTATTTCATGAACATAGAATAGTCATAGAGCCCAAATTTCAAGAATCCAAGAGATATTATTCTGTACCGATCGTAATGATCGTCCATACCAATTGCAATGATTTACTAAGACCGTGGAAAACAAACAAACAAAGGTATCACTCATACCGATCCGATACCAAAGATCATACTCATATCGGGAATATAGAATCACAACTGATCTTAAGGATAGTCCATACCGATCAAGATGATTGTAGCAACCATGACTCGAAGACTCTAGATTATTCATATTTATAAATTTATAATCGTAAAGAAATTCATGAGTATATCTCTTAAGGTTCTATTGGTCCTACCAAACACCAAATGGAAATATACTTTAAAGTGCTAAATACTATCACTTTCAGTAATCACTAGAACTTAACCAAAACGTCCCATACCGCCTGGTAAAATTCAAGTATTTACTAGAAGCTAGTAAATCTCACTTGTTAAGGATACTACCAGAAAACTTGAACTATATTCTCTTAAGGATCTATCGGTCCTACCGAACACCAAAAGAGAATACAACCCTAAAGTGGTAAATACTTCCTAATAGCAATCATAAGAATTTAACCAAGGCATCCCATACTACCCAGTGAAATTCGAGTATTCGCTAATGGGTTAGTAAATTCCACTCAAACATTCTATTCAATAAATTATACCATATTCAACGAAGCATTACTTGAAAGCATTTAAACCAATCAATAACCCTAAATCGATTATTAGTACTCCTCATTTTATAGAATTAAGGCTCTCTAAACATTTTTATGTTTTATTTCAAAATCTTCTCCAAATCCTTAAATACAAATAAACCATCAAATCCAATAATCATACTATTATTTTATAGAAATTAATTTCCAAAATATTCCATATATATACACATATTTATTTACTTTCAACTTCCCATTTAAAATCCAAACACTTATTTATTGCTACTATATATATCTATCTAATTAATCCATAAATCCAATTTTATATCAAATTGTTTTATACATATATTTGTTCCAAAATCCTTTTTAAAAAAAGTTATATATGTATTTTACACAAACTATATTTCGAAATTCCATATAAAAGAAACCATTTATTTTATCAATTCATAATACTCATATTCCAGATCCGCAATGGTGTTCCAACATTTATTAAAACAAAGTTAAGTTATGTTTCCAAAACCATTTCTAAAAATCCATGAAATCCTTTCTATAATTTAATTACTAGTACAAAATATTTTTTCATCATTAACTAATAAACTAATTCCAAAGATTTAATTAGTAAACATGGTGTAATATAAAAAAGCAGGTGTTTATAAATAAGAGATTTGAATAGATTTGTAAATTAGTTTACCAAAGGTTCATTCATATATTATATTAACAATCCAAGAACTGAATACATAACAAGATTTCAATGCATAAACCACCGTAAATTATCAATGACAATTAAGAAAGAGAACTAACAAAACGAAAATGAACAATAAGGTGGAGAATTGCCTATAAACAAAAAGAATTCAATAGTCTATAAAATCATTTACTAAGTATTCAAAAGATATCACATATAACAACTTGAAGGCTGAGAATATTACAAAGTTATGCTGCAAAATACTGCTAAGAATCATCACACACGACCACATATAAGAGGAGCACACAACCAAAGAAAACAATGGCAAAGTGTACGAATTCCTGAAGCTGAGCTTGCTCCAGAAGTTGACCCATCAGTGGACCGGTGGGGAACCACCGGTCGACCAATGGTGATGTTTTCTGGAGCGGCTCTGCTCCAGAAACCCATCAAAATCGACACTTGTTGATTTCTGGTGACAACACTTCAGGGTGATCACATATAATAGGATATACAAGCATGCAAGCTCAGGTTGTTAAACAACAAATCACTAACTCAATGATTTCAAGACCTAGATTATCAAATATACACATAATAGTAAAACTCAAATTTGCACTAAGAAATAGCTAGAGTTTTCAACAAACAACAATCCATTCAAAAAAATTACAACTGAAATTAACATAGTAATATGCTCATAGATTTAGAGACAGATATGTGAGGGTTAACTCACCTTGAATTCTCAATACAACTTGCCAACCATTTATGCTTCAGCCTTATATTTGATTTCCAGTAAACTCCTGAGTTTAACAAATTTTCAACAATTTTTCTTCTAATTTAAAGGTGGAGATTTTGATTGTATTTGCAAAATGAAATGGAACCCTAGTCTTCTTCTTCAAAAATTAATACGTAGAGGATAAAAATGTGAGAAATGCATAAGTAGTCTTTCAATTTTGTTTAAGTATGGTCATGGGCTTTAGTTAGGCCCACTTAAGAATATAAGAAATTGCCACTATTTGTTTCTCAATGCTATTCTATTAAATCACAATTAATTTCTACTTTGTTTTAATATAAATATATCTCAATATCATCACTATTAAATCATTGTTTAACTTTCAAATTTTTCTCTAATTTTAGATAATAATTTAGAATTTATTCCAAAGAATTTCATTATCTTTTGTAAAAGACTACAAATTCCAAACCAATGATTTAAATTCTCCAATTTAAATCATTATTTATTTTATTTTATTACTCAAAAATCAAGGTTGTTACTGCTATCTTTGCAAAGTCCCTAATGAATTTCCTATAGCAACCAACCAACCCTTAGAAAACTCCTAACCTCCCTGGCATTCTTCAGAATCTTACAATCTTGAGTAGCTTCCAACTTTGCAGGGTCTACAGAAAATCCCTTCTCGAAAGCAATGTGTCCAAGAAATCTCATCTTCTTCTTCCAAAAGTGACATTTTGAGAACTTGGCTTTAAATCGGTGCCTTCTCAAAGTCTCTAGCACCTCCCTTAAGTGATTTTCATGCTCTCCTTTACTCCTGGAGAATATTATGATGTCATCTTTAAACACTACGATGAATTTATTCAGCTGTCCATAAAGACTTTACTTATCAAATCTACAATATATGCGGGGGCATTCGTCAATCCAAAAGGCATCACTTCCTATTCTTACAGTCCATCCAGAGTGCAAAATGTGGTATTTTGCTTTCTATCCTCAGCTATCCTCAATTGATGAAATCTAGTGGCTAAGTCCAGTTGGGAAAATATTTTGGCTCCAACAAGTTGAGTAAATAAATCATCTATTCTAAGTAAGGGGTACCTATTTTTCTTAGTCAACTTGTTGAGTTCTCTATAATCGATGCATAGCCTTAATGAGACATCTGCCTTAGTGGCAAAGATAACAGGTTCTCCCCATTCAAAAGAACGTCGATGAATAAATACCTTGTGCAACAGCTTTGAAATCTGCTTATCTAACTCTCGACTTTTTTGGAGGCCATGTGCCTTAATGGTAGGCGACACGCCTAGTTTTCTTCTCGAAATCAATTCTAAACTCGATCTCCCTCCAGGGAGGAAGATTTAATATTTCTTCAAAAATGTCAGCAAATTCTCGAACTACGGGTACAGATGAGAGCTCATCCTGTGATATATAAATAGCTTAACTCGATTGAGTTTTGGAGTGTCATCAAGCATCTATGTCTCATCCTTTACAACTACTTAACCATACAATCCTCCTATCGCAATCTATGACAGCCTATAGAAAGATAACCAATCATCCCTAAGATAAGTCCATACCCCTCGAAACTAAGAACTTATGCGTTATAGGTAAAATTGACGTTACATATATTCATAACTAGGTCTTTACAAATTAAAGAAAGATGTGTCGACCCCCTAATAGGGTTTGATACTACTATTAGGTCGGTGACAATGAGGGTTTTTAGACTCAAAGAGTTAATTACATTTTTAGCTACGAATGAATGTGATGTTCTCGAGTCAAATAGGGTACGAATAGTATGTCCATAAATAATAGTTGTACCTTCCACTACAACTTTTCCTTGATCTCTCCGAGGAGGTCTACTCGAGATATGAACAACTTCAATGGCATAAGCTTGCCCACTCTGCCCCTCCTTTGCAAGCTTTGGACACCAATTCTTATAGTGTTCCACCTTATGGTAGTGATAGCACTTCCCTTTGAATTTCTCCTTTATCAAACTCACCTTATAGTCCTTAGAAAAATGCCCTTTCTTTTGGCATCGCCGACATGTTATACCCTCCTTCTTGAATTTTCCCTTGGCCTTCTTATTTTCCTAAAATCCTCCCTTCTTAGCTCCTCCTTGATTTTGCATCGGTCTTGTCCTCTCCTTTTCCTCCGAACTAACCGTTTGAAGCAAAGTCATCTCAACTAACATTTCATAAGTGGCGCCAGTGAGTACTTGGGTTAAGAGCAACTCCAGTGGGGAATTCAGGCATTTAATAAACTTCATGGGGGCATCAATCAAACACATTCTGAACTGGGCTAGTTCTGTGAACCTACCGATATATTCCTTCAAAATGGAGTCTCCCTGCCTAAGCTATATAAACCTTTTCAATTGCAAATTCACCTCAGCCCTAGACATGAATCGCAACTCAAAGCGGTTTCTAAACTTACCCCAAGTGATTACTCTCTCAGCATTTTCCTCAGCCACTATAGTCCACTAATCTAAGGCATCTCCTTTAAGATGCCATGCTTCCATTCTTCTCTTGATCTGGTATTCCCATCCAAGCTCCCAAAATATACATTCCCAATCATTAATCCAAGCCTTCGTTTGCACAAAACCTTCAACTTAAGTATACACCTTTCCACCCATATTCTGAAAGTCCTTACACATCTTTGGGAAGTCTATAGGACGGGGTGCTGCTTCAGCAGGTAGTGAAGTAGGTGCTGCTGGTGAAGCTTGTTAAGGAATTAGAACTTGCTCTAAATGCCTCAGGTATTTCTTAAACCATTCAGGCATCCCTTGGATAGTGGGTATCTCTTGGGTAGAGGGGTTTCCATCCTCAAAGAAACAATTTTCGGCCATAACCAACTATCTATAGGTTTAAAATTTTAGTTACAATTTCCTAAGATAATATCATTTGCTGGAATAAAAGATTTGCCTAGTTTGTTTGCGTACGTTCAAAATAGTGTGTGTGTGTGTGTGTATAGAGTAGGGTTTTGAGAAATACTTTCAAAAATAACAAGTACGCACTCATACGTATACCTATACCAATTAATCGGGCAACCTAAGCTCTAATAACAAGTGTAACAACTCGCTTCGTAATGGGCCTAATTTTCGACCCAGAGAAGGCACATCGAACATTAGATCCATTCCAAAGTTGGTTGTTAGTTGGTAAAATTGATACAATGAACATTACACGGGACTATCTACTAATGCTATCAGAATCTCATAGTGGAAAGGATAAAATATAATATTAGAAATAATACCCATTTTATAAAAATTCAAATTTCGAAACAAAACAAAACATAACATCCTAATGTCCGTAGTAAAATATCTCAAAATACAATAACATCATGTCTGAAATGGGTACATTAAAATATATAAAAACATAAGCAAATAGATAACTATCATAAGACTCCGTCTCTGCCGTCATCTCCTATAATCTGCATCGTCTTCTCTAACCTGTGTTGTAATGAGGAGGGAGTTAGAACAACAATGTCCGGTGAATAAAAATCTCGAGTTTTCCATAATAGTACTTGGTCAGTATAACTTAGATAAGAATATGTCTTATGTGTCCTAACTATATTATGTATATAATTTCTCCAACCGTAAGCTCTAAAGCTTTTCCAGTACAATTTTATAACCTACTCTATTCCAATCCAACTCTATAACTTACCATCATTTATAGGCCAAACGCCATTCCCAGACGCATGCATCTACCGTTAATCATGTCCTTGACAATGTGAGAGAAAGTACCCTAGCCAATTAATACCTTTTTAATAGGAATTAGGTAGACTCTGGCCATTTAATATCTATTCAAGTCCTTGTCATTTAACACCAAACCCAAGGTGGGGTCCTCTTAGGTACTATCTAGCTGACATCGCACGGAATCTCATTAAGCCAGTTAATACTTCTTTTTGGAAGAGGCGGACCCTACAATAGCCACTTAATCCCTCAAACTCGAAGCGGACCCTTCCAAAGATTTCCTACAACCATGCCTAAATGCTACCCCCTACCATTTAATACTTCCTAATTAGGGAGGAGGTGGACCCTACAATAGCCACTTACTGCCATTGATCCCCAAAGAAGTAAGTACGTATTATGACCCGTAACCCAAACTGTGACGTCTTACATTTGTTTGAATATTCCTAGGCAATGGTAGCCAGATTTACTAGCCAGACTTACCCTATAGAATTAGGACTAACCTCACGTCCTTATAGGTACTTATTATAGGCGATGTCTCACATCAGCCTCAAAGTTACGCTGCTGGTAGCTAGATTAGCTGGGCGGACTTCTGTGTGCTTTTGACTGACCTCACATGCCTATAACTTAGTCATAATTTACACTCTCCCCACCATACCACCATATACCTCACCGCATTCTCCTAAGGCTATAAAGAAAGGTTCTTTATTCCGCCACTAATCATAATCATCCTTAACTTCCATCTTATGGGGTTTAATGCTAATTACTAACCTATTTATTACGCTATAAATACGTTATTAATTATATTTTATTTCTACACTAATAAAAACACACACACACACATATATATATCAAGACTTCCAATATATACAAGTCTAGCGCCATATCATAAGATACAATTTAGCTAATATCCTTAGCCCAACAATAGACTTGTATAAGAAAATGGAATCAATTACCAAACTCATTTCATATTAAAATAGTAGAACCAACATTAATAGAATTTACAATTCAATCCTTTTACACCCTATATAACTTTCACATATAAAATGAAAAAGGGATTCGTATTAAAATTACGGAAATAGGCAGTGCAAAATACGAATAGGAAAATCCATACTTTTCACACCATTTCCTAATTTTTAGAATATCAAGGGAGAAAAATGAAAAATGGAATAGAATGTAAAATATTAAAATTGCAATAACTACACAAATTTGACTATTTTAATAAGAAATAATTGAGATCAAAATAGCATAAGAATTGACATTTCGCTTTAGGGGAATTTTGGGGGGGGGGTTAGATTTGATGTTTCCAAAATTCCCTAAGGCATATATCAAATCCAACCTATCCTATACAATTACCAAAATGAGAAAAAAAAAGATTTCCACTCATAGATGATTCCTATGCACCTAGCTTTATCCTTTGGATTTGAATACCCCCGCTTCTCTTTTCTCTTTTCAGACATCTTCCTTTTGAAATATACAATAATTGGATTGTCTATTAATTAGATTCAGAATTTCAGGTATTGGAGGAGAATAGAACTAGAAATTTAAAATTAACATCTAAAACCCCTCACCTGAAAGCCTTAAGAAATTTATGAGTCGTGTGGAAGAAAAAGACTAACAGAGCTCCGCTTACGTTCCCAAATAATTTATGAATAAAAATGAAGAGGCTAGACTCTTATTTATAGTGGTTAGAAGTCACGAGAACTGTCGTATTTAAGTCGGTTTAAAATAATATAACCCGAGCCACTTCTGGCCTGAATAACCCTAGCCACCACAATATTTACTGGTCGACCGCTCCTACTTAGGCGGTCGACCAGTTGATTATTTTTGGGAACATATTTATTATTTGAACGTTTTATTTAATTCCTTGATTAATTTTAACGTTAATGTTTTCATTAACCCTATTTCTAATCAATGTTAATTTTTAAATTTCAAATTCTTAACATTAATTATAATTTTGAATTTGAATTCCATTGGAATTATTTTGAATTTGAAAACTTCAAATGTCAATAACTTTTCCGTTTGAGTTCCGATTACAAAACCTTATATATAGAAATTGATCAGAAAATCGCCACGAACGCTGATAATTTCTTTATTAATTTTTATGGGATGTTACAGGAAAGGTGATTAGGAATTGTTCCATCTTCCTAATTATGTACAAATTCCGAAATAGGTCAGTGGGTCTAATTCAGGCTTAATTAATTACTTAATAATCCGACCAGAAACTGTCCAAACTTCAAACAAACATATCTCTGAAATGGTAAGTCCAAAAAGCGGATTTGGCCACTTTTTGAAAAGGGAAACCATCAAATCTTTGCAATGGAAGTGGTCTCGACCTCCAATTTAGCTCCTATCAAAAGTTATAGGCCTTACATGTTTTTAGGGTCAAAATCATCAAATAATATTTATAAGGATAAAAAATGTCACTACTCACCATTTTCCAAAGTAATAATATCATGTGACCCAATATGAATTTAAAACAATAACTTACAGTCCTCCGATAAGTAAAATACGGGTTGTTACATAGTCCAGCAAAACTACATATTTGGTTGACATATGAAAACATGACCACAACTCCACAAACAACATATTATGCAAATGACGACACAGATTCCCACGTTCAGACATCATTAAACCAGAACACAAACATTATGTGGACAGTGACATGGATAAGTGCATTCAGACACCACCACACCCAACTTAACATTGCATGGACAGTGACATTGATAACCCCGTTCAAGCACTGTCATGCCACAACAAATCTCACATGGACAGTGACATGGAAAACCGCATTTCGGCACTGTCGTGCCATATCAAAAACCATAAATCAAATAATATCAACTATTCAATAATACCACATACAATTTAATTGTCGACCAATAAAGACATTGAATATGTCCATAAACACATCCATACATATATGATCATTTATATATTCATTTGTTTAGAGATCAACACCAATCAAGAAAATAACGTTATGAAAGACTTCCTTAGTTCAAAGAACATGCTAGAACCTAAAACGGGAACAAATGCTTTTCTATACAGGCCCTGCTAGGTCTAGGCTTAATCTGACTCCCAGTAGGTCCAATCAGTGGACCGGTTGGTGGCCTGTAACCGAACCTCCTGTGCATTTTTTTGATTTTCTTCTTCTTCTTCTTTGACTTTTGATTTTATTATTATCGATTTAAACCCAAACTTTTACATGCTATTTCCAAATCATATTACTTCATTTTAGCATTAGTTCATACAAAATTTATTTACATTTATTTCATGATTTGTAAATATTTATAAATCAACTTCATACAATTCAATATCCCTCTTAAAAAATACCTTTATAAATACTTAAAAATAATTTTAAATTTTGAAATAAATTAAATTTATTCTCTGAAATAAATATTTTTAATTACTTACTAATATTTCATATGTTTTGATATCATTTTTCTTTATTATATGAAATAAACATTATTTTACTGTATAATCATTCTATTTTCTTTACTTTAAACATACATCATATTTCTACACTACAATATATTATAAATTCGTTATTATTTACCAATTATCATATACTAATCTTAGAAATTCATATTATACCCTTTTGATAACATTTTTTAATAGTACTTAATCATTATACAATTTAACCATACCCTCTTCTTAATGTTTAAATCACCATTCTAGTTCATATATCAAAGTCGGAGTTTCTAATACACAGTTTAATTAATTTAAATTATAACTCATCATAATTATCATTTCATTTCATTAATTAACATTCTAATCCCTAAAGTTATCTTCCTAATCATAGAAACCATAATATTTTAAGAGTAGAATCAAGTATGAGTCAAATTAGTAGAGCAACGCTCACAATGACCTTGTTGCTCCTCAAACGCCCACTGTCTAGAATCAAGTTTACCTCCAAATCTAAATATTTGCTCTATAAATTTGTGTTAGATCATAGCCCTTGACTTTCTCGTTACTTTGGTATTTGATTTATTGAATTTAATGGAGATTTGGGGTTGAATTAGTTGATGGAATTGAATTGAGGCTCCGAGTTTCTATGAGACGAGAGAAAGAAGAAACAACGTACGGAACTAAATTAGTTTCTCATTTTGAATTCCGATGGCTTATTTTTTTTACAAATAAAGTGAAGTGTATGTTCAACCAGGTTGAGCCAAGCCCATTTAAAATTTGAATTTCCGAATCACAAATACATCGATATCTCCATCATACAGACTTTGATTCTGACAAATAGATATACGACATATATTAAAAAAATAAAACAGTCACAATAACGCATATCTCGTTGCCAAATTCAATCGTTTTTAAAATTACCATTTTGCCTTATGGTTAAAATTACTAAAATACCCTTGTTTAATTTAGTTGTCTAAATTAAGTGGTATAACACTCTCCCCACCTTAAAAAAATTTCGCCCTAGAAAATCTCAAAGGTCAAAGGATGTAATTCACAATCTTTCCCGTTATGCTACAACCCTAATACTATATATTGCATACATTAACAACCATTAAAATAATCATCCATACAGGTCGCATACAAGTCTATTACCAAACCGTTTTTTAGTAAACATATACTTCATCAATTATAATAACAACAAATCTGTATGCATGCATAATTACATCATATAAGATACTAAGTTAATGCAAAAATGCAACTAGTAGTCATCCTCCTGAACTAGTTGGCCCACTGAGATATATGCAAATGACATGGCATATTAGGCATGATGCAATCGCCCTAATTTGAATATAAAATTACTCCATGTATGCAACTGTCATTCGATGCAACATATCATAAAATAAATATAGAGATTGGTAACTTACATACTCCAAAACATAACAACATAATCAAAAGTTGAAGAACATGGTCTATATAATATCAAACCAACCAAATCAACAATCGATCAATCATATCCTAACGAAGAAATATTAATCTATAGCATCCATTCAACCATACCTAGATAATTTAGTTGCACTAACAAGCAAACAAATTGGAAATGCTCCGAAAAAGAGTCAGAACGAAAAGATTGGATTTTCTCCTCCACTTTCCGAACACCCTCAACCAGATCATTCTTTCCAACTCAACTTAATAAGCCTTGCTTCTGGTATGTATACTCATCCTAAAAGACGATCTCAAGTGTACGTGCATAACTTATAGCTCCTGTAATCCATCAATCCAGATAAACCGATGCCATATTGTATCATAATCAATAACCCTGTCATTAACATGCCATAATTGAAATGCAGTCTCATACGACTTTTAAATGCACAAACACAACATTCCAATTATTCCAATAGCATATAAATCATTATGTCCTTTGGATGTTAGGGTAAGACAACTCAAAAATGGACGGTGTCTTACCTAAGAAAACCAATATTTCTAATACTAAACGATTCCTCCTTTCATCTAAGAACATCAACGTCGGATGATGCCTTAACCTGGTGAACACAACATAACTTCTCTTCAAATTTTCAACTTAACTTAAATGGTATTATTTCACTTATGATATCACTCTTCAAACATCCAATAATCATGATACTAAGGTGCCATGTTCCCAATCCTTAAGAAATTTTCAAATTTCATCCTAACCCCTAGAGTATCCATACAATCAAATAGTCAAATATTCAAGCAAACATTCAAAAAAAATTATCCTATTCTATTCAACTATTCAAACATAGAAATCAAAATCCTAAACCAAGATGGAATTCTAATCTAAGATAAATCCTAACCTAAATTAGTGATAGTGTATAAGAAATCGACCATGTAATGCATTGTTTACGTGCACCTCATATGCAACATAAACTGTGTTGTGACGCCCCACCTCTATACCCACGCTAACCAAGAACACTACGATATAGTGCTGTCAATTAGCACGGAGAATAAGGCTGTGGAGGAGCGACCATCCATGTAACTTCTTTGTGCGAGCACCGATATGTCAGATAGAATAGAATGCATATCTTTTAAGGAGTAAATCCGACATACCGATACAAACACAAAGATATCACACGGTGGCTATATATAATCTTCGGAAACAAACAGAGAAATAATCATAACATAAATCAGTCATAGACATCCATATCACAAAGGCGGAAGAAGATATGAATAAATATATATATAACACATGAAAGTGTACATCAGAGTAGTGGTCAGAAAGATCCACAATAATACAAAAGAATAGCATCACGTGCTATACAAAAGAATAAGTACACTACATAGAGTCTATATCTCAAATGTGTACATCCAAAAACTACTAATCTATGTAGTTAGCCAAAAGTCAGAATAATCCTGAAGGGAAGTCAAGCAGAAGCACATGTAACATCTCGGTTTGACCCGAGTATTATTTATAAGAAAATAATAAACGGATCAGTCTAGCTATAAATATCAGATGATAAGGTATAGGATAAATAATATGGCATGAACATGTAACAACCATAATGGCATACTACTATAAGTATGTAAATGATAACCAACAAAAGATCAATCAATATCACAAGAATCTTCTCAAAGATAAAATAGGGTATCATACCCTAAACTTGTATTCATAACAAGTCAATAACACATAAATTCACCAATGCACAAAAACTGATATCATATCAATGAAAATCATGAAAATTGGTGAAGCACAAAATTCCAGAAATCATCACCAGAAATCCAGAAAACACATAAAAAGGGGGAGGCCTAACACATGAATGGGAGCATGAAAACTCACCAACGCATAAACACATGAATGAGAAGCTATCTCATGGAAGCTATCCATTAAATTTCCACACAGAAATGGCCCGAAGACCATGGGGTGCTACCCCATATATGTGATGGCAAAACATCACAAAAGCGGGGTCTAGTCTCCCTCGCAGACAAAGAGACATCGCTCAATCGCTAGTCTAAATCACAAAAATGATCGTCATGATCATAAGGAAGTGTCAATTACACTAAGCCAGTAAATATATGAGTTTAGCTTCATGTCCCATAACCACTAGCTTAACTTAAATATTTACGAACAAACTGTAGATCTCCACTAGGAAATTGTCACAAAAAGAGTTCAATCGAACAAGTCCAAGAGCTAACCGACGAAGTGAACGCAAGCGTTTCATACCACTCATTTTACTAAGTCGTTTAAGTCGATTTCTCATCCGAGTGAAGTAAAGGCTTGTATATACTAGTAGATTGGAAATCGGTTTGAGAAAACGAACTTTTGATATTTAAAATAGTGTTGAAATCTCTTTGATGAAAGAGTTTTGATATTTACTACTAGTATTGAAACCTTCATATATCTTTAAAGTGACAAGTCATAAAACGATTGTTGAAACAAATCGAATCACATAAATTCACATTCGAAGACGTGTGTAAATTCCAAAGGAATCAATCCCAAAACCATCAAAGTAGAAGAAGGAAGTGCGGCCAGGCTTGCAGAGCGACCTAACCAAATGTAGGTCGAACGACCTACTGATAAAAAGGCGAGCGACCTAACTGGTAGAGTGGTCCAGCGACCTAACAGGTTGCGACTTAATAAGGTATCAGGGTCGAGCGACTTAAAGAAGTCAAGGCCATGCGACCTAACAACTACAGGTCAGACGACCTAACGAAATCGAGCCAAGCGACCTAAGGAAAAGTAGGTCATACGACCTAATGGGCTGGGACTTAGGGTGTTGTGGTCGAGCAACCTAACGGAAGTAGGTCTAACGACCTAAAATCGGAGACCAAGCGACCTAATGGTTGCGACCTACCTGGAATGGCAGAGCGACATAACTGGGCAAGTGAGGCCAAGCGACCTAAGATCTGCGACCTAAAGGCGAGCGACCTAAGAGATCTAGCGACCTAAGGGGACATGCGACCTAACTGGAATAAGGTCCAACGACCTAAAGGGTATAAGGTCCAACGACCTAACATGTTATAAGGTCCAACGACCTAAAACTGGTGACCTATAGACTCACGACCTAAGGGGACACGCGACCTAACTGGAATAAGGTCCAACGACCTAACAGATGCAGGCCAAGCGACCTAGGAGCACGCGAGCGACCTAATAGTGGTTCGCGACATACGACCTAGGGACGGACGACCTAAGTCCAGGTCGAACTAAATATAGGCAGAGTCATTTCGATGCCAGAGCGACCTACGACCTAGCGACCTAACTCCGATGCGACTCTCCCTCCAGAACGACCTAGGTGCAGGAATTTTCCAAAAACGCTGAAAATTGGAGTTTTTCGCCAATCCAATCCAAACCAAATGCAGATATTCATACAAATGCAATAAGGGATCATTCCCAACAGCCCAATGACATCTATAGGCAAGATGTGAGATTAAAAATCTCACCTTTTCACTAAAATGGATGAAGATGGAGATTGAAAGCAAGGAGAAGCAATCCAAAGCTTGAATCCACTATCTTCTTCTTGAATTTGGAGTTGAATGTTGGGTTTGCAATTGAATTTGAGCTTGGAGTTTTAATTTCCCTTTCCCTCCTCCATTTTTGATTAAGCTTGAATGTTTAGTGAAGAGATGAAGTTATGAAGAGGAGGGGTAGGGCTGAGCTCAATGAAGGTGCAGTCCAAACCAAAGTCAAAGGCGGGAAAAGTGACGATAATTTCACTATCTCCAAACATATCGAAGTTTACACTAAAAAAGATCGCAAATGTCATTTTGAACTCAATGGGGGTGGTCTCGAATCCTAATTTGACCGTATGCAAAAAGTAGCTTTTTGGACTAATATCCGACTAACGATAAAATATTTAAATAAAATATTTAAATATAGAATTGATAAATATGCGGGTTGTTACAGACTCCCCTCCTTAAAGAAATTGCGTCCTCGCAATATATATGACGAAAATAAAAAGTAACAACCTTAAATGCATATTAACACAAAAGGAATTTGAAATAAGAAGTTTACCTCAAAGAGCATGAGAAAGTAATTCCGGATGTGTACGCTCGATGAATTCTCTAGTTTCCCAAGAGCAATCCTTAGGATTTGAGGACCATTGAACTTTAACAAGCGGAACATCTTTATTTCGAAGTCGTTTGATCTCCGAAGAAATAATTCGAATAGGATGCTGCTCATAAGTTAAATTAGGTGAAACTTCTATCTCTTCCACAACACCGGGCTCAAGAATGGAATCGGAATCCCGAAGGCACTTCCGTAATTGAGAAATGTGGAACACGTCATGCATAGCAGAAAACTGACCCGGTAATGAAAGGCGATAAACCAAGGAACCAATACGTTCGGTGATAGGAAATGGCCCAATATATCAAGGCGCTAACTTTCCCGATCGACTGAAACGTACAACACCCTTCATTGGTGAAACACGAATAAATACAAGATCACCAACAGAAAATTCTAATTTCCTTCTTCGGTTATCGGCATAGGATTTTTGTCTACTCTGGGCTTCTTTCATCCTATGTCGAATAAGTTCAATCTTTTCTGTGGAATCTCGAATAAAATCTGGTCCTAAAACTAGCTTCTCACCGGCCTCAAGCCAACAAGAAGGAGATCGGCATGGCCTTCCATAGAGTGCCTCGAAAGGAGCCATACCAATACTAGATTGGAAGCTGTTATTATAGGAAAATTCAACAAGTGAAATATGATCTTCCCAACTTCCACCGAAATCAAGCACACAAGAACGAAGAAGATCTTCAAGAGTTTGATTCACACGCTCAGTTTGTCCATTGGACTGAGGGTGATAAGCGGTGCTAAAATTAAGCTTCGTTCCTAAAGCTTTTTGAAGACTCTTCCAAAATCCACTAGTAAACAATGGATCACGATCACTATTAATGGAAGAGGGAACTCCATGAAGTTTAACAATTTCTTTGATAAAAAGTTTGGCCAGAAGAGGAACAGTTCGGTTTGACCGAACGGGAATAAAATGGGCATATTTAGTAAGTCTGTCAATGATCACCCATAAACTATTATGACCCGAACGAGAACGGGGAAGGCCATCAATAAAATCCATGGAAATTTGATCCCACTTCCAAACTAGAATTTCCAATGGTTGCAATAACCCACCGGGCCTTTGGTGTTCAGCCTTGACAAGTTGGCAAGTCATGCAACACTTAACAAAGTTAGCAACATCAGATTTCATTCCCTCCCAGTAATAAAGTCGCTTGATATCCGCGTACATTTTACTGCTACCGGGATGAATGGAATATTTGGAACGATGTGAATCTTCAAGAATATCTTTACGAAGATCACTAATATTTGGTACGATAAGTCTACCAAATTTTCGAATGCCGCCACGAGAATCGATATCAAAGTCTTTCAAACCTTCAATATCGGTTTTATCCTTAAGATTTTGGCCAAGCAAAGCCAATTCAGGATCTAGCTGTTGAGCTTCAAGAATGCGGTCTAATAGTGAAGGACGAGCCTCAAGGCTACATAAAATAAGAGATGAACATAAATCGGAAACGCGATCTCGAATTTCACAAGTGGATAAAAGTTCGAGATCGTTCCATTCAGATATCATCATGGAAACAACCGCTTGTTGCTTGCGACTGAGTGCATCGGCAACTCGATTCCCCTTTCCGGGAGTATAAAGAATGTCAAGATCATAAGAGGTAAGAAATTCGAGCCAACGCTGTTGACGCAAATTAAGTTCCTTTTGAGAAAATAAATATTTCAAAGACTTATGATCAGTATAAAGTATAAACTTTTCTCCCAAAAGATAATGTCGCCAAATTCGAAGGGCGAAAACGATAGCCGCGAGTTCTAAATCATGTGTGGCATATCTAGTCTCAGCCGGCTTCAATTGCCTAGAAGCATAAGCAATAACACGTTCTTTTTGCATAAGAACGGCACCCAAACCAACGCGACTAGCATCGGTATAAACGACAAAGTCTTTATTCCCTTCGGGAATAATAAGAATAGGAGCATCAGAAAGGAGTTCTTTTAATTTCTGAAAAGAAGTTTCACATTTGTCCGACCAAATGTATTTAACACCTTTCTTTGTTAAGCCAGTGAGAGGAACAACAATCTTAGAAAAGTCTTTTATAAAACGGCGGTAATAACCTGCCAATCCGAGAAAGCTACGGATTTCAGTCACGCTCTCCGGTCTCTTCCAATTTTGAATCGCTTCAATCTTTGAAGGATCCATGGATATTCCGGATTCGGAAATAATATGACCGAGAAACTTCACACTAGATTGCCAAAAATGGCATTTAGAAAATTTTTCTTTTAGTTGATTGCTCCTAAGAGTTTCCAATACAATTCGAAGATGCTTTTCATGTTCCTCCTCGGTTTTAGAATACATAAGAATATCATCAATAAAGATGAGAACAAACCGATCGAGAAAATCTTTGAAAACTCTATTCATAAGGTCAACGAAATAAGCCGGAGCATTCGTTAAACTGAATGGCATAACTAGCCATTCATAAGATCCATAGCGTGTACGGAACGAAGTCAAAGGAATACTATCCTCTACAATACGAAGCTGATGGAAACCGGTAGCCAAGTCCAATTGTGAAAAGACTCTAGCACCACTAAGTTGATCAAACAGATCATCAATCCGAGGCAATGGATATTTATTCTTAATAGTAAGATCATTAAGCTTGCGGTAGTCAACGCAAAGCCTAAGTGTACCATCGGACTTACTTACAAAAATAGCTGAAGCTCCCCAAGGCGAGGAACTAGAGCGAATAAGTTGCTTCGTCTCTAACTCGGATAATTGTTTGCTCATCTCTTCGTTCTCCTTATTGGACATGCGATAAGGAGGACGGGTAATAGGTTGAGCTCCAGGTATAAGATTAATTTTGAACTCAATTGCTCGCTTAGGTGGTAGTCCTAAAACGGGCTCAAAGATGTCGGAAAATTCACTAACGACGCGAATAAGAGAAATGACATCCTCCTCGTCATCATTATCATCATCACGAGGATTTAAAGAATATAAAGATGCAACCAAAGCGGAATCCGAATCTTTAAGAATAATAGAAATCTGGTTAACAGATTGTGGATGTCGGAGATAAATAGTCCGCTCAGGACATAGGATATGAGCTTCATAACGAGTAAGCCAATCCATACCCAAAATCATTCCAAAGCCTAAGTAACGCATGACATGCAAATCGGCTAGGAAAGAAAAATCACACAAAATAATCTCGACATCTTTACAAAGCAGACTAAGAGTTGCGGATCCACCAACTGGATTCGCAATTCTTAAAGAAGTCATTAAAGCAACAACACTTAAAGAAAAAGTATCGAGAAGTTCCTTTGATATAAAAGAATAGGATGCACCCGTATCAAAGAGAACTCTAATAGGTTGATCATGAAATAATATAATGCCATCAAGGACAGAATGAGACATACCTTGACCGCGAGATGTGTTGCCAGGGGCTTGAGCAACGTTTAACTTTCCCTCCTTCTCTTGAAGCCTAGGGCATTGGTGCATAAAATGATCTGGACTTTTACAATAGCGGCAAGAGCGGGGCTTTGAACACTTGTTCGAAAAATGGCCCTTAGCACCACAGTTGAAGCATTTCTGTTCACTGGGGGAAAATGTCTTTGCAGCAGGAGTTGCTTGCTTACCCTTTTTGTTGGGATAAGGACCTTTGAACTTGTTAGGCCTTTTCTTGTTGTTGAAGTTTGGTTTAGCAGCCACCACTTCAACATCATTGTCCTTATCTTCCTCTTCAAGACGAAGGGCGATATCAATGAGTTGATCGAAAGAAACTTCTAATTTTAGAAGTAATGGCTTCTTGAGATTCTTGTTTAAGCCATAGACGAACCTCTGGTTCTTCTTCAATGGGGTGTTGATGTATTCAACCCCGTATTTGGACAGTGACTCGAAGGATGCGACATAATCTGTCATAGAGGATGTACCTTGAACAAGGTCTATGAAACGATGAGCCAATGTCACTTTCTCTGCTTCTGGTACGAATTTCAATTCGAAGCGTTCCCGGAATTGCTCCCAGGTGAGATCAGCTTCATTAATTTCATAAATAAGGAGTTCGTACCAATCCAATGCTCTCTCTTGGAGCATACTGGAGGCCACCTGAACACGGTGAAGATCGATAACATTCATGCGAGAGAAGATTCTATCGCATGTTCTTAACCAAGCCTGGACCTCGATAATAGTTTCAGAACCTTTGAATGGTTTCCCACCCAAGTTGGTATAATCGTTGCACAAACGTGCAAATCCAGACTTTGGATGAGTAGGTTCCTGATTAGGACCAGCTGCTTGAGCATTCTTTACTAAATCAAGAAACTGTTGAGCGGTCAAAAAAACTCCATCCTGGGGAGTGACAGTAGATGGTCCAGCTCTGGGACGGCCTGGTCTAGACATTCTCCTCTTTAAGAAAGAGAGAAGAAGAAAAGGTTATTCACCAAATGAATATCAAGCAATTCTTGATAGATGAAACAAGGAATCATAAAGAAAACAGGATGAATTGGTTCGAAGCCTCGAACTAAATCCTGAAATACAACTCCTAAGATGGACTTAGGACGATGATCCTTCTTAAGTTATTCTACATTGTTCCGAAGTTTGGCTCTGATACCAAGCTGTGACGCCCCACCTCTATACCCACGCTAACCAAGAACACTACGATATAGTGCTGTCAATTAGCACGGAGAATAAGGCTGTGGAGGAGCGACCATCCATGTAACTTCTTTGTGCGAGCACCGATATGTCAGATAGAATAGAATGCATATCTTCTAAGGAGTAAATCCGACATACCGATATAAACACAAAGATATCACACAGTGGCTATATATAATCTTCGGAAACAAACATAGAAATAATCATAACATAAATCAGTCACAGACATCCATATCACAAAGGCGGAAGAAGATATGAATAAATATATATATAACACATGAAAGTGTACATCAGAGTAGGTGTAAGAAAGATCCACGATAATACAAAAGAATAGCATCACGTGCTATACAAAAGAATAAGTACACTACATAGAGTCTATATCTCAAATGTGTACATCCAAAAACTACTAATCTATGTAGTTAGCCAAAATTCAGAATAATCCTGAAGGAAAGTCAAGCAGAAGCACCTGTAACATCTCGGTCTGACCCGAGTATTATTTATAAGAA